>CM057347.1:548654929-549254929 GCA_030015575.1 Agapanthus africanus | reverse complement strand
TGTAAGTTTCATGTTTAACCGTAAAATGATTTAATGCAATTTATAACCGAAATGGAAAACGATTGTACCAAGCTAATTTTACAGGTTTAGGATGTCAATACATATATAGATATATTGTATAGCATGTAGCAAGGGGTACTTGCCACGACGGGTCGCGAACCGGGAAAAACGGAACGTAACGTCGGCGGGGAAACTCGCGACGAACGCACGGTTCACGGATTGAACCCAAACAACGAACCAAGGAACCACACGGGTCAGAGTACTCTGCTGGATCGTCGGGACACGTCGCCGGCACGGCCGGATTCCGGCGAGCACAAAAACAGTGAATAGGGTTTCTACGGGTGTAGATCATGGAAAAAAAGGAAATGAACAGAGAAGGAAGAAGATGGGAATACTCACTGGTCTCAAAGGGCACTAGCAACGACGGTGAGATCGACGGCGGCGAGAACGGCGTCTCCGGCGATCTGCAGAAAGATCCAGCTGCAGTTTTTCAGTTTTGAACAAATGAAGAGAGGAAGGGTGAGATGAAGAACCACTTACAAGTGTTCTGGGGTGGTCGGGGATCGTCGGCGACGGCCGGGGCGGCGCAGGTGGTCGCCGGTGGTGAGCAGACGGCTGCAGGGAAGACTGCAGGCGGGGGTGCTCTGGTGGCTGCGAGGGTGCAGGCAAGGAGGATATGGGTGAGACGAGGAGGAGGAGGCGAGGGTGCTGGTGGTATAGGCGTCGGCGTCGGGGCTGCGGCGGTGACGGGTGAAGGTGGCTAGGGTTGCGTTGAGGCGAGGCTCGCTGGTTCTGTTCTCGTGGGGAAAAAGAAAAAGAAACAGTAGCATTTAAAAGAGAAGAGAGAGAGAGGAAGAATAGATTTAGAGAGAGAGAGAAATTGAAGGTGGGGTCCCGGGGTAACATCCTCGTGATGATTGGCTAGAGGAAAAATTTTGCAAAGATTTAAACTATTGAGAAATATTTATTCTGTTAAGAATATTTGATTGGTTAATGTTAACGAAATATATATAAGGTTTTAAAGATTATAGAAATTTGGGATTTTGGCGCTAAATAAAATATTTCCAAATCGCGCCCGGGTTGGGTCCAAAAATTTGAAATTTAAATAATAGGATTTTAAGCGGGTTCTAAATTTTAAAATGAGGTGTTTTATGATTAAAAATTATACCCCCAAGACGGACACCTGTACGCGTGCGTAGCCGTCCAAACTCGCCCGTTTCACCGAACGGGACGAGAACTCGATGCACGGACGCTACCACAAGGCTAGGGGTGTCGAGTAGGCCAAGATGGATATTTTTAATTTCATTTTAGACGCTAAAATTTGTTATATGCAGAAATGACTTTGCCAGATAAAATTTTACAGTAAGTGACAAACATGCAGGATAAATGAAATGAGTACCATCTAATGCTCCACCAATAACAGAAAATAGTAGTATTGGGCTTGGGTGTTACATTATACCCAACTACAAAAGAATTTCGTCCTCGAAATTCCAAGAATACAAGATAGAAAACTACAGAAAAAGGTGAGGAAACTTCTTCCGGATCTCATCTTCTCGTTCCCAAGTGGACTCTCCAGGCGATCGATTATCCCAAGAAACAAGCACAAGGGGGATAACCTTGTTCTTGAGAACCTTTTCCCTTCGATCCATGATTTCAACCGGTCGCTCCTCAAAAGTTAAGTCTTCCCATACTGCTAGCTCCGAATGATCCAAAACGTGCGTTTCATCTCGAACATACCTTCGTAGTTGAGATACGTGAAACACATCGTGCACACCTGCCAAGGACTGCGGTAACGCCAAACGGTACGCTAGCTCTCCAACACGCTCCAATATCTCAAAGGGTCCAACGAATCGAGGACTAAGCTTTCCTCGACTCCCAAAACGAATCACCCCTCTAGTCGGTGATATCTTCAAGAATACCAAATCACCCACGGCGAACTCTAGAGGTCTTCTTGACGTGTCAGCCCAACTCTTCTGTCTGTCTTGAGCTGCCTTCATATGACTCCTGATAGTGTTAACCTTCTCTATTGTCTGTACAACCAAATCTGGTCCCAATAATCTTCGTTCACCGACATCATCCCAACACACAGGTGAACGGCATTTACGACCATACAAAGCTTCAAATGGAGCCATCTGGATAGTTGCCTGAAAACTGTTGTTGTAAGAAAACTCCACCAAATGTAGATGATCCTCCCAAGAACCCTTGAAGTCCAACGTGCATGCTCTCAACATGTCTTCAAAAGTTTGGATCGTTCTCTCCGACTAACCAACAGTTTGAGGATGATAAGTTGTGCTAAACTTCAATCGAGTCCCCAAACTTTCCTGTAAACTCCTCCAGAAGTGTGATAAGAACCGAGTATCCCGATCGGACACGATCCTCACCGGTACCCCATGCAATCTTACAATCTCCTGCATGTATCGCTCTGCCAAAGTCTCTGTTGATTGACCAACCCGGAAAGGAATAAAGTGAGCAGCCTTGGTCAACCGATCAACAATCACCCATACTGCATTGTTTCCCTTTGTACTCCGCGGTAAAGCCGTCACGAAATCCATGGTTATATGTTCCCACTTCCACTGAGGAATCGGAAGTGGTTGCAATAAACCAGCAACCCTTTGATGTTCAGCCTTAACTTGCTGACACACCAAGCACTTAGCCACAAAGCGAGCAATCTCCCGTTTCATGCCTTCCCACCAGAAATGCTGTCGAATATCTCGGTACATCTTTGTGCCTCCTGGATGTACAGAATAACCTGAACTGTGTGCCTCCTTCATAAGCTCTTCACGAACATCTCCCTTTGGCACACATAAACGGCTACCATACCTCAACGAGCCATCTTCGTGGATCAGTAAATCTGTTCGTAGTCCAGCTTCAACCTGCTCTCGAAACTTTTGCAGTCTAGGATCCTGCGATTGTGCTGCTTTAATTTTCTCAACCAAAGACGACTGCACTTGCAGCTGCATCAACTGTCCCGTAGAACGCGGTAGCACAACCTCCAAGTCAAATCTTCGAAAATCTGCAATGATCTCCTTCTGCGTAGTTAATACCTGAATTGCTGGTAACCGACTAAGCGCATCCGGCACAACATTCACCTTCCCCGGATGGTACTTAAGATCAAGATCGTAGTCAGCCATCAGCTCCAACCATCTACGCTGCCTCATATTAAGCTCCTTCTGCGTGAACACATACTTCAAGCTCTTATGATCAGTAAAAACTTCGACTCTCTCGCCCAAAAGATAGTGTCTCCAAATCTTCAAAGCGAAGATCACAGCCGCAAGCTCCAAGTCATGAGTCGGATAATTCTTCTCATGGGTCTTCAATTGTCTCGATGCGTATGCTACAACCTTCCCATGCTGCATCAATACACATCCCAATCCTTTCCCAGATGCGTCACTGTGAATCACCAATCCTCCGGAATTTTCTGGCACGGTCAGAATTGGGGCGGTTATCAACTTCTGCTTCAACGTCTCGAAAGCTAACGCACATTTATCCGTCCATACAAAAGGTACCTCCTTGCGCGTAAGCTTGGTCAACGGCTCTGCCAGACGAGCGAAGTTCTCCACAAATCTCCTGTAGTATCCGGCTAATCCAAGGAAACTTCTTATCTCAGCAACATTCTTTGGAGTCGGCCAATCTCGAACTGCTGCAATCTTTTCTGGATCGACGGCAATTCCATCGCCAGACATAACATGCCCCAAGAACTTCACTTCCTCCAGCCAAAACTCGCACTTACTCATCTTCGCATACAATTTCTCCTGTCTCAATGTCTGCAGTGCGATCTTCAAATGCTCAGCATGCTCCTCAAAACTCTTCGAGTAAACCAGAATATCGTCAATGAATACCACAATAAACTGGTCCAAGAACGGTGAAAAGATTCGGTTCATCAAGTCCATGAACACTGCCGGCGCATTCGTCACTCCGAAGGGCATCACTAAGTATTCGTAATGTCCGTACCGAGTTCGAAACGCCGTCTTGCAAATATCTTCTGCTTTCACTCGAACCTGATGATATCCAGATCGTAAATCCAGCTTCGAGAATACCCTCGCGCCACTAAGCTGCTCAAAAAGTTCTCCAATGCGAGGGATCGGGTACTTGTTCTTAATAGTCACCTGGTTTAATTCTCGATAGTCGATGCACATCCTTCTCGTGCCATCCTTCTTCTTTACTAGAAGAACTGGAGCTCCCCAAGGCGAGTTACTGCTTTGAATCCAACCCTTCTCAAGCAATTCAGCAACCTGTTTCTTAACTTCTTCCAACTCTACTGGTGCCATTGGATAATACGCTTTAGATACTGGCGCTGCACCAGGAATAAGATCAATTGCGAACTCCAAGTCTCGCTTCGGCGGTAAACCCGATATATCTTCAAATACGTCCATAAAATCGCGAACAACCGCCGGCTCTTCACCACTATCAACTTCCATTGCTGCAAGAATATTGTTTGTCGGCCTAGCCCTAAACTCGACTGGCCCAACAGAACTGCTTCCTCCAGTGAAGGTAAACTCGGGATGTCCGGGAATCTGGAAAATTACTTTCTTTGCCCTACAGTCAATGTGAGCGTGGAAAGTGCCAAGAAAATCCATTCCCAAGACGACTTCATAGCTGCCCGTATCTATCACCAAGAAATCTGCAAAGAGTTCCCGTCCGCACACAACAACCGTACAATCTGTACACTCCCTACTAGATATGATTTTCCCATTCCCAGTGTGTGTATCCCAGAAACTAGACAGGGTCGTGCAGGTAATTGAGTGTGTAGTTATAAATTTGGACGACATAAAACAGTGGGATGCACCAGAATCAAATAATGCCAATGCGGGAAAACCATGAACGAGTAAAGTACCTGAAACCACTTCTCCTGATGCCTGGCTTCCTCAGCTGTCAAGGTAAAAGCTCGAGCCTGATTAGGTCCTTGAGTCGGCTGTTTCTGCCCTTGGAACGGTCTCTGCGGAGGCTTCTGAATATCATCTCTCGTACGAAGCTTCGACGGACAAGCATTAACGGCGTGATCTGCCACTCCACAAACCAAACAGAGTCCCAGCCTCCTTCGACAATCCTTTTGCATGTGGCCAGGTAAATTGCAGTAGTTACAATTCATGCTCTTTCTTCGATCAACAATCACAGGCTTCTTCATTGGTGCTAGACCACGACGGTCCACTGGAATACCCTTGCGACCATGAGCTCGGTTAGGTACAAATGCGGGCTTCCTGGCCGCAACTGCTGTCTACTGCAATCTCCCTTTCATCCCAGATAAACTCTGTTGTTCCCGAGCTGCCGTAAGAACCTGTGAGAAAGTGGTCAAACCCAGGGAGACAATCTGCCTCTGGATGTCCACATCCAAGCTGCGCATGAACCTTCGTGCCCTGTCTGCATCGTTGGCGACTAAAGGTCCAGCGAATCTGCTGAGTCTCGTCCACTCTGCTGCATGCACGTCCACGGGTGCTCCATTCTGCCTTAGCCCAATAAACTTCTCTTCCATTTCCTCCCATGCAGTCCGTGGGAAGAACTTCTCCAGGAAACTCTTAGAAAAATCCGCCCACTCGATCGGCTTGGGCAAGCGGGTCTCTTCCACAAGCCACCTCTCTCAGGCGCAGTCCACTAACTGAATGCGTACCACGTCAACTCTTTTGTCATCTGGAATCTGTGCCGCAATCAGCAAGTTCTCTGTGTCAACTAGCCACTGCTCGGCTGGCAACGGCTCCTCCAAACCAGTGAATGTAGACGGACCCAAACGTCTGAAATCTGCCACGGTCCCTACTCGGTCAACTGGTTTAGCTCCAACGTTGTTTACAGACTGCTGAACGATCTGCAAACCTTCCTGAAACGAATCTGCTTGCTGCTAGATCAGCTCGGTCTGTCTCTTTTGATTCTCCAACATTCCCCTTATCACTCCAAGCATGGCGGCTTCGTCCACACGCCTCTGGTACGTCTTCAAATTCTTATCTGCCATATTCCTGAAATCAAGAACACCCAACATTAGCATGATGATAAATTCAATGTATAGATCAAGGCTAGAACTCCAAGATACTTAAATAGAGTACCGCATTGTAACTATGCCGCGGTATCATAGCCACAATTACTTAACTCCACCCAAGTCGCCTAAGTCTTAGAGATAACAAGAAATCATGTTTTTCGAGTCGACATGCAAAGTAAGTTTGCACGTCGTAAGAGGTATAATCAGGAAGAATGTGATTCAAGAATGGTAAATGGCAAAGTGGCAGGACATGTTTCCTAAACACGGGCATTCAGATTCGTGTATTGGGTACAATACCCAATGACAAAGAATCAACCCAACTAACCTATGTCTCTGATACCAAAAGAACCATGTCACGCCCCGCTTCCCAGAGTACGCTAGATTGGGCACGTGACATAGCCAACCATGCTACCTGTGGGTAGGAAGTATCCATCCACAGTCACATTACGGCTGTAGAGATATCAAGAACAAGCTAAACAATCTAAAAACATGTCCATAATCCAGAATAACAAGAGTCAATAATAAATAAATGCGGAAGCAAATGATCCAATACAAATAACTGAAAGGTATGTCCCATAATGCGGGCTCACATCAGGAAATGAATGCAGGAAATAAAACTAACTACTACTGAACTCACAGCTCAGCCTGCTGGCTGAAGTACTCCTGCTCGGACTGCAACAGCGGTACAGAATCTGGGCCATGCAAAACCCAGACGTCAGCGCGTTATGTCAACAAGTAATATAATATGAACAATGTAACATTCTATGCAAAAATAAACATGAATAAAGCAATAATGTGAAACAATCAGTGCAGGGTAGTGTGCAGTCGGTAACTAAACTGTTCTATCAGGTTTTCTAGTCTAAAGTCTTTGAAATCAATTGATGAATCGTCGATGTAACTCAATAGTATCCCGTACATACCCGAGACCACGGCCACAATATTCTCGGCTGCAGCCGAGACATGCCGCTAGGCACAAAACAGGAATGTGTACACTCGATAGTATCCCGTACATACCCGGGACCACGGCCACAATATTCTCGGCTAAAACCGAGACATGCCGCTAGGCACAAAACAGGAATGTGTACACTCAATACAGGTAGTGAACTGTCAAGTTACAAGTCAGATTTCACCTTTGATTTCCCCATACCCCCAAGTTATATGTGTCGAGTCAGGTATTCAGTAATCTAGAACTAATGCCAACACAAGATCAGGTAAAAGCAGGTTTGTCTGGATAGACAACAGGAACGGTCCATGAGGACGACATGTCAGGTTTGTTGGCATTAGGCACTAGATCAGGTAACAGGTCAGGTCATGGTACATCAGGTCAAGTCAACAGTATACGGTACCATGTCAGGTGTATCAATATATACATGTGTAGCAATGTCAGGTCAAGATGTACGCAATATCGTGAGTGTGCTCCCAATCAGATATATAATCACACGTGGGTATTAACAACATGAAATAAGCAATGAATTAAATAATAAGCAGTTTCATTCAATCACAAAAGTGCAGTAATACAATGTAGCCGTTTAGTCATGTTAACAGGTTTAAGCACCCTTAGCGGTGCAATGATTTATGTGACGGTTCAATATAGTTATATCAGGTTAAATGCATACGAGTGTCCGAATGTAACAGAACTACATGGACAATTGCCACCATCTATTTAACAGTAAAATGTGATTAAACAGGTAGATTTGATTATTGGGTTTCAATTGCGAACTGTAAGTTTCATGTTTAACCGTAAAATGATTTAATGCAATTTATAACCGAAATGGAAAACGATTGTACCAAGCTAATTTTACAGGTTTAGGATGTCAATACATATATAGATATATTGTATAGCATGTAGCAAGGGGTACTTGCCTCAACGGGTCGCGAACCGGGAAAAACGGAGCGTAACGTCGGCGGGGAAACTCGCGACGAACGCACGGTTCACGGATTGAACCCAAACAACGAACCAAGGAACCACACGGGTCAGAGTACTCTGCTGGATCGTCGGGACACGTCGCCGGCACGGCCGGATTCCGGCGAGCACAAAAACAGTGAATAGGGTTTCTACGGGCGTAGATCATGGAAAAGAAGGAAATGAACAGAGAAGGAAGAAGATGGAAATACTCACTGGTCTCAAAGGGCACTAGCAATGACGGCGAGATCGACGGCGGCGAGAACGGCGTCTCCGGCGATCTGCAGAAAGATCCAGCTGCAGTTTTTCAGTTTTGAACAAATGAAGAGAGGAAGGGTGAGATGAAGAACCGCTTACAAGTGTTCTGGGATGGTCGGGGATCGTCGGCGACGGCCGGGGCGGCGCAGGTGGTCGCCGGTGGCGAGCAGACGGCTGCAGGGAAGACTGCAGGCGGGGGTGCTCTGGTGGCTGCGAGGGTGCAGGCAAG
Source organism: Agapanthus africanus (assembly GCA_030015575.1). Taxonomy (NCBI): domain Eukaryota; kingdom Viridiplantae; phylum Streptophyta; class Magnoliopsida; order Asparagales; family Amaryllidaceae; genus Agapanthus; species Agapanthus africanus. The sequence continues at coordinate 549,246,574 of CM057347.1, read as the reverse complement.
GAGGATATGGGTGAGACGAGGAGGAGGAGGCGAGGGTGCTGGTGGTATCGGCGTCGGCGTCGGGGCTGCGGCGGTGACGGGTGAAGGTGGCTAGGGTTGCGTTGAGGCGAGGCTCGCTGGTTCTGTTCTCGTGGGGAAAAAGAAAAAGAAACAGTAGCATTTAAAAGAGAAGAGAGAGAGAGGAAGAATAGATTTAGAGAGAGAGAGAGAGAAATTGAAGGTGGGGTCCCGGGGTAACATCCTCGTGATGATTGGCTAGAGGAAAAATTTTGCAAAGATTTAAACTGTTGAGAAATATTTATTCTGTTAAGAATATTTGATTGGTTAATGTTAACGAAATATATATAAGGTTTTAAAGATTATAGAAATTTGGGATTTTGGCGCTAAATAAAACATTTCCAAATCGCGCCCGGGTTGGGTCCAAAAATTTGAAATTTAAATAATAGGATTTTAAGCGGGTTCCAAATTTTAAAATGAGGTGCTTTATGATTAAAAAGCATACCCCCAAGACGGACACCTGTACGCGTGCGTAGCCGTCCAAACCCGCCCGTTTCACCGAACGGGACGAGAACTCGATGCACGGACGCTACCACAAGGGTAGGGGTGTCGAGTAGGCCAAGATGGATATTTTTAATTTCATTTTAGACGCTAAAATTTGTTATATGCAGAAATGACTTTGCCAGATAAAATTTTACAGTAAGTGACAAACAGGCAGGCTAAATGAAATGAGTACCATCTAATGCTCAACCAGTAACAGAAAATAGTAGTATTGGGCTCGGGTGTTACACAAAAGTTCAATTGTAACGTGAAAATCTGCAGGAGATGCTTGCTCAGGCGGCATCACTCGCTAATCCATCGTCTAAGGCAAATCCCGAAGACGAGCCTGGAGAAAGAACAGAGCACGAGTTGGATATTGATTTCCTAAATCACGCTCTTAAAAAAAAGGTATGTCCACAAGCAAAATGGGCACGGATGAAAACCCGAAAGGGAGCCGTGAGTAAAAACAGCAGGACTGCCAGCGAGCTTGTGAAAACCCAGAAGGGCGCAATCTCGTTAAAAAAAGAACAGGAAAAAAAGGTATGTCCACAAGAAAAATGGGCACGGATGAAAACCCGAAAGGGCGTCGTGAGTAAAAACAGCGAGATTGCCGTCGAGCTTGTGAAAACCCGGAAGGGCGCGATCTCGTTTAAAAAAAAGAAAAAGAAAAATACAGTACATCCGTAGCAAGATGGGCACGGATGAAAACCCGAAAGGACGCCATGAGTAAAAACAACAGGACTGCCGGCGAGCTTGTGAAAACCCAGAAGGGCGCAATCTCGTTAAAATAAATACACTTACGAGATCCTCACGACTCGTGAGGAGAATCCCCCCTGTGAGACCCTCACGGCTCATAAGATTCAAAAGCCTTAAGTTACAAGGATCTAGACATGTTCTTAAGCCGTCATATCTCTCAAATTGCCCTATAGGCATGGGCACGAATAAATACTTCTTTGCCAAGTTCTACAAATGGCAAGAAATGTCCCCATATGGTGAATAACACTTGTAGGTCCTCTCGACTTATAAGAAGAAAACACTCTTGGAAGATCCTTACGACTTACAAGAGAAGACATCACTTAGGAATCCCCATGATTCTTAAGGAGAAAATACGCCTACAAGATCCTCACGACTCGTAGGGAGAAAACCCTTTATGAGACCCTTACGGCTCATAAAATCAAAAGTCTTAGTCGACAGAGTCCTAACCCTGTCTACTAAGCCACCTTTGTCCAAATCGATAGGGGCAAATGATGAGTCGCTCCTAGTGATATCCCAGTTGTAGCGATGCAGATGCCTAAACAGGTGTCAAACTCCAAGTCAACCTCTCCGGCAAATGTCGTCCCTACAGTCGAAGGGAACCCCGTTCGTCTGGGACCACAAATGCCAAAGCGCACTGGACGAAATCAAGCAATACCTGCAGAATCTGCCGGTGCTGACCGCTCCAGTCAAGGGAAAGCCTCTCATCCTATACACAACCGCCCTTGAAGGGTCTTTAGGCGCACTATGGGCACAGGAGAACGACCAAGGGAAGGAGAGAGCCCTCTACTATTTGAGTCGAGTTATCCTGGGGGCAGAAAACAATTACTCCCCTATCGAGAAACACTGCCTGGCGCTAATCTTCGCGATAATGAAGCTTCGACATTATGCTTTGGCGCATGACGTCCACCTCATCTCTGTTAGTTATATGTATGCCCTAGAGGCCATTGCTATACATAGGATGTATATTGTAATGGATGCTGGGACATATATAGGGAGGACTTTCTTGCTCGACATGATAGTATGCTATCTGGTTGCTCTTTACCTTAACGTGTACACAGATTGTCTCTCTATTACATGTTGGTAAAGCCCTTAGGATGTGTACTTGACTACCTGGACTATGATGCGGATCATACTAGTGGGGACATGGTAGTCCATAAGTACATCCTTCAAAGTCCCTAGTCGTGGGTGTATCGAGACGGGGCATCGATATACCAGTGTAGACTAGCGTATACCTTCTCGACCCATACAGATGGACGATGGATGATCCCATATCCATTGGTGTTTGACATCAGAGATGATATACGGGTGCTCAGTAGAGACTGGGTACACTGGACGGACTCGCCGAGAACTCCCAAATGGTATTATACCTTACGTCAGATGGCAGTTCTCAGGTGACACTGGTACAGAGTAGTCTGTTGACCCGAGATCGTCATAGAGTCTTGTGTGGTTCCCACTGTGCTTTGATTTCCACCTTACCACATCCAAGAGGGCGTGCAAAACGGTGGTTTTTGGGTACAGTCCCGAGTCATATGGAGGCAATGAGCGATAGGAGGGGATTCGTCTCTCCCGGTATAGGGAGTTGATGTTGCGCTGTGTTCGATTGGCTATAACCGGAAATCCCTGGCCAGGGTTGCTGAGATTTACTGGTAAGTGTTACCAGTAGTTTCTCGAATTGTTATAGACCTCATATCGACACGACTTATCGAGCTATTGGGGTCTGACGTTTACCACCCCTAAGCGAGATATGCGACATATCAGACGACGAGACCGGACTGTACGGTAAGTGTTACTGGTTGGATTCACAGGAGTGTGAGCGGGCTTGCTCATCGATCTTCTGATCGCTCAATACCCGGGTGGCCGTTACGTTTAGCAGACCGCTTGCGGCTTGTGGGTGTTTGATATGATCATCACCTGCTGCCGGCGTATTGACGAGTCTTTAGAGTCCTACACAGAGGTTTCCTGGCTCAAGCGAAACGAAATAGGAGCGCATATGAGATATGTGCGGGACCGAGAATAATGCGTGTATATGATACCGTATTATATTCTCGCGATGAATGTATCGATATGGTTGTATGCGATATAACCTAGTTATCGAATCAAGGATTGATTCGATAAGCCGATACATTGGATACTAGTCGGTTATATGCGACATGACCGGATCATTGAATCAAGTGTTGATTTAATGATTTAATGTATAATTATATATTTGATATATTACTTTGCATTAACTAGTATTGGTTCACTTTAAAAGGATTTTCTCACTTGATGTACACAACTTGTATATGTGATATACTTTTGTGCACTTTTTTGTATCATGTTTGATGATACATGCTCACTTGGGTGTAGTTTTGGTTTAAACCTTGGTTATGTAAATGGTTAAGGTTTTTATTTATTTATTCATTTATTTATTTCATTTTGGCAAGAAATAAAATGGTTACTAGTTTTGTTTTACATTGAAAGTTCATGAAGGTTTGAAAAGTTGACCATTTTGTTTCTTTCCTTTAACCTAACCATTCCACTTAACCCTAGTTTATTCTCTACACCTAACTATGGTTGCAATATGATAATTATTCATTTTATTTTATTTTTATAAAAAGATATGAGATTATCATCTTCTTCTTCTTCTTCATCTTCAAGATGAAGAACCTTGCTCCATCAATGGCAACTTGAGCAAATGAGTGAGAAATCCAATTCTAAAGTGAACCCACCTCCTATTTCTTCATCCTCTACCTCTTGCCAAGTAGTATAGGGTGTTTCCTTCACAAGTTTTCATGGCTTGGTGAAGTTGGAGCTTGATCTTGTGATGCCTCGACGTAGATCATCTTCGGCATCGTAGTCGATGACCTAGCCCGCCCATTTCTCCGATGAAGCCGACGCTAGAGCCCGGGATTCGATTTGGACAGCGAGGAGACTTCATTGCGGAGCTATGGAGGTGGAGGACCGGATCTACAAAGGTTGTATTTCCGTTCTTTTAGTTAAGTTGTTAACTAGTTGCTTGTTTCGCCTAAAATTCTAGTCAACGATCCGTATTAGGGTTTGTAGGCACTTGTAAAATTTGAAATTGGCATGGTTGATGCCTTGTGAGACCTCTTGAGAGTGCCTAGGAACCCTACAATCTCAAAAGTGGATCCACTCAAATATTTGATATCAAGAGCCATACTGACGGGACGGCTCGCTAAATGGACCCTCCTCTTAATGGAATTCTCGATAACATACCGATCTCTCAAGGCAGTGAAAGGCCAGGCCATCGCCGACTTCCTCGCTGAGCATCTGATACCTGCCGATTCACCCCTAAATTGCGAATTGCCAGACGAGCACGCGTTAGACATGATCGACGGGGGAGAAGAGAGAGTGATACACGATGGGAACTCTACTTTGATGGGGCATCTTCCATGAAGAAGCGAAAGCACAACTCCCCCATAATCAAATCTGGGGTAGGCCTCATCTTCGTAACTCCACAAGGAGGGATAATGTGCTTTGCCTTTTCCTTAATAGAACCAAGGACAAACAATGAAGCAGAATATGAAGCTTTGATAGCAAGTCTTGAGATCGCTGTCGACATGGGAATCAAAAACCTCCTCATATACGGAGACTCCCAGCTGGTCGTTAGTCAAGTAAACGACGACTATCAAACGTGCAAACCAGAGTTAGTGAAGTACGGTGAGAGAGTGCAACAATTGCTGACTCAAATCCCTTCCTACGTCCTGGAAAGCATACCGCGAGCGGATAATAGCAAGGCGGATGCGTTAGCCATGTTTGCTAAAGAACTGGCTGACGAAGACCTCGATGAGGTAAGGATCGTTGTACAAAGACGTCGGGTTCTTGCACCAGCAGAAATATCCCCAGAGGCGTCTGAAGAAAAGTAAGCGACCAAAGAGACATCCATACAAATAGAGGACCGAGAAAAGGTTAAGGATTGGAAGGAAGTCTTTATAGGCTACTTCAAATCTCATCGAACACCTGAAGATGCATCCTCAAGACACCATCTTATGAAACGAGCTCTGTCTTTCGCCTTCATCAATGATACTCTATATAAGAGATCATTCAACTCTCTATGGCTAAGATGCCTGGGACCAGAAGAATCGAAGAAAGTCGTCCAAGAAACTCACGACGGACTCTGTGGTTCTCATCAAGCCGGCCCAAAGATGAAGCTGAAGATCAAAAGGATAGGCTACTATTGGCCCACGATGATCCAAGACTGCCTCGAATACGCGAAGCAGTGCCACTCGTGCCAGATTCACGGGGACTTCATCCACCAGCATCCAAATCTGTTACACCCAACGGTGGCTTGCTGGCCATTCGAAATGTGGGGAACCGACATAATCGGGCCCATCGAACCTGCGTCATCCAGAGGACATTGGTTCATATTGGCGACAACCGATTACTTCTCTAAGTGGGCAGAAGCCATACCGCTAGGGGAAATGAAGACGGAGAACATCCTCCATTTTTTCAAGACACACGTCATCTATCGGTTCGGCACTCCGCGACGGATTATCTCCGATAACGGGCTAGCCTACAGAAGTCACAGAATCAGCCGCTTCGTGCAGCAGCATAATATAGACTGGAGATACTCCTCGGTCTACAATCCCCGAGCTAACGGTCTAGCTGAGGCTTTCAATAAAACCTTGACGAAGATCATAAAGAAGACAGTGTCCAAAAATAAGAAGGACTGGCACGAGAGATTGCATGAAGCTCTCTAGGCGTATCGGACCACGTTCAAAACAACCACAAACACAACGCCGTATGCATTGGTATTCGGCGCTGAAGTAGTACTCCCTTTGGAGATAGAGCTAACCTCTCTACTAGTGGCGGTTCATTACGAGCTAACAGATGAAGAGAATATTCATCTCCGGCTTGAGGAGCTCGACGCCTTCGATGAAACTCGGCTCATGGCGCAACAAAACCTAGAAGCTTACAAAGCAAAGATGACGCGCTCATACGAGAGATTGACTAGGCCGAGGACATTTCGCTAAGGCGAACTCGTGCTAGTGGTCAAGAGACCTATGATCCCCAATCGTGCCAAACGGTAGAAATTCGAGCCGAACTATGAGAGTCCGTACATCATAGACAAGGTCTACCAAGGTGGGGCTTATTTGCTCATAAATATGCATGGCGAAAGACCCTTCAGGCCAATAAACAGTCGGTTCTTGAAAAAATACTACGCCTGACCGAAACGTCTTTAAACTACTACAAACCGCAGCATCTTAGGGCTGACGCAAAAAAATAATAATAAAAAAATGGTACATCAATAAGCGAGATGGGCATGGATGAAAACCCGAAAGGGCTCCGTGAGTAAAAGCAGCAAGGCTACCAGCGAGTTTGCAAAAACCCGAAAGGGCGCAGACTCGTAAAAGAAATTCATGCACACTTGTAAGGTCCTCTTGACCTTATAAGGAGAAAATACCTGCGTAAGATCCTTACGACTCACAAGGGAGCAGCACACTTACGGATTCCCACGATTCCTAAGAAGAAATTACACTTACGAGATCCTCACGACCTGTAAGGAGAATTCCCCCTATGAGACCCTCACGGCTCATAGGATTCAAAAGCCTTAAGCTACAGGGATCTGAACCTGTTCTTAAGCCATCATACACCTCAATTTTCCCTACAAGCGGTTCAATATTGACCCTTGTATACAATCCACGGGCATAAATAATCATTTCCCCAACAAAGTCCCACCACCGACGAGGGATATCCTCATATGGTGAACGACACTTGTAAGTCCTCTCGACTTATAAAGAGAAAACGCTCTTGTAAGATCCTTACGACTTATAAGAGAACACGCACTTAAGAATCCTCACGATTCCTAAGGAGAAAGCGCACCTATGAGATCCTCATGACTCATAGGGAGAAACACCTTTATGAGACCCTTACGGCTCATGAAGTCAAAAGCCTTAGTCGACAAGATCCTAACCCTGTTTGCTAAGCCACTTTTGTTTGAATCGACATAGGCAAATGATGATTCGCTCCTGGCAATGTCCCAGTGGTAGCAATACTGATGCCTAAAGCGGTATCAAATTCCAAGTCCTTTCACGCCAAATGATGATTCGCTCCTGGCAATATTCCAATCGCAGAGATACTGATGCTAAGATTGGCATCAGATTCTAAGTTCCATACTCGCAGCAAAAGTCAGCAAGTTATAAATGCATATGAAATAGCCAAAATGATAGGGCAACTTGCAAAAAAATCAGCAAGTAAAAGATATGCATACAAAAATAGCCGAAATGATTGGGCACCGCGAAAAAATAGCCGAAATGATTGGGCAATCGCGACTTTCGCGATATAAAAAGCTGAAATGATAGAGCATCGCGGAAAGAAATAAAAAAAAATAAAAAGAATGAAACTTTTGCCCTACATGCGAGTCCATACTGACCCCTGTATACAATCCATGGGCATAAACGAAAAGAGAACCACATTTCCCCAGACTCTGTCGAAGGAAAGCCAGATCTCGACGGCAACATCTACAGCCTAGAGATCAGCAACGGCGTTCTCCCTTATTCCAGCAGGATACGGACGCAACACCACCAATCGGAGCCACGGCAAAGTCCCTAGTTCCAAGACTCCATGGTTCACAAACAACCTACAGTCAACCCTGATACCGTAGAAAACGGAGAAAGTCAACCCCGACACCGTAGAAAGCGGAGAAAGTCAACCCTGACGCCGTAGAAAGCGGAGAAAGTCAACCCTGACGCCGTAGAAAACGGAGCAAGTCAACCCCGACACCGCAGAAAACGGAGCAAGTCAACCCTGACACCGTCGCAAGCGGAGCAGGTCAACCCTGACACCGTCGCAAGCGGAGCAGGTCAACCCTGACACCGTCGCAAATGGAGCAGGTCAACCCTGACACCGTCGCAAACGGAGCAGGTCAACCAATGACCTCCCTGTCGGAGCAATGCTTCGATTCGGAAACAAGTTAACTCACCAATCACTTACGAGTCCTCTCGACTTGTAAGGGAGAAAATTCTCTTATGAGATCCTTACGACTCTCAAGAGAAAACGCACTTAGGAATCCTCACGGCTCCTAAGAAGAAAATACACCTACGAGATTCTCACGACTCGTAGGGAGAAAAGTTTTTATGAGACCCTCACGGCTCATAAATTTGAAAAGTCTTAGGCATCAGACCTGAACCTGTTTCCTAAGCCATCGTTACCCTACAAAGAGTTCAAGATGAACTGTTATCTGTAATCTAGAGGCCACACTTGCTAGAGTAACATGACAACAACACAGCAGAGAAAAGAAAGCGATGGTAGGAGATAAAAAAAATGTGCATTTTATTCATGAGTTCAATTGAATACAAAATACATCATATAAAAAAATGATGAATACATGTTATTCAAAGATTACAAATGATTAGTCGATACAAAGATGGCTACTGAGAAGGAGACGTTTTTAACAAATCAGTAAGCCGCTCGCGCACTCCTCTCAACCCTTTTTCATGATCAGCCGCCGCAGCCAACTCCGCTTCAATTCGAGCCCGTTGCTGCAAACAGGATGAAACCTTCTCATCGATTTCCTGCTGAGCGGCTTCATGACTCTGCGTAACCCGCTCAGTGAAGTCAAGCTTCTTCCTCAGCACCAGCCCGTCAGAAATACATCGTTGGAGACCTTCAAAAATAACTTTCAGCTGTGTAGCGTTCGCTTCGACCTGGGCACGCAATTGTACAGACTCGGTGGAAGTCGCCTCACGTTCCTTTCGCCTTAGGATCAACTCTTGTTCAAAATGGCGAAGGAAAGGAACACTCTGCTCAACCCATGCAACCCGCTGGGAGTTCAAAGCTGATACTTCTGGAGAAGGACGCTTGACCTCAATCTCATGCAGACAGGCCTCGATCTTCCTGCAGTAGTTAACCCAAGACTCGACGACGCCTTCGCTGTGGAAGTTCACGAGCATCGCCAACATAAGATTAACCTCAGCAACAAAATCTGTAGTGGATACGAAGGTCTCGGCGTCAAGATCCTCGACGAACTCGCTCAACATTCGCAGGCTATTCGCAGCACCCCTAGAAGATTGGCGCTTAGCAAAAGACCCTGCCGTTATTGGGATTCGAGACTCGAAGGGAGCTGAAGTCGGTGCGATTACGGCAAAACAAATTATGGTCAGATGTCGACTCGGGAGCTAAAGAAAATACACGAGCGATGGGTTCTACTATACCGGCTGCGACAGGTGGCAAAATTGGGAGTACCAGAGGCGCGGCTATTCTCTCCTCCCCTCTTCCAATCTGTAACGCTGCAATCAATTCAAAGAAGAATTAGCAACGACATAGTTGCCCGTAAAAGAAATAAAGAAACGTTGGCTAAAAACTATACTCACCGACACCAGCAGGTGGAGCAATCTCCGACTGGAAAGAGAAATAAGGGTTCAGCACCTAATATAGGTGGTCAAAAAAGACTCCTGCAGAGTTGCGACAATATACTGTCAATACAAGGAAGATGGTATCCACAATTGAACCAAATAAGTCGCAAACCCATACCTTCCAGCATTTGAAAAAACATGGGAGAAGACGAAGCGACGGCTAGCGTCAAAGCAGCGACTGGTGACGCTTCTTCAGATGGTACAACCTCGGGATTCACCGCGCCTGTACTCAAGACAAACAACATATCATTAGAAAGGAAGAACAAGATTGAAAAGCTTGAAAATAGCGACTCAGCAATTACCTGGTAGATCAGAGACCGAAACCATGGCGGAGGCATCACCGGGTGCAACGGCTTCTTCGCTCTCCTTCAGTGGAATAGTTTCGGCGCCCGTGGCTTCATCCCCTGATTCTACAAGAGCCGTTGTGACGCTTGCGATGACCGGCGATATCGGGGAGCCGCAAAGAGAAAGAACGGCGGTTTGGGCAGTCCCAGACTCCTGAGAGAGAGTAGCCGCTTCGGGCTCTGTGGTCGCCGTCATCTCACCTGCCATCTCATCGCCGAGACTTGGCCCTGCAGGATATGGTATATAAGAATTTAAAGACCAAGTTCTAATAAAAAACTCAGCGTTACGTTACATTCGGGCAGCTTTTCAGTCTCTTCCCGAGCCACACGGGCAACCTGTCTATGGGCGGTAGACAGGGCAGCTGGAGCATCCTCTGAAGGAATAGCGACAGATGGAGTAGTGCTTGAACCTGCACCTATAGCCAAAGCAGCGTCACGTTCCTTCACTGCGCGCTTCCTACGCTTCTTTTCGGCCTTAGCAGTGAGAAGCGATCTCCTCAAGACCTCCGTCAAAGGGACGTCATCGTCCGAACCAAGCTCTTCCTCTGGAGCCGTTACGGCGTCTGTCATCGGCTGCTTGAGCAAAGCCTTTCGCGGTAATACTACGGGAGCTGGTGCCACAATAGCCGGCTCTGGAAGTGTCGTTGCATCGCCACTCGGGATCGGCACCGCGCTCGGGATAATCGGGGTCAAGGTAGTCCCTGCAATAAGACAAAAGAGAGGGTCAAGCCGCGAATAGAGAAAAAGGGAATGAAGGCACAATGAGCCGAAGTATACTAATGCCCAAAGAAGCACGAAGCCTCTCTTCCTCTTCAAATGTTTTGAGGGAAGCCGCGAGAGCCTCTTCGGCAGAGATACCTATTGAAGAGGAAAGCGTCAGTCAAAGCATATTAATAAAAAAATAATAATCGCGGAAAGATACGACTGAAGTCTACCTGACTGTGCGATGGTGATCAGTGCTGCTTCATCGCGAGCCAGTGGCTCGGAAGCCACAAGGGCAGCTTGAAGATCAGTATCATCCGCTGGCATGATAAATAAACCATCATTGGTCCCGTACTCGCACAAGCCTTCGCTGTAGGGAGCATGGGGCTCCTGGACGAGTACGACGTCGACAGAAAAGAGCGACTTCTTGTTTTTCTGTGACTTGACGCCGGCAGCCGATAACACGAGCTTACGCTTGGCGGGCAACTTTGGGCGACGAGTCCCGATCTCCGTACCCACGCCAGACTCGGGAGACGCTGCAGCCGCCGTTTCTACAGGCACACGAGGTAGAGGCTTATCAGGAAAAGCGCGCGGGACCACAGCCGCAGCAGTTTCTCTTAGGGAAGGACGAACGATGATCCGTCGCTTCAAGGGAACGGCTGGATTACCAGCTGGGACAGCACCGTTGCGATCAAGCAATAATCGTTTTTCTTCCCTGATAACAGCACCCATCGCGTGCTGGTACCACGCCACGTATACATTCAAAACTTTCGGAACGCAGCTCGGCTCGCTGATAAAGAAGTTAGACCCAGTGTTTAGCCGCATGAAATGGTGTAGCGCGTTGCGGATACCCTCTTCCGTAGCAACTGGCTCAGCTAGGAAGGCCTCAAGCGGGACACCCTGATTATACCTTGATTGTTGAGCGAAACGGTGCGGGTTGTATCTCATGAACAATGCCGAATCGTTCTGCCTAAACACTAAAAAGCCCGGCCTGATTGAATATAAGTGAAGAATCTCCCGAGCTTTCAAGGTAGAAGCACCATCTTTAAAGGTGTCGCGCAGCGGCTGCACCGTTTTCGTGGATTCCTTGCCAATGGTTAAGACCTTATCAACGAAGGTCATGCCGTCCCCAACCGTACACGGGCGAAGAACCAGACCCCGAGCCTCTCGCTGAGTCGGTTCCAAAGCGGAAGCGTCAACTCACAGCATAACCCGAGGAAAGTTATAATTGTCATAGAAACGGGGCCACTTGTGGACTCCGAAAGCGCCGAGCACATGAAGTTAGATCCACGATGTAAAATAATGCATCGGGAGGTTTACGGGCTGCACCCCCGGCTGAGTGGTGTCTGCCGCCAAGCTAAGGCCATGATACAAATGAGCCAGCCCAGCAATCCCAACGGCAACCTGCGCCCCTTCAACTATTCGGTGAGCCAGGTAGAAAATGGACGGCCTCATGTAGCGAGGGTGCATGGGGAGCGCAAACCAGCTTAACCATAAGCCAAAGAACCCTAAAAAGAACGCTTCTTCGTCGATGTCTTGAGCGGCGAGTTCTGCAAAGGAGACGACTGCGGCGTTTGGGAGGAAGAAATTCTTTTGATATGCTTCCGCTGTCGGCCGGCTATCCAAGACAAAACCGAAAGGATCGTCAAGCTTGGCAAACTTCACACCTTGTTTCGACAAGACTTCTGGACGAAGAAAACGAGCGATGAAATCCGTGAAGCTGACCCCGTGGCTTCCGGATTCGAGAAACAAGCTCTTATAAATATTTAACACCTTGATTAAACTTGGGAATCGGTGTTGAATAGCATTCTCTGGGGTAAGACCCATCACCACTAATTTGGTGGCGAAGATGCACTCGTCAGGAGGAAGTAGCTCCTCATAATGTTCTCCCCTGACAGGTAAGCCGGAGATCTCCGCGAACTCCTCCAAGGAGATTGAAACTTCTCTATCTGATAGAAGAAAGGTTTGAGTTGGAACATTCCATCGTTCCAAAAAAGCTTTGACCCACCATAAAGGGGGCGTGGAATACTGGAAGAGAGAAGCATAAATCGCGAGATACAACCCGAGCTTCAGCAGCTGCGATTTCTTGGCTGATAAGATATATCGAGCCCACTGCAGATATCCGGCTGAATGGCGGGGAGTCAAACCTATCATGTATGGCTGTCCCCAAAGGCACGACTCACCTTGACATATACGTCCCCCAAGATATCCAAAGCCATTGGAGGCTGTACGGGTATTGCAGCCATAGAAGGTTGGAGATGACCCTCCGAAGTCCAGTTGATCTCCTCTACGGCATAGTTCACCAGGGGTGAGTCGGCGTAGTGGATCGCTGAAATGGGCTCCGAATGCACCGCACAAGAAAAGCTGCGTCGGCCCCTGATGATTTGATTGTACCACGACCCCCATAAATGAAGAGACTTCTGCTCCGGGTCGTGATCTTTGATCAGTGCAAAAAATTCCCGGTCTGCGGGCGCGTCAGCAAATGTGCTCTCCGGATAAACGAAGGGGAAAGAAGTGTCGAAAGACATAGTACCTGTGCGGAAAAGAACAAGGGTTCGCTGTCAATGCTACAGTCAAAATTCTGACTTTTGGTACTTTAAAATTTGTACCGCACTGCAATGCAGTGGAAAGGGACCAAAGGGGACCCACCAAATCAAGGTGACGGCTCATCATTAATGAGACAGTCACTCATTAAATAGAAAATCCTAAAATGATTCTCATTTAATGAGAGGCCTCTCGGGCCAAGGAGTTAAAACTCCCTCGAGAGCAACGCTCTACAGATAGGAGCGACATCTGTCAACTCTAATCATGAGAGGAATAAAATTCCCTAAAAATTTTAAGATCTATGCTCTGTGAAGATGATGGAATCATCCATCAAAACCCTAAAAAGGCAAAGCTTTTGCAGAGTAAGAACCCCAAGATCTTCAAGATCTTTGAACAAACTCTAAGAGTTATTCATGGAAGATGAACAGTGTTCCAGTTCATGGGTTAAAATCAACTTAAAAAGATTTTATCTTGAAGATTTATGATCTAAAGATGAGCACGGCTCTGTTAATGGGTAAAACCATAAAATATTTTTTAAGATCTACAATCTGAGAAGAGCAAAACTCTGTTAATAAGTTCAATTCTTACCAAATTTGGGCAGAGTTTTGACTCTAAAAAGAGTTTCTGAAGGCAGAGAATTTAACTCTGAAAGAGAATTAAATTCTCAAGAAACAAGAAAAAAAAAGATGAACAGAGGTCATCTCAAAGGGCCAAAGACTCTATTTATAAGCGTTGGAAGTCGATACGAATTCCAAGACAATCCAACGGTGGAAAGGCTGTCGCCGCTGCACTCATGTGTGAGCCACGTGAGCGCAGCGGTGGGGGGGCATTTGTTTCCCCCAATTAGAGCAAATCTCTGTTCAAAATTTGAAATTTGAACTGAGGCAGTGCCTCACGTGCAAAGCATGAGAGCGCTGTCGCCAAGAGCGCCAGCGCTAAGAGTCAAAGACTCTGAAGCAGCACCTCACGTGTAAAGCACGAGAGCGCTGGCGCCAAGAGTCAAAGATTCTGAGGCAGCACCTCACGTGTAAAGCACGAGAGCGCTGGCGCCAAGAGTCAAAGACTTTGAGGCAGCGCCTCACGTGCAAAGCACAAGAGCGCCAGCGATAGAACTAAATGTTCTCCATTCTTGGATCAAAGATCCAACGAAAATGAATAAATTATCAAATTACATAATTAAATTCTGTTGAGGAAATACTCCTCAAATCTTTCCAAATAAGAAAGATTGTGCTCTGTAAATCCGAGCACCGTTGGATCAAAGATCCAATGGCGATCACCAAGATACAGAATAAGTTCTGTACGGGAAAATATTTTCCCAATCTTTTTAAAAACAAGAAAAATCTCTTCTGTAAACAGAAGTCCTTGAATCAAAGATCCAACGGTGGATAAATTCCCCAAATCAATTGGAGATCTCTCAATGAGAGATTTCCTTAACTAATTCAACAAATCAGCCTCCCCTATATAAAGAACCTAAGACTTCAAGTCTTGCAGAGAGGAACCTCCCTTCAAACAAAACAAAGAGAGAGAAACCTCCCTATAAGTTTCAATTTCTCAGAAAAGAAAAGGAGAAGAGCAAGCTCTAAGAAGAAGAACCTTCTTCAAGGTAAATAAAAAGAAGAGGGATCATAACATCTCCTCCATATTTGAGAGTTTAACTTTCACATCAGAAGAACTTAGTTCTTTTTCTAGATCATAGATCTATAAGACAAAGTCTTTCACAAAAACAGAAGAGATCATAACATCTCTTCATAAAAAGAAAAACTTAGTTCTTAGATCCATGAGACAAAGTCTCTCTTCATAAAAAGAAGAACTTAGTTTTTAGATCCATGTGACAAAGTCTCTCATAAAGAAAAACAAAAGAGATCATAGTATCTCCTCATAAAGAAGAACTCAATTCTTAAATCCATGAGACAAAGTCTCTTATAAACAAGAATTTAATTCTCAGAGCACAGAACTGACCAGAACTGCCAAAGAAGAGCTTCAGCGCTCCAAGTCAGGCGCTCAGCTCCAAGCACGCCACGTGCTCCTCACGTGGGCGTTGTTTTTATAAGGAGCGCTCTGCACTCATTGGTTGGCGCCAAGCGCGCCACGTGCTCCTCATGTGGGCGCTGTTTTTATAAGGAGCGCTCTGCACTCATTGGTTGGCGTCAAGCGCGCCACGTGCTCCTCACGTGGGCGCTATTTTTATAAGGAGCGCTCTGCACTCATTGTTTGGCGCCAAGCGCTCCGCATGCTCCTCACGTGGGCGCTTCTTGACATAGAGTGCTCTACATTCATCACACAGAACCCAACACCATAATAAAGAGTGTTCAACACTCAGTAAAAGACAAAAAGAAAAAGGGGTGTCAGAACCCAAATCAATGCTCAACATTGTTGGATAAAAAGGGACTGAGCCCAACCAAATGTTCAACATTTTATTCAAAACTGAGTCGACTGAGCCTAAGTTGGTCATAAGTCTCCAATTCAGATTAAACGAGCCCATGTGCTCACAATCTTTTTTAGTCTTAGTCCCAAACTTGACTATAGATCTCCCAACCAACATTGGTTTAAGGGGACATCTCTTCATACCTCTGATACATGTCGTTGTAATTCTTCAATGTCCTCAGAGAGATGGAGGGTCCCAATAGCCAATAACTTTTGGTGCATATCCAAACTGATTAAACCAGAAACCCCACAGACTATAATGTCTTTAAATCTTACAGACTATGATGTCTTTAAACCCAGACTATGACGTCTTTAAAGCTGGATTATGAGGTCCTTAAACTTGATGGACTATGAGGTCCTTAAACTCATGGACTATGATGTCCTTAAACCCAATGGACCGTAACGTCCCTAAACTAAAACAATAGAGCCCAAAATGCTCTTTTGCTGGATCTAAATGATCCCAAAATCCCGTTGAGTAGATCTTAGTCTAAAATTAGACTAACGTGTCCTCAACAAACATTTAAGTTGATCTTAATCTCAAATGAGGTTAACGATCTTTAAATCAAACCAAACCCAAATCTAAGAAAATACAGATTTGGACTAATCCCCGCCCTACGGGCGACAACATAAATTAGTCTCCGTATACAATCCACGAGGAACCACAAATAAAACAAACACGCACAACACGAAATGACCTTCTGGAGCAGGAGAAAGTGGTTACCGCGATGTGGTAACGTAATTAACTGCAGGGGCTTGCGCTTGCAAGGAAGAGCGTCCCCGCAATCAAAAACCCCTTACGATGAGGGGGAATCTGACGAAGTCTGCTACAACGGCCGCATCTGTCCAAACATCCGATACATGGTGTCATAAATTAACTTGGCATCTTCGGAGAGGTGGATGGATAAAACCCAAATAGTATCTGCCCCCAAATTCAGGCAAGACGACCTACGCGGTTTCGTCTCCCGTTTTCGGGGGAGAACACTTACCTTTATAGAGACCTTTATAAGACACAATATCTCATGTTCACTCACACATACTCATTACCTGTTATGTCATCATGCCATATTATATTTCATTTTATACCTGTTATACATCATATTTCTTTTGGTGACTTACCGAGCGCAAGTTTACTGACGGGCATTCCATCTACCTTTGTTTCTTTGGAATGTTCGTCAGATGATCTAGAGACGGAGGTGGTGGAACCGACTACCGAGGACTACGACCATCTTGCTTCTGAAGACATTTCATAGATTTTCTTTTCAGTTTCAATTTATGTATGCCACTTGTTTAGGCATTTATGTTATTGTATTTTCATTTCTGAATATCGTATCAATGTAAATAAAGTTTGCTGAAGTGAATGAAAATAAAGTAATTTGTTGAAAATTTCATTCTCTTATTTTTCTTGCACTGTGTATAATTGCTTATTTATGCTTAGTATATTTATTTTGAGAAATGAACTTAACATAAATATGTTGCAGGTTTGTCACGTGACTGTTACCGTTCTTTGGGAAGTGGGGCATGATAGGATTCGTAGCCTTTAAGTCCCCCTCCTCTTACCCACCTTCTCTTTGATTCAAACTGTCATATCTTCACATTCCACCCCCAAATAAATATTCTGTATATAACAAAATTATTCATGCTAGCATAAACCATTTCATGAAAACTAGTGAAATTAACTTTTAATCAAGAGTATAGAATCGTTACAAATATATTGTTGGTGGAACGTACAACCTTATTTCATAGTAGACTTTAAACATACATAAGTATAGTTTCATGTAACTTATACCCTACATATTTAAAATGAATATTTAGAATTTTGTTGAATATAGTTTATTGTAGATGATATCATGCACGGGTTAACGACCCACCACACACGTACACATGGAAACCATAGCATGAATATATATTTGTAGCGTTATTAGTAAAGAATCAAATTACATTAAAATACCCTCAAATTCAGAAATACAGTTTTTAAATCGCTATTCTTTTATTCTTTGTAAATACGCCTCTACAACTCTCGTTAGGGGAACCCATTTATGGATAGTGCGGATTATCACACATCCTGAGAATAGTAGAGTGGGATGCAGAACTCCTCACGGAGAATTCGATCTCGAAAGGAATAAAATACGGGTTTTAAAGAAAATACGAATTTTAAAGTAAAGTTAAACAAATTGAAAATAACTTAATTATATATTCGTAATTTCAAAGAAAAACAAAATTGTTAAAATTAGATTTTATAAATACTCTAAAATAAAAGGATTAAAGTTTTAAGAAAACACCATCAAATTTCCAAAAGATATATTTTCATTAAAATACCATAAATTTTTAAAAGCTAGGTTTTGTCAATAAAATACCATAAAGATCTAAAATATATTTTAATCAAAACCCTCAACAATCTAAATAATATATTTTACCGTAAACACCCTTGAGCTTATTTTCAAAATAGAATATTTACATAAACCCTCTCGAGAATTTAAATGTTTATTTTACATAAATACCTAGAAATCAAAAGACTAGTATATGTTACGTATTTAGGTTGCGGACTGGTTTGAGTGGCGTCTTCTCTCTTGAGCCTCGGGCAGTCGTAAGCAATGATGCACCACTTGCCTATCTCTAAATGTAGTTCGTAACTTCAGGAAATCAAATCACATAGAACTCGAACTTGAACATTTGACATGACTTATACTAAAGCTTCATACCTGAAACCAACTTGACTCGAACCATAATACAAATTACACGACTTGCACTTGACATGACTTCATGGACTACATGAAAATATCACATCCCCTTTTGTATTCATGGACTCGATCAAGTCTCGTAACCTTAATCATAGACTAATATGCGGGGTGTTTGGATAGTTTGAGCATGAATCCAACGGAATCTCATCAGTCCCATACTTAAATCACGAAATCATGAATTCACGAATTTACGAATGAGGACATGCCCCTAGATTACAACATGTTAGGTTCGAGAACACTCTTGAGATATATTGACATTCACACTTAAACTCACGTTAGTTAAATTACTTTTTAGTGACCTCTGTAGGACACATTGACAGTACACTTCATGTTCACGATACCTTCACTATACGTCCATGCTATACTTGTTTGCTATACTCATGTTACATTTCCATACTTACATAGTTTCCTTTAACATTGCAATGTTATATTTGTTCATGTTTTATTCCATCTATACCATATCGCATTACACCTTGCATTTCATTTATATACATCATCCATCCTTTTTGGGGACTTACCGAGCAAAAGTTCGCCGACGGGCATTCCACCCATCTTTTTTTTTTTTTTTGGAATGTTTGTCAGATAATCTAGAGACTAAGATATTGAAATCGAGTTCAGAGGACTACTCACAGTTGAAGCCCAGGCCGACTACTAGTCTTTCAGCAGTTATTTCTTTTCATTCCAGTATCCTACTGTTTATGCACTTTCACTGCACTTTTCTTTTCAGTTATCTTGTAACAGTGTAAACTGTGTAAAGTTGGGAATGTAAATATATATAGTGCTTGGATTTTATTATCACTTGTTTATTCTTGTCAATATTATACTGCTCACTTTACGCTTAGCGTATTCATTTCGAGAAATGATCTTCTCGGAATAAATATATCGCGGGCTTCGTCACGTTTCCTGCTCCCGTCTTTTGGGAAGCGGGGTGTGACATAAATCTTGTGGAAGAGCCGCTTGATGTCTACTAGATACCTGCATAAGAAAATTGATTTCGACGGATTTCACATGATGAGAAATGTAAATTTTGTGAGTGATCGTATCTAGACATTTATACGCAAATTGAGATATTGAATAACCTAGAAAAATGCAGGGAGTGGATCTAGGTTGAAATTTGGAGAAGGTGCACGGCCTTAACCAGGGATAGTAAAGACACCCAAAATTCTTGAAACGTTTGTAGTTAGGTGGACATTGAAATAGTTTTTCAAATGGGGATTGGAAATTAAGAACCGGTGTGGGAAGACGATTTATGAAATAAACATCGGTTTGAAAAGCTTGACTCCAATACTTAGAAAGAAGTGATGTCGTATGCAAGAGTGTGATACCAGTTACGACAATATGACGAAGGCGACTTTCTGATGTGTCATTGTGTTTAGGGGTGTGTGGAGGAATGGTGAGATGAGAGACACCATATGAGGTGAGGATAGCGGCAAGAGATATGTATTCACTGCCATTATCAGAATATATTAATATGAGCGGTAATTGAAAATATTTTTTTGATAAGATTTTTGAATTGGGGAAAAATGATGGCAATATCAAATTTACGTTTTATATGGTACAGCCAGACATATTTTGTGTAATAATCAATAAAGATTACGTAATAATGAAAACCATCATACGACAATTTAGTGAGTCGCCAAATATCAGTGTAAATTAATTGCAAGGGTTTAGAAGAATAAAGAGAATTTTCAGAAAAAAGAAGTTTATGACATTTATTGCAGTCACACGAATTATATTGAAAATTATTAACTACCGAGATATTAGACAATAACTTATTTTTCCTAACGACCGACTAAAGAATTCGGATGGAGGGATGACCAGGACGACAATGCCATTCATTTATTTCTAATTTGGAAGTAGCATGAATTTGAGGTTGGATGAAAAGTAGGTGGTAGTAGACATCATTATGGCTATCCACACGAAGAAAAGGCGCCCCCGTGTGATGATCCTTCACCAAAAAATTAGAGGAAAAAAACTAAAGTGAGATTTTGTTTGATTTGCAAAAATTAGCAACAGAAATTAAGTTTTGAGTTATAGATGGTGCACAAAGGATATTGTCTAAATAGAAAGGGTTTTTGGGGTGACGCTCGCGGAAGTTGCAGTAGAAGTTGGAGTGGGGCGAGTTGTTGTTGCGTGTGCTGGAGTACTGGTTGTTGTTGCTGTTGCGAGTGAAGTTATTGAGATTGTAGGAGACGCTTCCACGCTGTTGCGGAAGGCGATAGGAGGAGCGATTGAGTTGGTTGGCATACTTGGCAGTTGCGAGAGAGAAAGAGAGAGAGAGAGACACACCCGTGTCTTCATTCTTCATATGGCGTTCATAGTTTATGAGTTTTTCATAGAGCTCGTCAAAGGTGATGATGTTATCACGAACTCGGATAGCAGCGGTGACTTCTTTGAATTTAGGTCCAAGACCAGCGAGGATATGAAGAATAAGGTCATCTTCGGGAAGAGGATGATCGATGAGAACAAGGTCGTCGGAGATAGATCGCATCTCTTATAGGTACTCGCTTATAGATCTAGAACGACATAACTCATGAGCATTGATTGTTGATCAAGCGTTCCTTAAACGACATAACTCATGAACGAGATTTGTTCACAAGGAGAATAACAAGTCAATCACAAGCTTCCTGGGAGGAGGAAATAGAGGAAATGTTGAGCTGGATCGTCTCGACATAGCGGTCGAGGATAGCATTGACGATAAGTTGATCCTGACGGTACAGTTGATGGTAGACTAGATTTTCGACATGCTTGGTGGTGTCATTGATGTCAGTGATAGTCCTCGGAGGAGAAGACTTGGAGCCGTCGATGTGGCCAATGAGATCGTGACCGATTAAGGCCGATTGAATTTGGGATCTCCATACGGTGAAATTTGTGTAGGAGAATTTTGTTAGGAAAGCGAATTTTGAGACGATGGAAGTTGAGTTTTGATAGGAGGTCATGGATAAAAAATTGAGATTTTAATCGTAGGGCTTTAATACCATATAGAATTTTGGTGAAGATAGCTTTTAGGGTTTGTAACTTAATTGATTTGTATTGAATATTAAAGGTGTATATATACACTTTATATTGTAAGGAAAATAAAACAAATAAAATATTTCCTAAATAAATAATATCATAAAAGATATGAAAAGATTTTTCTAATAACAAAGATCTGCAACAGCCGCGTCTACAGTAGGCAGACGTCTGTTGGGCAAATGCTCAGACATCTGCTTAGGCTCTGGATTTTTTGGAGATCGAATTCCAGACGTTTGTGCTTCCTTCTGCAGACGTCCGCCTTCTCTCTGTTGCGTTTCCGCCTTCTCTCTGTTGCGTTTCCAGACGTCTGCATGAGATTTTTTCAGACGTCAGCTTGTGTTGTGTCTTCTTGTCGCTACTACCTGCAAATTAGACTTTGGTCAGTTCTACTGCTATATGTATTTGTTCTTTGTATTCTCTTTACACATGTAGGCACGTATGCACAAATATGTCTACATATCGATGCCTTCTTATTTTGATGAACCGCGTAACGAAGCTTTAGTTAACTAAATGTAAGGATGTTACATTCAGAACTTAGGAAAACATGTTTCCAAGGAAGAATCACCTTAAGAAAAGAAGAACAAAAGAACAAAATTGCTACCGTTGTGTCTAGGATAAGCATTCTAACAAACAAAGCAATGATTAATTCACACATGGATTGCTCAAATCAAATACTTAGACCAACACAAATTGCATGATTTGGTTTGGCTGATCCGAAGCATCTTGTCTGCGGCAACAATGAGCAACGAAACAAAACTCTAAGGGGATAATGTTGTGATTTTTTCCATCACCCATCTCTACCGATGCTTCACCGATTCCAAATAGAGATTTATTAAATGTGTAAAAGCTTAGCATGATGATCAGGAAATTCTGACCAAGTTAAAAGCCATTGAAATTGAAGTTCAAATTTAAATGTTGTTGGAATCGACTAATTTTGTTTGCAAAGTCAGATATTGCAGCCTTTTAGGTAAGATGGAAATTTCTTGCATGCCCGATACGACCCTTGCAATCCCTTAGGTTATGTTTGTTTGAAGCAAAATTTGAATAAGGATAAAAAAAAATGAGACATACTTGATGTTTCAAGTTTGTTTGAGCAATAGACAACATATTTTAGTGTTCGAGCATTGTTAAGTTCGAAGGCCAAAACCGTGAATATAGAACATGTTTAGACACTAAGATAAGTTTTCTCAGTCAGAATGATTTCCACTTCAAGAATGTTAAAATCAATTTGGTGAAAATGATTCGAACTCCTAAGATTGATAAATTTAAAAGCAAAATGTATATTTATATGTGAGAAAAATAAAAAACAGCTGTGAACATTCACGAATTATTTGACGAATTCATGAATAACTCGCGAATTTTTGAACGGCAGATTAAATCTCCGATTTAATCGCCGTTGGTGAACAATTCGAATTATTCACGAATAATTCGCAAAATCAGCGAATAATTCACAACATCAAAATCCAGTACCTCTTATATTAATTTCTTCCTCAAAATTCTTTCCGAATCTTACCGAATTTTTCCTGAATACTTACTGATTTTTTCCGAATAGTTCTCCGAATCCGAATTTTCGACCTCGCCGAATTAATCCCGAATGTCGAATTTATGACTATAGGCATGGCAACCCATTGGAAAAATCTTCTCAACAAGGATTTGTAGAGAAATTTCTCTATAAGTATTTTGCAAGCTCTTGGATGTGTTTTGAGATCTATACACGCATTCGCATGAATCTCAAAGCCTATCTAATGGCCTGAAGGAGCTTAATGAGCAGGTTTTTCCGAGCCGGTTGCCGTTGAGGGTAATAGGAAACAGGAGGGGACAAATTCCCATGTCTGAAGCATGACAGGGAGTCATCTCCACGTGTCTTAAGCCTATTGGTCCTCTCTTTTTGTCTTCACGTCACCTACTCTTTTATACCCACCCACACTTTTTTCACACCCAAAGGAGGGAGAGGGAGGAGTAGAACCTACAGTTCACACTTGACCGTTGACTGTAAGGACAAAAGTGTAATTTCACCCCTCCTCGGCTCCTCCTCATCCAGATCTAAATTAAAATCGAGAGAGATCCCTAGCTATTTCATCAACCTTATAATTATAATTATAATTGTGCTTTCTCCGTCGCCCTCTGCAGACAAATTAACACAGAGACTTGAGACTGAGACTGAGATTTGAGAGGAGGGGATCATGGCTACTCGATCTCTTCTCCTCTTCCTCTTCACCTCCTCCCTCCTCGCCTTCAACATCGCCATTTCCGCCTCCAGCAATAGCAATGGCAAGGAGGACGACGACGATGGCGACCTCGATGAGGATCTGAGCTTTCTCGAAGACTCCGAGGACTCATCCCCCTCGTCTTCTTTCCACCACCATGGATCTGACGACCTCGGCGGCGGCGAAGATTTCGATCAGGACGAGTTCGAAGGTTTTGATCCCTCGTCGTACGAAGGCGAAGAAGAAGAAGATCCCCTGGCCGCGCCGGAGATCGATGAGAAGGATGTGGTGGTTCTGACAGGTGCCAACTTCAGCCAGTTCATAGAGAAACAGAAGAGGCGGCACGTGATGGTGGAGTTCTATGCGCCCTGGTGCGGCCACTGCCAGGCCCTGGCGCCTGAGTACGCCGCCGCCGCCTCGGAGCTCAAGAAGGACCATGACGATGACGTGGCGCTTGCCAAGGTGGACGCCACCGAGGAGAACGAGCTGGCTCAAAAGTACGACGTCTAAGGGTTCCCAACGCTGCTCTTCTTCGTCGATGGGATCCACAAGCCCTATCCTTCCCACAGGACCAAGTAAATTGTTTAATTAATTATAATTATTGCATGCATCATCAATTCCTCATCCTCCCTTTGCTTTTGCTTATCTTGTTCTTCAATTCGTTGATATCAGTCATCTCCTTGCCATACAGTGAACACTCCTGATGAAATCCTTATTCGGATCTATGGCTAATTTTAATATTATATATGCCTAGCTAGCTGTTAGCTTTGCTAAAGAATACGGAATCAATTTCCGTTGAAATTCAAGTATTACACAAAATTGTGCTTTGCAAAATTTGTTCAAGTCTCAAATTGCTTAAATTTTTATTGGCTCACAATCTTGCATGTTTAGGCCAGTGATTCTCGTGTTATTTCTAAAACATTTTACTCTTATTTCTTGTAATAACTCGTTATTATGAACGTGCATAGGCACAACAAAAGATAAACAGATTGATATACATATCGTTGGAAAGACGGAACCTCCTAAATTATCAGACAACAACAACAAGTAATAGTCTCAATTGAGAAGATAACCAAAGAAAAAAGTAAATAAAAAATGGAGCGGTTGAATTTCATGTCTCGGTTTGATTTTTCTTAGAAAATTTAATTGTTGGATCGATTCACTAATATTCGTTTCTTAAAGACATGGTAGTTGTATCTGTTAACATTTTTCATTTCAAGCTCCTAGAGGTTAAGCTTTCTATAAAGGCATGAGCATATTTACATGTGTTCATCTAGAAGACTGAGGTCCTTCAGATGTCCTCATATTGCATATTCCTTTAAATAAGATGCCAGCTAGATGTATATTCTAATATACTTGAATTGCTAATGCTCTTTGGTTCTTGGGTTTTTTTTTAAAATAATACTAATTTAAAATAAAATTATTAAAATAGGGGGGGATAAATTTAAATTATGGAAATAGGGTGGTTTCGAACCACCCCTGGCCCACCCCACCCCCCTCAGTATAGGGGGCGGGTTCTAGGAACCCGCCCTCTATACTTTTGTATAGAGGGCGGGTTCTGGGAACCCGCCCCCTTATTTTTTTTTAAAAAAATTAATTTAATTATTAACGATATAATTATAATTATAATTATAATTATAATATTATTAAAAATAAAATTAAATTAAATTAAATAGACAAAAAAACATTTAAATTAAATAATAAAATTTCAGTATATCAATTTTTTTTTTACAGGATGAATCCGTCAAATTTTACAATGCCAAAAAATCCTATCTATTTGTAAAATCTAAATGCTATTTTTTTCCTTTCCGTTTTCCTTTATGAAATCCGAGAAGGCTTGACATAAGCCTATGCCTCCTGGGATGACTAGAGGAACCACCTGTTTCTTGGATAGATGGCGGTGGCGGCGTCGGCGTCTGTTCTGCTGCTTCGGGTTCTGTTTCAGCTTCGTCTTCAGCAACGTCTTGGACAGGCTGTTGATCCACAAATCCTGAACCTGAATGTGGGACAGGTGTCGGATATGTGTTGCTTCCCAACAAATTTCCGTAGGACGCTAAATCCGAAGCCCAACTGGGCAGTTGTAGCGAAGAACTTGTACCGGTTTCATGAGGCTGATTTTGCACAAAAGCTTGGCCCCATGGCTGCGCAAATCCTGACCCCCAAGGGTGCTGTTGTTGCGCTAAATCTAACCCCCAAGACGGCTGTTCTGCAAAACCTGATCCCCAAGTCTGTTGTTGTTGCGCCTGTCCGGTATGCCAGGGTTGCTGTTGACGGTATGGTGATCCAAACCACTGATCCAGCTGCGCTGGATCTCCTTGATGCTGCGGCTCTGGTGCCGGGTAATACTGCGGCTGCGGTGCCGGGTCATACTGCGGCTGCGGTGCCGGTTCATACTGCGGCTCCGGTGCCGGCTGATACTGCGGCTCCGGTGCCGGCGATAAATGTTGAGAAATACCATGTGAACCAAGTACACCACCAATAAATTGGTCGAGATTTGAAAATTGAGTCTGAGATACCGGACCAGCATCAGTCGGGTATGGTTCCTGCACCATTGTTTGTACGAGATGCAACCCACGAGCCTGTCGTTACATTAGAAATAAGAAATAAGTATTGACTCATACCGCCGGATGTTAAAAAGTAATATGATATAAAGAGGGCGGCTTACCAAATCTCGTTCCATGTGTCCTCTAGGCTCGTACCGCGAGATGTTTGGGAAGTTTTTGGGAGGAGCAGAAAGATATCTTATGGTGACACGCTTATACCACTGTAGATATACTTTGGTAGCGTCGGTAGCTGTGTGGTCACCTATTTGCTGTAAGGCAATACTATGCTGCCTATCCTCCCATCTCAGCAAATACTGATGATGATGCTCCCTCCAATCACGCTCCGTATTTCCTCCTCGCATGTCTCCCTTACTGTCGTAGGCGAAGGCGGCGGGACAGGAATATGTTGCAATCTATCAAACTGCCGCAGTACCCTATCTGGGAGGTGCATAACAACAACATTGATGCAGAGGAGTGGGCATCGAGCCCGCCAAACCGGCTCTCCTTCGAGACAGATGCCGGGTAAGTTTTGTAGACGATCTGCTGTATAAGGCGTCCACAGAAACTGCGCAAATAACATAGTAAAAAAATTGTGATTTAGGTATTTTCAAAATTGTAAAACAAATTAAATTACCCAAATTATGATTACCTGAGCCGCCTCCATGCGATCTAACTCATCTCTATAGTACCTAAGCACTCGACGAGGAGCCTTATACGCTTTCTTCCCATTCCACCAGCAGCCGAGCGGTTTTCCGGGGTTATCCAAGCCAGTTATTTTAATAGTATCTGGTCTTCCTATATACATATGCTCCCACGACCAGATCTAGAAAAAAAGTTTTAGATTATAAGAAAGAAAACCAATATTGCAAAATTTTAGCTGTGAAAAATAAAGAATTTACCTGAAGTAATGTGCTGCATCCACAAATTTTATTCTTCGTAGGAGCACATGCTTTGTCGAGTTCCTTATAGAGAAAGGCCAGGACCCCTGCTCCCCAAGCATATTGGCCACAGACATCAAAATCCGCTAGGAAGCCAAGGTATAACGGATGGACATGCGTTGCTGATTGGTCCGGCATCAACCAAGAACCGATCATGTACAGAATGTAGGCACGTGCATGTCTATCCAAAACTTCATCGGTGGCTTCATCAGGGATATTACTGAATGTATCTCTTAACCAGTTCAGATTGATTTTATACCCCTTACTGTGGCCTCCTGGTGCCTGATATTAGTATTTTTTTAAATGTTAAAGCTAGAAATAATGTAAAATATAAAATAGGTACACTAAATAGGGAAAGCAGAATGATATTGTTTACCTGTCCGAGAGCAGACTCGGCATATGTATCCCAGTATGGGTGGTCGGTATCTGGACCAACAATTTTTCCTCCGACCAACCCAAGCCCATTAACCCGTAAACCGAGTAAGAGGCCAATATCCTGGAGTGTGATTGTGGCCTCACCCCATCTTAGATGAAAGGTGTGGGTCTCTTTTCTCCAACGTTCGACCAGAGAGGTGACGAGAGCGTGGTCGATTTGGATATGTCGAATCAACGACGCTTCATAAAATCCGGCCCGTCTAAGCCGTTGGTTTATTCTTTGGTCGCTAACTACCCATTTGTCGGAGCTATGCGTGACGACGGTGAGATTATCTCCATCCTGCAAAATTAAATATTGTTATTTTCAAGTACAAAAATTAAATGAAAGGTGTAATTAAAACAAATTAACTAAGTTTAGAATATTTCCTCCCCGTGTAATATTTTGAACGATCCATTGGAGGGGCATCTGATACTTCCAATTGCTCCTTCTGAACCAAAAGTTCAAAAGAATGCTGGGTGCTTGAGAGACCGAAATCTATCATCGAAGATATTGATGCATCGTCTGTAATTTCAACCAATGCATTTCCACTGAACATAGGCCAGATACAACTTAACTTGACCCTACTTTCACGGGGATCGTATTTCGTAATTTTGTACACTTTGGCCTCTAGTTCATCATATGTCGTTGATGCTTCCAATCGCATGATTCGTGCAAACCCGCCCATATACTCGGGACCTTGTGCACTTGTGATAACCTGACCATCGTATTTACATACAACAAATATACTTGGGGAGGCCATAATCCTGCACAAAAAACAGTTATATTTTTTTTATGTTGTGTTGAAATTGCAAAAAAAATTCAAACTCGAAGATTGCAGTGAAACCATGAGACTCTCACCTAATCACAACAAAATGTGATGCACAATTGATTGTTAAAAAAGAAGCATGGTTTTTGCAGTGAAACGAGAAGGAAAATGAATCTAAAGATGCAAGTTTAGTTTAGTTCTGTGTCTTATTTAAAGAAGTTTAGTTTTTGCAGTGAAACGAGAAGGAAAATGAATCTAAAGATGCAAGGCTGTGATGCACAAAAATTTAATACCGAAATGGCTCTAGGTCTTCCTGCAGCTGCACTCCCCGAGCTCTTGTTAAATATTATTCCATCCTCATTCAACCACTTCACTTAATTTGTTTGTTTAGCTATGTTGCCAAAATATTACCGAAGTATATGCATGAATCAGATATAATGAAAAATATCAAACCAAACAAAGATTGAAATTGCAAAAAAAATTCATACTCGAAGATTGCTTACTTCCAATACTTTATGAACTGTTCTACTGCTCGAAGATTGCTTACTCGCAGACTATGGTACTGAACTTCACCTTCTTCTAAAACTCCACACTTACACAAAATTGATAGCGGAGAAGAACTGATCGAAGTAAATGGATAGTGAGCGGTGTAGGGTGCAAATTTGACAGAGATGAAATGAAATGGGTAGTGCGGAGACATATTTATAGCGATCTGATATTGAAGAGAGCGGGTTCTAACAACCCGCCCTATTATTCACCAGAGTCTAATTATTTCTGCATCGTATTCTGCAACTCTTCTTTGACTGGGTTATAACTGATTTGACAACACCAGAATAGTACAAAGGAGTGTATTAAAAAGCATTTCTGAAGCCACCGATTATTCACAAACAAACATTGATGTGACAACAAAGGACAAATAGTACTTGAATAGTACTGATTTGACAACTCATAAATTAATGAAGAGGGCGGGTTCCTGGAACCCGCCCTCTTCTTTGCGAATAAGACCGCGTGATTTTTGAAGAGGGCGGGTTCCCTGGAACCCGCCCTCTTCAAAAATAGGGAACCCGCCCTCTTCAAAAATCACGCGGTCTTATTCGCAAAGAAGAGGGCGGGTTCCAGGAACCCGCCCTCTTCATTAATTTATGAGTTGTCAAATCAGTACTATTCAAGTACTATTTGTCCTTTGTTGTCACATCAATGTTTGTTTGTGAATAATCGGTGGCTTCAGAAATGCTTTTTAATACACTCCTTTGTACTATTCTGGTGTTGTCAAATCACTTTCAGAAATGAAGAGGGCGGGTTTCTGGAACCCGCCCTCTTCAATAATTAGTCAAATTAATGAAGAGGGCGGATTCCAGGAACCCGCCCTCTTCAAAAATCACGCGGTCTTATTCGCAAAGAAGATGGCGGGTTCCAGGAACCCGCCCTCTTCATTAATTTATGAGTTGTCAAATCAGTTAGAACCCAGTCAAAGAAGAGTTGCAGAATACGATGCAGAAATAATTAGACTCTGGTGAATAATAGGGCGGGTTGTTAGAACCCGCTCTCTTCAATATCAGATCGCTATAAATATGTCTCCGCACTACCCATTTCATCTCTGTCAAATTTGCACCCTACACCGCTCACTATCCATTTACTTCGATCAGTTCTTCTCCGCTATCAATTTTGTGTAAGTATGGAGTTTTAGAAGAAGGTGAAGTTCAGTACCATAGTCTGCGAGTAAGCAATCTTCGAGCAGTAGAACAGTTCATAAAGTATTGGAAGTAAGCAATCTTCGAGTATGAATTTTTTTTGCAATTTCAATCTTTGTTTGGTTTGATATTTTTCATTATATCTGATTCATGCATATACTTCGGTATTATTTTGGCAACATAGCTAAACAAATTAAGTGAAGTGGTTGAATGAGGATGGAATAATATTTAACAAGAGCTCGGGGAGTGCAGCTGCAGGAAGACCTAGAGCCATTTCGGTATTAAATTTTTGTGCATCACATTTTGTGCATCACAGCCTTGCATCTTTAGATTCATTTTCCTTCTCGTTTCACTGCAAAAACTAAACTTCTTTAAATAAGACACAGAACTAAACTAAACTTGCATCTTTAGATTCATTTTCCTTCTCGTTTCACTGCAAAAACCATGCTTCTTTTTTAACAATCAATTGTGCATCACATTTTGTTGTGATTAGGTGAGAGTCTCATGGTTTCACTGCAATCTTCGAGTTTGAATTTTTTTTGCAATTTCAACACAACATAAAAAAAATATAACTGTTTTTTGTGCAGGATTATGGCCTCCCCAAGTATATTTGTTGTATGTAAATACGATGGTCAGGTTATCACAAGTGCACAAGGTCCCGAGTATATGGGCGGGTCTGCACGAATCATGCGATTGGAAGCATCAACGACATATGATGAACTAGAGGCCAAAGTGTACAAAATTACGAAATACGATCCCCGTGAAAGTAGGGTCAAGTTAAGTTGTATCTGGCCTATGTTCAGTGGAAATGCATTGGTTGAAATTACAGACGATGCATCAATATCTTCGATGATAGATTTCGGTCTCTCAAGCACCCAGCATTCTTTTGAACTTTTGGTTCAGAAGGAGCAATTGGAAGTATCAGATGCCCCTCCAACGGATAATTTTGATGGTAATGCTGGAGATAGTTCCTGGAGGTACGGTCACATGGTCAACGATGATGCCGTCAGTGCCGGTGGATATGACTATACACAACATTATTCAAATCTTCAAGCACATGGGTAAACATTTTATAAACCCATATTTAAGCATTTTAGTAATACCTGTATACTAATATTCAAACATTTAATAAAATGCATAAATCCAGGTTCTTCCAGCCGACTGCTGCAGTTACATGCACCCCAGAAGAACAGCAAGAACTACCATACACAGCCTTCCACAGGTAAATAAATTTGAAACAAGTGATGATTTAGTTACGAAAAAATTAGGGAATAATATTATAATAACAATTTATGTACTAAACGCAGATTCCAACACGATCCAAGCAGCGCATTCCAAGCATGTCCGTCCACATCTTTCCGGTCTTCTCACCCTGAACCATCCACATTACACCGACCACAACCATCATATATTGCACCCGAGCCTTATGTTGCTACGGGTGATATTGATATGTGTGGCAGTGATGATGATGAAATCGGTGAAGGTGATCAGGGGGAGGATAGCGTGGAATATGCTGCTGGATTGAATGAGGTAGCATTCTTTGATGGTATGGTTGCGAATAACGATTTTGTCGAGCTAGAAGATCCCGGCCTCGATCCGCTAGAAGATGATGGTTGGGTAGACTTAGCCGTTGCAGAAGTAAATACGGCACCCTATTTGGACGCGACAGCAGCAAGCGAAGACTGCATCAGCGTCGGGGATTTGTTTCAGGAAAAAGGAGATCTTATTTGTAAGCTGAAGTCGTGGTCCATTCAGCAAAACGTTACATTTAAAACCGAAGAGTCAAATAAGACGTACTATACTATGGTATGTACGAAATCTCCTGAATGTCAGTGGAGATTGCATGCATGTTGTTCCAAAAGAGCCAAGGCTTGGAAGGTCACGAAATACAACCAAGAACACACTTGCATTAATTCTATTATGTCACAGGATCACCGGAATTGCACTTCATCTTACATTTGCTCGCTAATCATGCCCCTGATCCGTACAGATGTGGCGATGACTCCCCGAGAGATACGGCTCTTGGTTAGCGGAGAGCATAAAATTCAGATTTCGTATGTGAAGGCATGGGATGCTCGTAGAAAGGCTTTGTGCAAGATATTCGGGGACTGGGAAAGCTCGTACAACTCACTAGTCCCTTTTATGGAAGCCATGAAAGCATCAAATCCGGGGACCGTATACCGGTTAAAAACCACAGAAACAGACGTCGAGAGCTCTGTCAGGTTTCAGAGAATTTTCTGGTGCTTTGGTCCATGTGCGGCTGGTTTCACACACTGTCGGCCGGTATTGTGCGTTGATGGTACGTATCTATACGGTAAGTACAGAGGCTGCATGTTAATTGCTACAGGTGTTGATGCTAATAACGGTATATTTCCGTTGGGATTTGCTATTGTCGAGGGTGAAAATACATCATCCTGGTCATGGTTTTTCCATAACCTCAAAAATATCCCATCTGTTCTTCATAGAACGGATTTATGCATCATATCTGATAGACATCTGGGAATACTGGCTGGAATGAGATCTGTATTTCCGACGACCCCACATAGGTTTTGCCTACGACACTTCAGGCAAAATTTTGATCGAAAATTTAAAAATTCGGATCTACATAAACTTATGTACAGAGCCGGTGAAACGCCTGACCCTAATGTTCACGACATATACATGACGAAAATTGGGAAGATGAGTCAAGCCGCGAAAGCGTGGTTAGATGAGTATCCAGTCCGCATGTGGTCACAAGCACATGATGATGGGTGCAGATATCTCCTAATGACGACTAATATGTCTGAAAGCTTCAACGGGGTCCTTAAAGGGGTTAGAGGCTTACCGATACACGGGTTGATTGTTCGAACATTTTTCCGGATGAATACTTATTTCGTGCACAGAAGAGAAAAGTCCTTGGGGATGGACACTCCGCTCACCGCGTATTACGAAGATATCTTTCGGAAAAGAGAGCGCAGAGCACAATACTACAGATCCGAAAGGTTTGACACGGCGGAGTTTCAGGTGACGGGCGGTAATGGGAATCAATATACCGTGAACTTTAGAGATGAAGGGCTCTCTTCGTGTACATGCGGTCTTTTCCAGCAACAACATTTACCTTGTGCCCACGCTATTGCTGCTGCGAGCAGTATGCATACCTCACATTACAATTTTGCTTCCAATTACTATACAGTTTCTAATTACCAAGGTGCATACGATCCAAAATTTCATCCTATACCGGACAATCGCTATTGGCACTATTATACTGCCAACAGACAAACACCGACTGTATTACCGCCGGAAAAAAATATAAGGCCCGGAAGACCTAAGGTACGTCGAGATCGAATGACAATGGATACTGATCCTCAGCAAAGGCAATCCAGATGTAGCCTATGCAAACAACCAGGCCATTATAGGACCAGATGTCCAGGATATGCATCAGGGACGGGACCTTCAGGATCGTGACAAGTGCACTCAGATTTTTTTGTATTATAAAATTGACGGATTTATTTTGTTATTATAAATTTGACCGTCGATATAGCATTTAGATTTTACAAATAGATAGGATTTTTTGGAATTGTAAATTTTGACGGATTCATTCTGTAAAAAACATTGATATAGTGAAATTTTATTATTTAATTTAAATGTTTTTTTTCGTCTATTTACTTTTATTCTATTTTTATGAATTATAATTATAATTATAATTATAATAATAATATTATGATAATAATTATAATTAATAATTAAATTAATTTTTTTTTTAAAAAAAGGGGGGCGGGTTCCCAGAACCCGCCCTCTATACTTTTGTATAGAGGGCGGGTTCAACCCGCCCTCTATACAAAAGTATAGAGGGCGGGTTCCTAGAACCCGCCCCCTATACTGAGGGGGTGGGGTGGGCCAGGGGTGGTTCGAAACCACCCTATTTCCATAATTTAAATTTATCCCCCCCTATTTTAATAATTTTATTTTAAATTAGTATTATTTTAAAAAAAAAACCCTTGGTTCTTGCATGTAGAGATGCTATTGTGGCATGGATCAAAAAGAATATAGGACCTGCTGTACAGAACATAACAACAACTGAGGAAGCAGAGAAGATACTGGCTGCTGATAACACACTTGTTTTGGGTTTTCTCGACTCTCTAGTGGTGCATTCCTCCTTTCCATCCCCAATTTCTGTAACTATGTCATATTAATTCAGCATTGCTTGCATCCCAATATCTCTTGAACAATGTAGAGGGTTTTGGTGGCAAAGATCTCATTTGCCCTGTTGATGGTTCCCTAATACCGCGGGTCAAATTATGTGTGTTCAAATATATGAAAAGGAGCACTTTTTAACTCAAAAAATCATCATTATAAATTGTGTCTTCATCTTAGGAAAAAATAACAACTTTATCTTATTGACATTTAGAGGTTAGTGCACCTTAGAGAATATTTTCTCACTTTTTTTTTGACCCCTCCATTCAAGAATAAGTTTGACCGTTTTTACCACTTTCAATTTTAGACGCGTTGGATCATTTTTATAATTTTCATCTTGTGATTTCCTTGGAAATTTTCCTTGAAAAATTATAGATGTCAAAATTTCCTATAATATCTTATTTTCTGCTGTCGACAATACCGGGAAAAAAAAAGAAATTTTATAAAGCGAAGATAAGTGAGTAAACAACCAGGGGATAGGGTCGAGGAAAGCTGGTTACTAGGTTAGGGGTAAATTTGTGACAAGGAGTAGGTCAACCATCTCAAGGGGAAATGAGACCAGCCAAATCAGAGAAGGTTCCCACATAACTCACCCTTGTGCCTAAAAAATTGAAGCATAAACCAAGTAAATAACGAATCTTCACATATAAAATGCAAAGCCTGCACATTTTGTCCATACGGTTCCATAATTATATCTATCTTTTTCTGGTAGTTTAACTTTCTTAGTAACCCCCCCCCCCCCCCCCTGCTTGTATAAAACATAATTTATTTAAAATGAGTGTAGGGTGCTAACAGTGAGGAGCTTGCTTCTGCTTCAAAACTTGAAGATGGTGTCAATTTTTATCAAACTGTTAATCCAGATGTCGCAAAGATTTTCCATATTGATCCGAAAGCTAAGCGTCCTTCTCCAGTGTTGCTGAAGAAGGAAGCTGAGAAGTTGACATACTTTGGTATGCTTTTCTACAAATTATAGTGTTCGCTCCTCTTCGCTAGGTATGAAGTCTGAAGAGAGCTCGGCTGACATATATGATCTCGCTCTGTATGCAGATGGTCAATTTGCTAAGTCCGGTATAGTCGAGTTTGTCTTTGCAAACAAGCTTCCTCTAGTGAACATTTTTACAAGGGAAAATGCTCCGGCCATTTTTGAAACTCCAATTACTAAACAAGTAACTCCCTACTTACAACCATAGCTTTTTTATTATTATTTTAAGCTTGTTTTGAGCTTCTTCTTTTCAACTTCTCATTTACATTATTTCTGTTTTCTTTGTATTAGATTTTGCTCTTTGCTGCATCAAAAGATTCTGGGAAATTTTTACCGATCTTCCAAGAGGCTGCAAAATTGTTCAAGTGAAAGGTAATCGATATATATTGTTATATTTTTTGAACATTACTTTATATATAAAAGTCTTATTTGATAAAATACGTGTGCCTGATTTATAGATTGCTATTTCTTTTACATCATTTAAATTCTATTCTTAATTTTAGTAATGGAGATCCATAAATATTGAAGCCAACCCCAAAATTTTGGGATGAAGGCTTGCTGCTGCTGCTGATTTATAAATAATGTTGAAATTCAAATTTTCATTTTATCACATATACCTTTTCGGCTTTTCCTTTATGGATACAGACGAAAATTTAATGTTAAAGGAAAAAGAAAAGAAATTTTATCGTCACATTTTTCCTAGATGGGTCTGTTGATTCCCTATAAGAGGGACTCGATTCTGATCTTAAATCAGCAGCCTTCGTCATTAGTTTTCCATTTACTTTATAAAGAAAGTTGCTCTTGGATAATCATTACATTGTAAAATGAAAGAATGTTTATTTGTATTGTGGGCATGGAATTTATGATTGTATACTGGATCATTAGGTATTTCACTTCCTAGTCTGTAAAGGATTGTCATTGAGTTTGCCAACTTGCCATTTCTTAAGCATGCTATATAAATTTCTTTTCCTTCTTTTTGGAGGGAGTGTTCTATTTTCCTCCTTCCTTCTTTTGTGTGCGTGGGTGGTTGGTTGGTCGGTTGTTGTCTATGCCCACTGATGGGGTTGTTTATTGTGGAATTACCACTACATACATTATGTCGTTTATTACTTCCCTCCGTTTCAAAATGTCAGTCATTTTTTGTTCTTTTTTTTGTTTCAAAATATTAGTCCTTTTGCAAGTATCGAGAACCTTTTTTCATTACCAAGACACTTTTACTATTTGATTTCTTAAACTAATCCTCAATAAATTCCTTGCTTAGCTTCATGCCAAGAAAGTAATGAACATTAACTAGGGTTAAAGTGGGTAATTTACATTCATGTAATCATAGGTCTAAATTTTCTTAATGAACGTGCGAAAGAAATAATGGACTTACATTTTGAAACGGAGGTAGTATTATTTTTCAAGTAATTTATTGTATATTGGTTCTAGTTAAGTCTACTAAGGCTCTTTGTTTTGTTGCAGCTGATCTTTGTCTATGTGGAGACTGATAATGAGGACACCGGCAAACCAGTTTCGGACTACTTTGGCGTCACTGGAGATGGTCCACATGTAAACTTCCTTTTGCATTTCCTCCTAACTTTCTCTCTGCTGTCAATTGATAATGTGAGGTGTTGTGGTTGCAGTGAGAATTGAGATTACTGTGGCATACAGTCTTGTCAAGTAGGACTAATCACTAATCGGTGTTAAAGACTAGAGCTAACACATTTACTAATTTTATATCCTTCCCAGGTTTTGGCATACTCAGGAAATGATGATGCTAAGAAATTTATGCTTGATGGTGAAGTGACAGTAGACAACATTAAGGTCTCTCTCTCTCTCTCTCCAGCACACGCTCGCGCGTCACAGAATGTTTGTGCCGTTTAAAGAAATTCTCAGACATTCCTCAGATTGCCCTTAGGTCCTATATGTTAAAAAGCTATTCATTTTGTAACAATTACGTGAATTGTTTAGAAATCTCTAAACATTATTTCAGTCCCTGCGTTTTATGATGTATAATATAGATCGAGATGAAGAGAATGAATCATGTAGATCACCCATTGTGTTGGCCACAATGTAACTTGGTAGGTTTGAGAGTGTGAATAAATTCAAAGTATATTCATTGGAATAATAAATCCTTACAAAATATGTGTATGTGTGCATGTTTCTCTTTACACGCAGTTGAGTTGGCTTCTCAGTTGTTTGGTTTGGTGGAACTGATTTCTGAAGTATCCAGCATAATGTGAATTATTTCAGTCCAAAGCGTTGTAACTTCATGTGCGTGTGTGTGAGGATAATGGAGGAAAGTGCCATAAGAGGAAATTTCCTCCTATGGTGTCAAAAAAATACCCCCTCAACAATTTTTTTCGACGATCGGCACCCATTATCATCATCTTTATCATGTAAGATGTGGATACTCCAAATTTCATGTGATTCCATCACTTTTTCACCGTTGATTTCATGGGTGCAAAATTAACGGTTTACCGACAATAGAACTTTTAACATTGCTGATTCAACGGTGAAAAAGAGATGGAATCACATAAATTTGGTGTATCCACATCTTTCATGATAAAGATGATGGCTACCACAACAACAACTGAGCCTTTTAGCCCAAGGGCTACCAATCGTCGAAAAAAATTGCGGAAGATATATATTTTTGACACCATCCAACGAAAAAGTCTCCTAGGGCCTCTTTTCTTCATTATTCTCTCCCTCTCTCTCTACACACACACACACACCCAATGTAAGTCAGTCAGTTAACACGAGTAAGGTATGCAACACTTTTAGCATCAGAATTATCGCTCATGATTCTTCTATACCTTTTGCATAAATTCATTTTCTTATTATGCATTTTACATTCAATTCCCTTCTTTCAGACATTTGCACAGGGTTTCCTAGAAGATAAGCTTAAACCCTTCTACAAGTCGGATCCAGTCCCGGAGACAGTGAGTTTGTAGAAACCACCCATCCAGTCATCATTTTGTCTTTAATGTCTCTGATCTTTGGTTATACACAGAATGATGGAGATGTGAAAATTGTCGTTGGCAATAATTTTGACGAGATAGTCTTGGATGAGTCAAAGGATGTCCTTCTTGAGGTAAGTGTTTCTTTTACAGTAATGAACCAAGCCTTCATCATACACGATACAATTCTATATTTGTTCTTTGGACCAGATTTATGCCCCGTGGTGTGGACATTGCCAAGCTCTAGAGCCAATTTACAACAAGCTTGCCAATCACTTACATAGTATTGAATCTTTGGTCATAGCGAAGATGGATGGAACCACAAATGAGCACCCACGGGCCAAGGTATATGTGACTTTCATTTCTTGTGATGCAAAGTCTTAGATGAAACCAAGAGGACTTTGTTTAATTGTTGCCCTGATTGAGCCTGGCTTAGATTTCATAGAGCTGCTCGATTTATGATTTTATTCATAGATCTCAAGTTGGCTTGACTATATCAGTATTGGATAGGCTAAGAGTTGCTCAAAAGCAGCTAATCGAATTGGTACTCTACAGTCTACAGTATTACATCATGTACTGATATCAAGCATGAACACCCTGAGCAGGTTAAGCTAGGCTTGATGATAAGAGGAGGCTTAGATCCAAAGACTCCAGCTTTTAGTCATTCTGTAGATTGACGAGCCTTTAAGTGACATGTGAGCTACATACAACTAAGCATTTCATATGCAATCTTTCTGTTCTATACTCCTTAACTATGACATATAAGTGAGGGCTCGTATGTCAGGATATGGGTATCCATCCAGACTCCTGTTGACTTGTTTTGAAGGCTATTACAGGAAGTTAAGTTGCTTAGTTGATCATAACATATGCATTTTCGCCTAGTTAGGTGAATTTTCTAGTATGTATAGGGTTATATTCTTTGAGAAACCAGTTCTAAGAATTTTCATTGTGGGGGGCGATTTCTCTGGGGGCGATTTAGGGTTTCTCTCCAATTCTTCTACCAAACTTCCGAAAATGTTTTCGAATCTCTCGAAACATTTTTCACTACTGTAAGCTGAAATTCTTCATTGCTTGTTATTTCAGCATCCTTCTGATTTTCTTGAATGAGATTTCATCTTTTTGATCTTGCCCTTTGTTCTTCTTTCTATCATGAATACTGATTATAATATTAATTAGTTTTCAATATTATCATCTGATAATCGGCATTTCTTGATATCTGAAAACAAAATTGAGCAAAATGTTGAGATTGGAAATGAAATTGAGAAAAATGCTGAAATTGAGATAGAAATTGAGAAAAATGCTGGAATTGAGAAAGAAATTGATGAAATGGATTTTAATAAAGCAAATACTGGACTTATCTTGGATAAAACTTTGAAGACATTTTATGCTGATTCCTTGATCTCTAAAAGATCATTGAGTTTTGCCGAAAAGAATGTGGCTAAAGCTGGGAAGCTGGGAAGCCCTCTTATGCCGATATATTACATCATAGGAATCTGTTCAGACTTTGAGTTTTGCTGGCAAGATTGTAACTGTAGAAGATGGCTCCCCTGCTATATTTTCACAAAATCTGAGTTGCAACAAGCTTCAGTGAATCTTCAGTTGGCTCTGGTTGCAAAGTGTGCATATGGAAAGCCTGCATTCTTAGAAATTCATTCTGCATTACAGCAAAAGTTCAATTTACATCAGAACATTTTGATTACCTCTCTAGACAAAAGACATTTGCTATTCAGATTTGAAAATATGGAAGATTTTTTGAAAAATTGGCTTTCTAAAATTTTTTACATAGGCTTTTTATTCAGATTCTTCAAATGTGACTCGATTTTCATTCAAAAAAGAACTTAGTATTGTTCCTGCATGGTTAATTTTACCTGGGTTGCCTCCAAATTTCTTCCACTATGACATGTTAAAATCTATTGTAAAGCCAGTTTGGTAAACTTCTCAGTGCAGATTTTAATACTCTCAAGCACATAGAACTGATAGAGCAAGAATCTGCATTGAGCTTGATCTACTAAAGCCTTTACCCGATAAAATATGGGTGGGATCTTCATCAAGTTCTAAATTTGCTCAGAACTTCTATTTTGAAAAGAGATTTGATTTTTGCAGTTCCCGTCATGAAACTATGCATTCCATTTTGAATTGTAGAAAATTCAAAGGGTTTGAAGATGCTGCATCAAAAAAAAATTTCCAAAACTCAGCATTATATTAAAAAACTTGTTCAAGTAATGGCTTCTGATTCCGGAAAGGTTACAGTTGGTTCTCGAAAGACTGCAGTGGAATCTGAAAAGATTACAATTGATAACTCTATGGTTCATGAAGCAATTTCCGATTCTGGAAAGACTGCTCTTAATTCTAGCAAGCATATAGTAGATTCTGAAGCATTTGCAGTTGATAAATCTCACATTGGTTTAGTTGAAAAAACTGGAAATTTGTCAGTTGAAAAGAGATTTTATTTAAGAATGCAGAAAAAGAAGTTGATATTAGAGGCTCAGAATACATTAAAATTACTACTCAGAATGGTATCGGAAAATCATGCTTCATGCCGCGGACAGAATCAAAACTGAGAAAACAGAACCCATTTGCAAAATCTTATGGAATTGGAAAATCTTTGAAGCACACAAAAGAAAACTCATCAGTCCTTGTCCTTTTCTTTTGAGTATATGGTATCTTCAAAGGAAAATTTTGTAGTAGGAAAGAAAATAATCAAATAAGCAGAGGTTTTTATAAGAAATATAG
Organism: Agapanthus africanus; assembly: GCA_030015575.1. NCBI lineage: Eukaryota > Viridiplantae > Streptophyta > Magnoliopsida > Asparagales > Amaryllidaceae > Agapanthus > Agapanthus africanus. The sequence continues at coordinate 549,205,770 of CM057347.1, read as the reverse complement.
AAGCTAAAAAGCTGGAAAAAAGCAGTGATAAATCTTTCTAGATAAGCAGAAACAAAAAAGAAATGCTAAAGTTAGAAAGAAGCAAGAAATGCAGTTTCCCAAGAGGACATAATTAAGACTTGTAAAAATCTCCAGGAAAATGTATGATTCTTCATAAAACATGAATATATATTTTTGGAATATTAGGGGTATTACTAATCCCCAATCTCAACAAACAAAGACTTAAAATCATTACAGCTGAAAAGAAGTGAGATATTCTGTATTATGGAGCCTCAAACAGATTTTTCAAAAGCAAAGTCCATAGCTTTCGGTTTGGGGTTTGGAGGCAATTTGAATAATAAAATATGGATTTTCTTTCTAAATGTCAGCTTCAAATAGACATTTTGAGCTCATCAGAACAATGCATCGCTACTAGAGTGCTAATGCCTTCAGCTCAGCCATTCTGGATTTCTATTATATATGCCAAAACTTCTTAGCTAAAAAAAAGAGAACTTTGGGATGAACTTACTCATTTTTCTCAGCATAATAAATTTCCGTGGATACTTGGAGGAGATTTAAATGCTATTACTTCAATTTCAGAAAGGAAGAGGGGAGGAAACCCACATCTGCAAAGTATTGATGACTTATACCAATACGATCGGTAAAAGTACTCTTATCGATTGTGGTTTTCATGGTACAAACTTCACTTATTGCATGCTCAGGAGGGTTCAAACAGATCCCGGTCTAGAATAGACAGATGTCTAATGAAACCAAGAATGGATGAACCTCTATCCTAACACACAAGTTCATTTAGCAAGAGGATGCTCAGATCACATTCCCATTCATTTGCACTTTATGGATATACTTCAAGGGCTTAAGCCTTTTAAATTTCAAAATGTGGCCAACTCATTCAACTTTTCTTGTCGCTGTTGCAGAAAGTTGGTCTGATGACATCAATACACATGCAGATTCTATTCCTAAGTTTTTTTTGAAGCTCAAAAGACTAAAAGGAGTTTTGAGAATCTGGAACAAGTTGGTTTTTGGTAATATTCAGGAAATAGTTAAAAGTGCAGAAGATATGGTGAATCAGAAGCAGCAGGATTTTGATTTTAATGAATCTGAACACAATCATCATTCTTTATAGCAAAGCTAAAAGTAATTTTGAAAATGCACTTCATCAGGAAATTTTTTAGAGGTAGAAATCCAGGGTAAAATGGCTCTCAGAAAAATACAAAATTCTTTCATAGTTGGGTAAATGTCAGAAATTGCATGATGATGCTTCTTCTTCGGGTGTGTTCATTACAGAGAACTGTTTCTCAGTATCCTTTGCGTCCTAGGTATAAGATACCGGATCAGATCCCACATATGTAATCTGTTACATGGGCTACAGAAAGGTAGAGAACTGAGAATGGGTGAAAGTTTTAAGAGTTGAAAACGGTGCAAGTGTTGCAGCCAAGTATGTTGGCAGTTATCACCCAGTATTACTAAATACATTGATTCTGAACAAATGTTGTTAGATACCGAACCTGATATACAACATCATATCAGTCTTTTTATTTAGTAAAGAAAGATATAATTTTGTATTGTTGGATAATGTTTTGAACATTTCCTATATCAAGAGTTGATTGGTTCAGGCACGTTATCTAAAAGCATATACGTTCTAAATCAAACCACGGTTCTTAACGTACAGAACACACACAAGAGGAAGGGTTCAGAAATGAACGAATCCTTCACGAGGCATTGTAGACTAGGTCATATCAATGTGACCCGACTAGCTAAAGTTATATAAAGATGCATATTTAAATCAGTTTGAATTTACATCTTGTGAAACTTGTCAGTCATGTCACAAAGATAAGATGACCATAGCTCTGTTTATTGGAAACAGTGAAAGAGTTGGTGAACTCTTGGGATCGATACATAATGATGTATGTAGGTCTCCTGTCTACACATGCCAGGACCGGTTCTCTGTACTTCATTACATTCACTGATGATCTCTCAAGATTCGCACATGTGTTCTTGTTGAAACACAAGTCTGAAGCTTTTGAGAAATTCAAAGAATATAAGTCAGAAGTAAAGAACCACAATGGGTATACGTATTATGTCCTTTGATATGATCAGGAAAGAGAATACTTGAGCACGGAGATCCTGAACTATTCTAAAGGAGAATGAGATTCTCTCTCAGCATTACTCCTCCAAATACACCACAACACGTCGGTATATCGGGACGGAGCAATCACACCCTATGTGATATGGTGTGCTCTATAATGAGTACTACTGAGTTGCCTATTTCCTTATGGGGGGCTTATGCACTTGAGAAGCTGCATACCTATTGAATAGGATTCCAATCAAATCAGGTGCCTTCCACTCCATATGTGATATGGTATGGGAAGAGCCCATCTCTTAAGAAAGTTAAGATTTGGGGTTGTCCGGCCTATGTCAAAAGCAAAATCCGGACAAGCTAAAGGCAAGGTCAGTTCTGTGGAAGTTTGTTGGATATCCCAAGCATTCGCAAGGGAATATCTTCTACCACACTGAGAAGCAAAAGGTGTTTTGTTTCTCAGCATGCCGCCTTTGGGAAAGGGAATTTCTTGTGAAGAAATTAGTGGTTTAGAGGTAGAACTGGAAGGAGTTCCAGCTATACAAACTGCAGCTGATGATTTGGTAGAACCAAAGGATTCAATAGTTCTCAACGAACCTCAGCCTCTCCGCCGATCTAGTAGGGTTCCTCACCCACCTGAGAGATGCTTCGGTTTTCTCTATGACAGTGGGAATGATGATTGCATCATGAGATGATGGCCCAACTAGTTTCGAGCAGGCCATCAAGAGTGGGGACTCTGTGAGAATAGCTGGATGCTAAGCGATCTGAGATGGAATCCATATACACCAACAAAGTATGGACTTTGGTTGCTTTATCCGAAGGGTTAAATCCCCATCAGGAGTAAGTATATCTTGAGAAGATTACTTGGTGTAAATGGAAAAGTTGGAACTTTCAAAACTAAGACTAGTTATAAAAGGTTCTCGTCATCGACCAGGTGTGGATAATAATGAAACCTTTTTTAGTGCATATGCTTAAGTCCATCCAGATCCTACTTGCCACTGCTACATATCATAACTACGATATCTGGCGGTTGGATGTCATGACTGCTTTTTCTAAATAGTGATTTAGAAGAGAGCGTCTATAAGTACACAGCCAGAGGGCTTTGTAGACAGTGGGAGCAGCGGAAACGTGTGCAAATTGCTTTATGGGATAAAACAGGCATCGCGGAGTTGGAACATCTGTTTTGATGTGATAGTCAAAGAGTTTGACTTCATCAAAAGTGTAGATGAACCTTGTATATACAAAAAGGAAGTAGGGAGTATGGTGGAGATCCTCACATTGTACGTGGATGACATACTCTTGATAAGAAATGAGTTTCCTATGTCACACTCGGTCAATCTCCTCTTATCACAAGGATTCTCCATATATAATCAAGATGATACCTCCTAAATCCTGGGTTTTGGATCTATGAGATAGATCTAAGTGGATGTTAGGATTCTCACTAGGTGTAATGAGTTGGTATCAATCGATCCTGGGGAGAATCACTGGATATGTTCCAGGGTGGTAAGGTCGACTGAATGTCGGTCACAGACATTGTCTTTACTCTCAGTGGAGGGACGGTATATTGGAAGAGTTCCAAGCTAGATACCGTGACAAACTAGACGATTAAGGCTGGATACATTGCTACTAAGGATACTACCAAAGAGGTAGTCTGGATGTATAAAAGTTCCTGAGATGAATTTCGTTCCTACCATTGTGTGACAATGGAGTTGTGGCTTTGGCCTAGGAACCCCAGTCCCATCAGAGATCCAGACATTCTTAGGCAGTATCACCTGATCATGGAGATGGATGATCTCCAAGGAGATCGGGATTAAGGAAAGTAGATACAGAGGACAACACAGCGGATCCACTCACAAAGGCCTATTCCCAGGAGAGACTTTTATGGGATGGTTGAGTATGTAATACTTCAACCACTGCTCATTGTTGGGTATGGGATACTACAATAGACGGCCCTAGTGCAAGTGGGAGATTGTTAGTTATATGTATGCCCTAGAGGCCATTACTGTACATACAATGTATATTGTAGTGGATGCTTGGACATATATAGTGAGGACTTTCTTGCTCGACATGATAGTATGCTATCTGGTTGCTCTTTATCTTAACATGTACTCTGATTGTCTTTATGTTACATGTTGATAAAGCCCTTAGGATGAGCACTTGACTACCAGGACTATGATGCAGATCATACTAGTGGGGACAGTGTAGTCGCTAAGTACATCCTTCAAATGTTCCTAGTCGAGGGTGTATCGAGACAGGGCATCGATATACCAGAGTAGACTAGCGTATTGCTTCTCGACCCATGAAGATGGGCGATGGATGATCTCATATCCATTGGTGTTTGACATCAGAGATAGTATACGGATGCTCAGTGGAGACTTGATACACTGGACGGACTCGCCGAGAACTCCCAGATGGTATTATACCTCACGTCAGATGGCAGTTCTCTGGTGACACTGGTACAGGTTAGTCTGTAGACCCGAGATCGTCATAGAGTCTTGTGTGATTCCCACTGTGCTTTGATTTCTACCTTACCACGTTCAAAAGAACGTGCAAAACGGTGGCTTTTGGGTACAGTACCGAATCACATGGAGGCAATGAGCGATAGGAGGGGTTTCGTCTCTCCCGGTATTGGGAGTTTGATGTTGCGCTGTGCTAGATTGGCTATAACAGGAAGTCCCTGGTCAGGGCTGCTTCAGAGATATACTGGTAAGTGTTATCAGTAGTTTTCTCGATCCGTTATGAGTCTCATATCGACACGACTTATCGAGTTACTGGGATCTAACGTTTACCACCCCTAGACGAGATATGGGACATATCAGATGAAAAAACCGGACTGTACGGTAGTGTTACTGATTGGATTCACAGGAGTATGATCGGGCTTGCCTGTTGATCTTCTGATCGCTCAATACCCGGGTGGTCATTACGTTTAGCAGACCGCTTACGGCTTATGGGTGTTTGATATGATCATCACCTACCGCCGGCGTATTGACGAGTCTTTAGAGTCCTACACAGAGATTTCCTGGCTCAACCGAAACGGAGTAGGAGCGTATATGTGATATGTGCGGGACCGAGATTAATACGATATGTGATACCGTATTCTATTCTCGCGATATGAGATATCGGTCGGTTATATATGATATAGCCGGTTTATTGGATCAAGTGTTGATTCGATAAGATGTTACATCTAATATTAGTCGGTTATATGTGATATAGCCGGATTATTAAATCAAGTGTTGATTTAATAATTTAATGTATAATTATATATTTGATATATTATATTACATTAACTAATATTAGCTAACTTAAGATTTCTTTTCTCACTTTGGATACATTGATATATATGTGATATATATGTTAAATGTATCATGCTAGGTTACAAATGCAACTAGGGTTTTTGAGGATTGTACCATGCTAGGGTTAAGATTAGGGTTTGTATTTATCATTAAGTTATTCAAAATTGTGGATTTTATCATGGTTGATATTTGTTGAAAGCTTGTAGAAGCTTGTATGCATCTTTGACTTTGTCCACTCTTTTGTCTAGGTTAGGATATTTATTTAACCCAACCCTTTAATCCATGGCCATGGTTAACTCTCTACAAGGGTTGGGCATGACATGCTTAACCGTTGGTTGCATTTGTAAGCTCAACAATAATTCATCACTTCCTTCATCTTCTTCTTCCTCTCAAGCTTTCTAGCTTCAATGGAAAGTGATGATTTTGAGTGAGAAAATGATTTCTAATGTGAGTAAATTTCCTATTTCATCATCCTCTACTACTTGTCATTTAGTATAGGGTGTTTGCTTCAGCAATTCCATGATTAGTGAAGAGATAGCTTGGGTTAGTGTCTCCTCGACGTAGATCATCTTCGGCCTCGAAGTCTTCAAAGCAAGCATGTTCGTTTCTTCATGGGAGCCTCTCTAGAGTCCGGAGTTCACGATCGCAGCGAAGGGGACTACTACACGGAGCTATTGAAATGAAAGACCGGTCTACAAAGGTTGTATTCCTTGCTCACTTTTCATATGCGAAGTTGTTTGCATAATATTCCGTTGATTTCTAGTATACGATTCTAGGGTTAGGATTAGCTAGAACGGCAAAATTTTAATTTGGCATAGACGATGCCTTCCAAAACCTTGTTGTCGTGCTAGGTAACCCTGCAGCACCTGCGTTCTTCAATCCGAACGGCATCACTTTGTAGCAGTATATTCTGATCGGGGTTCGAAATGCTGTGTTTCTCATCCTCAAGAGACATCTTGATCTGATTATATCTAGACAAGCCATCCATAAGGGTAACAGCTCGTAATTTGAGGTGTCATCGACCATCATTTCCATGACCGGTAGCGGGAAGTCGTCTTTAGGACATACCTTGTTGAGGTCCCTGAAATCGACACAAACTCGGATCTGCCCATTTTTCTTCTTCACTGGGACTATGCATGCGATCCAGTCCGCATATTTCTCTTCCCTGATGAAGCCGGCATCGATGAGTTTCTTGGTTTCCTCGATGACCTTTTCTTCCAGTTCCCTTCTCATTCTTCGAGGAGCTTGTTTGACTGGCTTAGCATCAGGAGATATAGCCAGCTTATGCACGGCCACTTCAGGGGAAAGGCCAGGCATTTCTTTGTACGTCCACGCGAAGCAGTCGACGAACTCATGCAACAGGGCGATTATCTGCTCTTTCATTTACTCTGACAAAAGTGAGCTGATGTAGATCGGCCTTGGATTATCGGATGTTCCTAAGTCAATCTCGGTTAGCTCGTCAAAGGTTGCTTGCCGGCTATCTTCGAGCTCTTGAGGAGCTTCTTCTGGCTCGACTAGCTCGTCATCATCATTTGATCTTTCGCTGGCTTCACCAACATAGATCATGGATCATGCCTTGGAATCAGGCTGGTTGAAACCTATGCCTCGTCTATCTGGAATTCGTCCATCGATGAGTGCTCGGACCTGAGGCGGATGCCATAGCCCTTCATAAAACTTTGCTTCGGACTCCGTTTGATATAACCGGCATCCGCACCTTTTGAAATATTCCCGTATCTCGGGCGCATGGTACCTGGGATTGAGGACAACTCTTATGCCTCTCTCATAGAGAAGGCATGCGACAGACAAATCGTCCGGATGCACAACAGGATTTGACCCATAAAACAGAATGCCCTTCTGTCCACTTTTCTTTCCGGGAACGTAGAAAGTTTTCAGCTGGTCCACGGTAGAGACTGACAATGCATCGAGCTCTTTGCACATCTGCTCCGGCACCCTTGTGACAACTAGGGACCCTTCTGTAATTTCGAAGGCCTCTCGTAGTTTCGCTTGTTGCATGGGGGTCCAATCTGCACAGCTGTTGCAAGGCAGGTCCTCTTCCTCCGACTCTTCAGTGTCGCTGCCAAGATGAGGGCGGGCTTTGTTGCTAGATAGGCTTTCAGTATCAGATCCGTCCGTATCGCTACCAAAACGAGGGCGAGTTTTACAGAAGGACGGACTTCCAACGTCGGACTCATCAGTGTAACTACCGAAATGCGAGCACACTTGGGCGGTTTTGCTTTTGAAAGTGACAGCCAGCTCAGATTTGCTTTTGAGTTTTGGGGCCGCTCTGTCCTCAGTCAGTTGTCGCTTAGTATTTCGGTGGTTCATAAAGTACCGAGAATCCTCATATCGGACTTCATGCACACCGAACGGCTGGATGTCTCCATCAATGTGTCTTTCTTCGCCATTTTTGGTTCATGCATTGATGGAGAGTTGACAGAATGATGCCGTAATCGTGGAGCCACGGCCGTCCCAAAAGAATTTTATAAGACGTGTCAACGTCGATCACGTATATCTTAGCTTCGGTCTGTAGATCCCCAAATTTGATTGGCAGAGCTATGGATCGCAGAACTTGCTGGCAATTTTGATTGAAGTCTTGAATGACAATCCTTTCCCTTGACAAGTGTCAGACGTCCATTGACAAACTCTTCAGAGTTCGCAAGTTCATGATGTTCACTAAGGACCCTGAATCAATCAATATGCGATTAATCCGGTCTCCGTCGCTGTACCCTGTCACGTAAAGCGGCCGATTATGCTTAGCCGTTCCCAGTAGCAAGTCTTCGTCCTTAAACGTGACCGCGGCGGCATGCAGAGCATACTGGGTTTCTTTCATATTAATTTCCGCAAAGCGAGCCTGATACCGCTCAGGATTTTGTAGAGCGTGGATGAGAACATCTCTAAGTTCCTTAGATAGGACCAAGGCATCGTAGATGCTCAGGAGAGACGGAAGCTTTCGGAGATGAGCCAAGACATTAGAGTCCACTGAGGAAGGACTCGAATTTTGATGAGCCGGCTCTCCGCCATCTTCTTCATTAGTGACTTGTTTTTCCTTCCCTTTTGGGGCGTTGCTCTGACTTTGGCAGTAGAGCCATGCCGTTTCTGAGCTAGATTTGGTTGGCCTTTGTGGCGAGCTTCTCGTCCTCTTCGGAAAAACAGAGCTCCTCCTCAGAGTCGCTGCCCAGATGGATGGCGTAGCAGGTCACTATAGGGATCTCTTCATTGGGGTCTTCTTCTAGCTCCTCCAAAATCTCAGCTGCTTCTACAGGGAAGAACTCTTTCAATTGAATTAGAGTTCTTTCCTTCTGTTCATAGTCTTCGAGGGAATCAATATATTTTTGAATGGTCGATCTCCCTGCAGACTCTTTTTCGCGTCGAGCTGCACTTTTCTTCTTCCTGAGCATTTTGGATTTTGAGCCTGATGGAGCCAAATTGGCAGCTGGAATATCTTGCGGACCTTGTCCCTTCTGAAAGAGTAAACCTTGTTCTTTTTCTCTTCTAGGGAAGGCCCTTCTCCTCCCAGCAATGGCTTTCGAGGCCGGTTGGTTTTGGAATCGCCTGCCTTTCGCTTGTCTTCATTGTCGGACACATTGAAGACATTGGTACTGCTGGAATTCCCGCTTCTACGGTTGTCGTCCCTCTTACTTTTCCAAGTCTTGTCTCTCGGAGAGTCTGGGGTGGACTCTTGCTTCGAGCGTTCCAGCATCTGGACTTTCTTGGTTAGCTCCTGAAACGTCTTGAAGCCTGCTGTACACAAGAATGAAATTATCCAATTGCTGAGGTTCCCAATGAGAAGGCTGACGGACTGGTCCTGCTCCAGCGGTGGAGCACACTTGACCGTGAAATTACGCCATCGGGCGATAAAATCGGTGTTGCTTTCATTCTTCCCCCGATGGCGATAAAATCGGTGTTGCTTTCATTCTTCCCCGGCTTGGTCCTCACTAGGTCAGCAATGGAGATTTTATCACGGACACTCATGAACCTTTGCTGAAACAGAGACTCCATTTGGGCAAAGGTAATGACGGACCTGTCTGGTATACTCGCGTACCAGTCGAAAGCGACACGACTATTGACAAACTGTCAAAGAAGGAGCGCATCATTGCCCCCTGTATTTCCGCACGACGCTTTAAAGTGGGCGACATGCTGATTTGCGTTTCCCGTCCCGTCAAATCTTCCGAATTTAGGAATGACGTAACCATTGGGGAACTCGATCAGATCGTACTGTGCGGGATATGGCCGTCCACTACTGCCAATTTCTTTCTGAGCTTCGGTTTCGGCTACCAATATTCTAACCTTGCTAACGGGATAGTGTTGTCTGGGGCCAAGGCGTCCCCAGAAGCGGAACGTGGCCGGCTTTCGGGCGGCTCGCCCAATCTTGGACCCAAAGGGACAGGCATCGATTGCTTCGGGTTGTCATCACCCTGCACATGAATAGAGACTTATGCTTAATTGGAAGGCGCCCGAGCAATTTGAGCCGTAAGCTGCATCACAATATTCGTCAGGTCGTTGATTTTGGAGTAAAGCTTGGCCATTTGAGACTTGTGCTTTATCTTTGCTCCTGAGCTGTTTTCGAAGCTCTTGAAACAGCTCTTGCTCTGCGGTCCTGGGACGGAAAGTTGGCTCTTCCTCGATGTCCGAGTTTGACTCTGCATGGACTGAGGGGTTTTTCTGCCTATCGGCTTCATCGAGAGGGTTTTCCTTATCCGGTGGAAGCGACTGATCTTAGGAAGCGGCAACCACATTCAAGCCATATTGGGCTTGGGATGTGGTAGCCCCATCCTTGCTCTTGCTGCGCAGTTGTCACTGGGACGCGCATCCGCCATATAGACCGTATGGATAACATATCCGGCCATCTTTTTATTACCGGCAGCTGATTTCACGGATCGCTGTCGTGGCCCTCCTGTTTCGGTAACGGGCAATCGACTGAAAGCGGCTGGCCTGACCAGGTTCTTGAATAGTGCTTGCGCTTCTTTTCTGGATTTGTCCCGCTGCTTTCGCGCGGCACAGAGTGCCTGATAGACACTTGAAGAGACAGTGTCGTACTTTCTCTGTTGGGTCCGGGACACGTCTCTTTATAGCAACGTTCGGTCTGTCGTCTTCTTAATTTTGGCCATCATGGCGTTTTTCTGAACCCGCTTCAGAGGTTCGAAAGAATTGCTGACTTTTACGGTCAACTCAGCCGTTGTCGCGGGATGACTCTGCTCTTGGAATCTTGTAAGATTCCACTTGGCCGGAGTCCTGGCCCTCTTGTTGGCTCGATACCTGAGCCGCTTCTGTCTCAGCTTTTCTATTTTGAGCACTTGGCTGGTTACGGCTCTTCGGGAAGCCGCCGTAGACGGGGCGATGGAGGGTTTTGGAGATACGACTGATTGTGCATTTGTTAGAGTCATCGCCTGAGCTCTTCCGCAACATTTGATGTTGCCCTTTGTACAGGAAGTCTTTCCTCTAGCTGGAGCACCAGAGAGTCGTTTAGACACCATCTTAAATTTCGGCCGTGGTGCCTTAGCGATCATAACATTCGGCCTCTTACCCCTTGAGACCGGCTTGGCCACCTGTTTTGCCGGGATTTCTGCCAAATGAGCGCTTCCGGCAGGGTAGATGATGACGGAACCAAACTGACGGGGCAGTTCCTCCCACTGTTGACTGAGGCTTGCGGGGAGAACCACACGAGCTTTGATCTTGACCACATACGGAATCGGGATCGCATCAGAAGCTGGATCCATCTTAGGAGACATTGTCGTTGAAAGTTGATTGCTGCACGGAAAAAACATTATTTCAGAACAAACATCGGCATATATGTTAAATGAGTTCGCATGAACACTTGACCCGAGATATGGGACGAGAGTAAAGTCTCACCGGGCGTGCCAGAATCTGCATGGTGTTTTTCGTCACCCCATTGAGATGGGAATACGCACGCGCTTATCAGGCGTACTACAGATTCCCCATGAGGTTTATTGATTGTGGGGATCCGAATCTCCGGCATCCGTGAACTAAGCTACCGTTAATTACCCGTCGTCTTTGGAGCGAGAAAACCTCCGATTGACGGATCAAACAGGTCATGCGAACTCAATGTACAGTCTTGTGTTTTGAAGGGGTTTTGGATATATCGGGGGTCCCACAGAGTTTTTACGGGGGTCCCGCTACCCGGATAGCGGGCGAGGAGTCAAGAAGGCTAGCAGCCCCCTTGCGGGATACGGGACAGCACCCCGTTAGAAAAAAATTTCTAGCAGAGGACGTGTTTTGAGTGTACAGTGTGAAAAATGAGGCGTGAGGAGAGTCTTAAAGACGCGTGCATGGCACGTGGGCGCTGGTCGCCCACGGATCACGTGCCAGACGCGTGGGCGCTTGGTGCCGGCGGGTCACGTACCTACCGTGGGGGCGCTTGGCGTCCGCGGGTCATGTGCCAGGCGCGTGGGCGTCCGCGGGTCATGTGCCGCGTGGGTGTTTAGCGCCCGCGGGTCACGTGCCAGGCGCGTGGACGTCGGGCACCTGCGGGTCACGTAAGCGGCACGCGTGGGCGCTGTGCGCCAGCGGGTCACGTGCGCGGCACGCGGCCGCTAGAAACACCAGCGAAAAAGGGGCTTAACCCCTAGGCTAGGAGTTGAACTCCCAAGGGATTTTGAGTGGAGTTAAACTCCTAAATGATCTGGAATTGAGAATTTGGGTCTTGAAGTTGAACTCCCCAAAGATCTTCAGAGGTGATCAAAGGGGACCCCTCTCTTTAGCCCTGGAGCTTCTTTCGAGCCTTGGATCTGTCCAAAGTTGGATTTTTGAAGATGAGTCTCTTTCCTCCTCTTGATCGGCTGGATCTTGGAGAAAAGGTGGTGAGACTTAAAAGTCTTGATTAAAGATCCGAGCTCCACTTCAAGTGTTTTGTGGTGAAAAACTATTTCTTTTTGGAAAAGGAAAGAGTTAAATTCTTGATTTAATTTAAAAAAGGAAGGTTTTAGAAGCTTGAGCAAGGAGAAGAATGCACAAACCCAAGAATTTTTTAGAATGGAAAATGTTGCCAAAGATATTTTCTATCATGTCTGCCTTTATAGGCTACACACTTTACATATAGCCCCTTGGGCCTTGCCAAATGGCACTTATGCCACCCCATGCCTTATGTGCTCATCTTATTTTGCACATAAACCATGGGGTTTACAAAATTTTGGATTTTTGCTTATTTTACATGCATTTATTTCTATACATATATATAAAAAAAAAAAGAATTACATTAAACAAATTTATGGCTTCATTTCTTTTGTCATGGGGGCCTGGGGCCGGTTCCTTTGAACCGGGCTTGGGCGCACTTGAACCGGACTTGGGCCCATCTGGTTTGGGGTTGACTTTGACATGGTCAATCGGGATGTAATTTTTTATCCAACAACTTCAACTTCGCTTTTGTAGCTATCAGAGAAAAGATGAAAGGATATGGTATAACTTGAAAAAGGATCAGCAAAAAAATTTAAGATATGAAGCTTTTGCACTAATATTGTACGAGGAAGAAAGAAATAGCTCAGATCTGAAGCTTACTTACCGTTGGAGATATTCTTATCGAAAAGATTTGATCCCAAGTTGTACTGAATGAGAGAAAATCCAGAAAAGCTTAGCAAAGATTAGATTTTTTTGTCCACCTTGTGCTCGTCTTTGAAGATCTATACGAGGAGCGCCATAGATTTGAGTAAATGATGAGGAAAAATGTTTTGATTTGGTTTTTATTGAGAGAGGAGAGAGAACGAGAGCTTAGATCCGAGGTCGAAGGATCTCGAAACCGCCTCCTTCAGATATTTTATAACTCTAGTTTTCTTCCTTCCTTTATGTACCCCTTATGAGGGCTGGATGTACTGGGCTAAGCCCATAAACATTTGTTATATTGATAATAAAATTAACTGGGCTGATTCCAGTTTTATTAAATTAAAAAAAATAGGGTTATATTCTTCAGCCTGTTTCAAACTGTATTATCTTGTTGGGTATTTTTGAAGTGAGTTTTTTCTCTTCCTATGATCTGACAAATCTGATGATGCGATATTCTTCTTCTTATCTTGATCTTGGAATATATCAGGCTGATGGTTTCCCAACAATTCTCTTCTTTCCAGCAGGGAACAAGAGCTTTGATCCTGTAAGTAAATACATTTGCCTTTCCGTCTCGTAGTTTCCAGTGTTTTCGTGTTTTGTTAATTCATTTTCTAACTATGATGCTAATAAATCTAACTTCCATTTATTCAAAATGTATATATATCACGACCCTCCCCCCCCCCCCCCCCCGAGCACTGTTGATACGGATCGTACAGTGTTGGCATTCTACAAGTTCCTCAAGAAGAACGCAGCAATCCCTTTTAAGCTTCAGAAGCCTGCATCAGCAGTTAAAACCGAGGATGGTGAGGCTGAGAAGAGTGACAGCAGCACAAGTGTTAAAGATGAATTGTAGGCCTTAAAGGTAGACATGTTTTGTTGTTGTTGTTGTTGTTGTAGGCATATAGGAATTAGAGCTGCTACACCACCAAAATTTAGAACAAAATAACTGGCATGATCCTTGGCTGGATGTTTTATTGGTGTGGGACTTTTTGGTTGTCTGGGCAGTGTCTTACTTTGAATCTATTGTGATACCATCCCTGTAAGAAGAAAAGAAGAATTATACACTGCGAAGCAATAGGAATAAAGCTATATATGCCTTTCTTGTGACAATGACTCGTCTATTCCAGAATTTCTTTCATGTATTTAGTGAATAATAATAGATGGATGATTCACCTGGGACGGGTAGAAAATATTTTTGAAAATATTTTCTGAGTGAGCGGAGAACCTCACTGTTGTAAAAACCTTTTCAAGTATAAAGTTTCGGTATCTCTTTTGTTCAGTTCATATTTAAGATATGGTAGAAGATACTTCTGAATGCTCAAAGTCGTCGACTTTCATGGTCTTACACTTATTATGAATGCCAAGTCCATGCATGGGATCCAGTAATTAAGAATCAGGAAACCCCCATAATCACGACATTCTACTATAATACCTTCAAAGAAGAAAAAATGAATGACGATTTGCTCTGTCAGTTAGTTGAGAAATAATAATAATAATAAGAGAAACATTGGTGGTTTTATCTCAATGCAAAGTGGAGGTCTAGGGGCTACAAACTATGGTTCACAAGGCTCGAACTCCATTCAAAAATAAACTTTAATAATGTTATAGTTAACATGTTTAGGAAAGTGGAGTTTAGAAAACTTAGATTGGATTGAAGTTTAAATAAATACAGTTATCTCGACTTTGGATACGAGAAAACCACAATTATCTCAACCCCAAAATTAATGTCAAAAAAGACACAGTTTACATTTTAAGTTTAGCTAGCTTTAGGGAAACTCAGGTTTAGAAAACTTTTAACTCCATTCCAAACATAGCCTGATGAGTTGACGGCCTTAGTTTTGGAAGAACATATATATATGGATTATAGGGTAATCAAACGAAAAGATTGATAAATGCCAGTTTCACTTCAAGCGTGAGATGGGTTGTGGGAGGGGGAGGGGGGGGGGGGGGTTGAGGCATTCCTTCAAACGAACAGAAAAAGCTCAGTATTTATCGGGTTGGCAAATCTAGAAGTAGCTCAATATATTCCGTGCATGCATGTGGCGAGGCGTGTGCATGGAGCTCGGTCAATCTCAGTAAAGATTGCAGGCATGTCACGTTGCTAACTAATAAGTAAAGCTTCTTTTGTTTCTACAAAATTAAAACAATAATTGAAGGGGGCAAATAATAAAAATATACTTTACAAGTACTTCATTTAGCAAAAGAGGTATCCGAAGACCACCACACCAAATCCCAAGTAGTACATTAAACTAGAATAAGTTGCTTCCGGAACCAGACAGACGACTTGAAACCTGTTAATTACAAGTGAAGCCTTCTTCTTCTTCTTCATTTTTTTTTCGAGTTTTTTTTCCTTCTTTTTCCCCTCTTCCCCGGTTTAATTAATAAGTGTTGCTTCATATTCCAGTATGTTTTGCCAGATAATTTATCAACTCGCATTAATCAAAATTAAATACATTTATAATTTCCAGCCACCATATCTTTCTCAATCTAACCATGTAATATATTGTAAAATCTATATGAGAGAATATTCAAAAGAATCTCTCTCATCTAGATGGCATTTTAATGGAAAATTGTTATCCAGTACTTATTTAATTCTCTTACTAAGTAATGAAAATTTTGTCAATAGCTACTATTCAATATTTATCTCTCTTTTATCTAATACATCTAGACTTTTATGGGAAAAAATTCTGATCGATTCTCTTCTTTAAAATCTCTTTTTATTTTTTCTCTAGTTATGTTTTCTTGGCAAAATATTGAAAATTTTCAATATTTTTTTTGTGTTATAGCATGAAAAATATTGAAGAATTAAAAAAATTTGAATTTTGAGAGTTGAAAATTTCGTTGGTATTACAAAAAGAAATATAAAAAACGAAAGAAAGCTGAAAATTTTGAATAAATGACTATTTTCATGGAGGAAACGAGCCTGCAGGTCCTTGCAGTTTTGGACATGCAAGCCCCGTTTCCTCATTTTCATGCTCACATATAAAAATATTAAAATTTCGAATGCAGCGGATTTTTTATGATATTTTTTAAAATTTCGTGATATTTGTGTACTATAGCATGCATAATATAGAAAAATAGAAGAAAACAGAAATTCTTGAGATTTTTGAAAATTTTGCACTTTTCTTATGCTATAGGATGTAAAATATAAAAAAGAAATTATGAAGACTGTTGAAAAAATCATGATTTTCATGTGCTACAGTAATTTTAAAAACTGGAAGAATAAAACAAAAACTTTCTTTAGATTTTGAAAATTTCATGATTTTCGTGTGCTGCAAAAACCTGCAAAATATTGGATATATGAAGAAAACAAAAGATTATGGGACTTTTCAAAATTCAAAATTTTCATTTGTTGCTAGGGTTCTTAGTCACCTGAAGTCTTAGTCACTTGGATTATATTTCTTTGCTCGATTTGGTTTTTACTAGCAATTAATGACCTTTTTTTTATTTCACATAGCGTTTTGTTTTTTTGGTAACCGGAAGTTCTCCAAAAGTATGAGCAATTAAAATAGTGAAAAACGGAAGATAACAGAAAATTATGAGATTTTTAAAGTTTAATGATTTTCGTGTGATATATAACGCACTAAAAATGTATTGAAAAAGAATAAAATATTGCAAGTAAAATAAAAAAAACTAAAGAAAACAGAAAATTTTGAAAAAAGGAAAAAAACAGAGTTTTGAAACTTTTGCAATTTTCATATGTTATATATCACGCAAAATATAGAAAAAGAAGATTTTAAAGATTTTTTTTAAATCTTGCGATTTTTTGTTTGTTATAACAACAAAAATGTTGAAACGGAATAAAATAGAAAATTTTAGGAATTTCGAAAGGTTGCAATTTTCATGTTTTATACAGCAAGCAAAATATTGAAAAATTGAAAAAAAACCAAAAAATTTGAGGATTTTAAATTTTCACCATTTTTGTGTAATACATAGAAATTATAAAACCGGAGAAAATAGATTTTTTGGGGACTTTTCCAAAATTTAGCGATTTTTTGTGTTCTAAGAAGCAAATATTGAAAAATAGAACAAGAAAGAAAATTTTAATATTTTTGAAAAGGTTCTCAATCTTTGTGTAATCAAAATATTGATCGAATAAAATAGATAATATTGAGATTTTTGAAAATTTTGAGAATTTCATATGCTATAATATTGGCATTAAAAATTTGAAGTAAATAGGAAATTTTGGTTAACTTTGAAAAAAATTACGATTTTCATATGTTACAAGCGAAATATTGAAGAATCGAAGCGCATAGAAAGTTCTGTGAGTTGTAAAATTTTCGTGTTCTATGCATGAAAAATATTAAAATTTGATAAAACTGAATGTTTTTGAAAATTTCATAATTTTCATGTGTGCAAGCAAAATATCGAAAATCCGAATAAAGCCGGAAAAATTTGAAATTTTCAAAAATTAAGCAATTTACAATTTCTATGTTGCAGTGTGCAAAATGTTGTAAATTTGAGAAAAGATAATAACTTTGGGATTTGTGTGAATTTCGTGATTGGCATATACAACATGCAAAATATTTAAAAACCGAAGAAAATAGAAAAATATGATGATAATTTTGGGATTTGAAATTTCATAATTTTTTGTGCTTGGCATGCATAATATTAAAAAAACAAAATTTTTTTTACATTTTCGGAAAATTTTATGATTATCGAGTGTTATATAATGGAAATATTGAAAAACCGAAGAAAACAGAGATACTTTATTTTTAAAAATTTCTGATTTTCTTGTGTTAGATATAACAAATAAGGTATTGAAAATGTGTAAAAAAATTTTGGGAATTTTGTACATTTCGTGATTCTCGTATGTTAACAAGCAAAATATAGCAAAATTTAAGAAAAATGAAAATATTGAGAGTGCATTTTGTGATTTTCGTGTGATTTTCGTATGATATAGCAACAAAAGCTGAATAATGCCCGGATATCTGCAGATTAATGCTTCATATATTTTACATATGAGTTTCATATAACCCTAATTATATAAGTTAATATCATTTTTCTTAACTTTCCGCTCGCATTGGACTTTAGTTGGGATATTCACTCATCTAACTTTAACTTTAGTGGGAGATTCAATCAAGACCCTCCTCGAAAAAAATTTGGTTACATCTAACTCTTCTCTATCTTGTAACATCTATACCTTATATGCTGGAAAATTATAATTAGCCTCGTGAGATTGCGCTTGAAATACTTTGGCCCTTTTTTTTATATCACTCTTCCTTTAAAAATTCTGTTCTTCAAATTTTCTTAAACTATAAAGCATCATCATAATATTATATCGTGGTATACATCGTTTCATCCGATCTTAATTTTAAAATCATGTGAAAAAGAAATGAATAATTTACTGCAGATTTTAAATATTTATTCTAATAGTAACCTTAATTTGCAATTTATGATGTCCATTTCGAAATCTAATTTCTTTAACAACCTTGCTTAACCGCATGCAGGGGATACTTGGTAGCATCAATAGATAGATAGATAACAATACAGATCCTTTATAGAGATGCGATTATCCGCTGCCAACAGGATCCTATGCCATAATGCCAAGGCCGAGTAAAGAATAAATGAAAAATTAAAAGAAGAAGAAGAAGTATGATATTATGAATAATAATTTAATTAAATAAATAAATGGTTGAAATAAAATGAGAAAACAACAGGGTCCCATCCCAAATGATCCCGTCACCAGCGGCGCAAGTTTCTGTGAAAAAGTCTCCCTACGGTCCAAGATACTGGAATTACTTCGGTGCTTCCCAAGTTCCCCATCGTAAACCGTGTCAACAAGAGGGAGCCGGTTCAACCAATCTCTTTGAGCCACGTGTAGGTAAATAAACGGGTAGTAATGGATACCAATGTCAATAAATAATAATGATTAGACAATAATCAAGTAAATAAATGGTAAAGCTTTTCCTTTCTTCAACCTCTCGTCCACGTCCTTCTCTTCCGGCGCCACTGTCGCAGCCGAACTCACCTTCGACCTACCTCACCATTTCCAACCACAGTGCCTCCACCACCGACTAAAATCCCCCACACTTCAGCTCAACTCGATCTCATCCCAATTTGATGATTAGTAGGTCCCATGAATTCCTCAGTGTTGCTTCTCTCATTGCTATCTTGGCCGCAAGAAGATCGTTCCCGTCCCACACCATAAAATCTAAATATTTGGCCTTTCCCCCCTCCCCTTTTCACTACTTTTTGAGTATTAAGTTTTGTTAAGGTTAGCTTTGTTGATGTTTAGGAGTTGAGATTGTTTGGTTTACTCAGTTTTGTTACTGTTAGTTGTAGAAAGATGAGAACTTTGTTGATGTTTTTTTGAATTGTTCAATCTCATCAAAATTGCTGATGCTAATTGATGGGTATTATACAAAATTACAATCCTATGTTGTTTTTTACTGTTAAAATTTAGATCTGCTGCATTCTACAAGTGTTTTGAGAAGTAATTAATGATGAAATGGAGATGGAAATAAAAGCAATGAGAAGAGAAGAGGAAGAGAAGAGTGATTGAATAGACAACTAGTCTAGCTAAAAGCAAGAGGTGTATATATATTGATGGTTGAAGAGAATGGGATTGCTTAGGATTCACCGGAGAAGATAAGCGTGGCTGAGACGGTGAGAAAGGATGGGAAGGAGGTTGTGACGGCGGCAGAGTCTAAAGGACCAGAGAGGATGAACAGAGAGGATGAAAAGACTGAAGGAGGTGAAGTATTAAGAGATATATATATATATATATATATATATATATATGAGATTAATGGAGGAAAGAGGCCACAGGAGGAGATTTCCTCCTATGACGTGGAAAAAATACAACCTCCATCATTTTTTCCGACGATCGGCATCCATCATCATCATCGTTATTATCTAAGATGTACGTACACCAAATTTCATGTGATTCCACAACTTTTTCACCGTTGATTTAGTGGGTTCAAAATTAACGGTTTACCGACAATAGAACTTTTTACATTGCTAAATCAACGGTGAAAAAGTTGTGGAATCACATGAAATTTGGTGTACGCACATCTTAGATGATAACAATGAAGATGATGGGTGCCGATCGTCGGAAAAAATGGTGGAGGTTGTATTTTTTCCACGCCATTGGAGGAAATCCGCTCCTATGGCCTCTTTTCTCCATTATTCTATATATAGAGAGAGAGAGAGAGAGAGAGCGAGAGAGCGGTAGCGTTTGGATGAAGAAAAAGTGGAGAGAGAGGAAAGAGAAAGAGTGGAAGAGAGATGGAGAGAAATCGGGAGAACCTGTTTCTTGCAGCTGCAGGACCTAATTTTTGGAAGTACCCTGGAATTACCCTAATGTACAGTAAAACCTCCGTATAGGAATACTCTATATAGGAATAACCTCCCTATAGTGATAAAAAGTCCCGGTCCCGACTCGGGACCAGTTATAAATAAGAATAACCTCCACAGTGTGATATTCCATACTTTTTCCAAGTCCCGCCTGTACTAATTTACCTCTATATAGTAATAAATTGGCATTAAATTTTAAATAATTTTTTATATATATAAAAAATACATAAAATTACTTGGCTATTACAATTGAACTTAAGATGACATAAATTACTTAACTACACAATTGAACTTAAGATGACATAAAGTACTTATTCAAAGTTGTTTGGGACAATGACTTAATTTTTTGAGTTACTACCATATCCTTTAACTTGCGAGTTCGTAGTAACTCGTCACCACAATCACCTTCTTGTTGAATCCAAAACATTTCTAACTTATCCAACATGTTTGAAGCTTCTCGACATGACACCTTTTCTATTTCCACACTATCGTCTTCCGGATTATCACCTTGCGCTTCTTGCCTTATTGCCGCCATGATTTCTTTTATATATAAAACTCTACTTAAGAATAACCCCCCTATAGTAATATTTTTCCCCGGTCCCAAGGATATTACTGTATAGAGGTTTTACTGTATATAGCATCTGGTCAAAGGACGTAATCTCTTCAGAGATTAATGGACATAGCAGCTGGTTAAAGGATGTAATGTTGTCTTGTACTCTATGCTGCTGCAATGAATTTTTAACAATATTTATGTCACGGACTTTTGAGTACAGCACTTTATTTTTTATATTTTTTAAAGAAGGACAAAACTTTACTCATTTGAATATGCTTCCTTAAAAAGAGACTTAAGATATTTAATATAAGAGTAATGATCCAGCCAGATACTTTCTTATGTGAGACAAATAAGACGTACTCTATAACAACCTAATCCCTGTGTATTTTACCGATCCAGACCGTTCACCGTGATCCGCATGTCACGCATACCTTACATATCAATTTTCATGAGATTTTTACACCTCTAACACATACGATCAAGCGAACGAAAATTGAACGTCTCGGTGGTCTGAAAAATAATATCATCGATCATGCGTGTTAGAGGTATAAGAATCTCATTAAAATTGATACTTAGGGTATGCGTGCCATGCAAATCACGGTGAACGGTCTGGATCAGTGAAATACATTGGAGGTAGGGTGTTATAGTGTGCATCCCATTTGTTTCATATAAGAAAACGTCTCACTGGATCATTACCCTTTAATATAGCATAGTAAGCCATACACCTTTTTCATCCACAATTCAGATTTTAACCTTGATTTTAACCTTTGAAATATGGACTTGCATTGTTTTAAATATCATTGATAGATGGAGATTAAAATGTAAAGTTTACGGTATTAATATGTAATCGGTATTTATGTGGAAACACCAGTATTTTAGTAAGGGGAGTGATCCATTACAATCCGGATTGCGCAATAAGAAAAGTGTGAACTCCTAAATGACATAAAATTTGAATGATCCAAACCGTTCATCATTTAATCCATGCTCTAAAATGAAAGCCCTTTCGAATGGGCGGGGATGAATATGAAGGCGTCGGTCAGTAAAAAGGTTGGTGGGGTTTCATGCAATAAAAGGAAAGAAAGAAGAGAAAAAAGGGGGTTTCATGCAAAAAAAAAAAGGAAAGAAAGAAAGAAAAAGCCTCAAAGCTTGGCCACGGGGAGTACATTGTGTTGTTGCTGTTGCTGTTGCTGTTAGGACCCAAAATTCAAACCCTAATTTGATTTCGGAGGTAGATAGGGTAGGTTGGGGCTATTCTTCAATCCAAGGAGGAAGAAGAAGAAGAAGGGGATGCATCTATGGCCGTCTGCTCGAATAAGGGAGTCGTACAAGCGCTCGAATCTCTCCAGGATCGAATTCAATCTCCATCGCATCAAACTATCCAAAGCTGCGGCTTCTGCCAAGGCTTCTTCATCTTCTTCGCATGAATCTAAGAAGGAGGAGGAGGAGGAGGCGGCGGCGGCTCCCCTTCTCGCGGCCTCAGAAGATGGAGAAGATACAAAGGAGGAGTTAGTGGCTTTGTGGGAAGACCTGCTCCTCATCCTCTCCTGCTGCTGCTGCTTCTGTTGTTTTTACTGCGGAGGCAAGTGTTGTTACCTTCACCCTCCTCCTCCTCTTCTTCTTCTTCATCATCACCTTACTTCTCTCAATCGCGTCAACTGCTAGGATAGGATAGATACTCAAAGCTAATTTTTTTTATTCTTAAAGCTTAATTATTTTGAACCCCCGTGCGGCTTTCAACTGCAGCCTGTCATGATGATGAGGAACAGCACTGAACTGGCGAGTTGAAGTTGAAAGAAACGTTTCTTTTGGCCCTAATTGCTAATGCTGCTGGCTTCCAATTAGCTAGGTTTGCATATCTATTACATTGCTTCTCCACTTTTATCCCGTCGCTTGAATAAATAAGTATGTCTGCTTCTTTGAAATCATTGTACTACTTTAGGCGCGCAACATGGATATCCATAACTACCAGTATTATTATCTTTGATTTGGTTCTCACAGTTTTTTCCCCTTTGTTTCTTTGGAATATTTTCTTCTTTAATCACCGACATTTTTATGCTTGTGAATTTGCTTTGTTAAGAATGAATACCCTCATCCATTTTATTTTATTTGTAATTTCCATGTTCATTTGTATTGTTTGATGAAATAATTCAAAGATTGGACCTTTCCCATTGGAGTTGTTCTTCATCCTTGTAGACATGGACTTACATTCAGAATTTACCATGAGGCTTATGGATGTACTGGTCCAAGTTCTACCCGAGTCATCGAGGTCGTCCCAAATACTGAGTGATGGAATTTATTTATTTATTTATTTTTGGGTGATAAACTTGATTTGAGGTTGCTTCTAATAGTGTGTATGTGGAGCTTTACAATAACATGATCGATCTATGTTGCTTGCTTGAAAAGTGAAAATACCAGATCCATCTTGCTGTGAAACTGGAGTTAGTCTAACACGCTAGAAGTTTATAACCAGGACCGCCCACTTTTGGTAATAAATTAACTCAATATCTGTAGAACCGTAAGACCAAATTAAGGCTAGTCCCTGTAGGGGTAAATCAAATTGATTCTATGAGTTCATCTTATTGGGTCCTCAAACGAAAGAGCATTTTTTTTTTCAGGATTGGCTGTTGTGTGTCACTTCTTCTCATTGGCAGAAAAAAAAGAAAAAGAAAAAGAAGAAGAAGAAGAAGAAGAAGAAGAAGAGGATGAAGAAAAAGGACCTCTGCGACCCAATTTTTCACAACTACTGAATGGTCCATCTTCTTTTAGGAGGAAATCACAAGCTTTCTTAGATGCTGCAAATTCAATGTTCAAGTAAAATTATATTTGGGACCGTTAACTTAAGATCTTACATGTTGTCCCTGAAGCTGTTGAATTTGAGGCGTGAGGAACAAGAATTACAAAGCAAGTCCTAGACAAGTCCGTTTTAGGTTGCTTTCGGCCGGTGTTCCGATATCTAGGGACCTGCCCTGCTGAACAATCTACCCTGTTTGCAATCATATGCTCTAAGTGCTATTAGCTACACACTCTAACTTGGACACCCATTTAAATCAGGGAAAATGATACGCTAGAGTTCCCCGCCACTTCTTATCTACTCTTTTGAGGCAAATCATGAATTAAGTAATTAATTAATCTACAAAAACTTTGAACAAAGTGCTGTTAACCATATGAACTGAGGTTACTCCTTGTAAAACGGGATCACGGGTGCTTGTTTGTTATTAAAAAATTTTCACTTCTATGGCACCCTCGGTCAGCATTGCATGTGATTCTACAACCAGTTCACCATTGATTAGCAATGTAAAAAGTTCTATTGTCGGTAAACCGTTTATTTTGAACCCACTAAATCAACGATGAAAAAGTTGTAGAATCACACGAAATTTAGTGTAACCACATCTTAGATGATAACAATGAAGATGGTTGGTGCCGATATTAGATACCTCTTGTGAGAAGTTTGTTAAATAGTTAGTTAAGGAGCTTGATGACTTTGTTATGAAGTTTGTTAGGATATAATTAGTTGTGTTCTATAAATAGATATTCTTTGTAATAGAAATGAGTATTGAATGTTGAATGAAAAAAATGAATTCTCTCATTTACCAGTTGTATCTTTTTTACTTGTCTTTTTTCCCGATTAAAAAGTTATTTCCATTCAGTTTATGTTCTTGTTCTTCATTTGTATCCTAAATATTCCCCAAATCAAACCCTGATTGGAAAAATGCCTAAGAAAAATACGAAGGTGGACGATCAAGCTCATCATTTGGTATCAGAGATTCAAGAAGAGGATCATGATGTCGATGAAATTGATGCGGATTCATCAACAAAAGTTCAAGATTAGGGTCCTCAAATTCAACAAATTGATACCCGATTGGATCAATTCGATGAGTTTAAGGCTCAAATGGTTCATCAGCATGCCGATTTCAAGCAACAACTTTTCCAGTTGCAGAATTCAGTTAATGCGATCTTGATTGAATTCAAGAATTCATGAAATGCTGAGCTTAGGGTTTCACCATCTCAGGGCCACA
The DNA here is from genome assembly GCA_030015575.1 of Agapanthus africanus. Classification (NCBI taxonomy): domain Eukaryota; kingdom Viridiplantae; phylum Streptophyta; class Magnoliopsida; order Asparagales; family Amaryllidaceae; genus Agapanthus; species Agapanthus africanus. The sequence goes on along the minus strand of CM057347.1, from coordinate 549,180,978 downwards.
TTTTGGGAGCGATGATGTCATCTCCTGCAGCGTAAGGGTTGTGATCTAGAGCTGCAGTAGATCCTAATATGCGAGCAGCGATAATTAGGCTCCAACCTGAAATAAGGTTTCATGTACAAGTTCTTGAACCAAAGTCCTTATCGACGACAATCAAATTGGCGAAATCAAAAGAAGCAGAGCTCAAGACTCGACAAGAAAGATTAGCAATCAAGAACTCTGGGTTTCATTTGGCGATAAGTGGAGAAGGTAAAGGATCTTTGTCATGCAAGAAACCGTCATTGTATCGTCGAAGTTCTCGATATTTCTCTCAACCATGTGCACCCCGATTTCGTCGTTCTTTGCTATCAAGACGATCTCGACCTCGACGCCCTCGCAAATTTCGCCAAGTTTCGAAACGCGCTATCAAAGTGAACTTGAAACAATCTCGTTTCAGAAGCAAACCGAAGCAATGCACCAATCGTTTTATCTTTGTTCGATGTCAATTTGATGAAAGATGGTATTTCCAACACTTTGTTCTTGATGATTACAATTCAAGTGTCCAAAGAAAGAAGAAAAAAGAAAGAAAGAATGAGAGAAAAGAAGGAATGAGAGAAGTGGAGAAAAAGGCTGAATTTGCAGTATAGTGATCTAAACCTCGACTGTGACCTGAATCCACTGGTTAATTGGGGAGCTTGGAAGTTAAAGAACTCTTACCGTTTGACAGTCACATCGGTATTGAATAAACTGTTATCAGTTATCTCTAATGGAAACGGTGGGACAAGTGAACCTGAGACTAGACATCCACCGCTTTGTGCCAAAGATCAAAGCAAAAGAAACGATGCCTCAAAATGTTCATGTGCTATTAAAGAGGACGAAAAGAATTCAGAACTCAAATCAACAAAGAACCTCTTAGATTACTACATTGAAGTCATCAGAAAGCAAGTTGAAAAGGGAAAAGAGCATCAGAGAGAGGTCAAACAGAAAGAAAATGACGAGAGGATCAAGAGTATCGAGGCCAAATTGGAAAAACAGAGCGTTAGATTGCTATCAATTCGAGAAGAGTTGAAGGCGCTAAAAGAGAAAGCATTTGCACACAAATGAATGATGTTAGATTGCTATCAATTCGAGAAGAGTTGAAGGCGCTAAAAGAGAAAGCAGTTGCACACAAATGAATGATGTGAAGGAGAATATCAAGTTTGAAAGATTGAGAGCACTTATTTCTGATTTAGGATCTGAATTAATTCCGTCACCACAATCTCTTGATTATTTCAAGAATATGGAGGACCAAGCACAGGCCATGTTTGATGAATTCAACCCACAAGTATCAGATGTGAGAAAACCGATCGTACGACAGGAGGAAAATAGAAAGAGAGCTTCTTGGGAACTGAAATCCAATGAAAATAGAAAGAGAGCTTCTTGGGAACTGAAATCCAATGCAATCACATTGTTTCAAAAGGAAACTCCAGAACTAGAGCTTGGATACTGCAGACCAAGATATCCCGAGCTTTGAAATGCCGAAAATGCATTGGCTAAAGTTCACAATTACATTGCATACCTGCAGAAATTAATCAACATCAAAGAACAGCACATCATCCAAGCCGCCATTAGTCTAAGCGAAAATGAGAACCGCATACTTGTAATGCAACAAGATTTAGACGATACAGTGGTTAGATTTCATGAAGCGGTGTCTATGGCAGAGAAAATTGCCTGACTGACAAATAAACTGGTTGTCCCAGTTGAGGATAAAGATAGTGACAGAATGAGAATAAAGCAATTGGAAACTGAGCTCGGGTTGATGAAAGAATTACTAAGAGAAAAGGAACTTGACTTGCAGAGGGCCCGAAGTGATCTGGCTGCTAAAAGAGAGGAGCTTTATGTTTTTGTTAGAAAGTGGGAATCACAGGAGAAAGAAACGGAGGAGATGGAGACACTACAAATTCTTGAACTTAACATTGGAGCCGCCTCTCCCGAAATTGCCGCCACCAAAACCGTCACCATTCGAATTGCCTCTCTCGTGCTTCATTTCATTCTCTTACTACCTAAAGAAAGTCTTTTTCAATGTGGCTGATATTTCGTTGGAGATCACTACATTCTTGGTTTTATGCAATTGAAGCCATTATGCGGACACATGGCTCTTGATTCAAGATGAAGATTATGATACTGTAGAGACCACAAAAAAAAAAAATCCATTTGTGTTCTTCAAGAAAATTTGAAGCTTATACATCGAACAAGGTGTTCGTTGTCGATCGATTCTTGACCTTGAGGACAAGGTCAATTTTGAGAGGAAGGTAATGTTAGATACCTCTTGTGAGAAGTTTGTTAAATAGTTAGTTAAGGAGCTTGATGACTTTGTTATGAAGTTTGTTAGGATATAATTAGTTGTGGTCTATAAATTGATATTCTTTGTAATAGAAATGAGTATTGAATGTTGAATGAAATAAATGAATTCTCTCGTTTACTAGTTGTATCTTTTTTACTTGTCTTTTTTCCCGATTAAAAAGTTCTTTCCATTCAGTTTATGTTCTTGTTCTTCATTTGTATCCTAAATTTTCCCCAAATCAAACCCTAGATTGGAAAAATACCTAAGAAAAATACGATGGTGGGCGATCAAGCTCATCAGCCGTTCGTTGAAAAAAAGGAAGGGTGTATTTTTTCGATGCCCTAAGAGTAAATTCCCTACTATGGGCTCTTTTCTTCGTTAATCTCTCTCTCTATGTATATATATATTTTGAATATTGGGGAATATACCCCCAAGAATACCCATACAAAAGCCCAAACTTAATAGCATATATATACAAGAGATGGCCATAAGATTTCATTCCTTCAATTTCTTGCATCACGAACTGTTTTTGCTGTCTCGAGATTAAACCCCCCCCAAATTTTCAACTTTTCAACCTTCAGCCTCTTAGATCTGCAGAACTGAGTTCTTTAATGAGCTCTCCTACCCTTTGTCCATGCTCCAATGTTTGAATAGCAACTCAGATAATCTTCAGATGAGTAAAAACTGCATTTTTCTCTGTTAATATTTCTTTTCCATCTCAAAAATGCTAACTTTGCCTTTCTTACTCACAGATCTGAGAAATATTCAGACTTTGTTGTATAATATTTATAGATCTGGAGCTTTCTTTGTGGAAACAATGATATGATGCTCCAAATTCTATATTTTCAAAGTCAGAAATCATCTTCAAAACATGAACTTTTAGATTTCTTTATCCGAAATCTTGGCAGGTGAGAAAGATCTGAACATGCCATTCTTTTAATGGCCTATGGTAAATTTTGAGCGCAATAACTGCAACTATATTTATTCTGTTGTGCTTGTGCTGCTAGATAATTTGCCACTTCATTATTTTCTCTGTATGTATGCTTAAAGCTAACTCCAATCTTGTTTGCAACTCTTTGAATGTCTTGCACCAAATACCATAAAGCCCATTGCATCTTATTTCCTCCATTGATATATTCTATAATTGTACTGGAGTCTGATTCTACCTCCATCCCATGTATTCTCAAAGGTTTACACTGTAATAATCAGTCCAATATAGCTTTACACTCAGCTTCCAGCTTCCAGTATACTTCCTTTGCCATAATAAAATTGGGAAGCAAAAATTATTTTCCCTTTCTCATTTCTCAACACAGCTCCACCTGTACAAATGTTTCAGAATATTTCATTGCTCCATCCAAATTTAATTTGAACTTCCCTTATGGAGGTTTATCCCAAGATGTAATTATGATTCGATGATGTGCAGATCCTCTTGTAGTAATATTAGAAAGGCCCATCTGTAAAAAGATTTGAGAACTTGTGTTCTCATTTAAAGTAAGTTGCTCAGCAGCCACAAAACTCTTAAATTCTGCAAGAATATGATATCATACTATGAGAGCATCAGTTTTTCCTCCTTGAAATCTATTTTTACACCTTGCTTTCCAAATGTTCCAACAGATGATACGGGGTACCCATTTTGCAATCTCAACATCCGTTGTAAAGCTATACCAGAAATTAAAAATTTCTTCAATAGAATAAAAAACATTAGCTTTCTTTACAGTTTGAAACACGTCATGCACAACATCTCTGACTGAACTGCTAACTTATTTTTAGTAAAAAGACGTCCTCTATCTTCCTGTTGTGAATTGCAACAGCATGAACATTTACTAGGAATGTTGAAACCAAAACTTCTTATCTTAGAATTAAGTGGCAATGCATTTTTGAGTAACTTCCAGCTAAAGATCATTATTCTGCTAGGCAAATTTCTGAGTCTCAGGAATCTTGCATTTCTGTCTAAACATTTATTCTGCCCAATATATTCCCATGCTGATTTTAAAGAGAAATCTCCTGAATTTGTGAGTTTCCAAATCAATTTATCTGGGCCATCTCCGAGACAATAGTTTTTGCTTTTGATTTCTGCAATAATTTTTTTTGGAATATTCTTCTGCACTGGCTGAAAGTTCCACCCATATTCAGATAATAATCTGTTTATAGGGATAGCAGCTTCTTGAGTACTGATACAATCTTTCAAAGGCAAGTTTTCATGCCAATTAGCAGCCCAAAAATCAATTTCCCCTTTTGTTCTGCCGCCGAAAGACGCGACCAGGACGTTGGGACGTCTGGCCTGAATTTTGGGGGCAGATGTTATTTGGTTTTATCTGTCGACCTCTTTGAAGATACCAAGTTGATTTATGGCACCATGTATCAGAGGTTTAGACGGATGCGGCCGATGTAGCAGACTTCATCAGATTCCCGCTCATTATGAGGGATTTTTATTTATTTTGGGGACACTCTTCCCCGCAGGCGCAAGGCTCTGCAGTTAATTACGCCACCGCATCGCGGTAATCACTTTCTCCTTCTCCAGATGGTCACTTCGTGTCGTGTGAGTTTGTTTTGTTTTGGGTTGCCCGTGAATTGTATACGGAGACTAATTTATGTTGTCGTCCGTAGGACGTGGATTAGTCCAAATTCGTATTTTCTTAGATTTGGGTTTGGTTTGGGTTTAAGGATCGTTAATCTCATTGAGATCAAGATCAACTTAAACGTTGTTAAGGATACGTTAGTCTAATTTTTAAACTAAGATCTACTCAACGGGGGGTTTGGAATCATTTAAATCCAACGACAGAGAATTTGGGCTTTATCGTCTTAGTTTAGGGACGTTGCGGTCCAGTGGGTTTAAGTATCGTTAATCTCATTGAGATTAAGATCAACTTAAACGTTTGTTAAGGATACATTAGTCTAATTTTTAGACTAAGATCTACTTAGCAGGGTTTTGGGATCATTTAGATCCAACAAAAGAGTATTTGGACTCTATTGTTTTAGTTTAGGAACATTGCGGTCCAGTGGGTTTAAGGACGTCATAGTCCATAGAGTTTAGAGACATCATGGTATGTAAAGTTTAAAGACATCATAGTCTATGAGTTTAAGGACCTCACAGTCCATAAAGTTTAAGGACATCATAGTCCATAGGGTTTAAGGATATCATGGTCGGGGTTCTGGTTTAACCAGTTTGGGGATGCATCAATAGTTATTGGTTATTGGAACCTCCATCTCTCTGAAGACGTTGAAGGATTACAACGATATGTATCAGAAGTATGAAGAGATGTACCTTGAACTAAAGTCTCGATTTTGGGAAGTGGGATGAACATCAGTTTAGATGTCATCTGTTGGGAATTTATTAGCTGTCTTGAGATCGACTTCAGAAACCCCGAGCATGAAAGGCTCAATTGATGGTCCTTAGAATATTTGGCATGATTTTGGCTAATGTTAGCCCTTCATAGTGTTCAACACTAACATGTTTATTCAGCGCTCACGTGCTCCCACGTGATACTCTGAGGCAGTGATGCATATAAGTGTTAAACACGTTAGCCCTGTGGTCGTCACGTGTAAGCACGTGAGGTGCTTCAAAATAGCATTAAACTTCAAGAATCTGAAGCGCTGTTTCTTTGGGTTTATTCTTTTGCTCTCTCCTGAGCGTTAAGAACTATTTGGGTCACGTGGGAGCACGTGAGACGCTTCAAAAAAAAAATGGAAACTGCCTTTGGTTTATTTTTTTGCTTTGTAAGGGCTAAGCACTAATATGAGGTCACGTGTGATCACGTGAGTCAATTTCCTTTATTCTCTTTTGTTCATCACAGACGCTCGCATGGGAGCACGTGATCGGCAGTTATCATGTTGGGTGCCAATCTTTTTACGTGCATGGAGATCCTGAGTTTCGAGACTTTCGAGCCCATTGTTTTATGAGAATTGAATTCTTAAGACTTAGTTTTTCTCTTAGGTTTGGGATCTGTATGACATAATCTTCCCGATGAGAATTAAATTCTCAACTTATGAGGAGATCTGCTTCTGCAGACTTTACCATAAGGGAGAACTAAGTTCTCATACGAAGGGTTAAACCCTTGTTTCACCAGAGAAATTAAATTCCTATATAATTTTTGGTAGAATTAAATTCTCTGAACTTAGATCTCCCTCTAGGTTTTGGATCTACATGGCAAAATCTTCCTGATTGAGAATTAAATTCTCAACTTGTGGGGAGACCTGCTTCTGCAGATCTTAACCAGAGTAAGAACTAAGTTCTTTTTCGAAGTGTTAAACTCTTTTGGAGGTGAAAAAGAGAAAGATTATTCCCCGTGTTCTGTTCCTTCTCTTACCTAGAGTTTCTTTTTCTCTCTGGAGAATTAAATTCTCTTTTCTTTTAAGCTTACGAAGGGTTTTCTCTCTTCTTCTTTTTTCTCTATTCTCTGTCCTCTTCCTTTTTTTCTTCTTTTTCGGGCTCCTATTTATAGGAGAAAGAAAAGAATTAGTTTGTTCGGCCAAATCTCTTATTAAGAGATTTTGATTGATTTTATAACCAACCAAAATGATCTTTTAGATCAATCGGTGAATTTTATTCACCGTTGGATTTCTAATCCAAGGACTTCTGTTTTACAGAAGATATTTCTCATGAAATTAGGAAAATACTTCCCTACACAGAATCTTCTTCTGTAAATTGGTAATTTTTAATCACCATTAGATTTTTGATCCAACGGCGCTTTGCTTTTGCAGAGCGCAATCTTTCTTGTTTAGAAAGATCTAGGGAAATGTTTTCCAAATGGGGTTCTGACCTCTTTTATCTTAGAATTTAATTCCATCGGTTTAAAAAGTATAGGGGCTCATCACGTGTAGCACGTGACCCTTCACACCATTAAGCATATCAAAGAGCGTCACGTGATACCACGTGACTTCTTCTAACCAATTGTTTTTTAAGTAGGCGCTTATATACTTTGTATATAAAAGTCACGTGTCTGCACGTGAGGCTCAGTTTTAGTTTTGCTTTGTCAAGCGTAGCGTCTATCACGTGTGGGCATGTGATGCTCCACTTGGGGATTTTCTCCGTTGCTCTATTTGTTTATTTATTTTCCGTAAAGGAACAAATGCCCCCACAACGTTGTTCTCACTTGGTTTACACGTAAGTGCAACGCTGTCACTTTTACAGTTGTTGGATTGTCTAGGGGAACGGGAAGATGAACCGCCCTAGTCATGTCTTATAAATGCAAGGTTTTGGTTCCTTAGGCAGCCACTGTTTCTTCATCTCCTTCCTTTCTTATTTTCTTTGAGAATTTAATTCTCTTCCTCAGAGCTTAGTTCTCTGCCATTGCAAATCCAGAGTTAAACTCTGTCAAATGAAACCCCTTTTCAGATAACGCTTTTTACATCAAAAAACTTTCCTTCTTTGAGAAAGCCTCTGGATTTTAAATCCATTATGAGAGCTTTGCTCTCCTCAGAAACCCATCCTCCAAAGATGCGATCTTTGAGCAATAAACTACTATATCTCGAACATTTCCCTCTGATTTTGAGGATTCATGGGATTTTTGTTTCTCATGTATTTTTTTTTATGAATTCTTGGAATTTAATTTCATTACATAAAGGAATTTAATTCCTCTAGCGAAGAGCTTAGCTCTGAAAGATCAATGGGACCCTTCGGGAATTTTATTCCCTGGTGTTCTTGAAAATCTTTTCATAGGGTTTTACCCTTATTCGCACAATTTTGAATTTGTTGGTACTTAACAGGATTTGTCTTCCCAAGAATTTGTTTGAATCCCAATGCTTGTTCAATGAGGGTTTTCTTTATTGCTAATCTTTCACTTATGTCTCTTTTCAGACATTATGGCTGCTCATTTGTACAGTCTTAGCGAATTTATTTCTTATGAGGACATTCGCGCACATAGTCGTTGTCAAAACCAGGAGTTTACAAACGCCCAATGTGCTGAGATTATGAATCGTTTTTATGAACACAACGGTCGACTACTTCCTCGTCGTTCCGCTCTTTTGAAGATTATAGTGAGAGCAATTTGGGGGCACTTCCTGGATTCCACGAAGCTATGCCGCTTGAGGCACTGGATGATGCTGAAGATAAGGTGCACTCAGTGTATCTGACGGGCCTGATCTCGAGAACACGGCGAGATAATCTCATTGATATCTTGCATCAAGTTTTCCACCAGACGACGATAATCGCTACTTATCAGAGGGCGGAAGACATTGGCGAGGATCCTGACACTTGCGATCGTGAGAGGATGCACACGAGAATGGTCAGAAAGGCCAGAAACATTTTAGACGGCCTCACTTTCGAATTTCTTAACCCGTGTCCCGGATTTAATGTTTTACCATTGTAAATATTTTCTATTATTTTTGTATGAATCTTCGGAGTATGAATGATAAAAAATTTCTTTTCCCCTTTTTGTGTTTACATGCGTTCTTTATGAAATTTTGTCATACTGTTGGTGTTCACGTGTTTTGCTCATGAGGCAGATTTCATTCTTGCATTGGCGCCCGCTCACGTGTCATGCATGTGTGGGGCCTTTTTAATCTCCGATAAAGATTAAGGCTGATGCTCACATGCTATGCACGTGGGGCTCTGTTGATGGGGTCGTTTCGTCTCCCCACACTGATTCCAACGAGTCACCTCTTTGATTTCCTATGCTCTCCCCTTTTTCTGGGCCTTAGGAATAGTTCCACCATGCGCAATATTTTTCTGTGCATAGCATTGAATGCTCTCCTTTAAACCTGAAGCCATGCTTTTCTTCCTTTCTTCACAGAGAAACCCATTTATACCTCAGGGTGATCATCTTGAGAAAACGACTAAGTGTTATGGCTTGCAACCGTCCCCATGCTCGTCGGCAACCATGGGAGGTGCCCATCGAGGAAATGGTTCCTCGCCTCGCCGCGCGGCTAGCCGATCCCCTTCTCACCGACGCTCAATGTGATGCGGTGATGTACGAGCTTCTGACTCGTAGGGGCTCCCCTCTGCAGGGTTACCTAGGACGGCAACAAGGTTTCGGGAGGCATCGCCTATGCCAAGTTCAAAAATTTACCGTTCTAGCTAACCCTAACTTAGAATTGTTAACTAGAAATCGACGGAAATATAAATGCAAACATTTTGCAAGTCTAGTGAGCAAGGAATACAACCTTTGTAGACCGGTCCTTCACTTCAATAGCTCCGTGTAGTAGTCCCCTTCGCTGCGATCGTGAACTCTGGACTCTAGAAAGTCTCCCTTGAAGAAACGAACATGCTTGCTTCGAAGACTTCGAAGCCGAATATCATCTACGTCGAGGAGACACTAACCCAAGCTATCTCTTCACTAATCATGGAATTAGTGAAGCAAACACCCTATACTAAATGGCAAGTAGTAGATGATGATGAAGTAGGAATTTTGTTCACTTTAGATTTCATTTTCTCACACTTTTTCCATCACATGAAATATCAAGAGAGCAAAATCAATAGAGAAAAAGAAGAAGCTCAAAAGCTCAAGTGAGAATGAATTATGATGGAGGTTAGAAATGTAACCAAGGGTTAAAAGTATCATGGCTAACTCATGTAGAGAATACACCATAGGCTAGGGTTAGGGTTAGGTTAACAAATATCTCAACAAATATCTAAAGTGTGGACTAAGTCAACAATATCAAATATCTTAACTAAATATCCACCATTTAGAATTAACCAAGACAATTAACCTAACCCTAATCTCTAGTTATGGTGTGAATCTCATAAACCCTAGTTGTGTAACCTAGCATGTTACAATATCATATATCACATATACAATATTTTGTAACAATAGAAAATAATACAATTAACATATATCACATATATATGTATCATCAAGTGAGAAAAAGAATCATTTAAGTGAGCTTATATTAGTTAATGTAATGTAATATATCACATATATAATTATACATTAAATTATTAAATCAACACTTGATTTAATAATCCGGCTATGTTACAAATAACCGATTAATATAAATGTAACAATTTATCGAATCAACACTTGATCCGATAACTCGGCTATATCACATATAACCAATCAATACATATATCTCGAGAATAGAATACGGTATCTCATATCGTATTAATCTTGGTCCCGCACATATCGCATATGTGCTCCTGCTTCGTTTCGCTTGAGCCAGGAAACCCCTGTGTAAGACTCTAAAGACTCGTCAATACGCCGGCAGTAGGTGATGATCATATCAAACACCCACAAGCCGCAAGCGGTCTGCTAAACATAACGGTCATCCAGGTATTGAGCGATCAGAAAATCAACAAGCAAGCATGCTCGTACTCCTGCAAATCCAATCAGTAACACTACTGTACAGTCCGGTCTCTTCGTCTGATATGCCGCATATCTCGTCTAGGGGTGATAAACGTCAGACCCCAGTAACTCGATAAGTCGTGTCGATATTTGGCTCATAACGGGTCGAGAAATTACTGATAACACTTATCAGTATATCTCTGAAGCAGTCTTGGCCAAGGAGTTCCTGTTATAGCCAATCGAGAACAACACAACATCAACTCCCAATACCGGGAGAAACGAAACCCCTCATATCGCTCATTGCCTCCATGTGACTCGGGACTGTACCCAAAAGCCACCGTTTTGCACGTTCTCTTGAACGTGGTAAGGTGGAAATCAAAGCACAGTGGGAATCACACAAGACTCTATGACGATCTCGGGTCTACAGACTAACCTGTACCAGTGTCACCAGAGAACTACCATCTGACGTTAGGTATAATACCATCTGGGAGTTCTCGGCGAGTCCGTCCAGTGTACCCAGTCTCCACTGAGCACCCGTATACTATCTCTGATGTCAAACACCAATGGATATGGGATCATCAATTGTCCATCTACATGGGTCGAGAAGCTATACGCTAGTCTACTCTGGTATATCGATGCCCTGTCTCGATACACCCTCGACTAGGAACATTTGAAAGATGTACTTAACGACTACTCTGTCCCCACTAGTATGATCTGCATCATACTCCTGGTAGTCAAGTACCCATCCTAAGTGCTTTATCAACATGTAATATAGAGACAATCGGCGTACATGTTAAGAGAAAGAGCAACCGGATAACATACTATCATGTCGAGCAAGAAAGTTCTCCCTATATATGTCCAAGCATCCACTACAATATATATCGTATGTACAGTAATGGCCTCTAGGGCATACATATAACTAACACCCTCTTCCAATGGGCTCCATTTAGCTTCGGACGATCTTTCTCTCCGTGCTCGCCGATATTCCTCCTCATCCGGCAGAGATGACCCTGGCAACTCTTGATACGGCGGAGGATAAGATCGAGTGTTTCTACGAGGCATGCCTGATTACCCGGGCTCTGAAGGATCGCTCGATTCATCTATGGGGTCAGAGAAGAGCCCGGCGGGCTGTTATGTCCGCTTTTGCTGATGAACATGGTGCTAATCGGTGGGGAGCAACTCCTCGCGATAACCGTCGCTTTGATGTGTTGGAGAAGGCAGAGATGGAGCTGGGTAATTTTGTATTTTGTTTTGTTAACCCTTGTATCACTGATCCCATGTTTGGTGATCTTTTCCCTGTAGAGTAGTATGCTTTAAATCGATGTATTTCTCTTATTATTGGTTGTTGCATGCTTTTTTGTTGAATCCTTTCTGGTCATTATATATTCGTACGTGCATCCCGCCTGTATACATGAGCTTTATACTTTATCCCTAGGAATTTCCTTTAAATGCGAGCGCTACTGCCGCGTTGTCCGCAAATTTCTATTTAAGCGGGCGTATAGTTGCAAATGCATGCTTGATGGGGCGCATACTAAGGACCCTCCTTATTGCCTTACACAGCACACGGTTTGTGCATGTTTTGGATCGGATACTATCATCGAGTGGAGGCTTGTTTACATGGTCTCGAGTGCATGTGCCTTCCCTCAGAGGTTGTGGCTGCAAAGACGAGCTTGCGGGGGCTGATCAAACGGTGCGCCGCGAATCTACAATCATGTGACGTACACAAGTGCGCGTATGTGAACGAACCCTGTCGCAAAACCATGCAGAGGCTTAACAGAAAATTCTCGGAGAGGGAACTGGCCTCGAATGCTTTGGGGGAACTTCAAGCTGAGCTCACTGCTAAGACCACCCGTACATACGAACTTTGGCGGGTGCTCCAAGAAGCTATCAGGGAGGTGGTGGCTGTTGATAAAACCGTTATCTTTACCCGCGAGATGGTGGAAGCTTACAAAGTTGCTGAAAAGGAGCTTGAGATTCGGCTCGCCTCGTATCAGGCTCAGCAGTCTCAAGCGGAGACCCGTCTAGTGGCGATAACCAAGCTTGAAGCCGAGGCCCAACGGAAGAGCGATGACTTGAGGAACTTATTGTGCCGTCCGTCGGCTTAAAGAATTTTTGTAAAAATTTTCTTTTCTTGTATCCACTCCTGAATGAGAGGGTATTTTGTATTCATTTTGATTCTTTTTACGATATGTATCTTGTATTCACTTTGAATTCATGAATAAAAGACATGTATTATTATTTTTATCTCGTGCTTGCATGTAGCTCTGATGGATGTGGTCCATATGTAGTTTATCTTGATCTTTTTGCAGGGTCGTGATGGCTTAGGCGACAGGGTTAGGATTTGCCACCTAAGACTTTTCAACTTTATGAGCCGTGAGGGTCTCATAAAGATTTTTCTCCCTATGAGTCGAGAGGATCTCCCAGGTGCAATTTCTACTTAGGGGTCGTGAGGACTCCTAAGTGCTTTTTCTTCTGAGAGTCGTAAGGGATCTTACAAGAGAACTTTCTTTTTAAGGGGGGTTAGGTTTATGTGTTGATTTATTTCTGAGTCGAAGCATTGCTTTACGACAGGGGAATCATGGGTTGATGTATTTCCGAGACGGAGCATTGCACCGGCAGTGGGTTAGGGGGTTGGCATGTGTCCGTGTCGAAGCGTTGCCTGACGACAGGGATGTCAGGGGTTGACATGTATCCGTGTCGAAGCGTTGCTTGACGACAGGGAGGTCAGGGGTTGATATGTATCCGAGTCGAAGCGTTGCTTGACGATAGGGAGGTCAGGGGTTGACATGTATCCGAGTCGAAGCGTTGCTTGACGACAGGAAGGTCAGGGTTGACATGTGTCCGAGTCGAAGCGCTGCTTGACGACACGGAGGTCAGGGTTGACATGTATCCGAGTCGAAACGCTGCTTGACGACAGGGAGGTCAAGGGTTGACATGTATCCGTGTCGAAGCGTTGCTTGACGATAGGGAGGTCAAGGGTTGACACTAGGTTGTCTATGCACCGTAGAGTCTTGGAACTAGGGACTTTGCCGTGGCTCCGATTGATGATGTCGCGTCCGTGCTCTGTTGGATAAGGAGGAATGCTGTTGTTGGTCTCTACGCTGTAGAGGTGGCCGTCGAGATTTGGAACTAGGGACTTTGTCATGGCTCCGCTTCGTTGCGACCTTGAGGTCGGTGGTTGATGTTGCGTCTGCATCCTGCTCGAGTTGAGAAGGAACACCGTGTTGGTCTTCTGGTATGCAGATATTGCCGCTGAGACCTGACTCTCCTTTTGGTAGAGTCTGTTGGGACATGTGTTTCCTTTTTCGTTTATGCCCATCGATTGTATACAGGGGTCAGTATGGACTTACCTGCAGGGCAAAAGTTTCATTTTTTATTTTTTTTTAATTTCTTTCCACGATGCTTTATCATTTCAGCTTTTTATATTGCGAAAGTCACGATTGCCCAATCATTTCGGCTATTTTTCGCGGTGCCCAATCATTTCGATTATTTTCTTTTTACTCGCTGTTTATTTTTTGCGAGTTGCCCAATCATTTCGGCTGTTTTTGTATGCATATATTTTACTTGCTGATTTTGTTGCAAGTTGCCCTATCATTTCAGCTGTTTCATATGCATTTATGGCTCGCTGGTTTTATGCCACGAGTGAGGGACTTGGGATCTGATACCGATTCGGGCATCAGCATCGCTACAACTGGGATATTGCAAGGAGCGAATTATCATTTGCCTTTGTCGGTTCAAACAAAGGTGGTTTAGCAAACAAGGTTAAGATCCTGTCGACTAAGGCTTTTGACTTTATGAGCCGTAAAGGTCTCATAAAGATGTTTCTCCTTACAAGTCGTGAGGATCTCGTAGGTGCGTTTTCTCCTTAAGAATCGTGAGGATTCTTAAGTGTATGTTCTCTTGCACGTCGTAAGGATCTTGCAAAAGTGTTTTCTCCTTATAAGTCGAGAGGACTTACAAGCATCGTTCACGATGTGATGATATCACTCATTGCTGGCGTGACTCTGTTGGGGAAATGTTTATTCGTGCCCGTGGATTGTATACAAGGGTCAATATTGAACCGTTTGTAGGGAAATTTTGGGGTCTATGACGGCTTAAGAATAGGTTTAGATCCCTGTAGCTTAAGGCTTTTGAATCCTATGAGCCGTGAGGGTCTCATAGGGAAATTCTCCTTATGAGCCGTGAGGATCTCGTAAGTGTAATTTCTCCTTAGGAATCGTGGGATCCTTAAGTGTGTTGCTCTCTTGTGAGTCGTAAGGATTTCACGCAGGTATTTTCTCCTTACAAGGTCGAGAGGACTTTGCAAGTGTCTTTGAACAAGATTGCGCCCTTTCGGGTTTTCACAAATCACGCCGGTAGCCTTGCTGTTTTTACTCACGGAGCCCTTTCGGGTTTTCATCCGTGCCCATTTCGCTTATGGACGTACCATTTTTTTACGTCAACCTTAGGATGCTGCGGTTTGTAGTAGTTTAAGGACGTTACGGTCCGTAGTTAGTTTTAGGACATCTCGGCCCGTCGTTAGTTTTAGGACGTTGCGGTCCATCGCACGTTTTCGAGGCGAGGTTTCGCCTGTTACTACTTATAGAGTTTGGGCTTGGGAAGATAGCGAGCGGACATAGGCGTCGTCATCTATCGTTGACCTAGGCCGTGACTCGTTAGGCGTAGTATTTTTTCAGGAACCGGCCGTTTATTGGCCGGAAGAGTCTTTCGCCATGCATATCCATGAGCAAGTAAGCCCCATCTTGGTAGACTTTGTCTATGATGTACGGGCCCTCATAGTTCGGCTTGAATTTTCCTCGTTTGGCACGATTGGGGATCATAGGTCTCTTGACAATTAGCACGAGTTCGCTTTGGAGGAATGTTCTCGGCCTAGTCAATCTTTCGTATGAGCGCGTCATCTTTGCTTTGTAAGCCTCCAAGTTTTGCTGCGCCATGAGCCGAGTTTCATCAAGAGCGTCGAGCTCCTCAAGACGAAGATGAGCATTCTCTTCGTCCGTTAGCTCGTAATGAACCGCCACTCGTAGCTCGTAATGAACCGCCATTCGTAGGGAGGGTAGCTCTATCTCCAAGGGGAGTACTGCTTCAGTGTCGAATACCAATGCATACGGCGTTGCGTTTGTGGCCGTTTTGAACGTGGTCCGATACGCCCATAGAGCTTCATGCAGTCTCTCGTGCCAATCCTTCTTATTTCTGGACACCGTCTTCTTTATGATCTTCGTCAAGGTCTTGTTGAAGGCCCCAGCTAGACTGTTAGCTCGGGGATTATAGACCGAAGAGTATCTCCAGTCTATGCTATGCTGCTGTGCGAAGCGGCTGATTTTGTGACTTCTATAGGCTGACCCGTTATCGGAGATAATCCGTCGCGGAGTGCCGAACCGATATGACGTGTGTCTTGAAGAAATGGAGAATATTCTCCGTATTCACTTCGCTTAGTGGTACTGTTTCTGCCCATTTAGAGAAGTAATCGGTTGTCGCCAATATGAACCGATGTCCTCTGGATGATACTGGTTCGATAGGCCCGATTATGTCGGTTCCCCACATTTCGAACGGCCAGCTAGCTACCGTCAGGTGTAGCGGATTTGGATGCTGGTGGATGAAGGCTCCATGAATTTGGCACGAATGGCATTGCTTCGCGTATTTGAGGCGGTCCTGAATCATCGTGGGCCAATAGTAGCCCATCCTTTTGATTTTCAGCTTCATTTTTTGCCCGACTTGATGAGAACCACAGAGTCCGTCGTGAGTTTCTTGGACAACTCTCCTTCCTTCTTCCGGTCCCAGGCACCTCAGCCATAGAGAGTCGAACGATCTCTTATACAGCGTGTCATTGACGAAGGCAAAAGACAAAGCTTGTTTAATGAGCTGATGTCTTGAGGACGCATCTTCAGGTGTTCGACGGGATTTGAAGTAGTCTATAAAGACTTCTCTCCAATCCTTGGCCTTTTCCTGGTCTTTTATTTGCTGGGCCGTTTGCTTGGTCGCTCCCTTTCTTCGAACGACTCCGGAGATATTTCTGTTGGCGCAAGAACCCGACGGCTTTGCACAACGATCCTTACGTCATCGAGGTTTTCGTCAGCCAGTTCTTTAGCGAGTTTGGCTAATGCATCTGCTTTGTTATTTTCCGCAAGCGGTATGCTTTCCAGGGCGTAGGCAGGGATTTGAGTTAGCAATTATTGTACTCTCTCGCCGTACTTCACCAACTCTGGTTTGCACGTTTGATAGTCGCCGTTTACTTGACTAACGATCAGCTGGGAGTCCCCGTATATGAGGAGGTTTTCGATTCCCATGTCGACAACAATCTCAAGACCTGCTATCAAAGCTTCATATTCGGCTTCATTGTTTGTCCTCGGCTCTGTTAAGGAAAAGGCAAAGCGTATTATCCCTCCCTGTGGAGTCACGAAGATGAGGCCTACCCTAGATTTGATTATGAGGGAGCTGTGCTTTCGCTTCATGGAAGATGCCCCATCGAAGTAGAGTTCCCATCGGGTATCATTCTTTCTCCTCCTCCCGTCGATCGTGTCAAACGCGTGCTCGTCTGGCAGTTCGCAATTTAGGGGTGAATCGGCAGGTATCGGATGCTCAGCGAGGAAGTCGGCGATGACCTGGCCTTTTACTGCCTTGAGCCATCGATATGTTATTGAGAACTCCATCAAGAGGAGGGCCCATTTCGCGAGCCGTCCCGTTAGTATGGCTCTTGATATCAAATACTTGAGAGGATCCACTTTTGATATGAGATGGACCTCATGCGCCAAAGCGTAGTGTCTGAGCTTCGTTATTGTGAAGATTAATGCCAGACAGTGTTTTTCAATGGGGGGGAGTAGCTGTTTTCTGCCCCCAGGAGAACTCGACTCAAATAGTAGAGGGCTCTCTCCTTCCCTTGGTCGTTTTCTTGTGCCCATAGCGCGTCTAAGGAACCTTCAAGGGCCGTTGTGTACAAGATGAGAGGATTTCCCTTGACTGGAGCGGTCAGTACTGGTGGATTGTGCAAGTATTGCTTGATTTCGTCCAGTGCGCTTTGACACTTGCGATCCCAGACGAAAGGGGTTCCCTTCTTCATTAAATGGCTGCAGGGGCGGGATTTGCCGGAGAGATTTGCTATGAACCGCCGAATTTACGCGAGCTTCCCTTGGAGAGATCGCAGTTGCTTGGGAGTTCTTGGCGGAGGCATTTCCATGATCGCCTTGATCTTTGATGGGTCTATCTCGATGCCCCGGTGTCGTACGATGAATCCTAGGAATTTACCTGAGGAGACTCCGAACGCGCATTTGAGAGGGTTCATCTTAAAGTTGTATTTCCGAAGGCGTTGAAACACGATCTTCAGATGCTCCCAATGTTCCTTGTACGATTTGCTTTTAACTACGAGGTCGTCGATATAACATTCGACGGTTTCGTGTATAAGGTTATCAAAGATCTTCTTCATGGCCCTTTGATAGGTGGCGCCGGCGTTCTTCAGACCGAAAGGTATCACTTTATAGCAGAATATGCCCAGAGGAGTCCGGAAAGCGGTATGCTTATGGTCCTCAGGATGCATGTTTATTTAATTGTACCCTGACGAGCCGTCCATAAAGGAGAAGACTTCGTGAGTGGACGTGTTGTCTATCATCAACCCGGTAACTGGTACTGGAAAATCGTCTTTCGGACAGGCTTTGTTAAGGTCCCGAAAGTCCACGCAGATGCGCACCGTCCCATTTTTCTTCATTACCGGGACAATGTTGGTAATCTAGTCGGGGTATTGAACTTCTTGGATGAAGCCGGAGTCGATTAGCTTCTTGACTTCGGCGTTGATGCTCATTTCAAGTTCAAGCCGTATTTTTCTCGGCGCTTGTTTGACTGGCTTGATATCTGGAGATATCGCCAATTTGTTCACAGCTACTTCTGGATCTAGTCCCGGCATTTTGGAGTAGTTCCATGCGAAACAGTCTTTATACTGCATGAGCATGTCTTTGAGCGTAGCCACCTGCTCTTTAGAAAGCAGCTCACTGACGAACGTAGGCCGCAGATCGTCTGTTGTCCCTAAGACAATTTTCCTTAGGTTGTCCGCAGTAGTGTGTATTCCATCTTCCAATTCTTTTGGCGTCGGTGGAAACTCTGACTTCACCTCGTCATCATTGTTTTCGAAGCACCAGGGCAGGTCATCCATGTTCTCGCGCATTCCTTCTTCTAACAGCGTTATTGCGTGACAGGTACGAGATCGTTTCCAAAACCGATGTTGGTCTGGTTTTACTCTCTCCATATACGTTGCCTTTGGCATATGCTTTTGCGGTGGGGCCACCTTCCAACTGCTGGATAGAGCGAACTTGTCTAGTTGATATTGGTTTTCGATCCAATTCTTGAAAGTAAAGCAGTTTTCAAGAGGATGACCTGTTGCTCGGTGATAGGAGCAATAATCTGGGTGATGAACTTCGTTTACTTGATCGGGATGCCGAGACTCCGGGAGTGTCATCATTTGATGTTTCATAACGAGGTCAAAGATTTTCCTTGTCTTTTCTCGGGGGAAAGAATATGCTCGGTCTATCTTTTTCATTAGAGACGGATCCTGGCTGACCTTTTCTTGATCGTGTGGCCTTTTGGATCCGTTTTGCCGCTGTCAAACGTTTCTTCCGTTCTTCAACCTGTTTTTGCCTCCGCGTCGGGCCTTTTTCTTGTCTTGGGAATGCGTGGCGGGCTGACGGTGAAGGGCATTGTCGTTCTCCATAGCCTGCTGAAGGAGGCGCTGCGTCCTGGCTTTCCCGTAAATGGCCATTTCACGGCTGTGGTCGTTCCGAGCCTTTTGACTCGCTTCCCGTATTAGCTTGTCCATCTGTTCTTCAAATGACGGACTCGGCATTTTTATAGCAGGTCCGCATTTTGGTTCGACGTCAGACTTTTTTAAAAGAGCATCCTCTTCTTCATCAAGGTCCTTTACGACATGGCAGCCATGGAACTGTTCTCGTTTCTTGGACTGGATATATCCAAGCCCGATCGGTTCCATTTTTTCGTTGGGCAATTTTCTCTGAGTACCGGGGACGTTCTAGATCCTGTTGTAGAATTGGGCCTGTCGCGTGGTCTGCCTAAAAGGTACGCCTTGGCGCCTCAACAGCCTTTTTAATCCTTCTGTGTAGTATCTGGGCAGACGGATGGGCTGGAGCCTATCAAGTGCAGAATCGGCACCATGCCAGATTTCTTTCTCCACATTAGTCTCCGTGGATCGATAGAAGAGGATCACCTTTTCATCTTTTCGTCTGGGAGGGATATAGAATGTTTGCAACTCTTGCACACTATATGTTTCGAGCGTATCAAGCTCTCTGTAGTGTCGTCGCGGAACTATAGCGATTTGCAAGTTTTGATCTTCTCCAGTGAGGGTCTGCATCGATGGCCGGACCGAGAGCACTGCGTTAACTTCGTCTTCAGAGTTGCTACCAAAGACCAGAATAGGGGTAGATGGTCCCGGCTTGCTGCATTGGGGTGACCCTGAATAAACTAACTCTTATTCCTTTTCGGTATCGCTCCCAAAGACCGGGATAGTGGTGATAGCTTTTTGCTTGTCCTCCGGTTTATGACATCTTTCTGTGTTTTCGAAGTCTGGTAAGAAGTACTTTGTATCCTCGTACTTTTGGACTTCATTTACGGAAAATGGGTCCAGTTCCCCTGTCACGGTATACTCAAGACCATGTTTGAAATACTTCATACATTGATGCTGTGTAGAAGGGATAATGTTGTACTCGTGTAACCAAGGCCTGCCGAGTAAAGCGTTGTAGTAAGTCTTGGCGTCAATGACGTGAAACTTGATGTCAGTGACGAGCAGCCCAAAACGTAACGTCAGTATCAAAGACCCGAGCGTCCGTGATGACTGGGAGTCGAATCCGGAGATAGTGATTTTATCCCGAGCGAGATGTTGAACGCTCATGCAAATTTCTTTTAGCACATTCACATTTAGGAGGTTGACAGAGGACCCGTTGTCAACTAAGATCTTCCCTATCTTGATGTCATGGCAGTATCCGGTGACATACAAGGGACGGTTGTGCTCACATGTTCCGAGGAGGAGATCTTCGTCGTCGAAAGAGATGTCAGCAGTGTGCACTTCTTCCAGCTCGTCCTTCATCTTTTCTGCTTCAAGGAAAGCTTGGAACTGCCCGAGCTCTTGTAGTGCCTTGATCAAAGAATCTCTTGCCTCTTTAGATAGCAGAAGGGCATCGAGAATGCTTAGCTGTGAGGGTATCTTCCTCAGGTGTGCCAGAACGTTGTAATCCATCTTGTTTTTCTTGGCCGGGTCCTTGGCTGCCAGCTCTTCGACGACTCGGTCATTGGGGGCGATATCTTCAGGGACTTTCTTTCTCCTTATCTTTTTTGTTCGATCCCTTGTTTGTGGGCCCGAGATTCTTTTCGGGTAACGTGCGATTGCGCAGCTGAATGTTTTCGCAGGTCTTTATCTCTTCTACTTCCGAGATGGATTCTTTGAAGAGAGGGCCGATGGCTATTTCTTCATCAGAATCGCTCCCGAAAATGAGAACTTGCAATCCCTTGCTATCAACCATGTGACAGTTGTCGGCGGTTCTTTTATGCTCATAAGTCGCACTTCTTTGCTCTTGACGAGTTTTGCGCTTCATTCGTTTGAAATGCTGTCGATGAGCAACGTATCCCCGCCACCAATTTTTAAAGGCCATGCATTCCTCGGTAGGGTATGTGATCCTCCGATTGTATAAGCAGTAGTTTGGATGTGCATCTAGTTCGTCGGGAAACGTATTTTCTGAAGTGTTTTCTTTGAAAGGTGGCAACATCATTCCCATCGACAGGGCTTTAGCGAATTGCTTTCTTGTTTTAAACCTGCTTTTGCTGGCGGCAAAAGTGCTTCCATCCGGTTGGGGTACTCTATGGCTTCTCAATATCGGAGCTTCTTCAATGTGACGCCACCGCTTGGCCCTTTCATATATGGCCGTTTCACGCTCTCAGTCAGATTTGCCTTTCTGAAGAGTTTCGCTCAGCAGTCTGTCAATCAATTCGTCCGATGGCTCCAGGGATTTTGATTCCGGTTCTGGTTTTGCCCCCAGTTTCTCTGTATCAGGAGCTTCTTTGCCATTTATTAATGAGTGAGAGATCATGTGACAGCTTGCCACATAATTGTAACAACTCCATTTTCGGTGTACAAAAATTTGCTTTAAAATTAATGTATACTTGGAGTATTTACTTCTGCTGTTATCACTTTAAGTATTTAATTCACTCCTTAATTTCAAGAAGGAACTTGTAGCTCATTGGTAATACCTTGCATTGCTGAACCAAGCCACCAGAGTTCAAATCGCATACCCCACATTATTTTTAATTTTATTTTTTTAAAAAAAATTTAGAAGACCAACAGTTAACACGTGATAACTCCAAATTTTCCCACTACACCTGAAATAATAAATATACCACCGGCCGAGTCGTCAACAGGAAAATCCTGGCTTTTGGTCTTCTCATAACCCCTCACACTCCATTTAATTAGATCGGTTTCAGAGACACCATTAATCCCCATTTACTCTATTTTTAATGAATTTTTATTACATTTTTTACATTTTTAATTTAAACCCTTTCATCTACCCTAACCCTAGCCTAACTCTATAAATACCAACCCTACACGCTACCCCCTCACCCCAAAACTCTGAGCCAACTCTCAAGAAATCATTAGAAACCTTGTGTACTTTGAAAACGAGCAAGAAGCGAAGCTACGGCGAATTTTCCGGCAAACTTCCGACGACCATCCTAGGAGCTCCCGGCGACGCACCGGCGACTCCTCCCGATCAATCTCCCTCTCTTTGTTGTCCTAAACCCGTAAGTCTCCATTTCTATCTTTCTTTTCTTTCTAAAAAATACGGAATTACAAAACCCGACGGAATCGGAACAAATCCGATTTCCGATTCGGTTTCTTTATAAAACCTCACTTTTCTTTAATACAATTATGCTTAAACCCTTTCATGTTGACTACTAATCACTAATCAACCATATTGATCAAGTTTCATATCATAAAGTAATTGCTATTTCATTTTACCGTACTTTTCATTTAAATACCACATAGTTTCAATTCTACATTTAACATCACAAAACTTGCTATACATTTAAGTAGATCACGAGGTAATGACCTATCTCCTCACACACTCATATGCAACATAGCACAATACCCTTGGGAATATAGAATACGGGAAAACGACATCATTACAAATAAATACCATTTATTTAATAAAACCGTTTTCTAAAGGATTTAGTATTTATACAATCTTTGCAAAGCGCCGTTACAACCCATTTTGGGAACCCGTTTGGGATGATGCGGATTATCGCACATGCTCGGGCTTAGTAGTGCGAGATTCAAACCTCCGCAAGGAGCATTCGGTCTCGAAAGATTTAAAATACGACATCTTAAGAAAACGAGATTTCTAGAATATTATAGATATATACAAAAATTATTTTCATATAAATATATGTATATGTAACATAAAGATATCTATTTTGAAGTATTATAAATATTCCACCTTTTGCTAAAAATATCACAAGAATCAATTTTACACTAAAATACCATGAATTCCATACAAAACCAATATTACAAATAAATACATTTTATTATGAATTTAGGATATTTTCATTAGAATTGTCATAAATATAAAATCTACATTTATTACAACTCTAAAGACGATAATAAATACTTGGGGTATATTTTGAAAACTATACAAAGTATTTTTACGTAAAACCCTCAAGTTCTATAATTTACCCTAAGGACCCTAGTAAATATAGGTTTAAGCGGGACCAATCTCTCGAGCCTCAGGGAGCCGGAGAAGTGGGTGCTTGCCTATCTAAGATAGACAATTTAACAACGGTTTTATTGATAACACCGTTTTTACGTAATCGCTGAACTGAACCATGGATATACATTCCATTTACATGATTCTACGGTTATATCCGTTTACTGATATCATGGTTTCGGTCAGTCATCCAATTATACAATCAATACAATTTACAATACAATACAATACAAACAAGACATCTCGGGGTTTAAGGGGTAGATTGGTATGGAAGGTGTTAGAAGTGGCACGAGACAGTAAGACTTAATAGACCTAACATGAATCCAGTTGCTGTTGTACCGTGGCATAAACGGTTCCTTATACTATACTTGCCTCCAGTCTCTGGCATATAGAGACTCCTCTCGTATACACTGACATTCTTCTGTACCAAACTACAAACAACAGCGTTAACACAACAATATACAACTTTAAAAGATACCTTCTTATTCTGTATATTCTACTTTTCTCTTATCTTTGGGACTTACCGAGCGATCTGTTCGCTGACGACATTCGCTTTCTTTATTCTTTGAATGTCGTCAGGTGATCTGGACCCGTCAGAGATCGAGCCCACCGCTGAAGATTTGTATCAGTTCAGTGAAGACCCCGAGCTCTAGTCATTGTACACTTTCCATTTCAGTACTTTTCTTTTCTGTTATGCCATTATTTAGGCATTGCTTTTTATTTCAGTTGTATTTACTTTCCATGTATTGTACAGAAAGAATGTGAATAAATAAAGTTGTTGTTTTATTATATCTTGTCTCTTGTGCTTTACTTTTATATTGCTTAGATACGCTTAGCGGCCTCGTCGCGTCCTCTGCCCATATACTGGTAAGCGGGGCGTGACAGGTTTTGTTGGTGGCACATGCAAGTCAGAGCTGTATAGAACCATACTATACAGTTCTGTTCTGCGTGAACAAACCTAAGCAATATAATACAAGAACCAACAACTAAAACATTCTTTACAATTCATGTTCCTTGAATCTTATCAACTGTCCTAACCCAAATTTTTCTTCAAGGTTATGGATTCCCCAAACAACACAAGCGCCAACTTCAACAACACTCCACCTCCACTACCAATCGTTCCTATTGTTCCTGCTCCATCCACCGAGCAAACAGTTCTGCTTGAGGCGATCCGCAGCCTCCTTGAGGGACAACAACAACTTTTGAACCGTCCCGAGACTGACGCACCTGGGATAAAGCAATTCAGAGCTTTGCATCCCAAACAGTTCTCTGGAAAGGGAAGCCCACTTGAAGCTGAGGAATGGGCACAAAGCATAGAGGATGATCTGGCAGCAACTCAAGTGCCAGACATAGCTTGGGTTCGTGTGGCAAAATTATAGCTCACGGACAATGCCCGAAACTGGTGGAAGGCGGAAGAAAGCCGTCTTGAACAGCCTATTGAATAGAAGACTTTCTGCGATAAGTTTGACGCGAAGTACTTTCCTGTGACTGCCAGGTTCGACATGGAACAACAGTTTATTCATCTACAATAAGGTTCTATGTGGATCAAGTCTGTAGATGAGTATGACGCTGAATTCACTATGCTAAGTCGGTAAGATATGTCACAATATTTCAATTTTTAAATATCGCATACTACACAGCTAACACAATCCTTTAAACAGATTCGTGGCACACTTGATACCGACGGACGAGATCAGAGCCCGTCGATTTCAACAGGGGTTGGACACGGAAATTCAGGCTGCGCTAGCCACAGGGAAATTTTCAACTCATGAGGATGCTCTGGAAGCTGCCCACAGTTATGAGGCAGTAATAAAAGCAAGGGGCAGACCTCAGTCTGCAGGAGTTAAGCGCCCTGCCAACCAGATGGCAGGAGGAGCCACGTCCAGGCCATCTTTTGTGCCAAGGCGACCCGGAGTACCAAACATCAGGTCCAGCCTAGCCTTTTGTAACTACTGCAAGAGAAATGAGCATCTGGCGAGAGATTGCCGGCGTGCGAACAACCTTTGCTTGATCTGCGGCTCAGCTGCTCATGGTATTGGGTCTTGTCCTCATAAACAAGATCCAATTGCTGCACCCAGGCCAGCAAACAATTACCCACAGCGCCCAACCATCCAAGCACCTGCTCCAAGACTTGCACTACCTGTACCACCCAGAGGACCACAAGCTGCACCACCTCCTCGTCAGTTCCATCAAGCTCAAAGGAACGTTCTGAGGAATGCTCCTCAGGCCAGGAGGAATGTACCAAGTCGCCAGACTTTCACGATGACAGTGGAAGAAGCTGAAGCCACTGGCCAAGTTATCACTGGTAAACTTTTCTTCTCAAATCTTTCTTTTCAATCTTGCTACTTAGCTACATACTTTTCCCTATACCTAAAACATATCCCACATACCTTAGGTACAATCTTAGTATCCTCAATACCTGCACTAGCACTGTTTGATACTGGAGCATCTCACTGCTTTATGTCGCAACGGTTCGTCCGAATCCATGCGATTCCAGTCTCACCGCTTGTATCCAGCTGGAATGTCAGTTCAGGCAATGGCGTTCTAAGGGCAACAATGAGATACAGCTTGTGTCCAGTAGTCGTCTACAGCAGAGAATTTTATGCTGATTTCAAAGTACTGGACATATCGAACTTCGATGTTGTTCTAGATATGGATTGGCTTGGAACTTTTTATGCTACCATCGACTGTCGTGAAAGGAGGGTAGTATTCGAGATTCGAGACTATCCGGTCTTCTATTTCAAAAGCGGAGACCGTACTCTGGAGCCAAGTACTTACAAAGCGAAGTCAAGGGAAGCAGTAGTTGCAGCAGCTCAAGCGGAGGAAGAATCAAGACCAGATGTGGTTCGAGAGTTCGACGATGTGTTTCCTGACGATATATCAGGTTTGCCTCTCGATCGAGCTCTTGAATTCAGCATTGATTTAGTACCAGGAGCACAACCGGTGATCAAAGCGCCTTATCGATTAAGTCCGGAAGGTTTGAAGGAAGTCCGAACACAGTTGGACGAATTACTGGCGAAAGGATGGATTCGTCCCAGCACTTCAAGTTGGGGATCACCTATACTACTTGTGAAGAAGAAGGAAGGTTCATACAGAATGTGCATCGATTACAGAGCCTTGAACGAAGTCACTATAAAGAACAAGTATCCACTCCCGCGCATCGACGATTTATTCGATTAGCTAAGTGGATCTTGTGTTTTCTCTGAATTGGATCTTCGTTCAGGTTATCATCAAGTGAAGGTCAAGGAAGCTGATATTCACAAAACAGCTTTCAGAACTCGCTATGGACATTACAAATTTCTAGTGATGCCATTTGGAGTGCCCAACGCACCAGCAATATTCATGAACCTAATGAATCAAGTTTTCCGGGAGTACTTAGACATGTTTGTTGTCATCTTCATCGACGACATCCTAGTGTATTCAAGGAGTCGGAAAGAGCATGCAGAGCACCTACGAATTGTCCTGGAAACTCTTCGACAACATTAGCTCTATGCCAAGTACAGCAAGTGCGAGTTTTGGCTAAAGCAAGTTGGTTTTCTTGGACATATCGTATCAAGAGAAGGAATCTATGTGGATCCAGCGAAGGTTTCAGCAGCCAGCGAATTGTCTACACCAAAGTCAGTGAAGGACATTCAGAATTTCTTGGGTTTAGCTGGATATTACAGAAGGTTTATTGAAGGCTTTTCAAAGATAGCAACACCCCTGACCTAGCTCACACGTAAAGATGAAGATTTTGCGTGGTCAGAAGCATGCGAACAAGCTTTCGTAGAACTCAAGTCAAGGTTGACATCAGCGCCTATTCTCGTCATACCGGATCAATCTGGAGGATTCGAAGTGCATTGCGATGCATTCGGTAAGGGATTATGATGTGTTCTACATCAGCATGGGAAGATTGTGGCTTATGCTTCAAGACAGCTGAAGATTCATGTGCGCAATTATCCGACGCATGATCTGGAGTTGGCAGTCGTCATCTTTGCTCTCAAGATTTGGCGCCATTATCTACTTGGTGAACGAGTGAACATATAAACAGATCACAAGAGCCTGAAATATGTGTTTACTCAGAAGGAGTTGAATATGCGGCAGAGAAGATAGTTAGAACTCATGGCGGACTTTGACATCAACTTACAATATCACCCAGGAAATGTGAATGTGGTACCTGATACTCTTAGTCGTCAACCATTATCGATGAATCTCACCGCTCAGTGGAAGCTTCAACAAGACTTGCATCAGATGGAGATTGAAGTAGTCATGCCAGGTAATGCTTCAAGTTTGATGAATTTACAAGTTCAATCAACCATTGTCAATCACATCAAAGCGGCTCAAGAAAGTGATGCTAAGTTATAAAAAATCAGAGAACAAGTGGAGAATGGACTCAGAACGGACTTCATCATCCATGAAGACGGATCTTTGAGATACGACAACAGATTGTGTGTACCAAAAGGTCCTGTTCGGGAAGAGTTAATGAAAGAAGCTCACAGCTCTTCCTATTCAGTACACCCTGGAGGTACCAAAATGTACAAAGATCTACGTCAGAATTATTGGTGGCATGGAATGAAGCGTGAAGTAGCCAGAAGCGTCGCAAAATGCTTGGTGTGTCAGCAAGTAAAGGCTGAACATCACAGGACAGCTGGACTACTTCAACCGTTACCATTCCCAGAATGGAAGTGGCAACACATCACGATGGATTTTGTGACTGCTCTTCCTCGCAGCACAAAGGGTAACGATGCCGTATGGGTCATTATGGATCGACTCATTTCATCGCATTTCGAGTTGGCCAATCAACCGAGACACTAATAAAGAAGTACATGGAGGTGATAATCTATTTAAAGATTTAAACTCTTCATAATGTACTATCTCTGATACCCATGAACTCACACAGGAAATTGTGAGACTTCATGGAGTACCGGTCTGCATTGTCTCCGATCGTGACACCAGGTTCCGATCGTAATTTTGGCGGAGTCTGCAAGCAAGCTTGAGAACAAGTCTGAACTTCAACACGGCTTATCATCCACAAACAGATGGTCAGTCTGAGCGAACTATTCAGATCTTGGAAGATATGCTCAGAGCGTGTATGTTAGACTTTAAAGGATCGTGGAAAGATCATCTGCATCTTGTAGAGTTCTCGTACAACAACAACTATCAAGCAATCATAAGAATGTCACCTTTTGCAGCATTGTATGGAAGGAAGTGTCGATCGCCATTAAGTTGGGACGACATCGGAGACGGGGAACTTCTCGGACCAGAGATG
Source organism: Agapanthus africanus (assembly GCA_030015575.1). Lineage (NCBI taxonomy): Eukaryota > Viridiplantae > Streptophyta > Magnoliopsida > Asparagales > Amaryllidaceae > Agapanthus > Agapanthus africanus. The sequence goes on along the minus strand of CM057347.1, from coordinate 549,152,469 downwards.
ATAGTAGCGACTGTTGATGTGGTTCGTACTATCAGGGAAAGGATGTGCATTGCCCAAGATCGACAGAAGCACTGGGCTGATGCAAAAAGACCACTTGGAGTTCCAGCCAGGAGATAATGTATTCTTGAAGATATCTCCGAACCGCGGAGTGATCCGATTTGGAAGACGGGGTAAGCTAAGTCCGAGATACATTGGACCGTTCGACATACTCGAACGAGTCGGTGAAGTGGCATACCGCTTAGCGCTTCCACCCTTATTGGAAGAAGTGCATAATGTGTTCCACATATCCCAACTCAGAAGGTATGTGAGTGACCCCAGCCATGCTCTCGATCATTCCGAGCTCACTATACAGCCCGACTTATCTTATGAGCAACAACCTGTGGAAATCCTGGACAGGAAAGTGAAGACACTTCGGAACACGGAAGTCAACTTGGTCCGAGTGATGTGGACGAAAGACATTCCAGGAGAGTCCACTTGGGAAAGGGAAGATGAAATGCGTGCAAGATATCCACACCTCTTTGTAAACTAGTCCTTAAATAAAAGTTGTAAATTTCGAGGACGAATTAAGGAGGGTAGACTGTAACAACTCCATTTTCGGTGTACAAAAATTTGCTTTAAAATTAATGTATACTTGGAGTATTTATTTATGTTGTTATCACTTTAAGAATTTAATTCACTCCTTAATTACAAGAACGAGCTTATAGCTCATTGGTAATACCTTGCATTGTTAAACCAAGCCACCAGAGTTCAAATCCCATACCCCATATTATTTTTAATTTTATTTTGTTTTAAATTTTTTAGAAGACCAACAGTCAACACGTGATAACTCCAAATTTTCCCACTACACCTGAAATAATAAATATACCATAGGCTACATCAGGCGACCCCCGCCTCCCGAGCTCCTGATTCGGCCGGCGGACCTGCCGACTTGGGCCGGCGTTGCCGGCCGGTCGGTCGAGTCGTCAACAGGAAAATCCTGGCTTTTGGTCTTCTCATAACCCCTGCACACTCCATTTAATTAGATCGGTTCCAGAGACACCATTAATCCCCATTTACTCTATTTTTAATGAATTTTTAATACATTTTTTACATTTTTAATTTAAAACCCTTCATTTATCCTAACCCTATAAATACCAACCCTACACACTACCCCCTCACCCCAAAACTCTGAGCCAACTCTCAAGAAATCATTAGAAACCTTGTGTACTTTGAAAACGAGCAAGAAGCGAAGCTACGACGAATTTTCCGGCAAACTTCCGACGACCATCCTAGGAGCTCCCGGCGACGCACCGGCGACTCCTCCCGATCAATCTCCCTCTCTTTGTTATCCTAAACCCGTAAGTCCCCATTTCTATCTTTCTTTTCTTTCTAAAAAATACGGAATTACAAAACCCGACGGAATCGGAACAAATCCGATTTCCGATTCAGTTTCTTTATAAAACTTCACTTTTCTTTAATACAATTATGCTTAAACCCTTTCATGTTGACTACTAATCACTAATCAACCATATTGATCAAGTTTCATGTCATAAAGTAATTGCTATTTCATTTTACCGTACTTTTCATTTAAATACCACATAGTTTCAATTCTTCATTTAACATCACAAAATTGCTATACCTTTAAGTAGATCACGAGGTAATGACCTACCTCCTCACGCACTCATATGCAACATAGCACAATACCCTTGGGAATATAGAATACGGGAAAACGACATCATTGCAAATAAATACCATTTACATAATAAAACCGTTTTCTAAAGTATTTAGTATTTATACAATCTTTGCAAAGCGCCGCTACAACCCATTTTGGGAACCCGTTTGGGATGATGCGGATTATCGCACATGGTCGGGCTTAGTAGTGCGAGATTCAGACCTCCGCAAGGAGCATTCGGTCTCGAAAGATTTAAAATACGACATCTTAAGAAAACGAGATTTCTAGAATATTATAGATATATACAAAAATTATTTTCATATAAATATATGTATATGTAAAATAAAGATATCTATTTTGAAGTATTATAAATATTCCACCTTTTGCTAAAAATATCACAAGAATCAATTTTACACTAAAATACCACGAATTCCATACAAAACCAATATTACAAATAAATACCTTTTATTATGAATTTAGGATATTCTCATTAGAATTGTCACAAATATAAAATCTACATTTATTACAACTCTAAAGACGATAATAAATACTTGGGGTGTATTTTGAAAACTATACAAAGTATCTTTACGTAAAACCCCCTCAAACTCTATAATTTATCCTAAGGACCCTAGTAAATATAGGTTTAAACGGGACCAATCTCTTGAGCCTCAGGGAGCCGGAGAAGTGGGTGCTTACCTATCTAAGGTAGACAACTTAACAACGGTGTTATCAATACGGTAATCGTCTTTAAAAAAAACACAAATCATGTCGCTCATGTGCAGCGGTTACCGATAACATCAAAACAATCAGGACTTCAATTTACCTTTCTAATTGTCTTACTCAGTTTGAGTCTCATTATAATCTGACTTGAATATGATTCAAGTACAATCTATAATCTACAATTTACAAATCTACAATATTCCAATTCAACATGAATCTATGAATCCAATTATCAATTTATACAACTTGACCGAACCGAACCATGGATATATATTCCATTTCATTGGTCACCAGTTATTCCATTTACATGATTCTACGGTTACTGTAAGTCCACGTTACCTCTCCCAGTTCTTTCGGGCTTGCAGAAATGGTGAAAAACGATTTTTAAGACTTAGGTAACATGGACTACAAAAACGGATCTTGGCTAAACTACACACTAGCAACCTAACAAGAGACTTGTCTACTCGGTTAGGGGTTATACCTCACTTGAATTCCTTCTTCTTGAACTCTTTGTAGTGGTTGGATGATGCTTTCCTCGTCGCCTTCTTTCGTCAAAGATGGATCCACCTGAAGGTTTCAACCTTGGGCTCCTTTCTCGAACTTTGAGAGAACTAAGGTTTTTGACTTGCTAGACCTTCAACCCTAGAGTGAGTAGAGAGTGGTTTAGAGTATTTTATCTCAAGGAGAGGTTTCTCAACACATGAGAATGGATCTTCTTAAACTAGAGGAGGAAGAAGAAGAATAGAGGAGAGCGAATGGTTATGATAGAATGAGATGGTTTTTTACAACCATAACAATATCAAGTGAATTATCAAATTAATAAAATTAATCTAAATGAAAAAGTTGATGGAAGGTTTGATAAGACTATTATCATTTCACATTAAATGGTTTTTGCTAGAATCAAAGAGCATCTTTGATGTGTAATGATGATAGTCAATGTTTCAACCATGGTCAACAAGTCAACCATGGTCAACAAGTCAACAAACCCAACCATGACACAATTTCATTTAATTAATATTATTAATTGATATATCACAAATTCATTAGGGTTTGGAAAAAGACGACTGTCAACTGTGCATACACACCCGTTCCGAAACCCTAATGAAAATCCTCTTCCTCCGCCTCAATCAACTGTGCATACACACCCGCATTCGTGTTCCGAGGAACATGAATACTATGAGATAAAACTAACCCCAAAACATATACTAGGATCTGGCTCAAACCAGAGCCCGCTAGTAATATCCGTCCGGACGCCAAACGTGCACAAGTGCGCGGATGAGAACGAACCCTGTCGCAAAGCCATGCGACCTCTACTCTGTTTTGCCAAAGGCGAATAACCCTCTGTGCGGGACTCTAAAGACTCGACACTACGCTGGCAGTGGGTTTAACCACAGACCGCAAGCGGTACTAGCTGTGCGTAACGGTCCCCAGGTAGATGCCGATAAGAAGACGGACGAGGTGAAACCCATCTGAACTCCTACTGAGTCTGTATGTGACAATCTCCGTACAGTCCGGTCTGTTCGTCTGATACATCGCATGGCGGGCCTAGGGGGCGGTAAACGTCAGTCCCCTAATAGCGGTACAAGTCGTGTCGGAGTGTAGCCCAGAACACCCTGAGATAGCACTGGAAACCTACTAGTATATCTCGCTTGCCCTAGCCAGGGACTACTTGTGTAATGGCTCTCCTAGACACAGCGCGATGCCAACCCCCAATACCGGGAGAGACGAATCCTGTCTAACCGTCACTGCCTCCAAGTGCTTCGGGACTGCACCCAACTACTACCTGTTTGCACGACTCCTTTGAGCCGTGGTAGGGTAGTAATCAAAGTGCAGTGGGAACACACTCGAGGCGAAGTGACAGTGTCAAGTCAGCGGACTAAGCTGTACTCATGTCACCTGAGAACCGATAACTGACGATAAGTATAATACCAACCAACAGTTCCCGATGAGTCCTGTCCAGTGTACTTGTAACCTAACGAGCACTCGCATACTATCTCAAGTACGACGTACTGACGGCTGTGGGACAGACCGTTTCCCAAACTGGGATGAGAAGCGTATACGCTAGTCTACTTCGGAGTATCGATGCCCTGTCTCGATAGTCCTACGACTAGGGACCTGCATAAGGATGTGCTTGTGGATTACCCAGCCCCCACGAGTATGACTGCCATCACAACGCTGGTAATCAAGCAAAGATCCTAAGGGCTCCACTAATGTGTAAAGGCGATATGCTAAAAGAAACACATGCACACATTAAAGCAGAAACAAACCAAGTAGCATACTACTATATTGAGCAAGATTGTTTATACGAGGTGAATATCCCAAGCTTTCATCAAGTAATATACAAACTAGTATGATACAGTAATGGCCTCTAGGGCATATACACTAACAGTTACATCCGTTTACTGATATCATGGTTTCGGTCAGTCATCCAATTATACAATCAATACAATTTACAATACAATACAATACAATACAAACAAGACATCTCGGGGTTTAAGGGGTAGATTGGTACGGAAGGTGTTAGAAGTGGCACGAGACAGTAAGACTTAATACACCTAACATGAATCCAGTTGTTGTACCGTGGCATAAACGGTTCCTTGTACTATACTTGTCTCTAGTCTCTGGCATATAGAGACTCCTTTCGTATACACTGACATTCTTCTGTACCAAACTACAAACAACAGCGTTAACACAACAATATACTACAACTTTAAAAGATACATTCTTATTCTGTCTATTCTACTTCTCTCTTATCTTTGGGACTTACGGAGCGATCAGTTCGCTGACAACATTCTCTTTCTTTATTCTTTGAATGTCGTCAGGTGATCTGGACCCGTCAGAGATCGAGCCCACTGCTGAAGATTTGGACCAGTTCAGTGAAGACCCCGAGCTCTAGTCATTGTACACTTTCCATTTCAGTACTTTTCTTTTCTGTTATGCCATTGTTTAGGCATTGCTTTTTATTTCAGTTGTATTTACTTTCTATGTATTGTATAGAAAGAATGTGAATAAATAAAGTTGCTGTTTTATTATATCTTGTGCTTTACTTTTATATTGCTTAGATACGCTTAGCGTATTTACTTCACAGTAAATACGTAGCGGGCTCGTCGCGTCCCCTGCCCGTATATTGGGAAGTGGGGCGTGACAATAATCCTCGGGCTCTTTTGAAGAATTGTCTCTTTCATCGGCGTCATCGGCTTCATTTTCAAGAACATGCTTAAAGAATTCATCCAACGTGATTGGGGTCCGCACCTTCTGATTATATTCTTGCAGTGCATCGATGCATTTTTGCAGACCCGTACGGCTGTCTTCGGATTGGACGGGCTTCTTGGCCGTCTTTTTCTTTAAAGATTTTGGAGGCTTGGTCTGAATGTTTTGTCTACCTTCACTAACTTTCAGTGTTGGGCGCGGCTTCAACATCCCCTCAATAATCTCGGGCTCCAGCGGGCTTTTCCACCTAATCGCTGGACATGCTTGGAGATCTTTCAGCATTTTTTTAGTTTTGGCTGAAAGAGCGACCTCCCATAGAGCTTCTTCTATGAAAGAGCACGATACCCCTGGCGTGTCTATCTTTTTGGGAGAGTGTGGTTGGGGCGGGCTCACCTTCCAATTCTCAGACAGCGCGAATTTGCCCTGTTGGTATTGGTCCTCAATCCAGCCTTTGAAGACGAAGCAATCTTCGATTGGATGGCCTACTGCTCGGTGGTAGGGGCAGTAATTAGGATTGTTGGCGTCGCCCGGCTGCAGTGGACGTCTTGGATCTAGCAAATTAATGAGCCTGTTACACAACGCCAGTTCGAATAGTCTCCTCGTTTTGTCCCGGGGAAACGAATAAGGGCGTTTTAGCTTCTCGTTGAAGAATCATTGTCTATCGTTTCGGCGATCAGCTGGTTTTGGACCCCTGGGCTGCTGTTGAGCGTTGGCGACAAAGGTCGCTTTCCTTTTCCCCTTTTCATTTCGAGGCTCCATTTTCGAGGAAGACGTCTATGGCCCATCTGATCCATTTGGGCCAGTTTGTCAATCAAGGCCTGGAAGGTAGTCGGTTTGAAAAACATCATGAACTGGGATATGGTTGCCTGCGGATCGAGGGTACCCCGAACATGTCTACTGCAGGAGCCTCTTCTATGCGTTGTTCGCATTTCGACCATAGGTTCCGCCACCGTATCGCGTACTGAACCCATGTTTCGCCGGCTTCACCCTGGCGTTAATTAGTGCGGTGATCGGGGTGCGCTCACCAGCGCTTGCGAATCTTTGTGTAAACAGTATCTCCATTTCTGCAAATGTCTTGACAGAGTCATTCGGGAGCTCGGAATACCACTCGAATGCTGCCTCCGACAAGCTGCCAACAAATTGGCGAAGCAGTAGCTTATCGTCACCTCCGGTGTTGCCGCAAAAAGCCCTGAATTGAGCAACGTGCTGGTGTGGATTCCCCGTTCCCTTATATACATGGAATTTAGGGATCATATACCCCGATGGGTACTTTATTTGGTCGTACCAACCCGGATAAGGTCGTCCAGTTTTAACAATTTGGACGACCGCTTCGCTCGCCTGATGAGCTCGTATCTGTTGAGCTATATAGTCGTCAAGGGCGACTTTGGAGATGGTCTCTTCTTTGGCTGCTGACAGAGGCGGAAGAGGGTTCGATGTCTTCCCTCTGTCGTTTTCAAGGATAATCGGGGGGTCTTCAGCTGGAGGATCCGGCTGTATCATCATCCCGACCATATCTTAGAATAAAAACGCCATTCGTTTTATGTTGGCCGCTTGTTCCGCGGCCTCTCTGTTTTTCTTCTCGAGGATTCTGCGGAGGAACTCGGCATCGGTTTCTTGTTCCTGACGCTGCTCCGACGATGTCTCCGGGCTTTCTTTTGGCCCAGTGAGTGCGGCCATGGTTGTCAGCATCTCCTGGAGCTTTTGCAGTTGTTGCTCCTGAGCCTTTGTCACTGATCGCGTGAGTGGTCGATGACCCGTAGAAGCACGGGTTTCCTCTTTTCCGAAATCCATATAAATAGTATGCACTACCATGCCCCCAGACTTGGGGCGTTTAGGTTCAGTGCCCTTGAGATTCGTCGCAGACGCAGAGATCTTCTCCGGCCTTCTCCTTTTGTGAGCGGCCGAAGTTGAGGGGGCCGTCGCAACGGGCACCCAAGTAGACGATACCTTCTGTGGTATGACAGGGTGGTCCTTCTCTTGCCGAACTTTCATCTTCTTCGGTCGGCGGGAGTGTAGGGTGTTTTTCGTCACCCCATTGAGATGGGAATACGCGCACGCTTGTCAGGCGTACTACAGATTCCCCCTGCCTAGGGTAGGCCGGGGTTTGATGATTGTGGGGATCCGAATCTCCGGCAGCCGCGGACTAAGCTGCCGTTAATCACCCCTCGCCTTTGGGGCGAGGGAACCTCCGATTAACGGGTTAAACTGGTCATGCGAACTCAATGTGCAGTGTGCGTGTGTTTTGTTTTGAAAGGGGGTTTCGGATATATCGGGAGCCACGCAGAGTTTTTACGGGGGTCCCGCTACCCGGATAGCGGGCTGGGGGTCAAGGGGGCTAGCAGCCCCCTTGCGGGGTTCGGGGCAGCGCCCCGGCCCGAAAATTTTTTTGAGGGGGAGAGTGTGGCGGAGTATGTGTATGTGTACATTTGTATACATATGTATATATATACATGTATATATAAGTAAAGAGGAAAAAGACATCCAAAGGATGCGTGGGGCCAGCGCCTAGGCGCTTGAGCGCGAGCGCGCCACGTGTCGGTACGTGGGCGCTTTGCGCTCGAGCGCAGAGTGCTGGAGCGCAACGCGCCACGTGTCGGCACGTAGGCGACTTGCGCTCGAGCGCTTGCGCTTGAGCGCAAGCGCGCCACGTGTCGGCAAGAGGGCGACTTGCGCTCGAGCGCTTGCGCTTGAGCGCAAGAGCGCCACGTGTCGGCACGAGGGCGACTTGCGCTCGAGCGCTTGCGCTGGAGCGCAAGCGCGCCACGTGTCGACACCAGGGTGACTTGCGCTCGGGCGCTTGCGCTGGAGCGCAAGCGCGCCACGTGTCGGCACGTGGGCGCTCTGCGCTTAAGCGCTGGCGAGAAAAAGAGGCTTTTAGCCTAAAAAGATTTCTCTGATGAGAAATCAAAGAGGAGTTGGACTCCTGAGTGTTCTTCTTCTTCTTCTTCTTCTTTTTTTGGGGGGGATTTAGTGAAAGATGTTCTTCTTCTTCCTCCTATCGCTTGGCCGGATCTTGAAGATCAAGAAGCAGGAGATTTTAAAAATCACTCCTTTTTTTTTAGATCTGATGGGAGATCTGAGTTCCCCTTTGTGGGTTTTGTGGTGGAAAACTACTTAGTTTTGGAAAAGAAAGAGTAAAACTCTTGATTTAAATTCAAAAGAAAATGAAAAGGTTTAGAACCTTGAAGATGGAAGAAAAGAGCTCAGCTCTAAGCCCTTTTTTTTTAGAGAGAAAAAGTTGTTGAGATATTTCATTATCTTTGCCTATATAGGCTATACACTTTACACATAGCCCCTTGGGCTTCACAAAATGGCATTTTGCCTATTTCATGGCTCATGTGCCATTTCTTTTTGCACATAAGCCATGGGCTTTACAAAAATTTGGCTTTATGCCTATTTTTCTTACATTTATCCATAAAATAAAATAAAAGAAAATGCAACAAAATTGCTTATTACAAATTTTTTTATCTTGGTGTGGGGGAGGCCGGCCGCTTCATGGTCGGGCTCGACCCGGGCATGGGCCTACTGGATCTGGGCTTGGGCCCACTTGGCTTGGGGTTGACTTTGATTTTGACTTGGTCAACCGGGGTGTAAATTTTTACCCCAACAAATTGCCCCCCATCAATAAATGCACACCACATATGTGGGTCGTGTGCGTGAAGTTGATGGATCTTCTTTCACGTGGAGGGGACTTGATTCGGTTCCCACCTTTTGGGAAGCTGGCACTGCCCTTTTCACGACATGGACGGTCGATGCTTGACACGTCTCCAAGACGGAGTGTCTGTGATAGACGTTTTCCCTGGCCCGGAGTTATCTGGTTCCCGCTTTGTAGGAATCCTGCGCTGCCCTTTTTGCGACTTGGACGGTCGGTGCTGCCCTTTTAGCGACTTGGACGGTCGGTGCTGCCCTTTTAGCGACGTGGACGGTCGGTTCTGCCATTTTAGCGACGTGGACGGTCGATGCTGCCCTTTTAGCGACGTGGACGGTCGGTGCTACCCTTTTAGCGACGTGGACGGTCGGTGCTGCCCTTTTAGCGACGTGGACGGTCGGTTCTGCCATTTTAGCGACGTGGACGGTCGATGCTGCCCTTTTAGCGACGTGGACGGTCGGTGCTACCCTTTTAGCGACGTGGACGGTCGGTGCTGCCCTTTTAGCGACGTGGACGGTCGGTTCTGCCCTTTTTGCGACATGGACGGTCGGTGCTGCCATTTTTGCGACGTGGACGGTCGATGCTGCCCTTTTAGCGACTTGGACGGTCGATGCTGCCCTTTTAGCGACGTGGACGGTCGATGCTGCCCTTTTAGCGACGTGGACGGTCGATGCTGCCCTTTTAGCGACGTGGACGGTCGATGCTGCCCTTTTAGCGACTTAGACGGTCGATGCTGCCCTTTTAGCGACTTGGACGGTCGATGCTGCCCTTTTAGCGACTTGGGCGGTCGATGCTTGGTTTGACTTGCTCTGCTTCTTGCAGTGTCAGGGGTGGACTTGACTTGCTCCGCTTCTTGCGGTGTCGGAGTGGAAGTTGACTTGTTGATTTTGATTTGGGTTGACATCAGCATCGCTATACTGGAATATGGTACCAGGAGCGAATCATCATCTGTCATGGAGAGGATTTTGGGATTTTGGTTTTTTTGTTTGGCATCTGCATTGCTGCACTGGAATAATGCCAGGAGCAACTCATCATTTGCCCCGAGAGGATTTGGGAGAAATTGGGATTGTTTTACGCCCGTGGATTGTATACGGTTTTGCAGGATGTATGATCCAGACCGTAGGGCCGAAAAAATTTCGGGACTTTGTCGGCGTCTGCATCGCTGCACTGGAATATGGTACCAGGAGCGACTCATCATTCGCCGTTGGGGATTGAGATTTGGAATTTGGTTGGCGTCTGCATCGCTACACTGGAATATGGTACCAGGAGCGACTCATCATTCGCCACTTGGGGATTGGGGAGCGATGGCTTAGGAGACAGGTTTAGATCCCTATCGCCTAAGGCTTTTCAATTTTATGGGCCGTGAGGGTCCCATAAAAGCATTTTCTCCCTACGAGTCGTAAGGATCCCGCAGGTGTATTTTCTCCTTAAGAGTCGTGAGGACTCCTAAGTGTGTTTTTCCTTTATGAGTCGTAAGGATCCCACAAAGGTTTGTTCTCCTCATGTATCGTGAGGACACATGAGTGGGTCTTCTCAATGGAGCATAATTCCAAAGGCGGAGACCAGCCGCGCAACTTGGTAATTGTGGTGGGGCATGAGTATGATGAGAATTATTTGAGCCCGTGGATTGTATATGGTAGTCAATTTGGGGACTAACCGTAGGGCCGGGAGAATTTTGAGAAATTGGATTTTGGTTGGCGTCTGCATCGCTGCACTGGAATATGGTACCAGGAGCGACTCATCATTCGCCGTTTGGGGACTTGGAATTTGGATCTTGTTTGGCATCAGCATTGCTGCACTGGAATAATGCCAGGAGCAACTCATCATTTGCCTCGGGAGGACTTGGGATTTGGGTTTTTGGTCGGCATTAGCACCGCTAACACTGAAGCGAAATGCCAGGAGCGAATCATCATTTGCCGTTGCCCGTTGGGGAATGATGGCTTAGGAGATAGGTTTGGGTCCCCACCACCTAAGGCTTTTCAATTTTATGGGCCGTGAGGGTCCCATAAAAGCATTTTCTCCCTACGAGTCGTAAGGATCCCGCAGGTGTATTTTCTCCTTAGGAATCGTGAGGATTCCTAAGTGTGTTGCTCCTTTGTGAGTCGTAAGGATCTCACGCAGGGGTTTTCTCCTCACAAGGTCGAGAGGACTTTGTGAGTGTATTTCATCTCTTTTCACGAGTTTGCGCCCTTTCGGGTTTTCACAGACTCGCCGGTAGTCCTGCTGTTTTTACTCACGGAGCCCTTTCGGGTTTTCATCCGTGCCCATTTTGCTTGTGGACATACCGTTTTTTTTTTTTTTTTTTTCGCTTCGCTGGTGGGACTTTAAAAGTAGTCTCACCGGCAGGATTTGGGAGAAATAGGGGTCATTTACGCCCGTGGATTGTATACGGTTTTGCAGGATGTCTGATCCAGACCGTAGGGCTGATGTGCTCAATTCGCCTGCGACTTGGAGCATTCACGTGTAGTATTTCTTGAGATATCGGCCATTGATGGGTGGCATGGGCCTTTCTCCCTCGGCGCTTATTAGTTGGTAGGATCCTCCGTCAAACACTTTCTCGATGACGTATGGTCCTTCCCAGTTTGGCTCGAATTTTCCCTTGGCATGTCGATTGGGGATAATCGGTCTTTTGAGGACCAACACCAATTCACCTTTCTTGAAGGCGCGGAGACGGGTTATCTTGTCATAAGCCCGTGACATTTGGGCTCGGTATAGCTCCAGATTTTGTTGCACCGCGAGCCTCTTTTCTTCGAGGGCATCGAGTTCTTCAAGTCGAAGGAGCACGTTTTCTTCCTCCGTCAACTCATGTTGGACGGCCATTCTTAAGCTCGGAACTTCAACTTCGAGGGGGAGGACCGCCTCCACTCCGAAGAGCAATGAGTATGGAGTGGACTGAGTTGGGGTACGGTGCGTGGTACGATATGCCCACAATGCCTCGTGAAGCTTGAGATTCCAGTCTCTCTTGTTGGCTGAAGCATTTTTCCTCAGAAGCTTGCATAGAGTCTTATTGAAGGCTTCGGCTAGCCCATTGGCTCTTGGATTATAGATGGAGGAATACCTCCAGTCTATCTTGTGCTGAGTAGCGAATCTTGAGACATTGAAGCTCTTGAAAGAAGGCCCGTTGTCAGAAATGATTCTTCTTGGTGTACCGAAGCGGTATAGAATATTATGCTGGAAGAATGTCAGAATATCCTTTGTCTTGACTTCTTTTAGCGGGACAGCTTCGGCCCACCTGGAGAAGTAGTCTGTCGCGGCCAGTATGAACCGGTGGCCTTTAGATGACGGAGGATCAATTGGGCCAACAATGTCGGTGCCCCAAACTTCGAAGGGCCACGACGCCACTGTAGGATGCAATGGGTTGGGATGCTTGTGAATAAAATCACCGTGAATTTGGCAGATATAACATTTCTTTGCATGCTCTCCACAATCCCGTATCATGGTGGGCCAGTAATACCCAAGCCGTTTGATTTGAAGTCGCATCTTGGGGCCAGATTGGTGAGCACCGCAAACGCCCGAGTGGACATCTTTCATGACCTTTTGGGCTTCGGCCAATGACAGACACCTGAGCCAGAGTTGGTCATATGACCTGCGGTATAACGTGTCATTTACAAACACGTATCGGAGAGCTCTTTTCTTCAGCTGAATCCTCGCAGATTTTTCTTCGGGCAGCTTGTCGTATCGGAGGTACTCTATGAAGGGTTCTCTCCAATCGGGCTCGTCTTGGATGATCGAAGCTTCTTCCGCAGGACTGCTCTTCTGTTCCGCGCTTTCCTCTTCTCGTAGAGAGACTGGGGGTAGAATTTGCCGGCTCCTGACTGTGATCAGAATTTCGTCCATTTCAGGATCAGCCAGTTCCTTGGCCAAGCGAGCGAGTACATCAGCCTTTCCGTTCAACGCTCTAGGGACTCTCGTTAGTTCAATATGAGTGAACCGTTTCATGAGTTCCACCACTCGACCTCAGCTAACTCGGGTTTGTATATCTTATAGTCGCCGCTTACTTGGTTGACGACGAGCTGGGAGTCACCGTAAACTCGTAGCCGACGGATTTCCATTTCTATGGCGAGCTCCAAACCAGCTATCAGAGCTTCATACTCAGCTTCATTGTTTGTCCGAGGCTCGGTGAGAGCAAAAGAACGCCGTAGGGTTCCCATTGATGGTGTGATGAACACCAATCCTATCCCTGCTTTTATCTCCGGGACGCTTGATTTACTGGAGGTTCTTGTCGATGAGGCCCCATCGAAGTAGAGCTCCCAACATGGCTCGTCATTCTCGAGATGCAGCACTTGTTCGTCGGGTAACTCACAATTTAGTGGTGACCCTTCTGGTATGGGATGAGCAGCGAGAAAGTCTGCAAGAGCTTGCCCTTTTACTGCTTTCTGAGGAGAGTAAACTATGTCAAACTCAAGTAGCATGACAGCCCATCTTGCCATTCTGCCGGCTAGGCTTGCTTTGGTCATCAAGTGTTTGAGCGGGTCGACCTTGGAGATCAGCATAACCCGATGAGCGAGCAAATAATGCCTCAGCTTCTTCACAGCAAATATTAGAGCCAGGCATTGCTTTTCGATTGGGGAGTAGTTGTGTTCCGCCCCGACTAGAGTTCGACTGAGGTAGTAGAGGGCATTTTCTTTTCCTTCCTCGTTATTCTGGGCAAGGAGCGCACCGAGTGACTCGTCCAGCGCGGCAGTGTAGAGAATCAGCGGTTTATTTGGAATGGGAGCGGCCAGCACTGGAGGGTGCAACAAGTATTGTTTGATGCTTTCGAACGCTGCTTGACAGTCGGCATCCCAGATAAAAGGAGCTCCTTTCTTCATGAGCTTTGAGAAGGGCCTACATCTCCCTGATAAATTTGAGATAAACCTCCGTATATAGGCAAGCTTGCCTTGAAAAGATCTTAGCTGCGTCAGACTCTTCGGAGGGGGCATCTCCATGATGGCCTTTATCTTTGATGGGTCAACTTCGATCCCTCGATGTCGGACTATGAAGCCCAGGAATTTTCCCGATGACACGCCAAAAGCGCACTTCAGAGGATTCATCTTCAGATCGTATTCCCTCAGTCTGGTGAGGACGGTCCTGAGATCTTGGATATGATCGGCCTTGGCTTTAGTCTTGACGACCAGATCATCAACATAGCATTCGACGACTTTATGGATTAGGTCATCAAAGATATTAGTCATCGCCCTTTGATATGTAGCACCAGCGTTCTTCAGTCCGAATGGCATTACCTTGTAGCAATATATTCCGATCGGGGTTCGAAATGCTGTGTGCTTCTCATCCTCAGGCGACATCTTGATCTGATTATATCCAGACGAGCCATCCATAAAGGTGAACAGTTCGTAATTTGAGGTGTCATCGACCATCATTTCCATGACCGGTAGCGGGAAGTCGTCTTTAGGACATGCCTTGTTGAGGTCCCTGAAATCGACACAAACTCGAATCTGCCCATTTTTCTTCTTCACTGGGACGATGCATGCGATCCAGTCTGCATATTTCTCTTCCCTGATGAAGCCGGCATCGATGAGCTTCTTGGTTTCCTCGATGACCTTTTCTTCCAACTCCCTTCTCATTCTTCGAGGAGCTTGTTTGACTGGCTTAGCATCGGGAGATATAGCCAGCTTATGCACGGCTACCTCAGGGGAAAGGCCAGGCATTTCTTTGTATGTCCACGCGAAGCAGTCGACGAACTCATGCAGCAGGGCAATTATCTGCTCTTTCATTTCCTCCGACAAGAGTGAGCTGATGTAGGTCGGCCTTGGATTATCGGGAGTTCCTAAGTCAATCTCGGTTAGCTCATCAAAGGTTGCTTGTCCGCCATCTTCGAGCTCTTGAGGAGCTTCTTCTGGCTCGGCTATCTCGTCATCATCATTTGATCTTTCGCTGGTCTCACCAACATGGATCATGTAGCACGCTTTGGAATCAGGTTGAATGTAGCCTATGCCCCGTCTATCTGGAATCCGTCCATCGATGAGTGCTCGGACCTGGGGCGGATACCATAACCCTTCGTAAAACTTTGCTTCGGACTCCGTTTGATATAACCGGCATCCGCACTTCTTAAAGTATTCCCGCATCTCGGGTGCATAGTATCTGGGATTGAGGACGGCTCTTATGCCTCTCTCATAGGGAAGGCACGCGACAGAAAGATCGTCCGGGTGCACAACGGGGTTTGACCTGTAAAACAAGATGCCCTTCTGTCCATTTTTCCTCCCGGGCACGTAGAAAGTTTTCAGCTGGTCCACGGTAGAGACTGACAATGCGTCGAGCTCTTTGCACATCCGTTCCGGCACCCTTGTGATGGCCAGGGACCCTTCTGCGACTTCGAATGTCTCTCGTAGTTTCGCTTGCTGCATAGGGGTCCAATCTGCACCGCTGTTGCACGACAGGTCCTCCTCCTCTGACTCTTCAGTGTCACTGCCAGGATGAGGGCGGACTTTGCTGCTAGATGGGCCTTCAGTAACAGATTCGTCCGTATCGCTGCCGAAATGAGGGCGAGTTTTGTGGAAGGACGGGCTTCCAGCGTCGGACTCATCAGTGTCGCTGCCGAAATGCGGGCGTACTTGGGTATTTTTGCTTTTGAAAGTGATAGCCGGCGCAGATTTGCTTTTGAGTCTTGGGGCCGTTCTATCCTCAGTCAGTTGTGGCTTAGCATTTTGGTGGTTCGTAAAGTACCGAGAATCTTCATATCGGACTTCATGCACACCGAACGGCTGGATGTCTCCGTCAATGCGTCTTTCTTCGCCATTTTTAGTGTACTTCATGCATTGATGGAGAGTTGACGGAATGATGCCGTAATCGTGGAGCCATGGCCGCCCCAAGAGAATCTTATAAGACGTGTCGGCGTCGATCACGTATATCTTAGCTTCAGTTTGCAGATCCCCAAATTTGATTGGCAGAGCTATAGACCCCAGAACTTGCTGGCAATTTTGGTTGAAGCCTTGAATGACAATCCTTTCCCTTGACAGGTGTCGGACGTCCATTGACAAACTCTTCAGAGTTCGCAAGTTCATGATGTTCACTGAGGACCCCGGATCAATCAATATGCGATTAATTCGATCTCCGTCGCTGTACCCGGTCACGTAAAGCGGCCGATTATGCTCGGCCGTTCCCAGTAGCAAGTCTTCATCCTTAAATGTGACTGCGGCGGCATACAAAGCATGCTGGGCTTCTTTCATGTTAATTTCCGCAAAGTGAGCCTGATACCGCTCGGGGTTTTGCAGAGCGTGGATGAGAACATCTCTAAGCTCCTTAGATAGGACCAAGGCGTCGTAGATGCTCAGGAGAGACGGCAGCTTCCGGAGATGCGCCAAGACATTATAGTCCACCGAGGAAGGACTTATGTTTTCATCAGCCGGTTCTCTGCCATCTTCTTCATTAGCGACTTGTTTTTCCTTCCCTTTTGGGGCGTTGCCCTGATTTTGCGGTAGAGCCCTGCCGCTTCTGAGCTGGATTTGATTGGCCTTTGTGGTGAGCTCCTCGTCCTCTTCCGGAAAACAGAGATCATCCTCAGAGTCGCTGCCAAGATGGATGGCGTAGCAGGTCACTACTGGGATTTCTTCATTGGAGTCTTCTTCTAACTCCTCCAGAATTTCAGCCTCTTGTACAGGGAAGAACTCCTTCAATTGAATCAATGTTCTTTCCTTTTGTTCATATTCTTCGAGGGAATCGATATACTTTTGAATGGTCGATCTCCCTGCAGACTCTTTTTCGCGCCGAGCTGCACTTTTCTTCTTCTTGAGCTTCTTGGATTTTGAGCCTGATGGAGCCGCATTGGCAGCTGGACTGGTAGGCTTCTTCTGTCCTTCCCATTCCATCCTGGGTTCTTTCCGAAGTAGCTTTATCATCTTCTTCGTCTTATTAGATATGTGCGTACTCCACGGAGGCCGCGATGAGTCAGTTTCGTTTGTCAGGGCAGCGGGTTCGGCTGTCTGCTCCCAGAAGGCTTCAGCTTCCGTCTGTATAAAGTTGGCGGTTGCAACTTGATTGTTCACCAACACGCTTTTGGACAGCTCGATCTCTCCAGCCTTGTACTGCTTCTCGACCCAATCCTTGAAGATATAGCAATCCTCGATCGCATGGCTCACTACTCGGTGGTACGGGCAATACAGGGGATTGTCGGTCATTTTTGCTTCTTGGGGTCTTTTCGACTCCGGCAGTTGTAGGCCATTGTTCAAGGCATCTTTAAATATCTTGCGGACCTTGTCCCTTCTGAAAGAATAAAGCTTGTTCTTTTTCTCCTCTAGGGAAGGCCCATCTCCTCCCAGCAATGGCTTTCGAGACCGGTTGGTTTTGGATTCGCCCGCCCTTCGCTTTTCTTCATTGTCGGAGGCATTGAAGACATTGGTACTGCTGGAACTCCCGCTTCTACGGTTGTCGTCCCGCTTGCTTTTCCAGGTTTTGTCTCTCTGAGAGTCCGGCGGGGACTCTTGCTTCGAGCGTTCCAGCATTTGGACTTTCTTGGTTAGCTCCTGAAACGTCTTGAGGCCCGCTGTACACAAGAAAGGGACCATCCAATTGCTGAGGTTCCCAATGAGAAGGCTGACGGACTGGTCCTGCTCCAGCGGCGGTTCGCACTTGACCGTGAGATTACGCCATCGGGCGATAAAGTCGGTGTTGCTTTCATTCTTCCCCGGCTTAGTCCTCACAAGGTCGGCAATGGAGATTTTATCACTGACGCTCATGAACCTTTGCCGGAACAGAGACTCCATTTGGGCGAAGGTAATGACGGACCCGTCTGGTATGCTCGCGTACCAGTCGAAGGCGACGCCGGTCAGGCTGTTGACAAACTGACGAAGAAGGAGCGCGTCATTGCCCCCTGTATTTCCGCACGATGCTTTGAAGTGGGCGACGTGCTGGTTTGCATTCCCCGTTCCATCAAATCTTCCGAACTTAGGAATGACGTAGCCGCTTGGGAACTCAATCAGATCGTACTGCGCGGGATATGGCCGCCCACTACTGCCGATTTCTTTCTGAGCTTCAGCTTCGGCCACCAATGTTTTAACCTTGCTGGTGACCAAATCCATTATCCGATCCTGTGTTAGCGGGATAGTGCTATCTGGGGCCAAGGCGTCCCCAGAAGCGGAATGTAGCCGGCTTTCATTCGGCTCGACCAGTCTTGGTCCCAAAGGAACAGGCATTGGCTGCCTCGGATTGTCATCACCCGGCTGATTAGTAGCGGCTTGTGCTTGATTAGGAGGCACTCGAGCAATTTGAGCCGTAAGCTGCATCACCACGTTCGTTAAGTCGTCAATCTTCGAATAGAGCTTAGCCATCTCTTTATCTTTGCTCCTGAGCTGTTTTCGAAGCTCTTGAAGCAGCTCCTGCTCCGCAGTCCTGGGGCGGAAAGTCGGCTCTTCCTCGCTGTCCGAGCTTGACTCTACATGGACCGAGGGGTCTATCTGCCTATCATCCTCATCGAGAGGGTTTTCTTCATCCAGCAGGGGCGACTGTTCTTGGGCGGCGGCAACCACATTCAGGCTAGATTGGGCTTGGGATGTGGTGGCCCCGTCCTTGCTTTTGCTGCGAAGGTTGTCGCTAGGGCGCCCGCCCGCCATATAGACCGTATGGATGATATATCCGGCCGTCTCTCTATCATCGGCAGCTGATTTCACGGCTCGCTGTCTTAACCCCCTTGTTTCGGTAGATGGTAGTCGATTGAAGGCGGCCGGCCTAACCAGGTTCTTAAATGGTGCTGGCGCATCTTTTCTGGGTTTTCCCCGCTGCTTTCGTGCGGCACAGAGTGCTTGATAGACTCTTGATGAGACAGTGTCATACTTTTTCCGTTGGGACCGGGACACGTCTCTTTGTGGCACTGTTCGGACCGCTGTCTTCTTGATTCTGGCGGTTATGGCGTTTTTCTGAACCCACTTCAGAGGCTCGAAGGAATTGCTGATTCTTACGTCCGACTCGGCCGTCGTCGCCGGGCAACCCTGCACTTGGAACTTCATACGATTCCATTTGGCCGAAGCCTTGGCCCTCTTGTTGGCTCGATACCTGAGCCGCTTCTGCCTTAACTTTTCTGTTCTAAGCACCTGGCAGACTTCGGATTTTTGGGAAGATGCCGCAGACCGGTTGATGGAGGGCCTTGGAAATACGCCCGATTGTGCATTTGTTGGAGTCATCACCTGAGCTCGTCCGTAACATTTGATGTTGCCCTTTGTAGCGAAGTTCTTGCCCCCTGCTGGAGCACCGGGGACTCGTTCAGACACCATCTTAAGTTTCGGTTGTGGTGCCTTGGCGATCACGACATTCGGCCTCTTACCCCTTGAGACCGGCTTGGCCACCTGTTCCGCTGGGATCTCTGCCAGATGAGCGCTTCCGGCAGGGTAGATGATGACGGAGCCGAACTGGCGGGGCGGTTCCTCCTATTGTCGACTGAGGCTTGCGGGGAGAACCACACGAGCGTTGATCTTGACCACGTACGGAATCGGGGTCGCTTTGGAAGCTGAATTCGTCTGGGGAGACATTGTCGTCGAAGGTTGATTGCTTGAAAATCTGCATGAAAAAGCATTATTTTTAGTATAAATACAGGTATGTATATTGATTGAGTTCGCATGAACGTTTAACCCGAAATATGGGAGGAGAGATTGGTCCCACCGGGCGTGCCAGAATCTGTAGGGTGTTTTTCGTCACCCCATTGAGATGGGAATACGCGCACGCTTGTCAGGCGTACTACAGATTCCCCCTGCCTAGGGTAGGCCGGGGTTTGATGATTGTGGGGATCCGAATCTCCGGCAGCCGCGGACTAAGCTGCCGTTAATCACCCCTCGCCTTTGGGGCGAGGGAACCTCCGATTAACGGGTTAAACTGGTCATGCGAACTCAATGTGCAGTGTGCGTGTGTTTTGTTTTGAAAGGGGGTTTCGGATATATCGGGAGCCACGCAGAGTTTTTACGGGGGTCCCGCTACCCGGATAGCGGGCTGGGGGTCAAGGGGGCTAGCAGCCCCCTTGCGGGGTTCGGGGCAGCGCCCCGGCCCGAAAATTTTTTTGAGGGGGAGAGTGTGGCGGAGTATGTGTATGTGTACATTTGTATACATATGTATATATATACATGTATATATAAGTAAAGAGGAAAAAGACATCCAAAGGATGCGTGGGGCCAGCGCCTAGGCGCTTGAGCGCGAGCGCACCACGTGTCGGTACGTGGGCGCTTTGCGCTCGAGCGCAGAGTGCTGGAGCGCAACGCGCCACGTGTCGGCACGTAGGCGACTTGCGCTCGAGCGCTTGCGCTTGAGCGCAAGCGCGCCACGTGTCGGCAAGAGGGCGACTTGCGCTCGAGCGCTTGCGCTTGAGCGCAAGAGCGCCACGTGTCGGCACGAGGGCGACTTGCGCTCGAGCGCTTGCGCTGGAGCGCAAGCGCGCCACGTGTCGACACCAGGGTGACTTGCGCTCGGGCGCTTGCGCTGGAGCGCAAGAGCGCCACGTGTCGGCACGAGGGCGACTTCCGCTCGAGTGCTTGCGCTGGAGCGCAAGCGCGCCACGTGTCGGCACGTGGGCGCTCTGCGCTTAAGCGCTGGCGAGAAAAAGAGGCTTTTAGCCTAAAAAGATTTCTCTGATGAGAAATCAAAGAGGAGTTGGACTCCTGAGTGTTCTTCTTCTTCTTCTTCTTCTTTTTTTGGGGGGGGATTTAGTGAAAGATGTTCTTCTTCTTCCTCCTATCGCTTGGCCGGATCTTGAAGATCAAGAAGCATGAGATTTTAAAAATCACTCCTTTTTTTTAGATCTGATGGGAGATCTGAGTTCCCCTTTGTGGGTTTTGTGGTGGAAAACTACTTAGTTTTGGAAAAGAAAGAGTAAAACTCTTGATTTAAATTCAAAAGAAAATGAAAAGGTTTAGAACCTTGAAGATGGAAGAAAAGAGCTCAGCTCTAAGCCCTTTTTTTTTAGAGAGAAAAAGTTGTTGAGATATTTCATTATCTTTGCCTATATAGGCTATACACTTTACACATAGCCCCTTGGGCTTCACAAGATGGCATTTTGCCTATTTCATGGCTCATGTGCCATTTCTTTTTGCACATAAGCCATGGGCTTTACAAAAATTTGGCTTTATGCCTATTTTTCTTACATTTATCCATAAAATAAAATAAAAGAAAATGCAACAAAATTGCTTATTACAAATTTTTTTATCATTGTGTGGGGGAGGCCGGCCGCTTCATGGTCGGGCTCGACCCGGGCATGGGCCCACTGGATCTGGGCTTGGGCCCACTTGGCTTGGGGTTGACTTTGATTTTGACTTGGTCAACCGGGGTGTAAATTTTTACCCCAACAGGGAGTAGTCTTGGTTGATCACCGAGTCTTGAACCTGTCGCCGGACCTTGTGAATTTTAGAGGACGGCTGCTGAGGGGTCTGCTCTAGCTTCGCCTTTGTAACGTTCTCCACAGGTGGAGGAGATCTTTTTAGCACGACGGTCGGAGAATTTTTGCGCACCCTCATAAGTGGTTCAAAGATGTTCCCAGTTGGAATAGCAGCATCAATTTCCACCGTTGGAGCTGGCGGAGTCAGTCCAGAAGGGGAACTGCCTCCAGTTTTCCTCACTCGGCATCAATGACGACGTCGAGCATGCCGAGCGGCCGGGACCACCTGTAACGTCTTCAAAATAATAAAATATGATTTTTGGGATATTTTATAATTTAATATTATTTTAATGAATATTTTAATATTCTGGTATAATTAAATACAGATAAATGGGGAAAAATTATGGAAAATTCTAAAATAAGGTATTTTAAGGAATTGCCTCGTTTTCTGTGCATGCCCCCATTTCCTCTAGTTTTGACCCTGAGTATGTCTAGTTTTGACTGATTCCATATAGGGTGAAATCTGGGTTGATTTTCCTATGTTGGTGTATAATTTGGGACTTGTTTTAGCATGGATTTTGGTATTTGGTGATTCATTCCTGTCGGGTGGCGTTTGGACGTCAACGACAAGTGGATTTTGATTGTGTTTACGTGCGAGTCGATAGGTTTTTACCTATGCGGGTAGCGTGTGCTATTTTGGTTTCCGATGTGATTTTCATGTGCTTTAGCATTGTGATATACTTGTAGGTACCCCGCGTGATGTTGAGGCAAAGGAGGTGAAGATAGCGACATCGGCTTTGGCACACGAGAAGCAATGTGAGTAGATTTATATCTACGGGGAGAAGTCGGGTGGATGGCGTATAGCACCCCCGCAGTCCGTGGTGATGTATACGAATACGTATACACACGAATATTTATTATGTGTTGTTTAGGGTTATTGATGGTAATAATGATATTTTGATGATAAGAATATATTGGTTTAGTATAGTGCGAACCCTAGAGTAGTGGTTGCACTCACACATACATTTACACACATACTTGCATTCATTCTTTCATTTATTAGAGTGCATATGATGGTGCGTATATCTACACATGGGTATGGGACTATGTGTTTATATACGGGATTGGAGGATGATACGTGGTTTGAGATGATACTTGATGTGAGGCCGTGAGATTGGCGATGTGACATAGCTTGTCTTCGAGGTGCGATATGATAGTTTTAGCGGGCCTTTCGACATGTGCTTTACCCGCATTCATATTTTTATAGATGGTATCGATCTGTACTAGACTTAGAGTAGTACCCCAGATTATGCGATCTGATGATAGTGATACCTGATATGTGATGAGGTACTGTGATATTGACCCCTACCCAGCTATTGGGATGCCGTACGACGATCTACCGTACGAGCCGATATTGATGATAGATCCGCACTCATGACTCGAGGATATCTTACGACATGTTATTGAGGCGGGATCACCGACTATCATATCTATATATATATTGACTCAGATTAGGTGGTTTCTTACCCCTCCTGTCTAGATTACTTAGTAGACATTAGACTGGACCGAGTCATACCTATTTCAAATTAACGAATCGGGGATATTTTAAAGATAGGCAGAAGGGTCATACGGATATTTTCAAATGATGTATCTTTTCTTAAAACACCGTAGCCCTTGTTTTTCCAAAAGCCCTGATTCGTCTTATTTCAAATGGCACCCCTGCATGACTTGTACAGATTGGTGTAGATTCTTTACTTTTGCGTTGATTATTCGATTCCGCATATTCATGCTATTTGCATTGCATCGCTTGTACTGTGGTTATATTTCAGTCATGCTGCTAGGACACCAGCACCATTATCGATGATGCATATGTTCCACGTACACTTATTGCCGGCTCACACACTCATCATCGATAATTGCCATGTCACTACACTGTAGTACTATTGCATTCAGTATATGATCCTTGCATGACATGATGATGTGCATACCTTCCTTTACATGTCGCATACTTCATGCTTTTGACTATACGCATTGAGATATGTTGTTTCTATGATATTTCTGGATTTGGGAACCGAGAGTGTTTCAAAAGAGAATATGTCATTGCTTTAAAAACCCGGTTACCCTTGATATGATATTTCAGTGCGTCCACCATGTGTTTTCTCGGTGCTGAGAGCGACATGTGAAACCCGAATCGAGGAGTGGATGAGCCGATTGCGGGTACATGGTGGACCCGGTATGGTTCCCCTCGGCAAGATGATCGATGAGCTTTGCCGATTGAGCCTGGAGGCGGGCGAGTACCTACCGGTGATTGGTTGGACCTGGCGGTTATCCGGAGGATACTGACCAGAGTCGATGGATAGATTTGGGCGTCCTGCCGGGGCCGAGGGCCGATACCGCAGACAGAGCCCGCGGGCCGATCCGGACTGACGGAGCCCGATATATGAGGATTTACGTGCCGATGCTGGGCACAGTTTTCATGATGTTTTCGAGTGCCGATGCTGGGCACTCCGGTTCCATGATTTTGACGTGTCGCGAGGGACACGGGTGGGTTATATCCTCATATTTCCATGCACAGGTTTCATGATATTTACTTGCATGATGGTTATTGTCATTGGGTGACGAGTGGACGGGATCCACGTGTGTGCAGATTTGATTACATTGATCATACCTCATATTCATGACATGCTATTACCTGAGGCACTAGCACGAGCACTTGGCACTGCACTCATGTATAGAGATTACATTGCCAGTTTAGCATGCTTCAGCTTTATTCATATTAAGGTTTATTTATATCTGATCGTATTGACCTAGGATGGGTCATGCATTCGATCTCTGCTTGTAGATATTTTCTATTCACGAGTTGGCAACTCACCCCCGTTGTGCCCCAGTCCTTGCAGGTTTTTGCCGTACAGATTCCATAGCGGCATTTCTGGCACACTGCTTCCTTATGGGTGACTTGCTTGGATAGGTGGGTTCTTTTGTATCAGAACCGCCATTGTTCATGTATCATTTATTGTATCTAGAATTTCCATCAACCAAAACTTGTTTATTGTTTCAGACTTAAAAAACAATGTTGTTTTATTTCGACCTTAGAGTCGCGTTAGTAGTATTACGGTTTTCTGGCTGTTTTGAGTTTCTTTTTTTTGGGTTTTGATCCTCGCCCTTTGGCGTTGTATATTATTATTGCTTGCGTGGTTGTGACCGTCGATGGACGAAGAGCTAGCTCCCGCTTGGGGATGCCTTTTATCATTTCATATATATTATTCTTGTTGTACCCCGTTCGGGGCCAGTTTTTACAAAGGAAACTCTGCCGAAATTTTCAGGAAAGGTTACACATTTTAAAAAAATGCATATTCGGCTTAGTTATTTAAAAACTTTGATTTCCAAACATGATTTCCTTACTTTTCAAAAACAGTTTTCCTTATTTACTCTTTAAATGGTTTTAGATTGCTGGGCTTTTGGCTTACTTGGATCAGATGGGGTCCTATAGACTTCATATGGTTCAAGGGCCAGTCACGTGCTCATTCGGGTCGTGACACCACCTCTGCTGTTGGGGTAGTTGCATCGTGTTTTATGCTTTGATGAGAAACGGTTGTTGGTGTTAACCTCTTAAAGACTGATGTCCGCTGAGAAGAAACGTCCAACCTATCAAAGACTGATTTTCGAGCAGGGAAAGCAGCCTTGGTGATCTCGCTCGAAGTGGGAGTTGGAGCGGACAGTCTTGTGAAGACCGACCCCTTAGCAGGAGAAGTCTCCCGGATAGCTTCATTTACTGGAGCAGGGATGGCTATCCGTTTCGGGATAACCCCTCAGGTATCGCGGGCTTCTTCACAGGCCCATTGGAGTTTTGGGTCAGTCTGTTAAAGACTGAGGCGTTGGATTTGGGCGACCCGTTAAGAGGGGCCGCGGTAGTTGCAAGCCGATCAAACACGGACTTCTTTGGAGTTTCTTGCGATGGCAATGGGGCGTTGAAGCTCATGAGCAGGAGCATGGTCCCAAAGAAAAGCCCAGTGGTGGCTTGCGTCACCTGTTCTACTGGCATCGTGAAAACGGAGGCCGCTTGAGGCCCATAGGTCACTCCTCTAGCAACGACGGGGTGGGAGTTGTCGTCGTTAGTGCAGTTGAAAGCCATTGATTTTTTGTTTTCTCCACGGAGCAAGACACCAAATCTTAGTACCTCGAATCCAGGGGCAACCATAGCAAACTGCGACTCGTTCGCGAAACACGACACACGAAGTGTGGGGTGGAAAGAGGAAAAGAGTCCCACCGGCCGTGCCAGAATCTGTTCGCCGCCGAAAGACGCGACCGAGACGTTGGGACGCCCGGCCTGAATTTTGGGGGGCAGATGCTATTTGGTTTTATCCGTCCACCTCTCCGAAGATACCAAGTTGATTTATGGCACCATGTATGAGAGGTTTAGACGGATACGGCCGATGTAGCAGATTTCGTCAGATTCCCCCTCATTATGAGGGATTTTTTTTATTGCAGGGACACTCTTCCCTGCAGGCACAAGCCCCTGCAGTTAATTACGCTACTGCATCGCGGTAATCACTTTCTCCTTCACCAGATGGTCACTTCGTGTCGTATGTGTTTGTTTTGTTTTGGGTTGCCCGTGGATTGTATACGGAGACTAATTTATGTTGTCGTCCGTAGGGCGTGGATTAGTCCAAATTCATATTTTCTTAGATTTGGGTTTGGTTTGGGTTTAAGGATCGTTAATCTCATTGAGATCAAGATCAACTTAAACGTTGTTAAGGATACGCTAGTCTAATTTTTAGACTAAGATCTACTCAACCGGGGGGGTTGGAATCATTTAAATCCAACGACAGAGAATTTGGGCTCCATCGTCTTAGTTTAGGGACATTGCGGTCCAGTGGGTTTAAGGATCGTTAATCTCATTGAGATTAAGATCAACTTAAACGTTTGTTAAAAATACATTAGTCTAATTTTTAGACTAAGATCTACTTAGCAGGGTTTTGGGACCATTTAGATCCAACAAAAGAGTATTTGGACTCTATTGTTTTAGTTTAGGGACATTGCGGTCCAGTGGGTTTAAGGACGTCATAGTCCATAGAGTTTAAAGACATCATAGTCTGTAAAGTTTAAAAACATCATAGTCTACGAGTTTAAGGACCTCACAGTCCATAAAGGTTAAGGATATCATAATCCATGAGTTTAAGGACCTCATAGTCCATAGGGTTTAAGGACATCATAGTCGGGGTTCTGGTTTAACCAGTTTGGAGATGCATTAATAGTTATTGGTTATTGGGACCCTCCATCTCTATGAAGACGTTGAAGGATTACAACGACATGTATCAGAGATATGAAGAGATGTACCCTTGAACCAAAGTCCCGATTTTGGAAAGTGGGATGAACATCAGTTTAGATGTCATCTGTTGGGAATTTATTAGCTGTCTTGAGATCGACTTCGGAAACCCCGAGCATGAAGGGCTCAATTGATGGTCATTAGAATATTTGGCCTGATTTTGGCTAATGTTAGCCCTTCATAGCGTTCAACACTAACATGTTTATTCAACGCTCACGTGCTCTCACGTGATACTCTGAGGCAGTGATGCATATAAGTGTTAAACACGTTAGCCCTGCGGCCGTCATGTGTAAGCACACAAAATAGCATTAAACTTCAAGAATCTGAAACGCGGTTTCTTTGGGTTTATTCTTTTGCTCTCTCCTGAGTGTTAAGCACTATTTGGACACGTGGGAGCACGTGAGGCGCCTCCAAAAAATGGAAACTGCTTTTGATTTATTCTTTCTTGCTTTATAAGTGCTAAGCACTAATATGAGGTCATGTGTGATCACGTGAGTCAATTTCCTTTATTCTCTTTTGTTCATCACAGGCGCTGATCGGCAGTTATCATGTTGGGTGCCAATCTTTTTACGTGCATGGAGATCTTGAATTTCGAGACTTTCGAGCCCATTGTTTTATGAGAATTGAATTCTTAAGACTTAGTTTTTCACTTAGGTTTGGGATCTGTATGACATAATCTTCCCGATGAGAATTAAATTCTCAACTTGTGAGGAGATCTGCTTCTGCAGTTCTATGCCATAAGGGAGAACTAAGTTCTCATATGAAGAGTTAAACCCTTGTTTCATCAGAGGAATTAAATTCTTAGGAATTAAATTCCTATATACTTTTTGGGAGAATTAAATTCTCTGAACTTAGATCTCCCTCTAGGTTTTGGATCGGCATGGCAAAATCTCCCCGATTGAGAATTAAATTCTCAATTTGTGGGGAGATCTATTTCTGCAGATCTTAATAAGAGGAAGAACTAAGTTCTTTTTAGAAAAGTTAAACTCTTATGGAGGTGAAAAAGAGAGGATATTTCCTGAGTTGTGTTCCTTCTCTTACCTAGAGTCTCTTTTTCTCTTTTTCTTTCTGGAGAATTAAATTCTCTTTTCTTTTAAGCTTACGAAGGGTTTTCTCTCTCTTTTTTTTTCTTTTTTCTCTGTCCTCTTCCTTTTTTTCTTCTTCAGGCTCCTATTTATAGGAGAAAGAAAAGAATTAGTTTGTTCGGTCAAATATCTTATTAAGAGATTGGGATTTTGATTGATTTTATAACCAACCAAAATGATCTTTTAGATTAATCGGTGAATTTTATTCACCGTTGGATTTCTAATCCAAGGACTTCTGTTTTACAGAAGATATTTCTCACGAAATTAGGAAAATATTTCCCTACACGGAATCTTCTTCTGTAAATTGATAATTTTTAATCACCATTAGATTTTTGATCCAACGGCGTTCTACTTTTGCAGAGCGCAATCTTTCTTGTTTAGAAAGATCTAGGGAAATGTTTTCCAAATGGGGTTCTAACCTCTTTTATCTTAGAATTTAATTTCATCGGTTTAAAAAGTATAGGGGCTCATCACGTGAAACACGTGACCCTTCACAGCATTAAGCATATTAAAGAGCGTCACGTGCTACCACGTGACTTCTTCTGACCAATTGTTATTTAAGTAGGCGCTTATATATTTTGTATATAACAGTCACGTGTCTGCACGTGAGGCTCAGTTTTAGCTTTAGTTTTAGTTTTGCTTTGTCAAGCGCAGCGCCTATCACGTGTGGGCACGTGATGCTCCACTTGGGGATTTTCTCCGTTGCTCTATTTGTTTATTTATTTTCCGTAAGGGAACACCTTTCCAAATAATCTACTTGGATATTGAATTTATATTAGGAAGGTATTGATAGATCTTTTTCCAATGAGGAGTGGCTGTAGCAGTAATATGAGGTCCTGATTCCTTGACATATTTAGCATGCAGATAACTAGCCCACAAGCCGTTATTTTTAGTGAATTTCCATGCTTTCTTCATGCTGTATGCTTCAGATATTTCACTTAACATTCTGATATTGAGACTTCCTTCATCCTGAGGCTTGCATATATTATTCCATGATACCCAGTGATGGTTATTACTATCACCGTCATTCCAAAAGAATTTTACTATAATTGAAGTAATTCTTTTAATCACAGTAGTAGGAGGATTGCATGCAACTAGCATATGAAGTGGCATTAGTATATAATTAATGAGAATAAGTCTTTCTGTAACAACCCTATTTGAATGCAGTAAATCAAAAGTTTATCAAGATTCTTTCCCCAAATTTTTGAATTTTTAGTTGGCCTCTAAAATATTTAATTTAGATTTTTCTCTGTAAACAATTTTGATATGGAAAATATTCAGTTTTTATATTATATAAATAATATTTTCTTAGCGACAGCAAAATAATATTTTTCGTATCTGTTTACTGTTAAAGTGAGAACGAGAAAATCTGCACCGAATCTCTAAGTGCAACCAATTAAAGATATGTATCCTTATAATATATTTATTAAAATATTTTATACATACAATAAAAATCTCTCTCTATCTCTCATTCTCACATCTCTCTCTCCCTCTCTTTCCCCCGCTGCTCTCGTCCCTCACCCACGAAAACCCTAACCCTAGTCGTCGCCGCCGATCCCGACCCCTCCTCTCGCCTCCATCAACGCGGCGACCCTCTCCTCCCTCCTTCGCCTTCGCCTTCGCTCTCGTCCTCCTCCTGTCGACGCCGCCTCCATCCCTCGCGCGGCCACAACCTCGATCTCCTCATCTCGTCCTACCACCGCAGCCAACATCCCTTCGCACAGCCATGTCCGACTCCTCCACGACCTCCAGCGACCTGCACAGAGCATTCGACGTCGCCGCAGCCCTCGTCTTCCCTCGTCGCTGCTCCCATCACCCAGATCTCCACAACTCCCTGCAGCAACATCGTCCCTGTTCTTCCATCGTCAGATCTGGACCCTAGCAATCGCTACTGCCACGATTTCCCCCCTGTAAGCACTCTTTGATCCATGTTCTGTTCTGGAAAAAAAAAGAGAAAAATAAATAAATAAATAAATAAAATTGTAGGAAATCAGTGAACAATTGAAAGGGGAAAATTAGTATCAAAACCCTAAAATTGATGTAACTGTGTTTGGTTATGTGACAATATTTTTGTAGACATTTACGGTTTAATCGATGAAATTTATCTAGGCGGATCGTATAACTCAAATCCCAAGTCGCACCTTAGCTGAGATCGCGCCTGCATTTTTGTACATCTTTTTCCGTGATCGCTATCCTCAAGCAAGTACTCTTGCTCTTTTCATTTTGTCGATGCAACATCGGCAATTATCTAAATTAGTTCTTAACCTGTACAAGTTTGGATATTAGAGGAAAGATGTTTCTTTCACAGTTTTATCATCTGTCCTTATCGTAACACTTGCTAATATATAATGCTGACTGCTGCTTGCTTTTCGTTATGTAATGCTATGACATGAATATTATGCACATGAATCCTTTTACATGCTTTATACACATTCGAGACTCATGTTGATTACATGTATAGAACACCTTGATTTGACATGCTTACTCGTGACCTTTATTATTTATTTTTCTTAAGTGAAATCATTAATTAGAGTGCTGGACTACATGCCATGACACCACTATTCACCAGTTTTATTTCCATACAATTACCATACTGCAAGTTCCTGTCTTTTCAGCATTCTTAATTAGTGATTTTAATATCTACCATAGCAACTATACATACGTGGGTGTTGGGGTAGTTTGAGTGTGCGTTGTACAACAGGATCTCAGGAGTTCCATGCCGGCAGCTCGTATCGGGCTATAGCGGTCACATGATTACAGCTCGTACCGGGCTATAGCGGTCACATGATTACAGGTCGTACCGGGCTATAGCGGTCACATGATTACAGCTCGTACCGGGCTATAGCGGTCACATGTTTACAGCTCGTACCGGGCTATAGCGGTCTCTTGTTCATTCCACAATTGGGCCCGTGTTTTCTAGCCCTTGGGATACCACTGTTGGGTTAGAAATACTCCTGCAGAGCTTGACGCATACACTCAAGCTTACGATAGGATAGTTTACCTTTTAGTGGCCAGTTAGGTTATGACCTGATCCCTTACTTATGTTTCATAGTATTAATGCATTTAATTAATTATATACATGCTTTCTTGCGCACAGGGCTTCACTTTTATATATTCTTGTTATTATGTTACACATACTTTATACGTTGAGTACTTGTTGGGATGTTCTGACATCTCTGAGATTTGCCATCTCAGGTTTAGAGACAGATCTGCAGGCTGAGCAGGAACAGAGCGGCTACCAGGACTTTGCTGGAGATCAGTAATCGTAGGTTATTTTCCTTTACTTTTAACTCTTAGCATGTGCGTCCTTATGGGACATTAGGACTTTTGTATCTCTTTCGGATCTTATTTTATTCCGAATCTTTTGTTTTTGGATCTTTAATTGCATCAATTATCTAGTGGACCCATTTTAGGATTTCTTGTGGTTTCATTGCAGCATGATTATCAGTATTATTTCTTTTGGTCTTGGATTTTATTTTGACAGGTTAATCTAGACAGCCTTATGTGACTATGGAAGGACTTTTCCTTACCGTAGGTAGCACGGCTGGCCTTCGTCGCTTCCCGTATTCCACATTTTGGGGAAGCGGGGCGTGACACTTACTGCTACAGATAAGAGCTTGGTTTGCCATCCTTGCAGCTTTGCTTTAATTTTCTCCATTAGAGGCTCAAAATAACTGATCCTTTATCTTCCATGATAAACTGGGGCTCCAAGATAGATTAAAGGTCAAGTCCCTTTCTTTATCTCAATCATACACTGTATAGATGTACAAGTGTGAAGAGGACAGTCTTTACTCATGAAAAAGGCACTCTTTGACTTGTATATCTTCTGCCCAGATTGCTCCTCATATACATATAAAAATTCAAAAAGAGTTCTTAGACTCTTCCTACTTCCATTTGTAAAAATAAGAGTATCATCAGCATACAACAGCTGAGATACATTTACATTATTTGCTCTGTTTCTATAAGGTAAAATCTTTCCTGTTACATTTAAATTTGTAATACCTCCACTGAGATATTCAGAAGCAATTATAAAGAGAGCTGGGGATAAAGGATCGCCTTGTCTTATGCCTCTAGTGCTCGGTGCCTGAAAAAAAACCCAAGTTGACCATTCAAATTTATTGAAAAATGTTGAGTTGCCAAGCATCCTTTGATTAAGTCCACAAAAGTATCAGAAAATCCAAAGGATTTCATAATCTGGAATAGAAAGCCCCATTCTAATCTATCAAAAACCTTTTCCATGTCCGGCTTTAAAATGATATTATGACCCCTTAATTTCTTGCTTATGTCTTGAGGAACTTCCTGAGCAAGTGCTATATTTTCTGAAATTTCTTTTCCCTTGACAATAGCTCTCTGAGCTTGAGGGGTGACTTCCAATCCGCAGGTTAAGATTTAGTAAAGATTTTATTTAAAAAATTGCAGAGACTGATAGGTCTGAAATCGGTGATGCTTGTGCAGTTTTTCTTTTTGGGAATAAGGCATAATGTTGTTGAATTCACTGCTTTAGGGATTTTTCCATACTTGAAAAAATATACTATTGCATCTTGCAGCTCCAACTGTATGATGTCCCAAACAAATACATAGAATTTACCATTAAATCCATCTGGTCCTGATGCACTGTCTTGGTTCATCGAATGTACCGCATCATTAATTTCTTCCATTGTTGGAGTGACAATAAGTATATCATTTTCAGCATTTGTTATAATCTAAGGGATAAAACCAAACAACTCTGCTTTTACATGTATATTCTGAGAAGTGAAAGCATTTTTGAAATGATTAACATCCATGTCAACTAATCCCTGCTGATCTTCAATCAGGCACCTTCAGAGGTTTGAAACTTGCTTATTTTCCATGTACAGTTTTTTACATTAACACAGGCATGGAAAAACTTCGTGTTTTTATCTCCTTCTTGCAACCATTTTATTCTTGAGTTCTGCCTCCAAAAAATCTCTTCTTGTTGCAATTTTTTTTCAGATTCTTCTTTAGCTTTCCATAAATCAGAGAAACTGTCTTCAGTCTGCAAAGCATCATAATTTCTCTGTCTATTTGCAACTTTTTCCTTAGCTTTACTCAAATTCTCTTGTAGATTGCCAAAAGTACTCTTATTCCAGTCCTTTAAAGTTTGTTTTAGCCTCTTAAGTTTGTATGCAAACTTATGAATATGATTCATATGTCCAATAATCTCTTTGGACCAACATTCTTGAACTGTAGCCATAAAATTTTCATGTTTAGTCCACATATTTTGAAACTTAAAAGCTTTTGGAAAAGTTTGTAACTCTGGGCAGTGATATTAGAGCATGATCAGAACAACCAAATGGAAGGTGAGTTATTTGACCCCTTGGATTCATAGCAATCCAGGTCTGGTTGAATATGCATCTGTCTATTCTGGACCAAACTCTGC
Source organism: Agapanthus africanus (assembly GCA_030015575.1). NCBI lineage: Eukaryota > Viridiplantae > Streptophyta > Magnoliopsida > Asparagales > Amaryllidaceae > Agapanthus > Agapanthus africanus. Next base: position 549,119,144 of record CM057347.1, on the reverse strand, counting down.
TATAGCCTTCTTGTGCGTTACAGTAAGTATATTCAGAGCCAGAAAATCCACTGTCTATCAGTCCACATGAATCAATCATATCTGAGAATTCCTGAATACTCTGCAAATTGGGTTTTCCTCTCCCTTTCAGCTATAGCAGCAATAGCACTAAAGTCTCCACCAACCATCCAAGGAGTATATGAATCCAGGCTGAGGGCAACAAGTTCTTCCCAGAGGTTTCTTCTTTCAAGATGAGTATTTTTCCCATAAACTGCTGTAACTTTTATATAAATCGTATCATTATGCACCAGCTTTAAAGTCATACATTGTTCTGAGGAAGCAATAACAGTAGCTTGTATCTGAGAGACTGCAAAAATCCATATTTTGTTTGTAATATTTCCCCACACTTTGTTATATCCCATAGAGTTTGCAATGAATTTAGCTTTAGAAAATTCTACTAAAGGCTCCATAATGCACATCATTTGAAGCTTAGAACTTTTCTTTAACAAGGCAAGTTTTTGCTGTGTTTGGGGTTTTGCAATCCCCCTAACATTCCAGAAACAAATATTTATCATTTAACAGTCATCAAAGAATTTTTTTGGGGCCCTATTTGCCCTTTAGCCCAGTTCTTTTTGGAAGAGTTACTTGAACTTGTCTTCTATGCTTTATTATCCTGTTAATCTCCTCTGAATTGAGATTGATTTTTTATTTCAGCTGCTCTTGTGTCTTCAAGATAAGTTATTTTCCTTCCTTTATTAATAACCCCTATCAGATATCAAATTTTCAAATGAGAAACAAGGATACTGAGTAATTTTAGAATGTCCACCATAATCTTTAGGTAAAGATTTCTTCACCTGCAAACCATCCCAAGACTTAGTTTTCTTCATAACTGAAACTACCACTTCAATAATATCATCTGCACTTTTATATTTAGTATCCTGATAGCGACGTCAATCAAACGATCCAAGCTAGTTGGTTGAAATAGAGGAATGTAACATGGATTTTGTCGCAACTTTCTGTTAAGGTTGAAAGTGAAGTTTTATCGGAGCGCTATTCAGCCTGTCTTATTATATGGTACAAAATGCTGGGCTCTTAAAAAGCATCGTATGCAGAAGATACACGTAGCGGAGATGCACATGCTTCGTTGGATGTGTGGTAACACTAGAAAAGATAAGGTGTGAAATGAGCATATTCGAGCAAAATTTGGTGCAGCACATGTGGAGGAGAAGATGCGAGAAAACCAGTTAAGATGGTTTGGTCATGTGCGACGCAGACCTATAGAAGTACTGGTTCGATGAATGGATACTATTGATATAGGCAATGTCAAAAAGGAGAAAGGGAGACCGAAGAAAACATGGATGGAGGTGATACGAGAAGAGATGGTTTCCAAAGTGCTCAATGAAAGTATATTGTCCGATAGGAGTGAGTGGAGGCGGAGGATTCATGTGCTGGACCCGACATGATTCTCATGTTGGTTCATGTAGCCTAGCCCATATGCTTGGGATAAAAGGCTCAGTTGTGGATCCTAATAATTCAGCCTTTTTGTATTGAGGTTGTAGAGTTAAAACTGGAAGAGCTGATATGAGGGAACTTTAGATTTATATCATCATATGTAGTATATTCCTGAAACATAGGAGTTTTTCCTTTCTCTAACACCTGAGATCTCTTTTCTTCGATAATTTTTTCCATATGTGGAATCATTATATCTTTCAATTATATCTGGTATACTCTCAACAACTTCAATTGAAAAACTGGGCAGAACAGCATCATCAATTTCTATTTAGTTTGCATTGTCTTCCAGGTTTGATTGTTTAATGCACTGCTTCTTGGTTGTTTTAACCAGATTCCCATCATCCACTTTTTCTTTTACTACAGCAACTGCATTGTACTGATTAGATTGAGATTTTCTGCAAACACTGATATCATGCCCCTGTTTTGAACAATGTGTACAATAAGCAAATTTTTTTCTTAAATCTGAGAGGTTGAGCAAATTTATTTTCCTGTGGTACTAATTCAGAGCTTTTTTGGCAATATCTTTAGAATATCTAACTCCACACATGCTCCAGATCTGTCAGTTCGTTTACAAGTCTCAGTAGTCTCATCTATTGCAATAAGGTTTCTAATAGGCTTCACAATAGCTTTAATCATATTGAAATTGTAAAAATTTGGTGGGAGCTTTGGAAGAATAACCCAAGCTGGGACGGTACCTGGTTCATACTGGGTGGAATAAAATGGACTCCATTTGAAGAGACAAATATAAGCCCATGTATGTACAAAATTTCTTTCATCCATACTTTTACAAAATCTTCACTGCTAGAAAATTTGAACAGTAGATGTCTAGTATCTACGAAAAAACACGCTTCAACTTAAAATTTTGCAGCAGAAAAGATTGAATGTCAATAATGGGAGGCCTGCCATATACACATTTTGCAACTAAGGTATATTTCCAATTATTCACTGCTTTTTCCACTTCTTCTGATGTAAAGAAAATATTAAGATTCCCATCGGCTCCTATAACGAAAATCTTTTTCCTCCTCTGTCACAATATTCATAGGGCTATTCTGTTTACTGCCCAAAAGAGCTTCAGCATATGATTTTACTCCACCAACTATAATACCATCCATTGGCAGAAATCAAAGCAAAAGGAAAGAAATTACTTAGATTGAAAAGGTTGCAGCCTATTAAAGAAATTCTGATCTCAGCCAAAACAACAACCAATCAAGATATCAGCAAAGAAAATGAACTCCTCAGCTTTGCAAAAACTCCTGAATTCTTCAGAGCCGGAACATCCAATTTGTTCAGAAGAACGGGAACCAAAATCTCAGACAACAAATTGATCTCCCCAGCACTAGAACAAGATTATAGCAATCTAGATTTCTGTAGCAAATCAGAAACTCAATAGCACAATCTGCTACAATAACTCCAGGTAGGATCGCAATTCTTGAATCTTGACAGATATTTTTTGTGAATTTTTTGAGATGATCGAAAGGGAAAATTGACAAATTGATGAAGGAAATGAAAGTTTTGGAGAAAATTGTGAAGAATTCGAAGGTAGGGTTTGGGATTGTTAGGCTCGAGTGTATATAGATATAGATATAGAGAGAGAGAATAATGGAGAAAAGAGACCATAGGAGGCGATTTCCTCCTATGGCGTCGAAAAAATTCAACCCTTGCCATTTTTTCTTTCGATCGGCATCCATCATCATCATCGTTATCATCTAAGATGTGCATACACCAAATTTTATGTGATTCCACAAACTTTTCACCGTTGAATTAGCAATGTAAAAAGTTCTATTGTCGGTAAACCATTAATTTTGCATCAACTAAATCAACGGTGAAAAAATTGTATAATCACATGAAATTTGGTGTATCCACATTTTAGATGATAAAAATGAAGGTGATGTATGCCGATCGTCGAAAAAAAATCAGGGAGAGTGCATTTTTCCGACACCATAAGAGGAAATCCCCTCCTATGACACCTTTCCTCCATTAACCTCGGTGCTTTCAGAAGTGATTTAATCAGGTGCTTTCAAGCATTGGCATGGTTGTTATCTAACAATTGTCAACTCTTACCTGGGGCTAAAAAACCGTAAACGCAGGTGCCAGCACATCCGTTTAAGGCCAAGGTTGTGTGCTTCTTAGACTCATCTGGTCTATAATCTAATTATGAAGTATGAACCATGGCTATTGATGTAGCCAGAGATAGACCCGGGCCCCAAGGGAGCCCACTTAGCTAAGCCAAGCCAAGCCACTGTAGACCAGGCCAAGCCCAATTAGAGCCCAGCGGATATATCCACTTGCCTATCAAGGCAGACTCCTCCCCGAAAAAAGGGAGAAATTTCCATGGCAGCCCCTGTCAGAAGCAGGGACAGGAATCAGTAACGGGCATAACAGCCTTGGAAAAGACCCTTTTGCTCCCAAGCACTGTATATAAAAACCAAGGTGAAAACCCTAAAGAGGTGTGCCATTCTCTCACTGCCACAAAAATCCCTAAACTCTTATTAGAAAAAAGAACCGACTTAAGCGTCGGAGGGATGACGCCGGGGAAAACTCCAGCGTGGTCTTTTTGCAGCTCCTAGGAGTACCGTCGTACACTGTTTTGCTCTCTCAACTCAACTCAACTCAAGACATTCTAGATAATGACCACTTTTTGACCATATCAACCGTCGATCTAACGTTGTTTTGCTTCATTGTAATAGCTCTGTAGGCATAAACATGGTAGTGTAGTGCGTAATGTCCGTGTGCTAAACATCCATCGCTGAACCCCAGAGGAGAGCATCAGGTCTAAAAGTCGATATGGATTAATTACACAATGATTCACTGATTGTCTATCTAGAGCCTAGCAACATTTGTCACCATGGTGATTCGATGATTAATGGATGGTGATTCACTAATTAATGGAGAACAATGGTAAAAAATTAGTGACATACTTGCAAAAAAAGTATGTGGGTAATTTCTTAAGAAGCAAGGATCTTAACATCATTTACCTACCTTAATCTTTAAGCGGCCATGACCGCTATTGTTGTTTGTATCAATATCGATAAAAGGCATTTCAAATAAACAGTATTTAGACTAGATTCCTTCGTCCTTCTTTTTTCTCCTTTCAAGTACTTGGATAGGTCTGTTGACGGATTTATACTTAAACCCAAAGTAGTGAGATGTTTGCATCATTGTTGTTTTTTTAAAATTCCTGGAAAAAGGCCTTTACCTAGAGATGTTTGCATCTTGAGTGTACGTGAAGGATCTACTTTCGATATCCGTTTGGTTATACATGTGTTGTAGTCCTGAAATAGCTAGTTAATAGAGCCCCCCTAATCGACATATCATAAACATTATTCTGTATCCTTCCAATGCAAGCTGTAGCTGGTATGTGTTGGGCTTGCATTAGATTTTCTCTTTCCAGCCATAGTCGACTGTTTTTAACCAGTTTCATTATCAGGGTCGATTCAAATTCATCCGTAACTGAACTGTAACTCTCCTGAAAATTTAGTTAGAATCAACAAAATCAAAGTACTCCTCTCGGAATCTGACTCGATAGTGCGCAGCTCAAATTCAAAAGCATATATATATATATATATATATATAGAGAGAGAGAGAGAGAGAGAGAGAGGCTCGCAATCCAACAAGGCTGCTGTTGTTCAACCACCACCTTGACATACTCTTTGTACTGCTGTAGGGCACCTAACTAAAAAGCTACTTAGAAATTGAAACGGGGATGGATGGATGGGTGATCAAGATGGATGGATTACTTCAGCAGCAGCAGCTGTTTAATTAATTAATGATTGGAACTTTGACCCCCCCCCCCCCCCCCCCCCCGCCCCCACACACACACACACACACAATTAAAAATAAATAGGGCGTTAGGAAAAACTCAATCATGTAAGTTATCATGTTAAAATTAAGGGATCGGATGGCTGTAGAGGAACCTTGTGTCCAGAGCTGATCTATTATTAGGTAATGCAATAAAATAAATGTTAGATTGCTTATATCCTCCTAATTAATTAAGTAATGGTATTATTCCGTAATATAGTGCCTCCCTAATACGTGGTTGTACTTTAATTAATTAATTAATTAATTAAGGTCGATGATTGATTGGCTGTGTTGATGATGAGTTGAGGGTTTTATTTAGGGCTGGCATGCTTCCATTTAGATCATCACCTCCTCACAAAAAGACAGCCAGTCCCTACCTGTGCTCACGCTACAGGGTTAATTTATATTCGTTTTGTCCTGACTTATCGATTGCATTCTCTTTTCCCACCTCAAGTTATGCTCTTTGCAAGCTCTATATAGTTTATATGTGCAAGTATTTTTTATTTAGGAAATCATATTTATTCAAATGAAATCATATATTTCCTGCTATAATTCATGTTAAGTTGCGGAAATTAGATACTTCACCAACAGATTAGCTTCCCTAACAAATTCGAATTAGAAGCCTAACATGACTTTTCAATCATAGACTGCTGTTAGGTATATAGAATGACTGGAGGAAAATTTTCCATCAGAGCAGCAGCCATGCATGTGCTTTTAGGGCAGAATAGATGCATTGAATTAGCCTTCTCGTGCATTATTGGTAAACAGCAGCAGCAGGAGGAGGATGCAAAATAGAAACGATTTGGAGTACAATTTTGCATTATCAAAGCTGTATGGGATGGATGATGACGATGAAGTAGAACCCTATGACAAGCTTAAGATTAGAATGGGAGCAGGCAATGGTGGTGGACAAAAGATGGATTTCACAAGGGCAAAGAGCATAAGATATATACTACTTTCCATGAAACATCAACTCTTGAAGCTCAAAGATACATAGAGATGACAAACACCATGCACCCTAAATAGAATAGAATAGATACACACACATTCCTCATTGGAAGCCCCATGAGAGAGAGAGAGAGAGAGAGAGAGAGAGAGAGCTTTACATTGCACAAACGAAATGAAACTACAAAAGGCAAACAAATCCCCCCCCCCCCCCCCCCCTCCCAACTTTAATTCAGCACTCATGTCTAGCTACAATTCAGCACTCATTCTTCACAACTTCCCCTTAATTTATTCCGTAAGGAACACGCTTTGCTTGCAGCAGCCTGAATATATAGACATTTGCATAAAATGGATATATATCAAGTGTTGCTTCTGAATGATCCCAGCGCCTTAACAGCTCCTGCTCTCAGTATGTATTGGTGATAAGCCGCTGCAATTGCTGCACCGATGAAGGGGCCCACCCAGAATATCCACTGCACCATGCAATATACAACACAAATTTACTTAATTTATTAAACACCTAAAATATATAGTAATAATTACAGCACTAGAGGCTATTCTTATATGCCCTAATAATTATTAGCGATTGATGTTATTTTTATACCTGATCATCCCAGGCTTTATCCTTGTTATATATAACGGCGGCTCCTAAGCTTCTAGCCGGGTTAATCCCTGTCCCCGTGATAGGGATGGTGGCCAAGTGAACCATGAACACGGCGAACCCAATTGGGAGCGGGGCCAAAACCTGTAAAGCAAATCCAAATTCAAGTAATAAAATAAATAAACCAGACCAAACCAGAGGGGCGAGCGTATCGTTTGGGTGGGGTGGGTGAGATTAATTAATTACCGGAACGTGGGAGTCCCTGGCATTGCGTTTAGGGTCAGTGGCGGCAAAGACGGTGTAGACCAAGACAAAAGTGCCGATAATTTCAGCACCGAGTCCAGTCCCCTTGGAGTAACCAGTGCTTAATTTGTTGGCTCCACCTCCATAGCGGGAGTAGTAGGCCGATTGGAATGCTTTGACGAACCCAACGCCGCACATGGCTCCCAAACACTGGGCGATCATGTATAGAAGGGCACGGATTAATGATACCTTTCGGGCTAGGAACAGACCGAAGGTCACTGCTGGGTTTATGTGACCGCCTATCAAATCCATGCGCATGCAGGTTAGTGGATTAATACCGTGATTGTGTATGCTTTACCTAATCTCTAACCTTCTCAGCATCTTCCTTCTTTTTCCATTTTACTGTTTTTTTTATTTTTATTTTTTAATATAAAGTAAAATGTCGTTTTACTTTATGAACAAATTGAAGTCATATGTTCTCCGATTTCATGTAGTGCAAGCTTGCAAGAGGAGATAAATACATGCTGATAGCCTAATATGGTCTAAAGGTTATACCCTTTAGGCAGAGAATCTCATTTAATTTTGGAGAGAAGGCAATAAGCCTCATGGTGTGTGTGTGTAGAGAGAGAGAGAGGTCTTATGATGCTTTTTGCGTTAGGCGGTGGCACAAATCACACCCTCCATCATTTTATTCGACGATCGGCACCGTCCATCTTGTTCTTCATCGTCTAATATGTCAATACACCAAATTTCATGTGATTCCAGCAGCTTTTCACCGTTGATTTAGTAGGTGCAAAATCAACGGTTTATCGACAATAGAACTCTTTACATTGCTAAATCAACGATGAAATGATGTTGTAATCATATAAAATTTGATGTATCGACAAATTCGAGAATGGAGATCAAGTTGGAAGGTGCCGATCGTCGAATAAAACGGTGAAGGACGTACTTTTTGCCACCACCGAATACAAAAGGCCTCTTAGGGTCTCTAAAATCTAAACATAACATGCCTTGATTAATCACACTACTGCAAAAATACATGCCCAATTAACTGACTTCAGCTAATAATGATGAGATCAATCTTATTGTATGCAAGTAACTTTAGGTAACAGGCTGCAAACTCAAGTTATTTTAGAGGAGGGGCCGGTTAAGTAGGTATTGCTGCATACGTACCGGAGATTCCGGCAGTGCAGTAGACAAGGATGAAGATCATGCCACCAAAAGCCCAAGCAATTCCCAGGATCCCGACACCGCTGCACGCAGCATCGGTGTTTCCAGGCAAGGTCGCGTCGCTCTGGTGCTTGTATCCAATCACGGTCGCAACGGTGATGTAGAGGAACAGCAGAGTGGCGATGAACTCTGCGATCACCGCACGGTAGAGGGACCACCTGGTGAGCTCCTCCATATCGATCAGAGGAGCTGGTGGGGGGTCCGTGTAGTCCTTTGCCGTGAACTCACAGCCCTGCTCCGCTCCTTGGACATCCTTCGCCATTCTATATCACTGCCTAGAAATTAATTAATACCAGCTCGACGGGCAGAGAGCTCACAATGAAAATACATACATAGGTGGCTTTAGCTGTAGCTTGAGTGAGGGGAGAGACCATGGGGGCTGCTATTTTTATGCTGACAGGAGCTGAAACGAGATGAGCTTGTTTCTTTAACCTTTGGGTTTTTTAATTCTAGGTAGGCCCCACAACACAAAAGATAGCAAATTCCTTTCTAACCGTCTCAAAAACTTGGTATTTAATTTTTACCCCTCAAAACTAATAAGATACATCATTTACCCCTTTACGATTTCCGTCTGAAAAAACCCCGTTAACTTTAACTTTAATTTTTCTCAATGTATTTTAGGTTTACCATTTACCCGTAAATAACAATTAAAACCGCTGAAGCCGCATTCAACTTCTTTATCGCTAGAGAAGGACGTTGAAAATGCTCTAGATTTCATGGCCGATTTTAAGAAAAATGCAACAGAAATCTAAACCTTAATTTCAGTTCGGGGAAGAAATTGCGTATTTCTAAATAAGATGAGAGGTTGCGATATTTTAAAGAAAAACCTGATGTTATGCCGTTAAAAATTGGTGGAAATTGTAAAGAGAGGTAAATTGATGTATCTTACTAGTTTTGGGGGTAAAAAGTAAATACCAAGTTTTTTGGTAGAAAGGAATTCGCTATGTTTTAGGGGGTTACAAGTAAAAAAAAACCTTAATCTTTTCCTTGGAACATTTGTATATAGCCCATTAAATAATCTTCTTATTTATACACTGTATATGTTTCTTATTTGGATTATTCACCTTAAGTTTTTTCAATGTCATTTTTAATTGGTTGTACAGATTTCTTTTCTAACGTGAGAGGTGCCAAGTTCGATTCCTAAAGAAAGGTTGGTTTATTATTAAAAAGAAAAATAAAAACACGCACACATGCTGTGCCCACAATCATATTTTGTTTTTCCCGATGGTGTGAATGAAAAATGCTATAGGCAGTTAAGTCTTCTTTAATTACAAAAGCAATACCTTCTAGAAAATCCATCATATCTTCCATCTTTTCTTGCTATAGTTTTTATAACCTTTTTCTTTAATTTTCAGCATGCTCTGGAGCTCTATACATTATTCATTTCCTTATTTTCTGAATTCGTTCCAGTGCACCAATTAAATTGCTTCAGTTGGATTAAAATTATGAAACATAATGGGATGAATCAATGAATCAAGCATACCTAATGAAAAAATAATTCTGAATTAAAGGTTATGAAATAACTTACATATTTAACTTTAAATAACATGATATATCTATACATATACCCACCTTAATTTAAGATGAAATATTTTGAAATACCAGTATACAAATAAAAAAATTAAAGGATGATTCGTATTCGGAGATAGGTCTGGGATTCAAAACTCGTAGCATTAGCTGACGATTTGTTATTATTATAAGATTAAAATAGAGAGGGGTTGCAATTTGAATTTTGGTCCCAAACAGCCTCCTAATCCTTGCCACTAATCCTCATCCTCTACCATTTGTATCAATGGGGCCCATAGCTATCTCAACTCCATCACTTCTCTAGAGCTGTTTTCCGTGTCTCGATTAATTTTTTTCTTCTTTTTTCTTTTTGCACTCGTCCGTAAGCCCTAATATAAATGCATACCACATAAGCACACAACACACGCGTCCAGAGATCCACGAATTTGTCCCGAAAGCGTTAGTTTATGACCACTTCCTCGAAAGAGTTACAGAATTCTTAGGCCTCATATATAGTGATGTATGTGGGCCAATGCCTATATATGCGAGAGGCGGTTTTTCTTACTTCATAACTTTTACTGATGATTTCTCAAGATTCGGACATGTGTTTTTATTAAAGCATAAGTCTGAAGCTTTCGAGAAATTTAAAGAGTATAAACTTGAAGTAGAAAGACAAACATGTTTGAAGTATCAAGAAACTTCGATCAGATCGAGGTGGAGAGTATCTGAGTACAGAGTTTTCAGACTTCCTAAAAGAGAATGCGATTCTCTCTCAGCTCACTCCCCCTTACACACCACAGCACAACGGTGTGTCAGAGCGGCGGAATCGTACCCTATTAGATATGGTGTGATCCATGATGAGTGATGCTGAGTCACCTCTCTCCTTTTGGGGGCATGCATTGGAGACTGCAGCATATCTGTTGAACATGGTTCCAACTAAGACCCTACATGCTTTCCCGCTGCTCCCATTATCAACAAAGCCCTCTGGCTGATCCATATAAACTCACTCTTCTAAATCGCTATTTAGAAATGCAGTTTTAACGTCCATCTGCCAGATTTCATAGTCGTAGTGAGCAGCAATAGCAAGTAGGATCCGAATGGATTTAAGCATGGCTACAGAAGAAAAAGTTTCGTCATAGTCCAATCCTGGTCTTTGACGAAATCCTTTCGCTACAAGCCTTGCCTTATAGGTCTCCACCTGCCTATCTACACCGATCTTTCTCTTAAAGATCCATTTGCACCCTACGGATTTTACCCCAGAGGGTACATCTTCCAAAGTCCATACTTTGTTAGTGTACATAGACTCCATTTCGTATCTCATGGCATCCAACCACTTCACAGAGTCACCACTCGTGATAGCTTGTTGAAAACTAGTAGGGTCATCATCATCCATGATGCAATCTTCTCTATCACGATCAATGAGGAAACTGTAGTATCTCTCTCGTGGGCGAGAAGTCCTACTACTAAATTTACAGAGTGGTCGAGGTTCATAAGATTCTGTTGCAACATCAGGTTCAATCAAGTCGTTATTTGTAACTTGTGTTTCTAGAACTTCTTCTAGTTCTACCGCATTGCCATTGCCATCAGTGTTATTTGAAAAAAAAATCATTTTCTAAAAATTTCATTTTCTAGGACTAGAGGATCAGGGTAAAAAGTAGCAAGTATCACATACTAGTTAGTGTCTAACACTAAGAGATGAGAAATACAACCTTTGTAGACCTCTCATCTTTGACTCCTTGGTTCTACTTGGAGTTTGAACGGGTTCGCTTAAAGCCTTCGAAGTCCCCGACGATCCACCACGGAGTCTCTTTGCTCGAGCTCCTAACTTCACTTGACCTAAGTGAAAGTGAAGCAAACGACCTACACTAGTGGGCTAGACTAATATAGATTGGTGAAGTGGGTAATATTCTCTTTCTTTTTCGTTCTCTTCATGCACTTTGAAAGAGATAGAGAGCTTGGAGGAAGAAGGGGATGGAAATGGCTTGCTTGAGCTCAAAAGAGATAAACTCAAGATAATAAATGAATAAGAGAGAAAAATATCTAGATATTTTTTGATATTGAGTTAAGAGATAATTTAGAAATGAAACCATGGTTAGTACAAGATATTTTAAGAAGTGTGTAGAACAAAAAATCAACCATGATTTAATTTCCTTTTTCTTTTAACTCAATAATCAAAAATACCAAAATGGTTTCCATGTGAGTCTTGCATAGTCATCTCCAATGTATCATCAACCATGACATATGTATGCATGCATGTGTGTATGCATATCAATATAAACATACATACATTCATGCATACATAATAAAGAAAATGTTTAATAAATGAGCTGATTTAATAATCCGGTCATATCACATACGACTCGACCAATAAAAAACGCAAGATTAAAATACGGTATCATATACGCGTATTTAATCAAGCTCCCGCGCATATCCCCATATGCACCCCACATCATTTCGTCTGAACTAGAAAACCTCTTTGTGGGACTCTAAAACTCGTCAATACGCTAGCGGTAGGTAGTGATCATATCACATACCCACAAACCGTCAGCGGCACTAGCTGTACGTAACGGCTCCTAGGTATTGAACAAACAGAAGAACAACAAGCGAACCTGTCAAAACTCCCGTAGAGCCAACCGGCAACACTTACCGTACAGTCCGGTCTCTTCGTCATATATGTTGCATATCGAGTCTAGAGATGGTATCGTCGACCCCAATAACTCAATAAGTCATGCCGATATTTGGCCTATAATATATCGAGAAACTACTGATAACACGTATCAGTAAATCTCATCAGCCCTGGACAGGGACTTTCTGTTATAGCCAATCAAGCACAGCGCAACATCAACCCCCAATACCGGGAGAGACGAAACCCCTCCTATCGCTCATTGCCTCCATGTGTTTCGGGACTATACCCAAAAGCCACCTGTTTGCACGACTCAGTAGAGCCGTGGTAGGTTACACTGGTACATGCTCTGTAGACCCGAGATCGTCATAGAGTCATGTGTGTTCTCCCACTGTATTTTGATTTCCAGTGGAAAGTGTCCATATAAACCGAGCTAGTGCTTATTGGTATTTCGTGTCTCAATAGATTAATGCTTTTTGCAATGCTTTTTGCCCAGGCTTGTTGGCCGATACATAGAAAACTCGGCCTCCTATATGAGCCCAAGTATTACTGGGTTGCCATGTTTGAACCCAGTTTTATCGGCCTCAACCAATAATTTTATGATAAGTATGATACATCTGTCCGGGTCGGAATCGTTAGTATGATGATGCTAATCATAAACAAACGTTGTGTTGTGTGTGTACACACATATATACACACACACACTTACTTATATTTGAATTAATGCAAATAGTATAAGCTGTCATTAGCATCTTTTTCGCTAATAAAGTTGTCATTAGTTGAAGATAATATACTTTTGTATATAATTAATGATATCCATTAGTCTGATGACAAGACATCTGAAGGGATTAGTGCTCGTTACACCACTTCAACCGGGGCCCACATTTAACAATACAAGCACTTGTATCATGAGTTCGACTAGGATGCAATCGGAAGTATTTGGAAATAAATCTTTCCCAATTTTTCACCATTTGATAAACTTTTAGTATTTGAGCATTCAATTATATTATGTTCGGTAATAAATAAAAGAGTTTATTTATAATTGTTAGCATGCATTCTAAAGTTAATCTAATAATGAAAGAGCACGAAAGATTTGTTTCCAAATCCTTCTGATAGGATTCTGGTTGAGCCTATGGAGCGTTTATTTTTAAAGAGCAATATTTTTTCCACAGCCATACTAGAAAATTATAACTTCGTGGTCAGGTATAACAAAACTTTAATTAGGAGGTCTTTTGGTCTCCAATAGCTTGTCACGTACCTGCCAATCACATGGTTTCATGTTAAGAATTTTTTATTTGAAAGAGAGAGAGAGAGAGAGGAGTGTTTTGAAGAGAAGTAATCTAAACTTATAGAGATGTCGAGTGTTTTGAAGAGAAGTAATCTGAACTTATAGAGATGTCGATTAGATTTGAAGAGTAACATTATTTCAAAAGATGGCTTGCACATAAATGGTTGTGATTTCATTGAGTTTAATGATTGTTTGTATTGAGAGTAAAAGGAAAACCCATGGTATATAAGTGACATCAGGATACGGATTGCCTTCAAAGCCAATAATTTCACAACATACACTAGTTCAGTGACAGCCAGATATTTGAAATAAATTGAAATAAATTGGAGCGGTGTTTTTTCTTCTTTTTCATTGTATTTTTTAATTTTGTGCATAGAGAAATTTTATTGTGAGGTGCTCAGTTTATATCTTATGGTTGTATTAATTTGTGTGAAAAATAACAATGATATGCTCTCCTTCCACAAAAAGAAACCATAAGATATAAAGTCAATCACTAAGATTGCTTTGTCTTGTAATTATTTTACTTTATTTCAATCAATTTTATTGTGCATGACGTATTGTCCTGCATTTTACTTCAGAAAGAAAAAGAAAGGAAAACCCATAGCAAACTTTAAGATTTACAATAGTATCCTAGTGATAACTTGATTTCTTCCAGTCCAGAAATAAATGAGAAGTTGAAATTATGATCTATTCATCCACAACGCATCCATGCAGAAAATACAATCCACGCCCCTTTGTATGAATTTGAATATTTTTTTGAAGAAGCCGAGTTGAATATCTAATCGTAACCAGGTATAAAACGAACAAAACTTAAAACATTCTACAATGAAATGAAATAGAAAGGTTTATAAATTATGGATCCTGTCATTTTCTGTATGATTAAGTATGAAAATTTGATTGGAAATATATATTATTTCATTTCTAAAACAGTCAGAAATTTTCGGGTGAATGCTACGTGGTCAAACAGATGCCTCAAGTTAGAGAAGAGAGAAAGGGTGATGGAGAGGGAGAGAGAGACCGGAGGGCTATCTTTCCTCTCTCGTCTACACGTCTACATAAGTGGACGGTGAGATTTGCGTTGAATAGAAGACTCTCGAAAGCGCAGGGAGGAGGGCCCACATGGATTCCTTTTGGTTTATGTTATACTTGCACTTTGCACATGCGATCTCGATACACGTTTATATTATAGGTTGGAAATGACATATATATGAGATTTTGAAGGAAAAATATGTCTTAAGCAAATAAATAAATTCCTTGGATTATTACCGCTGCATATGGTAAAAACAACGCATTTCAATCAAAGTGAAATCATCTACCGAGCTTTGTATTATTACTGCTCTATATGGTAAAAACAACTATATATATTGAAAGAAGCTTAACTGATTTCAGCCATGGAGTTGCAATTTCCTTGGATTGTTGGTGGAGGTTTCAATGCTAGCTATTGCCTGTGTTACAGAGAAAAGAAAGCCAAATTTGCAGAATATAGATGGATGATTTTAATGACATGATAAACTCTTGTGGGCTGATTAATTGTGGATACACAGGTACCCCCCACATATATTTGCCATAATGCTCAAGAGGGTATATATAGAAGAGTATGGACCGGGACAGACAGATGCTTACTCAACCAATTAAATCTGGGTGAAGATATGTTACTGTTGAGGGTTCTTGGCCCTTTACATATTTGGGAGCTCCCATTTTTCATGGTAGAGTGAAGATGCATGTGTTACTGTAAATCCCCGCGCTTCCTTGTAATTAAATATTTCTGTATTTTAAATAAAAATATATATTTTCTCCAATTATTTGTGTATTTCCTATTTTCCCATCTCTTTAACTTCCTAAATTCCATCTCTATTAATTAAAATCCTTTTTACTTTAAACCCTAACCCAATTCCTAAACCCACACTCGGCCCAAACCCTATAAACCCAAACCCACTCATAAGCCCCTCTCCTTCTCCTTCTCTTTCTCTCTTTCCTCCTTTTAAACCCAACGGCTAGCTTCTCACTCGCCCACGAGAAGCGCTCCTCGCCAATCGCCGCGACCTCACCCACGCCCTCAACGACTGCCCGAGATCCCCTCAACCCCCCATCTCCTCAACGTCTCTTTTCCTCTCTTTATCTCTATCTCTATCACTCTCTCTTTCATAAATATTCTCTCTCGTTCTCAAACTCCCTCTCTCTGCCTCATCCATCGCCGACGTTCCTCACCCCCCGAGGAGATCCACAGCACCCCCACGAGACCACCTCCTTGCTACTGAGCTCACCACATCTTCTCCTTCTCTTCACAAACCCAACTCCAAGTTCCACCCATCGCAGAGGCCGAGGCCGCCGCCGCCAACCCCGTTCCACCGACGATCACCCTCGTCTCATCACCACCACACATCCCGAGCTACCCAACTCCTCACATCTCCAACCGAGCCTCCTCTTCATCTCTACCGACCCATCGCCGAAGCTACCTCCATCAACCACCGGCAACCCCAGCGCACCTCCGACCTCCGCCACGAGCCGGCCCCTTGATCTCGCCGCAACCTTTAGCTCCGTCTCCCTCATCTCATCAACAGCCGAGCACTCCACTGCATCCCACCTCACTGCAACCACCACCGGAGCTCGACGCCTCCATCACCGTCATCACCATCGCCTCAGCCTCCTTCAGCTCAAGCTTCCTAGTGCCAAGGCCAGGCTCGAGCCATAGCCAGAACCCTAGCCGAGCCCAAGCTTACCGTCGTTGCCGTGTCTAGCGGTGCATGCGTCGTGCCGTTTCTAGCCCGTGCATGCATCAAGCCCGTGCCGTTCATTGCCGTTCGCTGCTGTCGTATCGCCGATCGTCGTCGTCAAGCAAGTTTCAAAACTTGCTTTTCATGCTACGATTACTATTATGATTAATTATAGACGTAATTAAATCGTGATTCGAACCCCATAGCGAACGTTGTGTTAATTGTGTTGATGAAGCCCCACTAGGACTTATGACCACGTTGATATCATATGGAAATTTCAAGGATAACAAATAGTTTCGATTAATTAAGGAAAACGTGTGTTTTGTTTAATACCAATCTTAGGTGTTCGATGCAAACTTTATGCGAAAACAAAATCGAATATGGCAGAACTCGTGATATTTAGACCCTAATACTGTTAACAAACCCCTTGTAGAAATTTGGTGGCAAATCAATATCGTTTCCACACATAAAGTTGTACCCTATTTAGTTTCGTCAAATCTGAAATTCCTCGCACGCGTAGTTTATGAAAATTATAGTAAATTAGATTCATACCGAAATGTTGTGTTCTAGGGCTTATATCGAAGCCGACTCGATAACTTAGAACCCCCTGTGTTTTATATTTTAATACTGCTATAACACAATGACGAAAACTATATGGAAATACGGCTCTGGACTGCAGTCCATAGCAGCATTTCATTTTGACACCTAAACTTAAATGCCTGTACAACTCCGTATGAAAATGAAAATATGCGGAATCCTATATCGTTGCGAAGATACTCCTGTTAGCTAACTATATGTGGTGGTTTCGTTCAATTTGATTACTGTGGCTATTTTAAATGTATTTTAAACCGTCGATATGTACCGCAGTATTCTACAGAGACAATTGTACACCTTAATCTTAAACAGCGCACATCTCCCTGCATACAGCGGATATTATCGATCAGTCTGGTGCGTTGGAAACATAACAGATAAATCTAAATATTATCTAACTGCAGTGTCGCCTAAATGTGATCTCAACATGGAGTAAAACGTGTTATGAAACGAGCTTTCAGTTAAGGAATTGGATTTCCAGCAGTGAATACTTAAAATGGAATGACCGTAACTCGCAAACCTCAAACCTGAAACTCGATTGAACCGAAACCAATTTTATTTGATTGCTGTTTAAGTTTACTTTCTATCCATTTTGTATCATTTTACCTAATTACAATCGTACGATTTAATATAAATTTTCTTAACTCACACGTCGTGATTCATATTGTACATGACTTGAATAGTGGCATAATTCACATACCTACTTGACTGTGACACCTTTAGTGATAGCGAACGGTCTTATTGATTCTTATCAATTATTGCATTGTCGAACGTGAGTGTATCGGATTGGTTGTGTCAAATACGCTAGAGAAAAGTGAATGATACGTGAAAATGAACAGTGCAGTGAAAAGTGGATAAAACCGTGGTATTTAGCGAAATGGAATAGAACTTATATTTAACGAGCTTTAGCGATTTAGAGGATGATCATTCGAACAGCGACTCATATATATTTAGGTTATGGACGTTGTGGTCCGGCTGACAGGGTTATGTCCCGGACAACAGCGGGCCGTAGTCTCGGGTACGTACGCACGGGACCCCCGTTAAACATGATCACTCTTTTCCATAATTCGATTTCAAATTGACCTAGAGATCAATAGAAACATATATCATATACTGCATTGACTATTGATACACTGATTACCTGCATTCACGGTCTCTACTGTATTATCTTTCATTTCATGCTTTATTATATTGCTATTATATATTTGCTATTGCATCGACCTGACGAACTGAGTATGCATGCACACAGGTTGGAGAGGACGCCGCTCAAGAGTCAGATCTACCGTTCGAGCTTGCATAGATCTAAATGGTTTATTTTCAGCACCTTCACTGCTTTCCTTAAAGTAACCTTGTATTCGCACTTAGTAGTTTCCTTTCCAGTTGAACTCTTGTAAATTGTGAACATTGAAAGTTGATGTAATAAACTAGCGATGTATTTTCTTTACTTCTGTGTTGTGTTTACTGATTACCATGTAATGCTAGAAACCGAAATATGACTACAGCGGGATTATTCCTTAACCGTAAGAGCTTGGCTGGCCTAGACACCTCCCGTATTCTGTATTTTGGAAAGCGGGGCGTGACATGGTTTTGTTGGTATCAGGACACCAGGTTTAGTATAAAGGAATAACGTGACTCGCGCTTTATTACGTCGTTTTCACTTCACTACCCTTTGTTTTCATCTTTGTATCTAATCCTGTCCTTTGATCTATCTTTTAGCGACATGGCCTCCTCGAACGACCACTTTCGGAATCTACTTCCCAGGATCGCACAGAGAGGATCTTGAACGCACCGACTCTTGCGGAAGCTCAAGAGAGAGAAACTGACCTACTTACCGAGATTCTCAGGACAATTACCGCATTGGGAGGACCCACAACTCTCATTACCGCCCCTGAGGGCGTCGCTGCACCAGCTACACTTGCCAGAGCTGGCACTGTATCGGATTTCCGGAGGCTACACCTGGCTGTGTTTATAGGGTTAGCCGAACCACTTGACGCCGAGCAATGGCTAATCAATATGAAGAACCTACTAACGGCCGCATGGGTCCCCGATGAAGAGAAGGTAAACGTGATAAAGATTCAATTGGAAGACGAGGCCCGTACTTGGTGGTCCGTCGAAGAGAGCAGGCTCGATGAGTCGATCGAATGGAGCAAGTTCAAAGAATGCGTCTTAGACCACTGCTTTCCCTCCATAGCCAAAACAGAAATGGAGGAAAGATTTATCTTGCTAAAGCAGAACGTCCGTCCCGTTGATGTATATGCGGCAGAATTCAACCGTCTGAGCCGACTCGTTCCTTATATGGTCGCTTCAGAGGCTACCAGGGCCAAATGTTTCTTACAGGGACTGGACTTTTAGCTGCAGCAGTTGATTGCCTCTTTCACGAATTCAAGAGAAGTTGTTCAATAAATTCAAAGGCTCCAGCTCGAGTGACAGGAGGCCCCCAATTATCCTGGCATGTACTCATACATCGTCCCAAAGGGTCATACCAGTTCACAGGCCAAGAATGACGCAGATGAAGCGTCGCTTCGTGCCCCAGCAGCAACAGAGGAAAACTTTGGTTTGCGGTTACTGTCACATGATCGGACATACTCAGAAGGACTGCCGCCGTGCCAAAGGACAGTGTTTACTTTGCGGGTCCAGTCAGCACAGGGTTAGTAGTTGCCCTTAGCGGACAGAGTTACAGGGAGGATTTGGACCGCAGCAGCAGAGATCATTGGAGCGGAGGCAGACCAACACAAGTCACGGTAGGGGATGGGCTTTCACCATGACTGCCGAACAGACAGAGGCCTCGAGTGAAGTTGTTACAGGTACTCTATTCGTTCATTCTACGCCAGTTAAAGTACTATTTGATTCAGGAATGTCACGCCCCGCTTCCCAAAATATGGAATACGAGGGGTTGACAAGGCCAGCCATGCTCCTACGGTCGAGGAAATATCCTGCCATGGTCACACTTCGGCTTCTAGCTTTACGTGGTAATCAGTAATCAATGCACAGGTAATGAGAAATGCAGTCAAAAGTCAAAAAAAATACAAAATGACTAACCAGATAGAGATCAAGGAAGTATAGCTCTGGGTCGCTAATCAAGAAGTCCGCGATGTCCTCGGGGTACGTCACGCCCTGGTCCAAGGTTAGATCCACTTCTCACTCTGAACATGCATACTCAGATTGTCAGAGCGACACGATAGAAATACATATGTAGATGCAAATGGTAACTCGTGCGATAATAATGAATATATAACATTAATCAAAAGAGTAAAGACGTGAACATGAAGTAGCCAAAGCAAATAGCTAATAGAGCAGGTAAACAGTAACGCGGTAAACAATATAGCAGGTATGTTAAATCAGTAAACGATGCATGTCAATGTCACCAACCCTATCAGTCTCTAAGTCTCACTGCACAGGTCACTAAGCCTATCGTCAGTCTAAGTGTGAGAGTCAACCACGCAGGAGTATCCCCCACCCAATGGTAGGACCCAAGGGCAAGGGACCACGGGCCCGAAACACGCGCGGTAATAATCAGTAATATCCCTATATATCTCCATATATCTCCATATGTGCCGGCATGGGACTCCCGAGATTCTGTTGAACTCACACTCAAACTACCCCATACCCCGTGGTCTACATCAAACGCCAACCATAAACTCAAATACCAGTCAGTCCATGATGAGTCTACGCGAGAACTGAAGACAGGGTCTCCATCAAGCATGTTTCGACTGATACCCAAGATAAATGGACAATGTTTGGTGCCTTACTTGTGACACCCATTGTAACACCTGAGCCCAATAATACTATTTCTTTTGCTAGTTGAGGGTTATATATTGCTCATTTCAATTATCCTGATTGTTTGGTGCTTTTTGCTAAATTTTAACCGGTTAAGTCATTTTGGCACATAACAAATTTTAACACCGAAAATGAAATTTAAAACATCCATGTTGGCCTACTCGTCGCCACTAGTCGCGTGGTAGCGTCCGCGTGTCGAGATTCCGTCCCGTTCGGCTAAACGGGCAAGTTTGGACGACTACGCGCGCGTACAAGTGTCCGACTTGGGGGCATGCATTTTAATCATTAAACACCTCTTTTCGAAATTTGGAACTCGCTTAAAATCCTATAATTTGAATTTGGAACATTTGGGCGCAACCCGGGCGCGATTTGGAAATGTTTCATTTAGCGCCGAAAATACCCATTTTTAATTTAATATTATAAACTATATAATATAATTCTGTTACCTATTTGTTTACGTATCAATCCTTTTAAATCTTCTAAAATTCGTCACGAGATTTCCCATCCAGCCTATCACGAGCGTCTATTTTTCCTCGTGGGCCCCAATCCACCCTCTCTCTCTCCGTCTCTCTCTATCTCTCTCATCCAACAATCTCTCTCTCTCATCCAACAATCTCTCTCTCTCTATCTTATATTTGCTTTCACTGTTCCTCCTTCTCTTTCACGAGAAACACTCGCGAGAACCCTAAACCCCATCGCGAACCCTAGCCGCCTCCTCCGTCGCCACCGGAGCCCGACGCCGGCGACACCCTCGTCGACCTCACTGCCTCCTCACCCTCACCTCACCAAGCCCTCGTCCTCCTCTCCATCTCCTCCTTACCCGAACACCCCTGCATCCTAACCCGCCACCACCACCTCGTCCATCGTCGCCTCGCCGCCGCAGCCTCCGCGTCGACGCCACCACCACCATCACCTTCGCCTCTTCGCCCTCGTCGCAGCTACTGCACCATTTCTCCCCGTGTGCTCGGCGCAGCGACAGAAACCCCGCTGCCAACCAATGCCTTCTCAGTTGGCCGGAAACCCCCGTCGGCGACCCTCGTCGGCGTGCTGCGCCACCGTAGGCACCTCCTCTTCACCTGTGCACCAGCCCCGACCACCTTCGCTGTACCTCCACTCTCCTTCCCTGTCACATCCCCGCAACCCTAACCGACCACCTGCATCATCCTCGCCGGCGCCCCACCGCCGTCGACCCCATCGCTGTCGTCGTCTCCTTCGAACTCCAGAACCCGCACCCTTACTACCACTGCAGCACCTTCCTTCACCATTCGACCACCATAGCCGCCGCCGGTTCATCCATCGTCGCCGTCGATTCAAGTGCCGCATCGCTGCAGTCTTCTTCCTGGGCCGGGACCTCACCAGAGCCGACATCCAAGCCAAGACCTTGCTTGGGTTGTATTCACATCTCCGCCTTGTCGTATCCATCGTGGTCGTGATCGTCGTGTCGAGCGAAAATCTAGCCGTGATCGTGCATCGGCAGTTTTGTGCTTCATGGTTGCATTACCGTTCGGTTCCCGAGGCAAGTATTTGATACTTGCTTACATGCTAGCGAAGCTTAAAACTTCCCTTAATACAAACTCTAAGTTGCCGTAATATTTACCCATGATATAATAAGGTATTGTTTAGTAAATCACATTACATATATTGCTTCCTGTTCAACCCTAGTAGCATGCCAGATTAACTGTTTCCTGTTGAATCCCCACATAGAAGTGCTAATAGTAGAGCTCCCATTAACCGTATCAGGCTCCGCTGTACCCATATGTTTTCGAACTTGAGACTTAATCTCGCATTGAATCATTATAGTAGCTTCTTGAAATTAATCGGTCTGCTATCAATCCATACTTTAACTAATTAAACCAATTAGAACGTCCTTGCTTAACTTGCTAGATCATCCATGTGACTATTACCTATGCTGTAGTTTTAATAGCTTCATTGCTTCGTGTTATTAATATTGTTGTACCCTGTGATTATTGCACCCAAGGGTGCTTGAACCTGTTAATAAGAAAATACAAAGCATCACTGTGTTTACATGGAATAATATTGTTATTTACTGTTCCTGCTGTTGTTCCTTATTCGTTACTATACCTGTTATAAACCTACATTTGATTGCATTACATATTGACCCGATCTGATACACCTGACACGTGTACTGATACACCGGACCTGACACCCTGTACATATCAACTCGACCTGTTGAAACGTGACCTGACCTGTTACCTGATTTCATGCCTAATGCCGACAAACCTGACCATTCCTGCTGTCTATCCAGACAGACCTACTTTACCTGATTTTGTATTGGCATTAGTCCTTGACTATTGAATACCTGACCTGACATACATAACTTGGGGGTATGGGGAAATCAAAGGTGAAACCGACTTGTAACTCAACAGTTCGATACTTGTTCTGATCAGTCTTACGGGCTTGGCCAGTCCGGGAGTGATGATGCTGACATCACTCATCCATCCTACTACCTATTACTGCTTAGCGGCACGTCTCGGATTCAGCCCCGAGGACCTTGACCGTGGTCCCGGGCACGCACGGGATACTATTGAGTTACATCGACGATTCATCAATTGATTTCAAAGACTGTAGAGTAGAAACCTGATAGAGCAGTTTAGTTACCCATTGCACATTACCCTGCACTGTTGTTTCATAATATTGCTTATTTCATGTTCATACCTGCATTGCTTATTACCATGTTTATATTATTTGGTTGACATGACGTGCTGACGTCTGGGTTTTGCATGGCCCAGATTCTTTGCCACTGTCGCCGACCGTGCAGGAGTACTTCAGCCAGCAGGCTGATTTGAGTTCTATAGTGGTTAGTTTGTTTATTGCATTTTATTTCCAGGTGCGATCCCGCATTATGAGACGTACCTTTCTATTATTATATTGGATCATTTGCTTCCGCACTTATTGTTTATTGACTCTCGTTATTATGGATTTGGACATGTGCTAGATTAGTTTATTTATCTTGTTCTCGATATCTCTACAACCGTAATGTGACTGTGGATGGATACTTCCTACCCACAGGTAGCATGGTTGGCTTTGTCACGTGCCCAATCTTGCGTACTCTGGGAAGCGGGGCGTGACAGGGTTCTTTTGGTATCAGAGCCATAGGATAGTCGGTTTGATTCTTTTGTAGTTGGGTATTGTACCCAATACGTGAATCAGAATACCCGTGTTTAGGAAACATGTCCTGCCACCTTGACCGTTTGCCATTCTTGAATCACATTCTTCCGAATTATATCTTTTACGACGTGCAAACTTACTTTGCATGTCGACTCGGAAACCTGATTTCTTGTTATCCCTAAGACTTGGGCGACTTGGGTGGAGTTAAGTAATTGCGGCTATGATACCGCGGCATAGCTACAATGCGGCACTCTATTTAAGTATCTTGGAGTTCTGGCCTTGATCCACATTCAGAATCTATCATCATGCTAATGTTGGGTGTTTTGAGTTCAGGATTATGACAGGTAAGAAGTTGAAGACGTACCAGAGGCGTGTGAACGAAGCCGCCATGCTTGGGGTGATAAGGGAAATGCTGGAAATCAAAGAAACAGACCGAGCTGATCCAGCAGCAAGCGGACTTGTTTCAGGAAGGGTTGCAGATCGTTCAGCAGTCTGTAAACGATGTTGGAACTAGACCAGTTGACCGAGTAAGGACCGTAGCAGACTTCAGACTTTTGGATCCGTCTACTTTCACTGGTCTGGAGGAGCCGTTGCCAGCCGAGCAGTGGCTAGTGACACGGAGAAATTGCTGATTGCGGCACAGATCCCAGAGGACAAGAGAGTTGTTGTGATGCGCTTTCAGCTAGTGGTTTACGCCGAGAGTGATGGCTTGTGGAGGAGACCCGCCTGCCCAAGCCAATCAGTTGGGCTGTTTTCTCTAAAAGTTTCCTAGAGAAATGCTTCCCGCGGACTGCACGGGAGAAAATGAAGGAGAAATTATCGGACTAAGGCAGAATGGAGCAACCGTGGACGTGCATGCGGCAGAGTGGAAGAGACTCAGTAGTCTCGCTGGGCCTTTCGCGGCCAACGATGCAGACAGCAGTTGGGGTAAAGAAGCAGTTCTGTCGGGCCAGTCAAGTTTAGGGCTAGGCCGACGAACAATGTTCTTGCGCCTATGGTAGTGGATAGTAATGAAGAGCCAGCAGTTGTTCGTGACTTTATGGATGTGTTGAAGATGCATCAGACTTACCTCCAAAGCGAGATGTGGAGTTTGCGTTTGACCTTATTCCCGGTGCAGCGCCAGTGTCAAAATCGTATTATCCGATGGCACCGGTGGAATTGGAAGGAGTTAAGCAACAAGTGGGTGAATTACTCGAGAAGAGATGGATTCGAAGTAGCAACTCACCTTGGGGAACTCCAGTTCTTTTAGTAAAGAAGAAGGATGGACGAGTGGGATGTGCATGGATTATCGAGAATTGAACCGGGTGACTATTAAGAACAAGTACCCGATCCCTCGCATTGGAGAACTTTTGAGCAGCTTGGTAGCGCGAGGGTATTCTCGAAACTGGACTTGCGATCAGGATATCATCAGGTCCGAGTGAAAGCAGAGGACATTTGCAAGACGGCGTTTCGAACTCGATATAGACATTTCGAGTATTTGGTGATGCCCTTCGGAGTGACTAATGCGCCGGCAATATTCATGGATTTGATGAACATGATCTTTTCAACATTCTTGGACCAGTTTATTTTGGTATTCATTGACGATATTCTGGTGTACTCGAGGAGTCCGGAGGAGCATGCTGAGCATTTAAGGATCGCATTGCAGACGCTGAGACAAGAGAAGTTATTCGCGAAGATGAGTAAGTGCGAATTCTGGCTGGAAGAAGTGAAGTTTCTGGGGCATGTCGTGTCGGGCAATGGAATCGCCGTTGATCCCGAGAAGATTACAGCAGTTCGAGATTGGCCTATTCCAAGAAATGTGGCTGAGATAAGAAGTTTCCTTGGTTTGGCCGGGTACTACAGGAGATTTGTGGAGAACTTCGCTCGTTTGGCAGAGCCGTTAACCAAGCTTACGCGTAAGGAAGTACCGTTTGTTTGGACGGATGGTTGTGCATTGGCCTTCGAGGTGTTGAAGCAGAAGTTGATAACCGCCCCTATCCTAACCGTACCGGATGATTCAGGAGGACTGGTGATTCATAGCGACGCATCCGGAAAGGGATTGGGATGTGTTTTGATGCAGAGTGGGAAAGTCGTCGCTTACGCATCGAGACAACTGAAGACTCATGAGAAGATTTATCCGACTCATGACTTGGAGCTTGCAGCCGTGGTCGTCGCCCTGAAGATCTGGAGACACTACCTTTTGGGCGGGAGAGTCGAAGTCTTTACTGATCACAAGAGTTTAAAGTATGTGTTCACTCAGAAGGAGTTGAACATGAGGCAACGCAGATGGTTGGAGCTGATGGCCGACTATGACCTTGATCTTAAGTACCATCCGGGAAAAGTCAACGTCGTGCCGGATGCGCTGAGTCGGTTACCAGCAATTCAGACATTGACTGCACAGAGGGAGATCATTGCGGATTTTCGGAGATTCGACTTGGAGGTTGTACTACCACATGCTACAGGACAGTTGATGCAATTGCAAGTACAGTCGTCCTTAGTTGAGAAGATTAAAGTGGCGCAATCGCAGGATGCTAGGCTGCAAAAGTTTCGAGAGCAGGTTGAAGCCGGACTGCGAACCGATTTACTGATCCATGAAGACGGTTCGTTGAGATATGGTAGCCGTGTGTGTGTGACAAAGGAGATGTGCGTGAAGAGCTTATGAAGGAGGCACACAGTTCAGCTTACTCTGTACATCCAGGAGGGACAAAGATGTACCGAGATATTCGACAGCACTTCTGGTGGGAAGGTATGAAACGGGAAATTGCTCGCTTCGTGGCTAAGTGCTTGGTGTGTCAGCAAGTCAAGGCTGAACACCAAAGGGTTGTTGGTTTGTTGCAACCACTTCCGATTCCTCAGTGGAAGTGGGAACATATAACCATGGATTTCGTGACGGCTTTACCGCGGAGTCCAAAGGGCAACAGTGCCGTATGGGTGATTGTCGATCGTTTGACCAAGGCAGCTCACTTTATTCCTTTTCGGGTTGGTCAATCGACGGAGACTTTGGCAGAACGGTACATGCAGGAGATTGTAAGACTGCATGGAGTACCGGTAAGCATCGTGTCCGATCGGGGCACTCGGTTCTTGTCGCACTTCTGGAGGAGTTTACAAGAAAGTTTGGGGACTCGATTGAAGTTTAGCACAGCTTATCATCCTCAAACTGATGGACAATCGGAGAGAACGATCCAGACCCTTGAAGATATGTTGAGGGCTTGCATGTTGGACTTCAAAGGTTCTTGGGAGGATCATCTACACCTGGTGGAGTTTTCGTACAACAATAGCTTCCAAGCGACTATTCAGATGGCTCCGTTTGAAGCATTGTATGGTCGTAAGTGCCGTTCACCCGTTTGTTGGGATGATGTTGGTGAACGAAGGTTACTAGGACCAGATTTGGTGGTACAGACAGTCGAGAAGGTGAATACAGTCAGGAAGCATATGAAGGCTGCTCAAGACAGACAGAAGAGTTGGGCCGACACGTCAAGAAGACCTCTAGAGTTCGCCATGGGTGATTTGGTATTCCTGAAGATATCACCGACTAGAGGGGTGATTCGCTTTGGAAGTCGGGGAAAGCTTAGTCCTCGATTCGTTGGACCCTTCGAGATATTGGAGCGTGTTGGAGAGGTAGCGTACCGGTTGGCGTTACCACAGTCATTAGCAGGAGTTCACGATGTGTTTCATATGTCTCAACTGCGGAGGTATGTTCGTGATGAGACTCATGTCTTGGATCATTCGGAGTTGACCGTACGGGAGGACCTAACTTTTGAAGAGCGACCAGTTGAAATCAAGGATCGAAGAGAAAAGGTTCTTAAGAACAAGGTTATCCCTCTTGTGCTAGTTTCTTGGGGTAATCGATCGCATGGAGAATCCACTTAGGAGCGAGAAGACGAGATCCGGCAGAAATTCCCTCACCTTTTCCAGTAGTTAGCTATCTTGTATTCTTGGAATTTCGAAGACGAAATTCTTTTGTAGTTGGGTATGATGTAACACCCGAGCCCAATAATACTATTTCTTTTGCTAGTTGAGGGTTATATATTGCTCATTTCAATTATCCTGATTGTTTGGTGCTTTTTGCTAAATTTTAACCGGTTAAGTCATTTTGGCACATAACAAATTTTAACACCGAAAATGAAATTTAAAACATCCATGTTGGCCTACTCGTCGCCACTAGTCGCGTGGTAGCGTCCGCGTGTCGAGATTCCGTCCCGTTCGGCTAAACGGGCAAGTTTGGACGACTACTCGCGCGTGCAAGTGTCCCACTTGGGGGCATGCATTTTAATCATTAAACACCTCTTTTCGAAATTTGGAACTCGCTTAAAATCCTATAATTTGAATTTGGAACATTTGGGCGCAACCCGGGCGCGATTTGGAAATGTTTCATTTAGCGCCGAAAATACCCATTTTTAATTTAATATTATAAACTATATAATATAATTCTGTTACCTATTTGTTTACGTATCAATCCTTTTAAATCTTCTAAAATTCGTCACGAGATTTCCCATCCAGCCTATCACGAGCGTCTATTTTTCCTCGTGGGCCCCAATCCACCCTCTCTCTCTTCGTCTCTCTCTATCTCTCTCATCCAACAATCTCTCTCTCTCTATCTTATATTTGCTTTCACTGTTCCTCCTTCTCTTTCATGAGAAACACTCGCGAGAACCCTAAACCCCATCGCGAACCCTAGCCGCCTCCTCCGTCGCCACCGGAGCCCGACGCCGGCGACACCCTCGTCGACCTCACTGCCTCCTCACCCTCACCTCACCAAGCCCTCGTCCTCCTCGCCATCTCCTCCTTACCCGAACACCCCTGCATCCTAACCCGCCACCACCACCTCGTCCATCGTCGCCTCGCCGCCGCAGCCTCCGCGTCGACGCCACCACCACCATCACCTTCTCCTCTTCGCCCTCGTCGCAGCTACTGCACCATTTCTCCTCGTGTGCTCGGCGCAGCGACAGAAACCCTGCTGCCAACCAGTGCCTTCTCAGTTGGCCGGAAACCCCCGTCGGCGACCCTCGTCGGCGTGCTGCGCCACCGTAGGCACCTCCTCTTCACCTGTGCACCAGCCCCGACCACCTCCGCAGTACCTCCACTCTCCTTCCTTGTCACATCCCCGCAACCCTAACCGACCACCTGCATCATCCTCGCCGGCGCCCCACCGCCGTCGACCCCATCGCTGTCGTCGTCTCCTTCGAACTCCAGAACCCGCACCCTTACTACCACTGCAGCACCTTCCTTCACCATTCGACCACCATAGCCACCGCCGGTTCATCCATCGTCGCCGTCGATTCAAGTGCCGCATCGCTGCAGTCTTCTTCCTGGGCCGGGACCTCACCAGAGCCGACATCCAAGCCAAGACCTTGCTTGGGTTGTATTCACATCTCCGTCTTGTCGTATCCATCGTGGTCGTGATCGTCGTGTCGAGCGAAAGTCTAGCCGTGATCATGCATCGGCAGTTTTGTGCTTCATGGTTGCATTACCGTTCGGTTCCCGAGGCAAGTATTTGATACTTGCTTACATGCTAGCGAAGCTTAAAACTTCCCTTAATACAAACTCTAAGTTGCCGTAATATTTACCTATGATATAATAAGGTATTGTTTAGTAAATCACATTACATGTATTGCTTCCTGTTCAACCCTAGTAGCATGCCAGATTAACTGTTTCCTGTTGAATCCCCACATAGAAGTGCTAATAGTAGAGCTCCCATTAACCGTATCAGGCTCCGCTGTACCCATATGTTTTCGAACTTGAGACTTAATCTCGCATTGAATCATTATAGTAGCTTCTTGAAATTAATCGGTCTGCTATCAATCCATACTTTAACTAATTAAACCAATTAGAACGTCCTTGCTTAACTTGCTAGATCATCCATGTGACTATTACCTATGCTGTAGTTTTAATAGCTTCATTGCTTCGTGTTATTAATATTGTTGTACCCTGTGATTATTGCACCCAAGGGTGCTTGAACCTGTTAATAAGAAAATACAAAGCATCACTATGTTTACATGGAATAATATTGTTATTTACTGTTCCTGCTGTTGTTCCTTATTCGTTACTATACCTGTTATAAACGTACATTTGATTGCATTACATATTGACCCGATCTGATACACCTGACACGTGTACTGATACACCGGACCTGACACCCTGTACATATCAACTCGACCTGTTGAAACGTGACCTGACCTGTTACCTGATTTCATGCCTAATGCCGACAAACCTGACCATTCCTGCTGTCTATCCAGACAGACCTACTTTACCTGATTTTGTGTTGGCATTAGTCCTTGACTATTGAATACCTGACCTGACATACATAACTTGGGGGTATGGGGAAATCAAAGGTGAAACCGACTTGTAACTCAACAGTTCGATACTTGTTCTGATCAGTCTTACGGGCTTGGCCAGTCCGGTAAGCTCACGCATAGAAACTTCCTTAACAAGATCGGCACCTCGCTCTTTTGGTACCCTGTTTAGGAGTGATGATGCTGACATCACTCATCCATCCTACTACCTATTACTGCTTAGCGGCACGTCTCGGATTCAGCCCCGAGGACCTTGACCGTGGTCCCGGGCACGCACGGGATACTATTGAGTTACATCGACGATTCATCAATTGATTTCAAAGACTGTAGAGTAGAAACCTGATAGAGCAGTTTAGTTACCCATTGCACATTACCCTGCACTGTTGTTTCATAATATTGCTTATTTCATGTTCATACCTGCATTGCTTATTACCATGTTTATATTATTTGGTTGACATGACGCGCTGACGTCTGGGTTTTGCATGGCCCAGATTCTTTGCCACTGTCGCCGACCGTGCAGGAGTACTTCAGCCAGCAGGCTGATTTGAGTTCTATAGTGGTTAGTTTGTTTATTGCATTTTATTTCCAGGTGCGATCCCGCATTATGGGACGTACCTTTCTATTATTATATTGGATCATTTGCTTCCGCACTTATTGTTTATTGACTCTCGTTATTATAGATTTGGACATGTGCTAGATTAGTTTATTTATCTTGTTCTCGATATCTCTACAACCGTAATGTGACTGTGGATGGTTACTTCCTACCCATAGGTAGCATGGTTGGCTTTGTCACGTGCCCAATCTTGCGTACTCTGGGAAGCGGGGCGTGACACCCATACAAGTGCTTCCATAATTTTCCCATACCAATTATAGTCACACTTATACACGTCCCACAGAAGTCGACAATGCAATAAATCAATAGGGTCCACTGATTGTGTACAAGTACGTGTCACTTTCACTTATCCGTTCATGATTAAACATTAACGTACTTGACACAATCAAACACTAAAACCTAACACTGGGTAATGCACATGATCACTAGGTTACCAATGCAATGACATATATGGAATGTGATGAGAATACAGTAATTAAGACATGCTTAAGATACCATCAGTCGTGTCCTACCACTCGTATAATTTATCATAAATCATACATGCAAAATTTAGCGAAACAATGAACAGGGGATAAGCAGTATGTTTAAATATCTAACCATCAAAATTGGTTTCACGTTAATCGGGTTTCAGGATCACTAGATATGGCAGTTTCATTTTATGCGTTCACTTCTAGAAATCCGGTTTCAGAATCGGAAGTCCGTTTCATAACGCATTTTAATCCCAGTTGGGATTGTAATTAGACGACTCTATAGTTGAACTATATTTAGTATTATCAGTTATGTTTCCACCTCAATTGGCGGATCAACAATATATTATGGCGACAAGGAGTTATGTACAGATTATGTTCGATGTGTAAAATCTGCTTCTGCAGAATTAAGCAAGACGTATTGACATTGTAAAGTGAATTAAAAACATCAAACGGTTGAGGAAACCAGTGAGACCAGTCGAGTAAGAAAGCTAATTCAATTTCCTACGTAACGATAAAGGGTTCCGCGCATTCTCATATTTGAACAGTAACATACTGGGGTTTAGAAACATGGGTTAATCGGGATTTCCATTCTGGACTGCAGTCCAGAATCGTTATCCTCCGCAATTATCTCTTTCATAATTAGTTAGAACTCAGAGACCAACTATAGAATACTTCAGGTTAAACAGTTAGCTTCGATACGAGCCATCTAACGCTAAAATCCGGTTTGTACATAATTTAATATCAATTTTATAGTTTGGCCTGTACGAAGGTTTTCAGGTTTTACGACAGAAATTAGGACGCCATTTTACGTGGGCAAACGACCTTATTTTGTAACCAAAATCTTAAGGGATATTCATTATAACTCGGGCCACTCAATGTTATTTATTGCCATCAATTTAACTGGGTTTGTAGGTCGTGTTTTACATCGAACACTTAACTTATAACAATTTACACGAAAAGTATATGCGGGAATTTTTGGTAATTTGGATTGTAATATAAAAAGTAGCATGAAGCAAGTATTAAACTTACCTGAAAATGGCCGGAGACACAACCGTGATGATGGCGACGACAGCAACGGCACGATCACGGCGCAACGAACACAACGCCGGCAGCAACAACAACAACAATCTTGGACTCGGCTATGGCCCGAGCTCGTGGCGCGGCCTCGGCTATCGGCTTGAGTTTGGTCTCGATGAATTGTGACGGGGTGGCTGCAGTTATGATGGAGATGACGGTGGCTAGTTGGAGCTTGTTGGTGGCGGCGATGGCGATGGCAGATCGGTCCTTTTAACTGGACCGTCTGGATGCATCCCAAAGCAATCCAGCACCCCTTCGTCCATGATCAGCTGGTATTGTCTATCTAGTTTAGTCTAAAGGACATCACCAGTCAAGAATTTAATATGGGAAAATCCATCACGATCAGCAAAGCTCCACCCCTGAACCATGTTGGCACTTAAATCTTTTGTCCAAGTCACGATATCATCTGTAACTTCAATACCAAACCAAACTTCACCAGGATGGCCCTGATCATGAAAATTTGCCAGGTCCTCTGCATAAGTTGAGTCTCAATAGCTTTGTAGCCCCAGCAATGATGTTTCGATCTCATTTGCATCTGGCACATCCTTATCTGAACTGTAATCAGAAGTTGGCGGGAAATTGCAGCTGGAGAGGACCTCAGCGGCGTCTACGTGTCGCTGCTCGTCTTCCACATTGCTTCCGTAGTCGCTCTTGATCGACCACGGATCGGCCGCCACCGACCGATCGTCGTCCGACACCTACTCCCCCTTCGACGTCGACGGCACCACCCCTCCTCGGCTGCGAGAGGTAGGCGTCCTCCGGTGGCACCTAAGGCATTCCCGACATCAAGATGCAGCTCCAAGTCCTAACCCAGAGAGAGAGGGGGAGAGAATGATGGAAGAGGCGAAGGGGAGGTGATTGCAGGGGAATGGAGGGATGCGAGGGTGAGGTCGGGAAGATGAGTTCTTGTCGGGGAATAAGAAGGAAGTGTAGGAAAGGGTGGAGTGATGACGACGAGGGGTCGAGCTCCGGCGACGAGACGTGCAGGCGAAGCTGCGGGGACGAGGGTGTTGGGTTTGGATGTTGGGTCATTGTTGTCGGTAGTATGGAGGAGAGGGAGGTGAGCGGGGAGAGGTGGAAGAGGAGGCGAGGTTGTCGAGGCGGAGTCGGGGATGCCGGTGAGGTCGAAGGTGAGGCGACAAGGTGAGGTGGTTGAAAATGAGGTCGGGTTTGCACTAGTAAAATAGGGGGTTGCCCCTACGGATATTGGAATCCGTAGGGACAGATATAACTTGGTCCTACGGATTAATCCGTAGGGCTAAAAGGTTGCCCCTATGGGCAAAGACGTCCAAGAATAAAAATATTAATTCTTAATTTGGTGTTTGTCCCTACGGAGCCGCAAACAAAGGACCTACGGGTATATCCGTAGGGGCAACTAAATATCAAATTACTAAAGCACAGATCGATCGCCTACGCTCACAATTTCTTTCTCTCTCGATCTCGATCGCGCGCGAAAATAAGCCCCAAATCGCCACGCCGTCGTCGCCAACGTTGTTCTCCTCGTCGCCACCGCCGGTTTCGTCGCCACCGCAGTTCTCGTCTCCACCGCGGTTCAGGTCGTCGCCACCGCCATTCAGGTCGTCGCCCCAGCCCCAGCAGCCATTCAGGTGAGTAAATCTCGAGGTAAATTAAAGAATTTTTGGATTATTTTGGGCTTAGGGTTCATGGCGCGCGAGTTGGGGTTGGGCAGGGGTCGCGGTCGCGGTCGCGGTCGGGGTCGGGGTAGGGTTAGGGTTGGGGCAGAGGCTGGGCTGCGGGGTCGGGGTCGGGTTCGGGGTCGGGGTAGGGTTAGGGTCGGGGTCGGGGTCGGGGTATGGTTAATTTATCAAATTTTTTATTGGGGGTGCGGCTGGGGCTGCGGGCTGGGGCTAGGGCTAGGGTTGGGGCTAGGGCTCGGGCTGTGGCTAGGGTTAGGGTTGGGGCTCGGGCTGCGGCTAGGGCTGTGCGTCCTCCAGAGGGCGATCATAGGATCGGTGAAGTGAGGTGGCTGGATATGAGATACGATGGATTTCCATGTGTTCAATGGAATGCTGAGGGTCAGAGTCGGTTATTCATATATCTCCCAAAAAAGAATGAGTTTGTTATCAAAGGTGTATTGACTTCTACATCAAGGAATATCAGTTATATGTCATCCAGTGACTAAGTCTATTTCTGGCCCAACCATATTTATGAATCGTTTCTTCTTTTTCCTTCTTACGTATATTTACTAGTTCAGACTGTATGCACCTCTGCAATCAACGCCGAGAACTTGTACATTATAGGTTAATAGACATATGCTATGAAATCACGGTGCATATCGAATTCATGATATGTTATAGTCCCTCATTATTTTTACTGTGGTGAGAAAGCAGTCGCTGGTGGCCACAAGCCATAGAATTGGCAGTTGTCCTACCTGCGATAACATCTTACAAATCATCAGTAGACATCTCTGTTATATTAATCTTTTAATGTCTGCATGCATGCATGTTTATTTGCATATTTCCACTTGTTTGTGCCATAGTTTTTGTGTGCATGTGTGCGTGTGTGCCACAGTTATATTTACTTCTACATCAAGGAATATCAGTCGCATGGCAGGATTTAGTCCGGTTTTGGCCTAACCGCATTTATGAATTTGTCTTTTAGATGTTTTTCTGAGTGTCACATCGTTCTCACCCAAGTTTGTAAGCCATGTTCATTATTCTTGCAATTCTTTTAACTTGAATATGCCAGTTATTGTTCCGTTTACTATAAAGTTGCAACAAAGAGTCTCTGTTAGCACTTCCATGCACCCTTTACATGTTTTTATCATATCCACTCCTATCTATCCAGAAAGTCAACATCTTCTGGTATTTGTTTTCAAAAAGAAAAGATAAGAGAGGAAAAGATATTTGTCCGTCTCATATTTGAGCATACTTTTGATTTTCTTGCAGATTCTGGGTTGATTTTCTGTGATAATTCATAAACATAGTAATATTTGTAATGTTTCTTCTTGTTAGTCTAGCTTTCCTCTTATGAATGCCAACACTGTTTTTGCCCTCCTTTTCTTCGGGGCACATGATATCTTGCACCTCTCCTCTCGAAAACTTATTTCTCTTTTATTTTCTATATCTTTATTTTATTTTATCTTATTTGCTACGCTTTGTTTTGTTTTATTATATTTTTCCTCTGCTAATTATATTCTTCTAGATCATGTTTGCCTAATCTATCCGAGGCTTAGCATAATCTAGTTGCGATAAACAATTCCATCTTCTGCTACTATGGTGGCACTGAGAAACTTCCATTTAGAAATGACAGCACGTATTTTGTGGAAGTACTGTACATAAGTAAAACCACAACGGGCATGACAAATTTGTTGACCAGGTTCCGATTACTGTGTGAAAGTTGTTCGGATGAAATTCTAATTCTGGTGGAATTGAAATCGATAACCGGTTCATATGGTGATTTAGGCTGCTTCAGTGATATTTATGCCTACATTGATGCCTCAAGCAACGAATCAATGATGTGGATCACAAACTAATTAAATAAATTTTGAATACCAATCTGGACTGGGATTTGTGATTGGGGAGAAGTTTGTGTGCTCATGGGCATGACACAAGTCGGGAAAAGTACAACTTACAACGATCGTGTTCCAAATTAACGTAATTCAAATAGCAATTCCTTGGAATTTTTTAGTCCAGAGAATCTTGATCGAGTCTCAGTTCCATATTATTGCTAGTGGATGCGTTTTGTTCAAAGAGTCTTTTCCTTTTAGTAATTTTCCTTTTTAGGGAGTTTTCGACATTGAAATCTCACTAGTTGATAATGTTAAATGAGTTCTAGTCCTAATTTGCTACATTTTTTATATATAGTAGATGGTGATACTTCTTTAAGTAAAAACAACCCTACACTTAAGAGAAATCATAAATCGAAACACACATATATAGAATACAACTCATACATGGGTATCCTCAAATCTAACTTTAATTATCGATAATTTATTTTTTTCAACGACAAACGCACACACAAAGCATATACACGGATTTTCTCCTTTGTCAGTAACCATCCCGTTCTTAGATTTCTCAATATAGTCATCATAACCTACAATTTATATGATACAGTCTAACATGGCCCATGAGTACGTCAGGGTTAGGTTCTTCTATGACTTCTTAGTGTCCAATGGAAAGCATACATCAGATTTGTGCAGGTCAGGTTCTTCTATGACTTTCAAGAGTCTCAACTGATTCTGTAAATTACACCCTAGTTGGGTGATACTTTTACCACTTCTCACTGCAGGTGCGCTCTCTAATATCCATTTTGAATGTAATATTATAGATATTCAAAATGGATATTAGAGAGCGCACCTGCAGTGAGAAGTGATAAAAGTATCACCCAACAAGAGTGTAATTTACAGAATCAGTTGAGACTCTTGAAAGTCATAGAAGAACCTGACCTGCACAAATCTGATGTATGCTTTCCATTGGACACTAAGAAGTCTCTAAAGGGAAAATCCTATGTGAAAGCCATCATTAGTTCATATCAGAAGATTGATGCTGAAACAGAGAACAAGGAATGCCATTTTTTTCTTCTTCTGCCACATTACTGTCTTCTGCCACAATACTGTCTTGAAAAAATATTATCAAAGGGATCATGGATGATGATGATGAGCAATACTATGGACTCCATTTCTTCAGGATCCTGCTACCTGATTTCTCTACCAAACTGGTGTTCTCTCTCTCTCTCTCTCTGTGTGTGTGTGATATATTAGGTTAGAAAAATACATATGCATATGTATAATAGCTTAAATTTAGTCCTCATGATATGATTGCATCAACTAAGAAAATATCTACCCAAGGTGTTTAAAAGTTTTAATTACTTTATACTAATAATACTTTCCATGTTCTGAAATATTTGTCCATGATGCCTGACGCATTCGCAGGCGCACCACGTGTGTAGAAATAAATATCTCTGGATTGTCATCGCAACTTTGAAGTTTCGATGTATCGGTATGCTATATATCTGTATTTTAGCTTTCTTTCTTATGCATGTCTTTTAATGATTCGCAGCCGGTTCCGAATAAATTTACCAAGCAGATTAGTAAGATGGTCAATAGAAGAGAAAATGCTAACCTAGTGAGCCACAATGGATAATTTGTCATTATTAATCCATCTTCCTGAAAACGGTTTATACGGAGGAAGTATATTTCATGGTACTTGAGAAAAATATATGTTGAAGTCAAAAACTATCAAGATTTAAATCCTCGCTTATAGTCTTCCAAGATATTTTATATTCCACGGCAAGGTGACAATAATTGCATGCTTGTGCATGATTTGGTATGTAGATTCAAGGTTATGCATGGCTACGACCCTTTCTTATGGTTTCTTATCATAATTTTCTGCACACTTATAGTTTATAAAGGCAGTTAGATCATATCTCTATAAAGAAAAACTTAAAATAACAACCTTTATACTAAAAAAATTATGTATGCTATTACTTAGTAGTTTATGGTTTTTAGACGCAAAAGCCATTTGAGAAATACTTTTCCTACCCACTATTAATCCATATTCTCAATATAGTCATTGAATTTGCACGCGCACATAATAAGAAGGAGAAGACAGTAATGTGGCAGAAAAAGAAGAAGAAGACAGTAATGTGGCAGAAGAAGAAGAAAATGGCATTCCTTGTTCTCTGTTTTAGCATCAATCTTCTGATATGAACTAATGATGGCTTTCACATAGGCTTTTCCCTTTAGAGACTTCTTAGTGTTCAATGGAAAGCATACATCAGATTTGTGCAGGTCAGGTTCTTCTATGACTTTCAAGAATCTCAACTGATTCTGTAAATTACACTCTTGTTGGGTGATACTTTTATCACTTCTCACTGCAGGTGCGCTCTCTAATATTCATTTTGAATGTAATATTATAGATATCCATACCTGTTTATGTCAAAATTACTTATATTGTCAATGTTTGAATGTCTAGTTGTTGGTGATGCGTCCATATCAGGGACAGAGGCCACTCCCGTTCCTCCAGGTATGTTTATATATTATATAGGGCATGTATATTGATTTAGAATGCTATATCATAAGTATACACACATTCCTTTTGCTCTTAGTCGTCCAACTCATTATCATGGGCTGCTTGATGAGATTAGATTTGCGCCTGATGATCTACAAGAGCTTGTTCACTCCCTGTCATATGTGTAAGCAGCGCTATATGCGAGTTTACCTTGTTAATATGTATGTACTGAAATTAATTAATATTATTCAAATTTTGATACATGCAGATACCAGAGGAGCACATCTTCTATCTTTGTAGGTAAGGCTTTGAATTTGTTGATTTTGGTATTTCTTGTCAATTTTATAGACCAGTATGTGCTAAATATAATGTTCTGACAGTTGCTAGGGGGAAGGTAGCATTTGAATCTGCTGACCCCAGTCCTGGACGCCGCACACAGACGACACCACGGAGGTTGGGAGAGAGGCCGAGGACTGGGCTCTAGCAGGGCCCATATGAGGTTATTTGGTTGTAGACTTATGTTTTATTAATCATACATGTACATATCTAATTAAAATAAACTACAGTTTTCCAAACTAGATATCCAAATGGGATTTCGAAATAACTCGATAATGATAAGAATTCGAATAAAACAGAGTTCTTACACGCTTATTGCACACGTTAGGTCCAGACG
This sequence comes from Agapanthus africanus, assembly GCA_030015575.1. Taxonomy (NCBI): domain Eukaryota; kingdom Viridiplantae; phylum Streptophyta; class Magnoliopsida; order Asparagales; family Amaryllidaceae; genus Agapanthus; species Agapanthus africanus. Next base: position 549,080,131 of record CM057347.1, on the reverse strand, counting down.
CGACGGGGTAGGCGCAAGATTCTAGCGTTTATCAGAGGTGGAGCTGGACCGAGCTAGGCTAGCATTTTGATTCTTATTTTTTGAATCATGTATTTATTTATATGATACATATTGTACTACATTTTGAAACATTTTGGGCGATATTGATTTTGGTTTATATTTATATCATATTCAGTTTTTTGGTTTCTTTTGTATATTATATGCATGAGATGTGAATATGAATACTGCGATATATGTTGTGTGATGATTAATTTTATATTTGATTGATGTATATATTATTGTGCACAGGGCGGAAAAAAATCAGGCAGCCCACTTTTAAAAAAAAAATACAGATAATGTGTACCTACGGATTAATCCGTAGGTACACATGTTGCCCCTACGGCTCAGCCCGTAGGTACACAATAACAGCAGTAACTGATATTTTCCACCCGATCGCAGTACCAGGGGTTGAGAGTGCCCCTACGGATACAACCGTAGGGCCAACTGCCTAGCCCCTACAGCGTTATCCGTAGGGGCCATATATCAGGATTCCTGATATATGGCCCCTACGGATAGGTACCTACGCCTATATCCGTAGGCGTTATATCCTGCCCCTACGGTTATGTCCGTAGGTACCTCCAATATAATAAAAAAACCATAAATAATATAACTTTTTTTTACCCTACGCATTACTCCGTAGGGGCAATAGGACCTACACAGATATCCGTAGGGACAAGTTCAGGGCTTCAACTTGCACCTGCGGCCTTTGCACCTACGGGGCATTTTTTAGCCCCTACGCATATGCCCGTAGGGGCAACCCTTATTTGTAGTAATTAGGGAGAAAAGAGAGACGAGGTGGCTTGGGGAGCTCGTGAGCGGCACGGTCGTGGTTGGGGTCGGGGTCGTGGGGCACGTAGTCGGGGACGTTGGCGAAGACGCGGGGGCATGGGCGACGTGGGTTGCACAGTGAACAGAGGAAGAAGAGAGCGGGAAATGTGAAACGGAAAGGGGGAAGGAGGAAGTTAACGGGTCGGGTTTAGGTTGATTGGGCTGGGCCGGCCAAGGAGAATAAAAAACAATAAAAGAAATAGGGAAAGGTGGGCCGGACTGGGTTAAGAAATGGGAAATTATTTAAAGGAAATTTAAAAGAAATAGAAGTGAGATGGGCCGGCTAAATAAAAGGAGAAAAATAAAAGGGAAGGGAAAAGTAATCTAGTTTTAGGTTAGGAGTTTAATAAACTAAATTAAATAAGAGATATACAAAATGTATATATTTAAATCAGACAGACCCGGATTATATTCTGGAAAGATACATAAAATTTGTAGAAAATTCAGGAAAATATCTGGAGACTTATTTATTAAGATAAGCTAAATATTTATAGGGGATTGGGTATAGAAAAGAGAAAATGGTAAAGGGAAAAATAAAAAGGGATTTAAGTAATAGAATTAGTTTTTGGAAAAAAAAGGATTTTTAAATACTTAAAATAATTATAAGTATGAATAGGTAAATTTGTAAGTGACCCCTATTAATAAAAATACGGCTATTGGCCTATAAAAGAACTGGGTATTATATCATACCGCCCTTACAAAAATTTCGTCCTCGAAATTTAAAATAAACAATAACTTATAAAATAATAAGCGAAAAGCTACCACATCGAACATTGACACATTGTGATTTACCTAAATTATCTAGGTAAAAATCGAAGGTCTATATATGTATAAGAATGACGCAACTAAAACGATAAGTCTAGCAAGTACAGGGTAGACTCCCCTATAAGTCTAAGTAAGTACAAGAGGATAAAATAGCAATAACACACAATAGTGAAGGGTTTGCCAATAGGCCAAGGTATTTGAGAATAAATGCATCAATCAAACAATTTCAAGATGACTTAGAAAACTCACATGGTGAAAATAAGAAACATAGCACAAAATAATACGTGCAACGTATGGTTGCGTTATCGAAAAAGGGAAGAATAGTAAAGTACTTAGAATGCATAAAACGGAAATAGTCAATAACACGCACTTTTCGATAAATACAAAATAATGAAAACTAAATTTTCGAATAACGATGTCCTTAAATGTAATCAAAAGGAAACACTACTGATGTATAAGGGCTAGTCATGAAAGGGGTTACAATAGAGTAAGGCCCATTCAAAAGATCGGGGTGCGGCACTTTTTAATCTAAGCGAGGTTCAAAACAATACAAGGTGCAGGAGTGAAGGACGGTAATGAATCTCAGGAGGAAAAGAAATGTATAGGGGAAACAGTTAAAGCATCATGTGAACCAACCATCAAAAGATTAGCGAACTAAGAAATTTTATTTCCTTCCAGAAAATTCTAAACAAGGCATTCTCGAAAAGTAAAAGATGGCCCTAAACTATACATAGATTTTTTTTTTTTTGGCCAGAGGAGATAAAAGCTAAGTAACGTCAGTCGCGGTTGTGGGAGTTCAGTAGTTACGGTAGGCTCGCGCGCTCAGATAGGGGTGTCCATTTCCATAGCGCCTCGCAGGGATCGCTACTGGAGGTTCTTCTGCCGCGGGGTCTTGTCCTTCTGGTCCTTCTTTCTCGGATGGAGCTTCTTCATCGAGGTCTGCTTCCATGTAATTCTCTTCTTCTGGATCCTCTTCCATAGGGTTTTCTTCCACATGGTTTCTCCTCAAGGTTTTTTTTTCTCCTCTCTTGGATTTTCTTCCATCGGGTCCTCCTCAGAATCTTCTTCTATCGGGTCCTTTTTGGGGTCCTCTTCTTCGTCGTCAGAGTCGTTGATCATGTCGACTCCTGGGGTTACGACTCCCTCGTCCTCGGAATCGCTGGTTCCGAAAATAACCTGTGGGCCGTTGATCTCGTCATTCGAACTCACCAGCATGCGGTCCAAGGAAACGCACGACCGTGGGTCCTCATGTAGAGGCGGCGCTGCTCCAGGGTGGGCCTTGGCCTGAGAAGAAAGAGTCATAATTAGACAGTGGGACACATTAAGAAGATAACCAAGGATACAGTAGCACACGGAAGATATGCTGCAGGCAAGGACTGAAAAATCAAAGTTTAGAATGTTGATGCAATGAATAGTATAAGTAAAGTGAGTGGGAAGGAGACGATACATACATCACAACTCGGAATTTTATTACATTCAACTAAAAGTTCAACGGATACAAGATCTCAAATGAAAAGAAAATATTTACAAAAGAGTGACAACATCCTTATTGAAAGTGGAAAGGGGATAATTTCTTCTTTGATTTCTAGACCGCTGCATTCTCGTCACCCGAGTTGAATCCCGCGCTGGGTCCGCACTATCCGCGAAGCTCAAACTACGAAATAACCATCACTTAGCAGAAGTGGAGAGTGTGGACGAACCTCCTCCTTGTAGCTCCTTCCTTTTAGGGCAACCATTGACAAGGTGTTCGCTGGATCCGCAAATCAAGCATTGCCCTTTGGCGCTGCGACAATCTCTCTGAAGGTGTCCTGGCTTCTTACAGTATCCACAACGTTGAGCCTTCCGCTGCTTCCGGGGCTGGGGAACAATTGGGCGCTTCATCTTCATATCTTTTCCTTATTTAACGGGGATTCCCTTACGATTGGAGGCTTCCGCTGGTGCCTGAGTCATCTGCCTCCCCAATCCTTCAGCTAACAGGTCGTTCGTTCGCTCCTGGGCTTCCTTCAGACCTTGCAGTACCTTCAAAATCTCGACGGTCTGATTCTGGGGAGTGGAGATAGAGGAAGAGCTGTTAGAAGACATGGTCCAGAAACAACAATTTTGAGGACGATATAAGGCACAAGCTTTAAGAATTAAAATTCAATATGGATTTGGCAAGGAATCAAAAATATCGGGTGTGATGAAATTCAAACAAGTGGAAATCAACAGTAGAACTCCAAGTCACCCAAACAGAGTACAGTATTGTAATTATACTGCAGTTCACAATTACAATCACGTAACTCTACTAAGTCACCAAAAATCCTAGCGGATGGATCAAAATGTATAACAGAACACACTATATGAATCAAGATCAAGGATAACAAGTTTACAATCTAGACCGAAAGATGTCTTAGATTGTCAAGCACTACACGGAAACTGCAATCTCAATCGAAGCAAAACCTGGCTCTGATACCAACAAAACCATGTCACGCCCCGCTTCCCAAAATACGGAATACGAGGGGTTGACAAGGCCAGCCATGCTCCTACGGTCGAGGAAATATCCTGCCGTAGTCACACTTCGGCTTCTAGCTTTACGTGGTAATCAGTAATCAATGCACAAGTAATGAGAAATGCAGTCAAAAGTCAAAACAAATACAAAATGACTAACCAGATGGAGATCAAGGAAGTATAGCTCTGGGTCGCTAATCAAGAAGTCCGCGATGTCCTCGGGGTACGTCACGTCCTGGTCCAAGCTAGATCCACTTCTCACTCTGAGCATGCATACTCAGGTCGTCAGAGCGACACGATAGCAATATATATGTAGATGCAAATGGTAACTCGTGCGATAATAATGAATATGTAACATTAATCAAAAGAGTAAAGACGTGAACATGAAGTAGCCAAAGAAAGTAGCTAATAGAGCAGGTAAACAGTAACGCGGTAAACAATATAGCAGGTATGTTAAATCAATAAACGATGCATGTCAATGCCGCCAACCCTATCAGTCTCTAAGTCTCACTGCACAGGTCACTAAGCCTATCGTCAGTCCAAGTGTGAGAGTCAACCACGCAGGAGTATCCCCCACCCAAGGGTAGGACCCAAGGGCAAGGGTCCACGGGCCCGAAACACGCACGGTAATAATCAGTAATATCCCTATATATCTCCATATATCTCCATATGTGCCGGCATGGGACTCCCGAGATTCTGTTGAACTCACACTCAAACTACCCCCACACCCCGTGGTCTACATCAAACGCCAACCATAAACTCAAATACCAGTCGGTCCATGACGAGTCTATGCGAGAACTGAAGACAGGGTCTCCATCAAGCATGTATCGACTGATACCCTAGATAAATGGACAGTGTTTGGTGCCTTACCTGTGACACCCATACACGTGCTTCCATAATTTTCCCATACCAATTATATTCACACTTATACACGTCTCACAGACGTCGACAATGCAATAAATCAATAGGGTCCACTGATTGTGTACAAGTACGTGTCACTTTCACTTATCCGTTCATGCTTAAACACTAACGTACTTGCCACAATCAAACACTAAAACCTAACACTGGGTAATGCACATGATCACTAGGTTACCAATGCAACGACATATATGGAATGTGATGAGAATACAGTAATTAAGACATGCTTAAGATATCATCAGTCGTGTCCTACCACTCGTATAATTTATCATAAATCATACATGCAAAATTTAGCAAAACAATGAACAGGGGATAAGCAGTATGTTTAAATATCTAACCATCAAAATTGGTTTCACGTTAATCGGGTTTCAGGATCACTAGATATGGCCGTTTCATTTTAAGCGTTCACTGCTAGAAATCCGGTTTCAGAATCGGAAGTCCATTTCATAACGCATTTTAATCCCAGTTGGGATCGTAATTAGGCGACTCTATAGTTGAACTATATTTAGGATTATCAGTTATGTTTCCACCGCAATTGGAAGATCAGCAATATATTATGGTGACAAGGAGTTATGGACAGATTATGTTCGATGTGTAAAATCTACTTCTGCAGAATTCAGCAAGACGTATCGACATTGTAAAATGAATTAAAAACATCAAACGGTTGAGGAAACCAGTGAGACCACTCGAGTAAGAAAGCTAATTCAATTTCCTACGTAACGATAAAGGGTTCCGCGCATTCTCATATTTGAACAGTAACATACTGGGGTTTAGAAACAGGGGTTAATGGGGATTTCCATTCTGGACTGCAGTCCAGAATCGTTATCCTCCGCAATTATCTCTTTCATAATTAGTTAGAACTCAGAGACCAACTATAGAATACTGCAGGTTAAACAGTTAGCTTCGATACGAACCATCGAACGCTAAATCCGGTTTGTACATAATTTAATATCAATTTTATAGTTTGGCATGTACGAAGGTTTTCAGGTTTTACGACAGAAATTAGGACGCTGTTTTACGTGGGCAAACGACCTTATTTTGTAACCAAAATCTTAAGAGATATTCATTATAACTCGGGATACTCAATGTTATTTATTGCCGTCAATTTAACTGGGTTTGTAGGTCGTGGTTTACATCGAACACTTAACTTATAACAATTTACACGAAAAGTATATGCGGGAATTTTTGGTAATTTGGATTGTAATATAAAAAGTAGCATGAAGCAAGTGTTAAACTTGCCTGAAGATGGCCGGAGACACAACCGTGATGATGGCGACGACAGCAACGACACGATCACGGCGCAACGAACACAACGTCGGCTGCAACAACAACAACAATCTTGGACTCGGCTATGGCCCGACCTCGTGGCGCGGCCTCGGCTATGGGCTTGAGTTTGGCTTCGATGAATTGTGACGGGGTGGCTGCAGTTAAGATGGAGATGACGGTGGCTAGTTGGAGCTTGTTGGTGGCGGCGATGGCGATGGCAGATCGGTCCTTTTAACTGGACCGTCTGGATGCATCCCAAAGCAATCCAGCACCCCTTCGTCCATGATCAGCTGGTATTGTCTATCTACTTTAGTCTCAAGGACATCATCAGTCAAGAATTTAATATGGGAAAATCCATCACGATCAGCAAGGCTCCACCCCTGAACCATGTTGGCACTTAAATCTTTTGTTCAAGTCACGGTATCATCTGTAACTTCAATACCAAACCAAACTTCACCAGGATGGCCCTGATTATGAAAATTTGCTAGGTCCTCTGCATAAGTTGAGTCTCAATAGCTTTGTAGCCCCAGCAATGATGTTTCGATCTCATTTGCATCTGGCACATCCTTGTCTGAACTGTAATCAGAAGTTGGCGGGAAATTGCAGCTGGAGAGTACCTCAGCGGCGTCCACGCGTCGCTGCTCGTCTTCCACATTGCTTCCGTAGTCGCTCTTGATCGACCACGGATCGGCCGCTACCGACCGATCGTCGTCCGACACCGGCTCCCCTTCGACGTCGACGGCGCCACCCCTCCTCGGCTGCGAGAGGTAGGCGTCCTCCGGCTGCAGCTAAGGCATTCCCGACATCAAGATGCAGCTCCAAGTCCTAACCCAGAGAGAGAGAGGGAGAGAATGATGGAAGAGGCGAAGGGGATGTGATTGCAGGGGAATGGAGGGAAGCGAGGGTGAGGCCGGGAAGATGAGTTCTTGTCGGGGAATAAGAAGGAAGTGCAGGCAAGGGTGGAGTGATGACGACGAGGGGTCGTGCTCCGGCGACGAAGCGTGCAGGCGAAGCTGCGGGGACGAGGGTGTTGGGTCGTTGCTGTCGGTAGTGTGGAGGAGAGGGAGGTGAGCGGGGAGAGGTGGAAGAGGAGGCGAGGTTGTCGAGGTGGAGTCGGGGATGCCGACGAGGTCGAAGGTGAGGCGACAAGGTGAGGTGGTTGAAGACGAGGTCGGGTTTGGTTTAGAGAGAGGAGAGGAGTTAGGGAGAGATCGAGAGTGTGAGGGGGAAAAGAGAGACGAGGTGGCTTGGGGAGCTCGTGAGCGGCACGGTCGTGGTCGTGGTCGGGGTCATGGGGCACGTAGTCGGGGACGTTGGCGAAGACGCGGGGTTGTGAGCGACGTGGGTTGCGCAGTGAACAGAGGAAGAAGAGAGCGGGAAATGTGAAATGGAGAGGGGGAAGGAGGAAGTTAACGGGTTGGGTTTGGGTTGATTGGGCTGGGCCGGCCAAGGAGAATAAAAAACAATAAAAGAAGTAGTTAAAGGTGGGCCGGGCTGGGTTAAGAAATGGGAATTATTTAAAGGAAAGTTAAAAAGAAATAGAAGTGAGATGGGCCGGCTAAATAAAAGGAGAAAAATAAAAGGGAAGGGAAAAGTAATCTAGTTTTAGGTTAAGAGTTTAATAAACTAAATTAAATAAGAGATATGCAAATTGTATATATTTAAATTAGACAGACCCGGATTATATTCTGGAAAGATATAGAAAATTTGTATAAAATTCAGGAAAATATCTGGAGACTTATTTATTAAGATAAGCTAAATATTTATAGGGGATTGGGTATAGAAAAGAGAAAATAGTAAAGCGAAAAATAAAAAGGGATTTAAGTAATAGAATTAGTTTTCGGGAAAAAAAAGGATTTTTAAATACTTAAAATAATTATAAGTATGAATAGGTAAATTTGTAAGTGACCCCTGTTAATAAAAATACGGCTATTGGCCTATAAAAGAACTGGGTATTATAAGGAACATCACATTGTTTCTTATCTACGCGTTTCGTCGACACTCACTCCATACGACATGAACCATTAACCAGGGGTGGGAAATACATACAGGAAATAGTATTATAGTGTCTAGTCGAGAATGTAGATCTTGTCCAGTTGTGATTTGTGGCTGGGAATTCTATGCGAATATCCTTTTAATCGGGACAGGCGGCTATGATGCGAATCTTGGGATGGATTAGATGAGTACATTCCATACGATCATCGATTGCCGAGCTGGAAATGTGACTTTCCGCATCTCCATTCACCTTGAGTTTGTTTTCGAGGGTGGAAGCGAATCTTTGGAACCAGTCAAGTATAGTGCTAAGCCGAAGGTGTTAACGGCTACGAAGATTGATGAGAACCCAGCGCCAGAGATCGTTCGGGATTTCCTCAATGTGTTTCCTGAAGATTTACCAGGTCTACCACCTCCACGCATCTTGGGATTCTCAATCGACCCGATTCCCGGTACATCACCAGTTTCTAAAGCACCGTACAGAATGGCAGAATTGAAGTAAATTGGAGATCTTTTGGGTAAGGAATTTATTCGTCCAAGCGTTTTTCCGTGTGGTGCACCAGTTCTATTAGTGAAGAAGGATGACTCACTGCGGATGTGCATAGACTACCATGAGCTGAACAGGCTGGGGTGAGGAGACAAATACCAAGGGTGCATGCAGAAATTGCCTCGTGTAGGCGAAGTCACTTCCTGATATTCAAGGTGGTCCTAATTGGGAAACGAACAAAAATATACTGTGAACTAAGTAATGCTGCGTATTCATGGAGATTATCTATTACCGAATGGGGCAAACGAAAATAACAACCGTTTCTCACAGAATGGTCTAAAATGGGACTTGGATGCAAATACCAAGAGTGCAGCCAGTTCCAGTTCTAATGTGAAGAAGAACAATACAGGGGCACAAAAAGGGGTGATGAAACCAATTGCCATGGATGCACCCAAGTTACCACAGTGGAGATCATATACTAATTGGGATTCTACGGAAACAAACAATAAGTCATCATGCATGGAACAGTCCAAAAAAGGGCGATGAAACAATTGCCAAGGATGCACCCAAGTTACCACAGTGGACATCAGCCGAGATTCTTGTGTGAAAGCCAACAATAAAACATGGACCGGTCCAAAATGGGGCCATGATATTAATACAAAGGATCCTCCTTCCCCGCAGTAAAGTCGAGAAGCATTTTATATCTGCATTTAAAATGAGGATGACATAGTAAGAAGAAGAGTAATTACCCAAGAAAATGTTTTATACGCCCTCAATCATTGTAAGCTGAGCGATATGTAAGGATCTGAATTCTTAGCCATCAATGAGCGACCGAAAGCTCTGCTGAGAGACTGTCGATAATCAATCATCTGAAATCGTATACTTAAACTTCATAGTGAGGTTGCGATTTTGCTGAAATCATAAGTTTTGGGATTTTAATATATATATAGCAAAACCGGTTCGTGTTTTTTAAAAGACGGAAACTCTCGATCTACGACATATTTTAATGATCTGTTCAAATTGATCCCCGAACCCTTATATATACATGCATGAAAAATCAAAGAATTTGAAAACCTCTAACCTATGCATCGGATAAAGTTTATGTAGCATTATCGAAAGACGTTCATTTTTGCATCCATCGATGCATTGGTTAGAAGTCTTCAAATCCTTTGTTTTTTCATATACGTATATTTGAGGGTATGGTTATGTAACTTGAATGGATCGAATCGTTAAAATATGTCGTAGATCGAGAGTTCCCGTTTTAAAAAAAAATTTAAAACAGGAACCGGTTTGCAATAGAGCACCCCACTATATATATATATATATATATATAGATATAAAAGTTTCCTAAACCAGTTTATGATTTTATTTCTTATGTGTATAAATAGGGGAATGATAGATGGAATGGAGGAATCCCATTTAAAGGACTTTTCATGGGAACATATCACTTGATACTGTCCACTATATTTCACTAAGTCAAAGAATTGTTCCAAAACTAGATTATAAGTCAACGAATATGAGGGGTATGCATTTCTATGATAGTATAATTTTTTATGTTAGTATTATTAAAATGGTTTATTTGTTATTATTTTAAATGCAGAAAACCGTGAACAAAATGTAAAAAGAGATATAAAAAGCTTCTAAACATTACTGCGGGAAACGTATGGCGCCGTTTAGACTATACAACAAACTGAATCTATGCTGAAGTTATTGATTTATGCGACGATCTTAAAAATGATGAATTCACAATGCAACAAATGTTTGTTTTTTAGTAAAAACCTTAAAGAGTTGTATTAACAATCAATTTCAAATTATAGGGATAACGTATATGCAAAGGTTCCCAACCATCCTCCACTTCTCTGGAGTAGAAAAAGAATTCATTTTCTAAATAAGTTTGTTTAATAACTTGCTGGCCTTAAAGTTACAAGCAAGCTCGCAGATCAAGTGAGGGGTTATATCAGAAGTGTATGCCTAAGATCACACAATACTGAACTAGTAACTTTCCGCTTCACATAATTCAATTCATGAATGACAAAGGCGGAGACCACAACGTGCGGAATATGATTAATTAGGGTATGACTAAAAGTGTTGTAGTACATTACGTACAGAATCATCCTAGTAAGCACTCATACGCATCGGATATTGTCCATTGTAGTACATAAGATTCCAAAAAAATTGGATATTTCATCTATCCAATTAAATAAAAGCCTAAAGAAAGATTGATTACATGTTTTTTATCATATTTTTGGTGATTACATCTAAATTTATTGCAGGTTGGTGGCGATTCCATGTATAAAGCCGAGAAATATTTCTAGTCATTACAACCACAAACCATTCTAACTTTGAAAAAAATTTATGGCAGTCTTAATCTCGAAATTTGTCAGATAAATCTAAGATCGGCTCTAATTATTTTGATTATTTCTAACATAATTTGATTTTATAATCTTATTTCTAAGGCAAATTTATGGGTATGAGTGAATGATCTTATAAGCTTTCATGGTATTCTGCATATATATTTTTCGAGATTAAATGAATAAATTACCACAACTTTTTATTGTTATTTTGGGATAAATTCATTCTTTTTTTTATCATTGATAAATAATATGAACCTTACATGTTCGTATCTTCATCCCGTTGTAAAACTTTCAGCATTGAACTATTCATAATACCTTATAATTAATCTGTTGCTTCCTTTGGACTTATCCATCAAAAAATACTATTGAACATTATCCGACCTCCAAGAAGACAAGGACAATAAAGCAACTACTATGGATACACACAATTCCTCAGAAGAGATCCGCTGCTGATAAATGGGCTCCTATTATTCAGTTTGATCAGAATTTATCATCCAGTGATTCACACAACTAATGATAAACAACCCAATAGTGTGGAACCTTGGAAAACAATTGAAAGCAGGATGACCACAAAACTTTTAAAAATGCACAAATGCCCTCGAGATGGAGATTAGACGATAGAACTATATGGGATGATCAAACAAACAATTAAGGATTTTCATAATACTTCTCAACACCTATCTGGTTGCAAAATAAAGGAGTAAGAAGTCGGACCAAATAACGATTCACAACGGGATGAGCAACAAACTGATGGCAAATGCAACTTATTGAAAGTCGGATAATGTTCAATAGTATTTTTTAATGGAGAAGTCCAAAAGTGAGCAACAAATTAACGATATAGACACAATGAATAGTTCAATGCAGGAAGTCGCACAAAAAATTAAAGATGCAAACATGTAAAATTCATCTTATTTATCAACGATAAAAACGGAATGAATTTACCACATTGTAACAATGAAAAAGTGTGGTAATTTAGTATGATTTAATCTCGAAAAATATATATGCCATGAAAACTTATAACACCATTCACCCATACCCACAAATTTGTCTTAGAAATAAGATTATAAAATCAAATATAAATGCTATAGTAAGGTAAAGATTTAATTTCATTACAAACAGAAACATATTCTTTAAATACATGGAAACACCTAAAGAGATATGCTTAATTTTAACAGGGATGCAAACAATGAGCCGTTTCCTATTGCATGGGCAGTAGTGGAGGCAGAGACTAAAGATGCTTGGAAGTTTTTCTTGGAATGTATATCTGATTCTTTGGGATCACAAGAAGAGAACAGTTTTGTTTTCATGTCTGACAGACAGAAGGTATGTATTCATTGAACATATAATATAGACAATAAACTAAATTTTCATGACATTTGATCTTCCTACTACTAATTGTATGTTCAAATATCAAGCACCCATTTAATAGAAAATCACCAATTCATGTTCTAAATGTCATGCACAAATTTGTTAAGTAAATGAGTTGTGTCCTTCTTATTTCTTCCATTGATGTTTTGCTTATCAAATGTTACGTGATACATATCTAATCTTTGTTCAAAATCTTTTTCTCATCAAATTTAAGCATTGACTTGCTAAATGGATCCTAAATAGCATGAAGGGCTTAACAGTATTGTAAAGCACAGACAAATGAACATGATTCCACATTGACTTGTTACATTTTCTAGCTATTTTGTTACATATACAGCCTAAATTGATGGGTTGCATATTACATAGCTAAGTATACTTTTCACACACACACACACACACATATAGGCAACTAATTAGATTAGTAAATTAGTAATGACTGTGAAGTTTCATCTTATTTGAGCTGGGTTGTACATTCTGTTGCAGTTCTAATCAACTGTTTAAGTATACTTTTTTCAAATAATAGGGATTGATTGTTTTCCTTGATGAGGTTTTCCTTATGGCTGAGCATAGGTTTTGCATCCGATATTTATATGCAAACCTGTTACAAAAATATAGAGGGTCTAGAGCTATCAAATCACAATTTCACAGTTGTGCCAAGGTTTACAATGTTGAGGGTTTCAAAGAGCAGATGGAATTCCTCAAAAATAAAGACTTAAAAGCTTACAACTGGTTGAAGAAACAGTATGATCCTTCTTATTGGTGCAAAGCTTACTTCACTAGATTTGTCAAATGTGATTTAGTTCTTAACAATTTATCAGAATCTTAAAATAACTCTATCACAGAGTCTAGCAATCAGCCAATACTAAGCATGTTAGAAAACTTAGGAGGAAAGTTATGACAAGATTTTTTGAGAAAAGAGAATGGATACAAACTCAAATTAGGACCATTGTCCTATGATTGTAAAGAAACTTGGTAAAGAGTCTGAGGAGGCTAGAGATTGATATGTGCTGCATGGTGGAGGGCAAGAATTTGAAGTGATAAAGGAATGCAAGCAGTATATTGTCAATCTAGATAAGAGGACATGTTGTTGTAGAAAGTTTGATTTGACAGAGATTCCTCGTTGTCATGCCATTGTAGTATGCGTGAAGACAAGAAGAAACCTAGAAGATTTTGTGCACACTTGTTATTCCAAAGAATCATATATGAGAGCTTATCAATTTTCAATTAACCTACTTCCACATTGTTCCAAATGGGAAAAGACCAACTTACCAGCTCTATCAGTACCATACTATAGAACCAAACCAGGAAGGCCGCCCAAAAAGAGAAGAAGAGGGATTGATGAGCCAGCTCGAAGTGTATCGGTTAAGGTATCCACTGGATCATTTATGTGTTCAAAATGTAAAGATGATGTTAAACTAAAATTATTATCTGTTAGATTAATATCTGATTTTATATATTTGATTTTATAAATTTCTTCATATAAATTCATATAATTTTTTTCATATAACTTGTTAGGCTGGAAACACAATATCAAAACTTGCAAGAATGAAGTATCCATATTAACTTGGAAGGGGGCAACAGACAACAAGCGAGGGAGACCAAAGAAAACGGCCTCAAGTATGGCTGATTGTGGTGAATTTCCCACCACAAGCCTTCAAGTTCAGAGTCAAAACGTTGCATATTCAATAGGTCAAACAAATGTACAAGGAGAAGAAGGATTAGCTGTTGGGGATATAGGGAATCAAGCCAATACTAAAATTAAAGTGAGTGATCTTTGATAATGATTTTGTATGTTTGCTTTTAAAAATTTCTTCATATAAGTTCACATAGCTTTTCTTTTGCAGAAAAAATTAGCACCAAAAAAGAAGTCAAGTGCTGCAACTGCTTTGGATGGCGAAAAATAGTTTGTTATGCCGGTATTGCTTTTGAAGAGATTGTTATGTTTCAGTGAACTTGTATAGAATCCGTGTTATGCTCAGTGAACTTGTGTAACTCAGTATTGCATGTATAGAATCTGTTTTATGGATATGGAACTTCAGGACATGTATGACTTCAGTGAACTTATGTACTATCTGTTTTATGCTCAGTGTTTGGTACATTGCTGAAATTATAAATTTGCTATTGTAATTGTTGTTGTAACTGCTAATTTATACTCTATTATGTTCAATGTGTAGCTCAGTGTTGCTACATTATCAAATTTTGTTCTAATTCTGCTCAGTATGTTATTTAGTTATTCTTCTTCATGTGTTATTTTTCTAAACTATTTTGTTCAATGTGTAGCTCAGTGTAGCTTAATGACATACTCAAATTTTGATCAAACAAATCTTATCCAGATTTTACTTGTTTTTAGTGTTGCAGCTCAAATTTTTAGTGTTGCATCAAATACAGCTCAAATTTCTGGTGTTGCAGCTCAATTTCTAGTGTTGCGGCTTATTTTCTACTTGACAAGTTAGCATTTTTCCTTTTTGATGAAGCATCAGATTTTTTTAAACAATTACAGCTCAAATCTGCTCCAGATTTTAGTGTCGCAGCTCAATTTTTAGCGTTACAAGAATGAAGCATCAGATTTTTTTTATGCAACACTGATCAGAAGTTTTTTTGCAATGGATAATCAACATTTTTTTTTGCATAAATTGTTTGCAATGGATCATATTTTTGCATCTGGTTTTTTTGCACCACGGATTTTGCAGCAGAATATACTGATCAATTTTTTCAGTGTTGCATCTGAGTATTGCATTAGAAATTTTTTGGCACCATAAACATTTGCATTCACATCAGATTTTTTGAAATGGATGATCAACATAAATTTGTTGGCAGAAATGTACATGACTAAACAATCTGGAGTCCAAATAACTGCAAAATTAAATTTCATATAGATAACTAGATCATAACATTCACATAGCTTCACATTTTCAACACCAAAAAGATCACATAGCCACATACACTGCAATTCTTCACTTCCTCAAAACCTCCGGAATATAAAAAAACACAAACAAACTACTAAAATAGATACAACCCTAAGCGACATCCATCGTTCAGCACCTAAACCTACAATACCGACTCCCAGCATTTTCATTTTCTACCCTACCGATTCTCACAACTTCTCTAATTGCGCTATTCTTCCTTGAAGCGCTTGATTCTCTTTCTGCAGTTCTTAAATATACTGTATAACCCTAGGTCTCGTCTCAAGATCTCTCTACACAAAGAACTTACATTTTCGAGAGAAATGATAGCAAGCGTAGAATCTATGACCCGTGTTCTCTTCGGCCTCAGCAAGAAGCAATGGGGCAGGAAGACCGCAGTAGCAAACGACTTGGCCATCTGGATCGATACTCACTAAGCTCTCCGATGGATTGTTTCCCCTTCTTCATGAGGAATTCACTATCTTCGTCATCGATTGTCCCTTCTTTGCAAACCCTAGAAAAGAAAAGAAAAGAAAATGAGTTGAGATATGGAGGAGAGGCTATAAAAAGGTGAAGGAAGGATAGTGTTGGAATTAAAAAAAGCATTAGTCACGTGAGAGGAGTATTTTTTATTTAAAAATTGATAAAACTAACGGAAGGAGGGCCGCAGGGGGATCGGGAATAACGGAGTGAACGTTGGGGGGAGTTGTGATGGGAAAAAACTTAGGATGGCAGTGGGAACATATACCAAACCACATGATGGTTTTAGGAAAATTTCCCTAATTTCTTTCATACATAACTTGGCAAAATCACTACCAACTGCCAATCTGATCGAGAAAGAGTATAGAAAGCTTATGTCAAATTCCTTCAGCATATTCAATTTTGTGTCAGAAAATTTTTAATATCAGCAAGTGGTGGTTTACCACGCACACATTTTGCCACCAAGGTGAATTACCAATTAATGGTAGATTTCTCAATGTCATCTTCAGTGAAATAAATGGCAGAGTTTCCTTCTTCATCTAAATTATTGACTTCTCTTCTATAATAGTAGCTGATTCATAAAGCTTGCTACAATTTCTGACAAAATTTCTGTTTTAGAGAAACCGTAGCAACTGCAAATCAATCCCAATTCAATCAGCAGACAAGAAATAATCCCAGATCGAAAACTGAATTGCAAATCCAAAACAGAAAAATCCCCAAATCAAACATAGAATTAAAGAACCTGAGCTTCAAGAACCCTTCAGCTTATCTCTCAGCTTCGAAATCACACTCCAGAACGAAGGAGAATCTGAAAAAAATTCTGTTGCATAGAACCGTAGCAACTGCAAATAAAGCCAAATTCAAGCAGCAGACAGCAAAAGATCTCCAAAGAAAAAATCCCAGATCAAAAACTGAATTGCAAATCCAAGACAGAAAAATCCCTAAATCGATCATAGAATTAAAGAACCTGAGCTTCAAGAACCCTTCAGTTTATCTCTCAGCTTCGAAATCACACTCCAGAAAGAAGCAGAATCTTGAAGAAAATGAAAAGAAAGAGAAATCACCAGGTAGGATTCTTCAAATATTTCTTGATAATTTTGTGTGAGAATCAAAGAATTTTTGTTGAATTTTTTATGCATTTGATGGATTTTTGAGCCGGGTCCTTACACTTGCATGCTCTATTTAGTTATTATGCAATATCTATGCAGTTGCCTGCGATATATATTACTTATTTAGATATAGGAAACCGCATAAAAAAATTCCAGGGGGTTTTCAACACCTGTCTCGAGGCCAGGCTTTTTTTGTAAATATTTTTTGTTTGGATTTATTTTGGCTGTTCAAAATCCATCATTTTACTTGGAGTTGAAATAATCACTAGAATAAACCATGAAATCTCAACCCTAATTTTATATGCAAAGAAAAACCCAATTTTTAATTGGGGCAAAATTAAAAACCCTAATTCTAATATTCATATTCCATAGTATATTATATAAATCTATAGTATTATTAATAATAATAATAAGAAATGACACTTCTATAACAGGAATGGAGATTGAAATTGTCTTTGTTGTTGCTTCAATATCTTCAATAACAGGTATTTTTTATTTGATATCAAATCAAATATACTAAAATTGTTTAATCTAGAAATGATTCATAATGAGGAAGAAAAGAATTGTTCGAGACAAAATCGCCTTTTAATGAACCTTCCAAATAGCATAGCTAAATTAACTAAGAGACTGTTTTGGTTGTAACAGGAGTTGCAATTTTGGAAATGGGAAGCATAGTAATTATTATGAGGGTGCCAAATAAGTATTTGTATATACCATAAGCTAATTTGCAACAAATGTCGGATTTCCTTTACTTTTTTGTTCAACCAAACACAAAAATGGTTTGGATTTGGAAAGTTAATTACAAAACTTAAAGATAACCAAACAACGGATTTGAGACTAGTTTTTTTTTCAACAAAGCGTGGCGTGCAACATTTGTTTGTTGTTGCAATTCTTTTTTGTTTGTTGCTAACCAAACATGCCCTGTTCCTCTTTCCAACTTCAACTTCACCTTGTTTGTTGATGCTGCTGCTGCAGTTGATTAATCTCCAGCTGAGGCCTCAACATGAGCATCAACAAACCAACCCAAGGACAAGATCATTCACCTCCTCAGGGAAGTGCTCCTGAACAAAATGACTCCCTTGTTCCATAAACTTCACCTCCAACTTGGGCACATACTTGTTCGCCATCCCGCTCCTGACAGTCTCCTTTATCCCTGGAAACTTGAAACAATAGTCCTTCTCCCCCATTATCAGCATCGCCCGTACTTCAATTCTAGCTCGGGTCCACCATCTCTTTCCTCCAACTTGGGCACATACACGGTTTGAATGGTACACTGCAAAATCATAAGCTGTTATTGCGCCAGAGTCTTTACCGACATTGAAAACTTTGGGGATTTTGAATGTATCGAGGATGGAGACGAGGTCGTCGGTGAAATCTTCCCATTCTACAGTGTCTGGTTGTTTAGGTTGTTCTGGGAGGCCGTAGCCACGAGAATCAGGGACGATGGCGCGGTACCCGCCTTTGGCTACGGCGAGCATCTGGTGTTGCCATGTGTACCAGATCTCAGGGAAGCCGTGAAGGAAAACTACTGTGCCTTTGGTTGCATCGCCGATGTGGGCAATGTGGAGGCTGAGGCCGTTGATGTTGAGGTAAGAGTGCTCAATTTTTAAGTAGTCCATTAGTTTTAGTTTTGAAGGGATTGATAATGAAGAGGGGTGTTATTGGAGGTGATCAAGTATTGGAGGTGTATTTATAAGCGCGGGGGATCAAGGAGTGGGGCCGGGTAGATGATGAAGTTGGACACAGGGGGACAGGGATGGAATCGCAACGTTGAAGGGCCGGGCGTTCATGGGGGGAATATGCTCTCCTATACTGGCCTCGGCGCTAGCTGTTCGAGCACCACACCGGTCCGGTCCGGTCCGCCGCCTTCATCTCTGTTATGCTTATCATTGCCGCCGCCCCCCCAGTACTTATTTGTGTTTCGGTGTAGCTTTTGTCCCAAATTATTCTTGGAGTATCAAAGTCAGCCGAATAAGTTGAGAAGGAAATGAAATTTGATGATGTTTTTTAAACACAGAAATGTCAAAAACACCAGCAAACATCCATAAATTTTGAAAGCATTTTGGAATCTAAAGCAAAGCCGCACAGATAAATCACAACAGATTACATCGTCAAAAAAAGGTCTTGTCTAAATATAGTAATTTTAGATAAGGAAACAGAGAATTAGATCTTCAAATATTGATTCTTAGGTAAGGAGGATTCGAGAACCAAACCCCCTTAGAAACCGTCGGTCGCTCACTCTCATATTCCATCGAATCACTCCAGAGGGACCTCGACAGTACCGTCGGTGATCTCCTGCTGGAGGTCCTTGGGGTCCTTGCCGTCGACGGTGCATCCGACGGAGACGCAGGTGCCGAGGATCTCCTTGATGGTGCCGCTCAGGTCCTTGGCCATGGATCTGGGGCTCATCACCCTCGCGATCTCCACCACGTCGTCGAGGGAGATGTTGCCCGAGTGCCTGATGTTCTTCGTCTTCTTCCGGTCCCGCTCCGGCTCCTTCAGGGCCTTGATGACGAGGGCCGCCGCCGATGGCACCACCGAAACTTTAGCCTGGCGGTTCTGGACGGTGAGCTTGACGGTCACGCGGAGTCCCTTCCAGTCCTTTGCCGTCTCCTTCGCGATGTCCTCGCCGATCTTCTTGGGGGAGAGACCCAGGGGCCCGATCTTGGGGGCCAGGGAACTGGCGGCGCCCACCTCACCGCCGGTCACCCGAACGTAGACATCGACGACCTGAGAGGGGTCGAATTTGGGAGGCATTCTTTCGTTTTGTTTTTGCTGTTGAGGGAGAGGGGAGGCGGCGCGGAAAAATGAAGTTTCAGGGATAGGTTTTCCCCAAGCCAAGGCAAGGCAGAAAAAATTACAACATTCCTGTGTTTGGGACACGGATCTCATGTAAATGAGGCCCATCAATTCATTTTGATCTAAGCATCATTAGTCATAATGAGACTAAGATCGACTTAGGAACAGTGAGCATATGGGCTCAACTGATTATTAAATCATATATGAACAGCCCATGGATAGTATACGGTAGTCAATATGGAGACAGACCACAAGGCAAATCATATTTAAGTTTAAGGATATCGTGATCCAATATTAGTTTAGAGACATTTCAGTCCAACATTCCCGTGTTTGGGACGAGTATTAGTTTAAGAACGTTTCGATCCAACATTTCCATGTTTGCGACGATTATTAGTTTAAAGATATTTCGGTCCAACATTCCCGTGTTTATGACGAATATTAGTTTAAGGACATTTCGGTCCAACATATTCCCATATTTGGGACGAAGGAGTTGTTGGGTTGAGACCCACCACCTCTCTAAAGACGTTGAGAAATTACGACGACTTATATTACAGGTGTGGAAGGATGTACACTTGAACCAAATCCCGTATTTGAAGGAAAAAATTATGATGAATTTAAGAATCGTAACAATCCTAACTTTCTGTACAGTTTTTTTTTAAAATACAGAAAGGAATACCTAAACCTGAGCATAAGTTATAAATTAATTTTGCTTTTGAATAGCAAGAAAGAGTTTGTAGCTCATTGGTAGACCTTGCACTGTTGAGCCATAGCACCTGAATTTAAATCCCCACAGCCACGTATTATTTTTGTTGATTTTTCTTTTAAAATTTTAGAAGCCCAAAAGTTTACACGTGCACTGCATGTAAAATGAAAAGTCAAATTAATCGAACACGTGCACCGAGAACGACACCAACACGTAGCCTGCATCATACCCAAGACCTTATGGTTGCATCAGTATATCATGTTCACTTCCTATTTATTGAAACGGACTTGTTTGGTTTGCTACGTGCATTTTACGTGCATCCGTTCTTGGGGGTATGCATTTTTATTAACTGAACATCGCATTATGGTTTTAACTTATACGTATATCCTTCATATTTTAAAACTAGATTTTTAGACACAACCCGGGTCTTTTTGGAATATTTTTGTTTTAGCCTAAATACCCAAGTTTATATATTATTATATTTCTAAACCTAATTCTAATATACACAGAGCTTCTCTCTTTCTTTTATTTATATATATATATATATATATATATATATATATATATATATATATATATATATATTTATTGATTAATTATTCTAACCCACTTGCCGTCTCTTTCTCTCTCTCTCTCTCTTTATATATATATATATATATATATATATATATATATATATAATTATTAATTATAAACCTTATTTCTAATCATACTTTTCTCTGATCCTCTCTTTTTCCACGTTCTCTCTCTCTTTACACCCTACACCCCTCTCTCTTTTCTTTCAATACGGCCCACCAACCCACTTTTCTCTCTTTCTCTCTTTCTTCTTTTCTCACTGACACTCTCTCTCCACTCAAATTCCCTCACGTCTCTCTCTCTTCTCTATATAATTAAACCACCCCCACGAGATCCTGTCACCTATTTCCTCTCCTATTGTCACCGCCCCTCTCTTATTCTCACCTCCCTTATCGTTCTCCCTCATCATCTTTTCTTTTCCTGTCTTCGTCCCGCTTCCTCGGGAAGCTCGAACCCACACCCGACGCCACCACCTCTATCACTTACACTTACCGTAGCAGCTCATGTCAACGAGCAGACGGTTTTGCTTGAGGCAATTAAGAGCCTCCTGGAGGGAAAGCAGCAGCAGACTGCTATTCTCTTAAACCGCTCAGAAGCAGAAGCACCCGGAGTGAAGCAATTCCGAGCTTTGCACCCAAAGCAATTTTTTGGAAAAGAGAGCCCTCTGGAAGCTGAGAAATGGGCTCAAAGTATTGAGGACGATCTGGTAGCAGCACAAGTGCCAGAGGTCGCTTGGGTACGAGTTGCGAAGCTGCAGCTCACTGACAACGCCCGAGTTTGGTGGAAGGCGGAAGAAAGCCGTCTTGCCCAACCTATCGAGTGGAGGACCTTTCGTGATATGTTCGACGCGAAATATTTCCCAAAGACTGCCAGATTCGACATGGAACATCAATTCATCCATTTACAACAGGGTTCGATGTGGACCAAATCTGTGAATGAGTATGATGCTGAGTTTACCATACTTAGTAGGTAAGATATGCCTCAATATTTCGATTTTCAATTATCACATACTACACTGCTAACACAAGACCTTAACAGATTCGCGACACATTTGATACCGACGGCTGAGATTGGAGCACAACGATTTCAGCAAGGGTTAGATCCGGAGATCCAAGCTGCGTTAGCTACAGGGGATTTCCCGACCCACGAACGGCCTTTGAAACCTGCCCGTCAATATGAGGCAGTGGTGAAGATGAAGGGCGGACCCTAATCTGCCGGAGTGAAACGCCCTGCCACACAGATGGCAAGAGGAGCCTCTTCAAGGCCACCGTTTGTGCCCAGGAGACCAGGAGTACCATCCAACCGGCCTAGCCCAGTTTTTTGTACCCACTACAAGAGAGATGGACATTTGGCGAAAGACTGTCGTCGTGGTACGTTCCTCCTGGCCGGAGGAGCATTCCTCGGAACGTTCCGTTAAGCTTGATGGAACTGATGAGGAGGGGGTGCAGTCGGTGGTCCTCTAGGTGGTGGAGAAGGAAGAGCGAGTCTTGGAGCAGGTGCCTGAAGGACTGGTCTCTGCCTGTCACGACCCGAAATTGGCACGTGACGGCTCTAATACTACGCAACGTCCACAGGCGTAACACAGTAAAAGAAAGCCAAAACTCAGAAATCTAAACCATTAAAAGACAAGAAAAGATAAGAAATATTGTTTAAACTTTTGAAAATCTCAAGTATAAATTCTCTAAGTCCAATTTACTTTCTTGAAAATTTCGGCAGCACCTCTTTTGTAAAAACCAACCCCAAAAATGGGTACAACATAAATATAAAGTAAAGCATCCCCAACAGGAGCAAATCCAAGCCAAAAGGCGGAAAACAACCACCACAATAAATATACGATGCCGTAGCGAAGTAATAAAAGACGATAGAAAAGAAACTATATAAAAGACAACCAAGTCACAAAATAATACAATATCGTCCTCACCAAGTCTCTAAGTCAACAAGAAAACAGTAGATGGAGAGTACAAGGATACAACGAATATACAATACAAAAACGAATAACCACAAAACCCACCTAAGCAAACTGCACACTGTGAGCTGATGCGGTATCCGTAGCAAAAGATGATAAGATAGATGAATAGCCTGCCTCGACTACTCTGGGGAACAATCCTGCAAAACAACTGTGGCACAACGGGGGTGAGTTGCCAACTCGTGAATAGTAAATAACATATGCAGGTAATCGCAAGTATGCGCGTACAGCACGAATCTAACATATGCAATTAATAGTAATAAAAGGTCATATGAATGCAATAATCATGAAAGTACACTGACGATTACTACAATTACATGAAGCAATATGATAATCGTTATGCAATAATCATTCAATAATGATATGAAAATGTATATATGCGATAGTCATGAAAGGTACACTAGCAGGTACAACTAACATATGAAGCAATGCGTATAAATGAAGTATATAAATGCAATAGTCATGAAAGGTACACTAACAGATACTACTAATATATGAAACGGTGCATAAACAATAAATGTGGAGTATGAAATGAAACATGTCATTTCCACGGAATCCTGACATCGTGGTAGGATCAAAATCCATCAAGACAATCCAAATCCCAATTTCTCAAATCAGCCCCCAAATTGGCTCTCATATCATATAAGTCTCACAAATTCTTAATTTACAATATCGAATAAATCTCATATATCCTTAATATACAAAGTCAAGTGAATCTCATATATCCTTTATGTACAATATCAAGTAATCTCAAATGTCCTAAATCCAATATCAAGTGAATCTCTTATATTCTAGGTATATTTGCATAAATAAATATGATGAAATATATGAATTTATATGTATACATATATATTAGCGTCCCATTCCACTAATATATATGTATATGCATATATAACGGCGTCTCATTCCACTGTTATATATACTTAGGAGTAAAATATCATGAAAACCAAGTGTCGAGCATCGACACAAAATAGTGATCTATCAGGTGCTGTCACCAAGACTGACATCCTGATAGGTACATATCATACGCTATACCGAAAGCTCGAGTGCCTAGCTCTGACCTTCGCCTCTCGACGTATCCATACGCACATGACTCCCGTCGGTATCCTCATGATAACCGCCGAGTCATTGGTAATGTCACCGGAGTGTATGGTTCCCCTGCCGGGCTCAATCGGCAAGGTCCATCAATCGTCTTGCCCCGGGGTACCTCCGGGCCCCACCATGTACCCTCATACAGCCCCCGACTCCTCGCATGGGGTATATATATTAGAACCGATAAATCTCATGGTGGATACTGAAATATCATATCAAGGGAAGCCGGGGTTTTCAAATAATGCATAATTTCATGAACTACCGCGGTCCCCAAATCCAGAAAACATCATGAAAAATTCATATCTCAATGCGAAAATCCATGAATATAATATATGCAACATAAAACTGAAATATAAGCATATAAGAAAAAGCCGCTAATTAACTGCAATAAGTTAATATAAAATATCATGCGGTTCCTATTTTCTCCAATTCTAAATAACATCAAGTAAATGTAACATGTAGCTATAACTGATATATGCGTAAACATAAAGGTATAGCAAGATATAGATATCTACCTATCAGAAATGATGTAATATACCCTCCGGGTATAAGTGAAGTATGTATGCAAAGTATACATGTAGCTATGTCATTATGTGTGTATGTACACCTATCACTAATGGTACAATACCCTATAGGTATACATGTAACTAGTATGTAAGCATGTCAAGGCATATGTGTAAGCGTATAGGTATACAGGTATGCTATAAGTCATATGCGTAAAGAAATATGAATCAATGTCTCAATGTCCCTAACCAAACAATATCATATCTATAAGTGGGTTGTACGTGTCATGGCAATTATTGATGGTGTGTGTGGCATACAATCAGTGCTCGTGCAACATAAGCCGTCAATAATAGTGCAGTGTCCTAAGGATACTAGTCCAAGCACAACAATTAACTAAGCAGTAGGGTGTATATGCAATTCTAAATATGAAATAGAATATGCGACAAGTCAAGTCATTTCTAGCCCAGACGCATAACGTCATCCGGGCGATTCCCCTGTAGATGTTAAATCTACTCACCAACGCTCCTGGCTAAGTGAAGCCTACCACCTGTTTTCCCTTTGTCCCAGCGTCCGAAGTCCCCGTTTGCGAAACTAAAATTTCACAAACACATCACATAAGCTAAATATCCTACATCGACGAAAAGACAACGAAACGCAATGAAAACACCCAGAAAATTGCACTGCGTGCACGACATCGGTCAAAAACCATAACTAGGGTCGCTAAACTACGAAACACTAAGTCTAGACTCTGATTGTCCCGATCGCGCAATACAACACAACTAAATGCGAGAAATATAATAGATATAATCTCGCGGCGACCAATTGAAACCACGTCGGAAAACCCCGAAACCTAGTAAACAACTTATCGCAATATTTCGCACTAGTTTCAAGCTAATGCATATCTAGCGATTACAAACACTTTATAATAGCTTAACTAAGCTATCTAAACCATTTCTATATTTTTAACACTTGCAAAATAAGTTTTAGCAAAAACCTAGTAAGCAAAATTCTTAATTAAATAAAGTAGTAATTAACAATAATTATCATTTTCTACTAGGTTAAGTTTTTCCTAATCACAAATTAACACTTCTATTAAATATTAAACACTTAAATCAAGGTTTAACCTTAACTTGAATTTCTTTAAAAAAATTATGAATAATGAATTAAACATGAAATTAAAAGCTTAAAATAACATCTAATTAAGCTAGCATAAAAATTTAACTTAACAATTAAGGATTAGGGTTAGGATTTTATACCTCAAATTAGCAACAAACTCCAAAATTTAATGCTCCAAAATGATGTCTTTCATGAATATCCGAGCAAGATTAAGTTTGTAGAAAAATGGGTATTGATTTAATTATGAATTTGTGGGATTTATTTAGGATTTTTGATGATCCTAATGAAGCAAAATGAGATAGAAATGGAGGGGGAAAATTTGGGGCAGCCAAGGAAGTGGCCGGCCAAAGCAAGGAGGGGGTTTTGTGAAAAGTGAAGAATGTTCTAGCAAAGTAACTCAATTAATGCCATTTAATGCAAATGCCACCTTTTATTTTATTTTCTTTTTCTTTTTAAAATTAAATTCCATTGACCAAAAAAAATATCTAGATATTTAAAAAAAAGGTTCTAAAATAATAGTAGTGATAATTTCTAATGATTCCCATTTAGAAGAAATTTCTCGATTTACGTGCATATTTTACCGGCTAAAATAATATTTTATTTGGGAAAAATTCTATCTGAACCAAAACCTCCCATATACCCCCAAAGTTCGCGCACTAGGTTTATTTTAGCTAAAATAGGTGCCGGCAAGTTTCTACGGACGTTTGATCGAAATCGGGTTAAAACGGAAAATACCGACTATTTTGCCCTAAAACGAAAAAATTCGCAAAACGGTTTCTAAAACGTTACACTGCCGATAAGTGATTGCTGGCCTGGGTGCAGCAATTGGGTTGTGTTTTCGGAGACAAGACCCAATATCATGAGTAGCTGAGCCACAGACTAAGCAAAGACGGTTGGTTCGCCGGCAGTCTTTCGCCAAATGTCCATCTCTCTTGCAGTAGGTACAAAAAGATGTGCTATGCCGGTTGGATGGTACTCCCGGTCTCCTGGGCACAAACGGTGGCCTTGAAGAGGCTCTTCCTGCCATCTGTATGGCAGGGCGCTTCACTCCGGCAGATTGGGGTCCGCCCTTCATCTTCACCACTGCCTCATATCGACGGGCAGCTTTCAAAGCCAGTTCGTAGGTCGGGAAATCCCCTGTAGGTAACGCGGCTTGGATCTCCGGATCTAACCCTTTCTGAAATCGTCGTGCTCTAATCTCAGCCGTCGGTATCAAATGTGCCGCGAATCTGTTAAGGTCTTGTGTTATTTGTGTAGTATGTGATAATTGAAAATCGAAATATTGAGGCATATCTTACATACTGAGCATGGTAAACTCAGTATCATACTCATCCACAGATTTGGTCCACATCGAACCCTGTTTTAAATGGATGAATTGCTGTTCCATGTCGAATCTGGCAGTCTCTGGGAGGTATTTCGTGTCGAACATATCGCGAAAGGTCCTCCATTCGATAGGTTGGGCAAGACGGTTTTCTTCCGCCTTCCACCAAACTCGAGCGTTGTTAGTGAGCTGCAGTTTCGCAACTCGTACCCAAGCGACCTCTGGCACTTATGCTGCTATCAGGTCGTCCTCAATACTTTGAGACCATTCCTCAGCTTCTAGAGGGATCTCTTTTCCAGAAAATTGCTTTGGGTGCAAGGCTCGGAATTGCTTCACTCCGGGTGCTTCTGCTTCTGAGCGGTTTAGGAGAATAGCAGTCTGCTGCTGCTGTCCCTCCAGAAGGCTCTTAATTGCCTCAAGCAAAACTGTTTGCTCGTTGACAGGAGCTGCTACGGTAAGTGTAAGCGGTAGAGGTGGTGGTGTCGGGTGTGGGTTCGAGCTTCCCGAGGAGGCGGGACGAAGACAAGAAAGGAAAAGAAGATGAGGGAGAACGAGAAGGGAGGTGAGAATAAGAGACGGGGCGGTGACACTAGGAGAGGAAAGAGATGACGGGATCTCGTGGGGGTGGTTTAATTATATAGAGAAGAGAGAGAGACGTGAGGGAATTTAAGTAGAGAGAGAGTGTCAGTGAGAAAGGAAGAAAGAGAGAAAGAGAGAAGTGTGGGTTGGTGAGTGATTTGTAGAGATTTTGCGTATGCTTGCGCTTTCGAAAGATGAATCAAAGAATAATTTGTTAACCGCAATCAAGAACGGCGTCGCTTGGTAGCTAGCCGGTGAGTACGGGTCGGTCCACAGGGATGTTGTGTATTTCCTAATTTGGTCTAACGAGTTAATTCCAAACGGTGTGAATGGATTATCGCTAAAAACTAAACTGATTTATACTAAGACTAGAATCTTGCTAGGGTTAGGTTTAGGTTAAGTTTGAAAATTGAAGATTTCCTCACCGCTTTCAATGCCCTAATTTAGATCTCTTTAGGTGTTATGGTAACAATTAATAAAGGGGATTAGTACCATCGGGAAGAAACGATGTTTCTTCCTCTAGGTTCTAGTCCTTGCTTTCTTAATTCTTACCCTAACCTCCATGGAAACATACGTAACCGGTTGTTTATACTACGGTATCACCGTTACCTCATGGGGTAAGGTGCCGTAGGGAACGGTGTGTGTATGTATGCATGGAGTCCTATTAACTATATGTGATGGGCAGAAAGGGGTGATAGATTTTCATCTCTCAAACCTTCCCCAAATCTAACCCTAACTAGTGAGGAGACTACTCACTCATTAGAGAATTGAAAAACATTTCTAAACTATCTAATTAGGGCAGATAAGAAAATTATACTAAAACAGAAATAAATTTAACTAGGGAAATGAAATAAAATTACTTACTTTATTGATAGCTCTCTCCAAACATTTACACGGGAATTAAATTCTGAATAGATGAAATAAAAAGAGGCATAACCTAAAAGATCTTTTAGGGTTTCTATTTATAGAACATAGAAACCCTAGGGTTACAATCGACGCACATATGCTTTTACAATTTTACCCCTAAGAAGAACTGAGTCAATACACCAACGCACCGACAGGCGCAACACGTGCCGGCACGTGCGACACACGGCCGCGGATCCGTGGCCAAGAGCTTGGTTTGGCCGCGGTTCCGCGGCCATATTGAAGGCTTGCTGGCTGATTCTTCTTCTGTTGCTTCAAATTGCTTTTGACATCTGTTTTCTTCACTTTGTTCTTCAGAATATCTTCTGGTTCTCTTCCAGATTTCCACAATGAATAATGTAGTGGACTGTACCGTTCGCTTCGTGTCGAAGTCTTGAACCTTGCGCTGCCTTTGTACTTCGTGAAATGATATTCGTTTATTCTCCAACTGTAGGCTTGATCAAGATTCTTCCATTTGTTGGTCGTAGTCTCACTTTTGTATCGTCTTTTCATCTTTTTCACTGTTTTTGTTCCGAGAACCTATAACTATGTAGCAAACATGGGGTCAACAACACCTGTTTATTTGTAAAATGAATAATAATGGGGAATATAATAATGCAAAATTTTGGTATGAACAAATACCCCAAAACTTATCTTTTGCTCGTACTCGAGCAAACCTAGTTTTATTCTCGAAAAAGACCTAGCCTCACTTTCGCAGGGAAACGCGATTGCACCGAGCTTGTGCAACAAGCCGTTAAACCTTTAGGTGTCCCTAGTAGGAGGAGTGTTGTCTCCTAAGGGTTTTCAGCGGATACTACCCACAAAATCCTATCAATTCGGCCTATTGACTTTTATTTTCCAATTAGGTTTTCTAACAAGAAACTCTATTATCTTCAACTCAGATTTTATTAACCTGTATTTTTCACGCTTCCTTATCATTTAACTTAAGATTATATATGTTTTGTAGATTTACTTAGCTTTTAGCATCTTTTGAGTTTTCCTTCTAGGGTTCATCTCAACTTAGGAATTTTTATCATCTCTACTAAAGATATAAGTCCTATTTTTCATTCATATCTCTTACCTAAACCCCAATCACATACCCCTACGTGTGTGTATATATCACCCCTACACTTAGAAATTCAATTCAAGCTATCATACTCTTGTCCATTGTCCAAAGTACTTTTCAATTGGTGAATTTTTAGATGAAATTGCTTACACATTCTTCGTGCGACCGTTAATACTTCTTGAGGTACCAACGACCGATTACAAAATGTGTTTGTACATTAAGGCGTAATTCCTAGTCTTGTAACACCTAAGGCTTTAGCAGTGACTCCCAAACCAGTTGGTCTAAGGCACTAGGTGATAAAGCACCCTCGCTAAATATTTTTTTCTATTTATGCAGCCTTAAGTAATTACAAAATCAGTGTTCATTTTTTTTATCTCTTTATTCACACTTGTATTTTTATTTTATTTTCCTTCATACTAAGGACTTTAGACAAGAACATTTCAAGGTCTCCTCTACTATTCCAAGTTTCAAGGTTTGTGTTTGTGCAATTTGTAGGGTATATATTTTCAGAATTTAGACTTAAGCTTAGGATTATTTTTCAGACTTACACTTTAATAAAAAATATCAATACTCTTCCCTTATTTAGACTTAGCCCAAGAAGTGAACTGAAAATTTGCCTATTTCTAAGTATACTACAAGGACATATACTTTCTACCGTTAAATTTTAAGAAAGGTTATTTTTAGAGTTTTTAATTTACTAAGTCTAAGACCTAATTGTTCCTAGCTAGTTAACCTTTTTGTCAAACTCAAGTCAATTATGGCCAAAATTGAATGTTTTAATTTTTATAATTTTTGAAAATTTTCAATTTTTATGGATTTTAAAATAAATATGCAAATGCAAAAATATACATATGAATACGAAGGAAGAAAGCTTACCGAGCATACCCCCAAACTTAAACTTGACAGTGTCCTCACTGTCATGCCACACGAAGAGGGTCAAAAATGTCGGCACTCCCATGTTTATTATTTTATATATATATATATTTATTTATTTAAAAGAAAAAAAACAAAATATATATACAAAAAGGTCCCCCCAAACTTCAGTTAAACGATGTTACAAGTCAATGCCAAACTTTGCAAAGACCAAAAGTCAACACCAACCAGTTGAAAAATTTATCTATGTACAGTATCGGTCGGTGCAAGAACATGTTGTACCGAGCCAAGAAGAATTGGGGAAGAGATAAGTGGTGGTATGAAAAGTGTCTGTATATACGTGGATGTGAAGAGATAGGAAGTGATGATGAATCAAAACGAGAACGTGAATGATCAGAAATCAGAGGAATATTGGCATTCTCGTAGCTTATTAAAAGAAAAGGGGGTGGTTCAATTTCTAAAGGAGGGGGTTGATTATCCACACAATCCCCGAGATGTTTCTGTGGATCCTTTATTGACTTGGCATCATCCATCATATCCATATGATATTTAATTATGAGGGAACTAATCTCCTCGATGTCAGCCATAGTCCAGCCGAAAGCTTGCCGGTTATCTTGTAAGACCATTAAAAGGGCTTTCTCTTGCTCGAGAGCTAGAGATGCTGATATGATAACGGGAAATGTCTCATTCTCACCTAGATAAGCGTATTTAAGGTGAGACGGCAAAGGCTTGAGTTCGAGTTTCGGAAGCGAAACAATTGAAGGTAAAATTGGGGAGGCTATCTCGAACTCAAAGGATTCCAACAATGGTTCGAAATCACTGCAAACAACCGAATCGGATAGTTCAACTAACTCATCCAAAAATTCAAAGGACTCATATTCGGACGGTGAGTCATCAACATCATCCGAAAAAGTGAAACATTCGTAATCAATATCGGTTGTGCAAACTGTGTTAGATTCCAGGAGGGACGCGCTAGTGACATCAAAACTGTTGTCATCAAACCGAAATTTTTCAAGCTCGCGGTCCTCTTGCGTGATTTCGTGAATAGAGCAAACTTCTCGTGTACTAGTTTTAGGCACGGGAGGCAGACTTCCTATCTTGTAACTATTGAACTCACTTGATATCTTCCTGAAGGATAGAGTCATGGAGCCATTGCGACAATTGATTACGGTATTGGAAGTGGCAAAAAATGGTCGACCGAGGATCACCGGAATTTGGTTCCGTGGGTTAGCAACAGGTTGTGTGTCCATAACAATAAAATCAACGGGGAATATGAAGTCCCCTACTTTGATCAACACATCCTCTAACTCACCCTCAGGATGGGTGATCGATCGATCAGCCATTTGGAGAGTATAACGAGTGGGTTTCAACTTTCCTTATCCCCAATTGTTATTGAAATTGTAGGACAGCCAGGGTCCTTTCGTTTTTGGGGTAAAGGTTGACGTTGGTTAATAGCATTGTTCACGGCACTAGCTACTAGCACTTTCTTGGGTATCTGAG
Source organism: Agapanthus africanus (assembly GCA_030015575.1). Lineage (NCBI taxonomy): Eukaryota > Viridiplantae > Streptophyta > Magnoliopsida > Asparagales > Amaryllidaceae > Agapanthus > Agapanthus africanus. The sequence continues at coordinate 549,048,137 of CM057347.1, read as the reverse complement.
ACTTTCTCTTCGAGGTGCATAAGCCCTTTAAGATTTTCGTGTAAGAAGAGACTTGTTGGATTGCATCCAAGAGAGGTATGTTTATGCTAACCTGTTTTAATAACTCCACAATCTTCTTCATTTGTGGAGTTGGTTTATTGGATCTCAACCTGTTTGGAAAAGGAACATGTTGAAAATCTGTTGAGTCCAATTTTTGTGGATCAGATTGCGGAGTTGGAACGGATCCCAGTGTTGGTGTGTTCGTGAAGTGAGATGTGGGCCCGTTCGGATCAGAAGAAGAAGAGCCTTTTGAAGAATGGAGAATAGGCTCTAACGAAGAAGATGAAGATGAAGAAGAAGAAGAAGAAGATGAAGAAGAACCACCGGCAGGGGTGTCATCACTATTACCCACATTATTATGCAACACTCTTCCAGATCTCAACGTGGTCACAGCATTTATATTATAATTTTGTTGTTCATATGCAACATGTGCGTTGTGTGTGTGACCGGGATTTGACAATGGTTGAGATAGAACCTTTCCCTTTTTTTGCTCGCTCAACGCAACAGTTAGTTGTGCAATTTGTGCCTCAATAGATTTGATACTTTGATCGTGTGAAGCATTGTTGTGCACCAAAGACTGAATGGAAGTCTCCAACCTTGCTGCGGATTGTGTAGATTGTTTGAGAAACGCATCTAGACTTCTTTCTAGCGAGGTAACCTTATCATCATTTGGTTGAACAAAATTGTTTGGAGGGTAAGAGTTGTTGGGCACAAAATTGTTCATTTGGTTTGGGTAAGGTTGTGGTTGGAAAGGTTGTTAGTATTGAGTTTGTTGTGGTGCTTATTGTTGTGGAGGAGGAGGCCTTTGAAAGTTGTTGTTTTCTTGGAATTGTTGATTTTGATTCCAAGCAAAATGTGGGTGACTCCTCCAACCCGGATTATAGGTTGAAGAGTAAGGATCATTTCTTTGTCTTTGCTGAAAGACAGCATTGACTTGATCTTGTCCTTGAACAGGTGAATTGTAAGGAAACTCTTCGGTAAGGTGTGATGGATCCGAACAACAAGCACAAACAGTTCGTGGGGGTAAAGCAGGGGCAGGAGAAGGCGATGAGATTTTGGTCTCAATTGCTTCTAGCTTTTTCGTAAGTGCGGCCATTTCGGCCTTCATTGCAATCGACATATCTAATTGATGTATGCCTGCCCTAGACTGACCAACAGAAGAAGATGAGGTGGTCTTAGTGCTTTCCCACTGAAGTGTTTGTTCAGCAAGATCCTTGAGAAACTGCCAAGCTTCCTCACTAGATTTGGTTAGAAAGTGACATTGACAAATGGTTTCCAACAACTGCTTCGTTGCTGGGTTCAATCCTTCGTATAAAGTTTGGCAAAGTTGCCAATTTTCGATACCATGGTGAGGGTATTGAACAAGTAGGTTTTTGAATCTTTCAAAACACTTCCAAAATGGTTCGGAAGGAAGCTGGGAAAATTGTATAATCTCATTGCGAATTCTCGCGGTCTTGTGATGTGGATAATACTTTTTAAGAAAAGCTTTAACAAACTCTTCCCAATTTTTAATTGAATGTGATGCTGTGCTGTATAACCACTTCTCGGCTATGTTACATAAGGTGAAATGAATGACCCTTAGCCTTATAGCATCATCTAAAAGTTGGGTTGATTTCATCATTGCGCAAACGTTTTGGAATTTGTTTATGAAGATATAGGCATCTTCGGATTCCAGTCCGTGAAATTTTGGCAACATGTTGATGAAGTGGGGTTTGATCTCAAAATTGTCCCCATTTTCCAGTGGGAGTGAAAGACAAGTAGGTAAGGCGGTGCAGACAGGGTAGAAAAGATCCTGGAGTGCGATTTGTTGGGGCGCTTCAACAGGCGGGTGTTGCGGGTTATTCGCACCTCACGGAGGTGGAATCAGTCCTGTGGGTAAGGTGTTGTTAAGATTATATCCCGACATCCCTTCGGAGGAAGAATGTGAAGGTGAAGGTAAGGGAGTGGAAGGAATTTCAACTTCGGAGTCGAAAGCTTCGTCGGTCGGTACCAACGAGACACGGACTAATCGGGCACTAGTGTCCCTAGTCCAACCGGACATAGACTAAAGAGGTAGTGTAGTCAAAAAGTGAAAAACAGAATGTGGAGGTAAGAAAACGTCAATGAGAAGAAAGTGGGTGTAAGTGGGGTGCACGGATTTCTTAGCGACAAGTTTCAGGTTTTTTTTGTAATTTTTTTTTCTTTTTCTCTTTTTTTATGGAGCTTTTTGCAAAAAAGATTTTCGATAAAAGGCTTAGACACACGTTCAATCAACCACAAATGCACAATCAGGCCTAGATCTAGGGTCACCTAGGTCAGCTAGACAACTCCTAACTGTTCCAAAGGGCAAGAAGTAGGACCTCAAACCGCCTCTTCACCGCCAGTTGTGGCCAGGTAAGCACAAGTAGAGAAAGGAGGGATCCGCTCACGAATCACCGTGAGACGGGCCTTTTAAAGTTACCTTTCACTATCTGTCTAGCCTAGGCATAACAAAGTCAGGTTAGGATCAATGGTCGATGCCTACAACTAGTCCTTTGTCCTATTGAGCGCGAAGTCCTTAGGGTCGAGTCTAATCTTTTTTTTTTAATTAAATGATGGTCAATGCAATATGCCTTATGTGATTTCTGGGGTCCTGGGAAGGGTAATGAAATCCCCACCCAATCTGGATTGGTTTCAAGCCCCTTAAAGTTCAATTAAATACGCAAAGCAGTAAACAATCACTTGCAAACAATTTTTTTAAGCGCGGCGCAAAGAATCCTGCACAAGATCAATTATTGGAAGGGGGAGAGATTTTTTAGCGCAAAGAATCCTGCAGGAAAATTTACAGAGGAGATATCAGGGGTTGCAGAGAAGGAGAGAGAAAACTTACAGTGAGTTTTTTAGGTGATGACGTCACCTCCCTGCGGCGGAAGCGTGGCCAAATGGCGCTTTCGGCGGCGGAAACGCGGCGGCGGCGGCGGTTCGATTCCCGAGATTTCTTCTGCTCCTCTGTTATGATTTTCCTCTGTCATTCAGATCTGCCGTTTTCTGTTTCGCTCTCTGGATTTTTCCAGATCCGAACTCGTTTGTCGATCCTGCAAAATTCCAACGAAAAACCCTTCAAACAATGAAAAGTAGATAAAATTTTAATTTTAATTTTATTAATTTTTCAGTTTTTTTATGAGTTTTATGATTTTATATTAACCCGAAATTGCAAAAAGAAAATACTACGCCATCCCCGGCAACGGCGCCATTTGATTTGCAGAGATTTTGCGTATGTTTGCGCTTTCGAAAGATGAATCAAAGAATAATTTATTAACCGCAATCAAGAACGGCGTCGCTTGGTAGCTAGCCGGTGAGTACGGATCGGTCCACAGGGATGTTGTGTATTTCCTAATTTGGTCCAACGAGTTAATTCCAAACGGTGTGAATGGATTATCGCTAAAAACTAAACTGATTTATACTAAGACTAGAATCTTGCTAGGGTTAGGTTTAGGTTAAGTTTGGAAATTGAAGATTTCCTCACCGCTTTCAATGCCTTAATTTAGATCTCTTTAGGTGTTATGGTAACAATTAATAAAGGGGATTAGTACCATCCGGAAGAAACGATATTTCTTCCTCTAGGTTCTAGTCCTTTCTTTCTTAATTCTTACCCTAACCTCCATGGAAAACATACGCAACCGGTCGTTTATACTACGGTATCACTGTTACCTCGTGGGGTAAGGTGCCGTAGGGAACGGTGTGTGTATGTATGCATGGAGTCCTATTAACTATATGTGATGGGCAAGAAAGGGGTGAGAGATTTTCATCTCTCAATCCTTCCCCAAATCTAACCCTAACAAGTGAGGAGACTACTCACTCATTAGGGAATTGAAAAACATTTCTAAACTATCTGACTAGGGCAGATAAGAAAATTATACTTAGGCAGAAATAAATTTAACTAGGGCAATGAAATAAAATTACTTACTTTATTGATGGCTCTCTCCAAACATTTACACAAGAATTAAATTCTGAATAGATGAAATAAAAAGAGGCATCACCTAAAAGAGCATTTAGGGTTTCTATTTATAGAACATAGAAACCCTAGGGTTACAATCGACGCACATCTGCTTTTACAATTTTACCCCTAAGAAGAACCGAGTCAATACACCGACGCACCGTCACACGCAACACGTGCTGGCACGTGCGACACACGGCCGCGGATCCGCGGCCAAGAGCTTGGTTTGGCCGCGGTTCCGCGGCCATATTGAAGGCTTGCTGGCTGATTCTTCTTCTGTTGCTTCAAATTGCTTTTGACATCTGTTTTCTTCACTTTGTTCTTCAGAATATCTTCTGGTTCTCTTCCATATTTCCACAGTGAATAATGTAGTGGACTTTACCGTTCGCTTCGTGTCGAAGTCTTGAACCTTGCGCTGCCTTTGTACTTTGTGAAATGATTTTCGTTTATTCTCCAACAGTAGGCTTGATCATGATTCTTCCATTTGTTGGTCGTGTCACGCCCCGCTTCCCAGTGTACGGCGAAGGGGACGCGAAGAGGTCCGCTACGTATGTACTCAGAAATACATACGCTAAGCGTAGCTAAGCAATATAAAATAAATCACAAGAGACGAAAGATATAGAAATAACAGCAACTTTATTAATAACATTCTTTGTACAATACATGAAAAGGAAATACAATTGAAATAAAGATGCCTAAACAGTGGCATAACAGGAAATCTAAAGTACTGGAAAGAAAAGTGTACAATAAAATTATACTGCAGGGTCTTGAGTAAACTGCTCCAAGTCTTCTGGTGATGGCTCAACTTCTGCCGGGTCCAAGTCACCTGACGACATTCAAAGAAGAGAGAAACAGAATGTCGTCGGCGAACAGGTCGCTCGGTAAGTCCCAAAGGTAAGAGGAAAGTAGAGAAGACAGAATAAGAAGGTACATTTTAAAGTGTAAACTATTGTTGTAAAATTATGTTATCGCTGTTGTTTGTAGCTTGGTACAGAAGGATGCCAGTGTATACGAGGGGGGTCTCTATATGCTAGAGGCCAGGGCAAATGGAAAGTACAAGGAACCGTTATGCCACGGTACAACAGCAATAGGATTCAGGTTAGGTGTCTTAATCTGACCACCTCGTGCCACCTTTAACACCTTCCGTACCAATCTACCCCTTAAAACCCCGTAGTGTTTTAACATTATTGTTGTACTATTTTGTGTAAGTTAGATGACTGATCAAAACCATGATATCAGTAAATATGTTGTAACTGCATCATCAGGTAAATGGAATAACAGGATAATGGATGTATATCCATGGTTTGATTCAGTCAAAATTGAATAGATTGTTAACTGAATTCAGGGATTCACGTATTCATATTGAGTTGGAATATAAAAGAATATAGATTGACTTGAATCATATTCAAGTCAGAAATAGTCAGACTCTAACCCGAGTCAGACTAAAAGAAAGGTAATTTGAAGTTCTGTACTTGTTATGGGCCTTATTGTAATTTATAAAACTTGAGGGGGTTTTATGTAAAAAGTACTATTGTATAGTTTTCAAAATACACCTCAAGTATTTATTATTCGTCTTTATATTTATAATGAGTGTAAATTTTATTTGTATTATTCTAGTGAATATATCCTAATAAAAGTATTATTTGATTTATTTGAAATTCATGGTATTTTAATATAACTTTTAATCCTGTAATTTTTTAGAAAAAGTGGAAACTTTATCTTATAATAAAATAGTTGTTTAAATGATAAATATACATATATTAATACAAGAATAATTTTTATATAAATATTTTATTTTCCAAAAATCTCATTTTTCTTAAATGTCGTATTTTAAACCTTTCGAGACCGAATGCTCCTTGCGGAGGTCTGAATCTCGCACTACTAGCCCGCGGGTGCACGATAAACCATACTATCCCTAACGGGTTCCCCAAAAGTGGGTTGTAGAGGCGCTTTGCTTAGGTTTAATAAATACTATTCATTTAGAAAAACGGTTTCATAAGTATAAGGTATTTATTCGTAAAAGGGTATAGATTTTCCGTATTTTAGTTTCTAGGGTTTCCTAAGCCAACTAGCCTATTTCTAAGGTTTAAACGATAAGTCATTAGAAGCCTCAAATCGCCTCTTCACCGTCAATTGCGGCCAGGTAAGTGCCAGGTAAGTGGGAAGGAACCACAATAGTGGGCCTAATTAAAAACCACTAGCCTTGACACACTTGTCTAGACATCACAAAGTCAGTTTAGATAAACGATCGATGTCCATGACAAATCGTACTTTCTTTTTAAAAGATTTTATTTAGAATTGTGTACAATTTAAAGCTTCCAAGAACGGTTTATAAAGAAAATGGTATTTTAGTGAAAAGTCTTGTATTTTCGTATTCTATGTTTTGACGTTATCAACTAGGGTTATATTTATGTGTGTGTAGAGGTAGGTCATTACCTCGTGACTTATTTTAAGGTTTAGTGAAGTTTAGAGGTTAAATATGATAAATGAAACATGAGGGTATTTAAGTGTAAGAATACGGTAATTGTAAAAGTTATTATTTCATGTGTGAAAATTCATTCAAATTGATTTTTACAAGTTTAGTGATCAAGATGAACATGTTTAGGAATGAGGGAATTGATTAGAAGAAGAAAAATAAATTTTATGGTGTTATTGTGAAAAGAATACGATATTACAAGAAAGTTATCATTTCATGTGAGAAACTTTGTCTAAATTGATTTTTATGTGATTAATAGTCATCATGAATATGTTTAGGTGTTATGGATTATGTGACAAGTGGGATTTTGTAGAAAAACCGAATCGGAAATCGGTTTGTTCCGATTTCCGTCGGGTTTCATAAAGTCGTATTTTCTTTCAAAGAAAAGGAAGATAGAAAGAGTGTGACTTACAAGTTTGGACAAGGTAGGGAGTCTAAGAAAGTAGTAGGTTGTCGGTGCGTCGAAACGTCGCGAAGGGTCCTAGTACGGTCGCCGGAATTCATCGTCGGTTTCGGCAGCGCTTCGCTTTTCGCTCTTTTTCTAACGTACCGAGTTCTCTTGAGAATTTTAGAGAGCGGACTTAGGAATGAGGGGTGAAAGGGTAGAGGGTAGGGGTGTTTATATAGGGCTAGGCTAGGATTAGGGTTTTAATTAAAAAAAATATAAAAATATATAAGAAAAACATTAAAAATCATTAAATTTTGTAATGAAAGTGATTTATTGAAAATCTGGTAACCGATACAAAAAAAATAAAGTATACAGGGAGGTTGACCAGGTCAACACGGAGAAATTCCGTGTTGGCGACTCGGCCGTCCAGCCGAGTCCGGCCGGCGGCGCCGGCCGACTCGGCCGAGTCGAAGTGGCGTCGGGTGGGGTTTTTCCTGGGGGGAATTTTGGTGTATCTAACTTTTTATGTGTGGTATTAATTTTGAGAGTTATGGCTGTTTGACTGTTGACCTTCCCAAAAATTAAAACAAAATGATATAAAAAATATGTGGGGCATGGGATTCGAACTCTGGTGGCTTGGTTCAGCAGTGCAAGGTATTACCAATGAGCTACAAGCTCCTTCTTGTAATTATTGTAGGGAAATAGATACTTAAAGTGTTATCAGCAACATTAATACTCCAAGTATACTTCAAATTTAAATCAAATTTAGGTATACAAAAATTGGAGTTGTTACAGTCTACCCTCCTTACAAAAATTTCGTCCTCGAAATTTACAACTTTTATTTGAGGACTAGTTTACAAAAAGGTGCGGATATCTTGCACGCATTTCATCACCCACGTGGATTCTCCTGGAGTGTCTTTCCTCCACATCACTCGAACCAGGTTAACTTTCTTGTTCTGAAGTGTCTTTACTTTCTTGTCCAGGATTTCTACAGGTTGTTGCTCACAAGACAAGTCGGGCTGTATAGTGAGCTCGGAAAGATCGAGTACATGGCTGGGGTCACTCACATACCTTCTGAGTTGGGATATGTGGAACACGTTATGCACTCCTTTCAATGAGGGTGGAAGCGCTAATCTGTATGCCACTTCTCCGACTCGTTCGAGTATGTCGAACGGTCCAATGTATCTCGGACTCAACTTTCCCCGTCTTCCAAATCGGATCACTCCGCGGTTCGGAGATATTTTCAGGAATACATGGTCTCCTGGCTGGAACTCCAAGTGTCGTCTCTTTGCATCAGCCCAGTGCTTCTGTCTATCTTGGGCTATGCGCATTCTTTCCCTGATAGTACGAATCACATCAACAGTCGCTACTATCATCTCTGGTCCAAGAAGTTCCCTATCTCCGATGTCGTCCCAACTTAGTGGCGATCGACACTTCCTTCCATACAATGCTGCAAAAGGTGTCATTCCTATGCTTGCTTGGTAGCTGTTGTTGTACGCAAACTCCACAAGATGCAGGTGATCTTCCCACGATCCTTTGAAGTCGAGCATACATGTTCTGAGCATATCCTCCAAGATCTGAATAGTTCGTTCCGACTGACCATCTGTTTGTGGATGATAAGCCGTGCTGAAGTTCAGACTTGTTCCCAAGCTAGCTTGCAGACTCTGCCAGAATTGCGATCGGAACCTGGTGTCACGATCGGAGACAATGCAGACCGGTACTCCATGAAGTCTCACAATTTCCTGTATGAGTTCATGGGTATCAGAGGTAGTATATTATGAAGAGTTTTTAAATCTAAATTAGATTATTACCTCCATGTACTTCTTCGCTAGTGTCTCAGTTGATTGGCCAACCCGAAATGGGATGAAGTGAGCCGACTTTGTGAGTCGATCCACAATGACCCATATCGCATCGTTACCCTTTGTGCTGCGAGGAAGAGCAGTTACAAAGTCCATTGTGATGTGCTGCCACTTCCATTCTGGGATTGGTAACGGTTGAAGTAATCCAGCAGTCCTGTGATGTTCAGCCTTTACTTGCTGACACACCAAGCATTTTGAGACGCTTCTGGCTACTTCACGCTTCATTCCATGCCACCAATAATTCTGACGTAGATCTTTGTACATTTTGGTACCTCCAGGATGTACTGAATAGGGAGAGCTATGAGCTTCTTTCATTAACTCTTCCCGAACAGGAACTTTTGGTACACACAATCTGCTGCCGTATCTCAAAGATCCGTCTTCATGGATGATGAAATCTGTTCTGGGTCCATTCTCCACTTGTTCTCTGATCTTTTGCAACTTAGCATCACTTGCTTGGGCTGCTTTGATCTGATTGACAATGGTTGATTGAACTTGTAGATTCATCAAACTTGAAGCATCACCTGGTATGACTAGTTCAATCTCCATCTGATGTAAGTCTTGTTGAAGCTTCCACTAGGCGGTGAGATTCATTGATAATGGTTGGCGACTAAGTGCATCAGGTACTACGTTCACCTTCCCTGGGTGATATTGCAAGTTGATGTCAAAGTCAGCCATGAGTTCTAACCATCTTCTCTGCCGCATATTCAACTCCTTTAGAGTAAACACGTACTTCAGACTTTTATGATCTGTGTAGATATTCACTCGTTCACCAAGTAAGTAGTGGCGCCAAATTTTGAGAGCAAAGATGACGGCTGCCAACTCCAGATCATGTGTCGGATAATTGCGCTCATGAGTCTTCAGTTGTCTTGAAGCATAAGCCACAACCTTACCGTGCTGATGTAGAACACATCCTAATCCCTTACCGGATGCATCACAATGCACTTCGAATCCTCCAGATTGATCCGGTATGACAAGAATAGGTGCGGATGTCAGTCTTGACTTGAGTTCTACGAAAGCTTGCTCGCATGCTTCTGACCACACAAATTCTTCATTTTTTCGTGTGAGCTTGGTCAGGGGTGTTGCTATCTTCGAAAAGCCTTCAATAAACCTTCTGTAATATCCAGCTAAACCCAAGAAACTTCGAATATCCTTCACTGACTTTGGTGTAGACTATTCGCTAACTGCCGAAACTTTTGCTGGATCCACAGAAATTCCTTCTCCTGATACGATATGTCCAAGAAAACCAACTTGATTTAGCCAAAACTCGCACTTGCTGTACTTGGCATAAAGCTTATGTTGTCGAAGAGTTTCCAGGACAATTCGTAGATGCTCCGCATGTTCTTTCCGATTCTTAGAATATACCAGGATGTCGTCGATGAAGATGACAACAAACCTGTCTAAATACTCCCGGAAAACTTGGTTCATAAGGTTCATGAAGATTGCTGGTGCATTGGTCACTCCAAATGGCATCACTAGAAATTCGTAATGTCCATAGCGAGTTCTGAAAGCTGTTTTGTGAATATCAGCATCCTTGACCTTCACTTGATGATAACCTGAACGAAGATCTAGTTTAGAGAAGACACAAGATCCACTTAGCTGATCGAATAAATCGTCGATGCGTGGAAGTAGATATTTGTTCTTTATAGTAACTTCGTTCAAGGCCCTATAATCGATGCACATTCTGTATGAACCTTCCTTCTTCTTTACCAGTAGTACAGGTGCTCCCCAACTTGAAGTGCTGGGACGAATCCATCCTTTCGCCAGTAATTCGTCCAATTGTGTTCGGACTTCCTTCAATCCTTCCGGACTTAGTCTATAAGGTGCTTTGATCACCGGTTGTGCTCCTGGTACTAAGTCAATACTGAATTCAAGAGCTCGATCGGGAGGCAAACCTGATATATCGTCAGGGAATACATCGTCAAACTCTCGAACTACCTCTGGTCTTGATTCTTCCTCTGCTTGAGCTGCCGCAACTACTGCTTCCCTTGGCTTCGCTTTGTAGGTACTTGGCTCCAGGGTACGATCTCCACTCTTGAAATAGAAGACCGGATGATCTGGAATCTCAAATACTACCCTCCTTTGACGACAGTCTATGGTAGCATAAAAGGTTCCAAGCCAGTCCATTCCTAGAACCACATCGAAGTTTGGTATGTCCAGTACCTTGAAGTCAGCATAAAACTCTCGACTGCAGACGACGACTGGACACATGCTGTATCCCATAGTTGCCTTTAGAACACCATTTCCGGAACTGACGTTCCAGCTGGATACAAGCGGTGAGACCGGAATCGCATGGGTTCGAACAAACCGTTGTGACATAAAGCAGTGGGATGCTCCAGTATCAAACAGTGCAAGTGCAGGTAGTGAAGCTACTAGGATTGTACCTAAGGTATATGGGATAGGTTTTAGGTATAGGGAAAGTGTGTAGTTAAATAAGACTAAAAGATAAGTTTGAGTAGGAAAGTTTACCAGTAATGACTTGGCCAGTGGCCTCAGCTTCTTCCACAGACATCATGAAAGCCTGGCGCTTTGGCACATTCCTCCTGGCCTGAGGAGCATTCCTCGGAACGTTCCTTTGAGCTTGATGGAACTGTCGAGGAGGTGGTGTAGCTTGTGGTCCCCTGGGCGGTGCAGGCAGTGCAAGTCTGGGAGCAGGTGCCTAAAGAGCTGGTCGCTGCGGATAGGTATTTGTTGGCCTGGGTGCAGCAACTGGGTTCTGTCTTTGGGGACAAGACCCAATACCGTGAGTAGCTGAACCACAGACTAAGCAAAGGCGGTTGGCTCGACGGCAGTCCTTCATCATATGTCCAGTTCTCTTGCAGTAGGTGCAAAAGGCTGGGCTAGGACGATGGGTTGGTACTCTGGGTCCCCTTGGCACGAAAGATGGTCTGGACGTGGCTCCACCTGCCGTCTGGTTGGCAGGGCGTTTGACTCCTGCAGACTGAGGTCTGCCCCTCTCTTTTATTACTGCCTCATAACTGCGGGCAGCTTCTAGAGCTTCCTCATGAGTCAAAAACTTTCCTGTGGCTAGAGCAGCCTTAATCTCTGTGTCCAAACCTTGTTGAAAGCGACGGGCTCTGATCTCATCCGTCGGTATCAGGTGTGCCGCGAATCTGTTTAAAGTTTATGTTAGCTGTGTAGTATGTGATAATTAAAAATTGAACTATTGCGACATATCTTACCGGCTCAACATGGTGAATTCAGCGTCGTATTCATCTACCGATTTGTCCCACATTGATCCTTGCTGTAGATGAATAAACTGCTGCTCCATTGCAAACCTGGCAGTCACAGGGAAATATTTCGCGTCGAACTTCTCGCGAAATGTCTTCCATTCAATCGGCTGTACCAGACGGCTTTCTTCCGCCTTCCACCAATTGCGAGCATTATCCGTGAGCTGTAGTTTTGCTACACGGACCCAAGCGTTGTCTGGCACTTAAGCTGCTGCCAGATCGTCTTCGATGCTTTGTGCCCATTCTTCCGCTTCAAGAGGGCTTCCTTTACCAGAGAACTGCTTGGGGTGCAAAGCCCTGAATTGCTTTACTCCCGGTGCATCGGTCTCAGGACGGTTCAGAAGTTGTTGCTGTTCCTCAAGAAGACTGCGGATCGCCTCAAATAGCATCGTTTGCTCAGTGGGTGGTGCAGGAACAGCTGGTGTAAGAGGTAGTGCTGAAGGGGTGTTGTTGACGTTGGTGCTGGTGTTGTTCGGGGAATCCATAACCTTGAAGAAAAATTCGGGTTAGGACAGATTCAAATACATGAAATGATAAGATTCAAGAAATAGAAATTTGCAAGATTCAATGAATATGAATTGTAAAGAATGTTTTAGTTGCTGTTTCTTGTGTTATATTGCTTAGGTTGTTCACGCAGACCAGAACTGCATGACAGGGATTCATACAGCTCTGACCTGCATGGGCCACCAACAAAACCTGTCACGCCCCGCTTCCCAGTGTACGGCGAAGGGGACGCGACGAGGTCCGCTACGTATGTACTCAGAAATACATACGCCAAGCGTAGCTAAGCAATATAAAATAAATCACAAGAGACGAAAGATATAGAAATAACAGCAACTTTATTAATAACATTCTTTGTACAATACATGAAAAGGAAATACAACTGAAATAAAGATGCCTAAACAGTGGCATAACAGGAAATCTAAAGTACTGGAAAGAAAAGTGTACAATGAAATTATACTGCAGGGTCTTGAGTAAACTGCTCCAAGTCTTCTGGTGATGGCTCAACTTCTGCCGGGTCCAAGTCACCTGACGACATTCAAAGAAGAGAGAAACAGAATGTCGTCAGCGAACAGGTCGCTCGGTAAGTCCCAAAGGTAAGAGGGAAGTAGAGAAGACAGAATAAGAAGATACATTTTAAAGTGTAAACTATTGTTGTAATGTATGTTATCGCTGTTGTTTGTAGCTTGGTACAGAAGGATGCCAGTGTATACGAGGGGGGTCTCTATATGCTAGAGGTCAGGGCAAATGGAAAGTACAAGGAACCGTTATGCCATGGTACAACAGCAATAGGATTCAGGTTAGGTGTCTTAATCTGACCACCTCGTGCCACCTTTAACACCTTCCGTACCAATCTACCCCTTAAAACCCCGTAGTGTTTTAACATTATTGTTGTACTGTTTTGTGTAAGTTAGATGACTGATCAAAACCATGATATCAGTAAATATGTTGTAATTGCATCATCAGGTAAATGGAATAACAGGATAATGGATGTATATCCATGGTTTGATTCAGTCAAAATTGAATAGATTGTTAACTGAATTCAGGGATTCACGTATTCATATTGAGTTGGAATATAAAAGAATATAGATTGACTTGAATCATATTCAAGTCAGAAATAGTCAGACTCTAACCCGAGTCAGACTAAAAGAAAGGTAATTTGAAGTTCTGTACTTGTTAGGGGCCTTATTGTAATTTATAAAACTTGAGGGGGTTTTATGTAAAAAGTACTATTGTATAGTTTTCAAAATACACCTCAAGTATTTATTATTCGTCTTTATATTTATAATGAGTGTAAATTTTATTTGTATTATTCTAGTGAATATATCCTAATAAAAGTATTATTTGATTTATTTGAAATTCATGGTATTTTAATATAACTTTTAATCTTGTAATTTTTTAGAAAAAGTGGAAACTTTATCTTATAATAAAATAGTTGTTTAAATGATAAATATACATATATTAATACAAGAATAATTTTTATATAAATATTTTATTTTCCAAAACTCTCATTTTTCTTAAATGTCGTATTTTAAACCTTTCGAGACCGAATGCTCCTTGCGGAGGTCTGAATCTCGCACTACTAGCCCGCGGGTGCACGATAAACCATACTATCCCTAACGGGTTCCCCAAAAGTGGGTTGTAGTGGCGCTTTGCTTAGGTTTAATAAATACTATTCATTTAGAAAAACGGTTTCATAAGTATAAGGTATTTATTCGTAAAAGGGTATAGATTTTCCGTATTTTAGTTTCTAGGGTTTCCTAAGCCAACTAGCCTATTTCTAAGGTTTAAACGATAAGTCATTAGAAGCCTCAAATCGCCTCTTCACCGTCAATTGCGGCCAGGTAAGTGCCAGGTAAGTGGGAAGGAACCACAATAGTGGGCCTAATTAAAAACCACTAGCCTTGACACACTTGTCTAGACATCACAAAGTCAGTTTAGATAAACGATCGATGTCCATGACAAATCGTACTTTCTTTTTAAAAGATTTTATTTAGAATTGTGTACAATTTAAAGCTTCCAAGAACGGTTTATAAAGAAAATGGTATTTTAGTGAAAAGTCTTGTATTTTCGTATTCTATGTTTTGACGTTATCAACTAGGGTTATATTTGTGTGTGTGTAGAGGTAGGTCATTACCTCGTGACTTATTTTAAGGTTTAGTGAAGTTTAGAAGTTAAATATGATAAATGAAACATGAGGGTATTTAAGTGTAAGAATACAGTATTTGTAAAAGTTATTATTTCATGTGTGAAAATTCATTCAAATTGATTTTTACAAGTTTAGTGATCAAGATGAACATGTTTAGGAATGAGGGAATTGATTAGAAGAAGAAAAATAAATTTTATGGTGTTATTGTGAAAAGAATACGATATTACAAGAAAGTTATCATTTCATGTGAGAAACTTTGTCTAAATTGATTTTTATGTGATTAATAGTCATCATGAATATGTTTAGGTGTTATGGATTATGTGACAAGTGGGATTTTGTAGAAAAACCGAATCGGAAATCGGTTTGTTCCGATTTCCGTCGGGTTTCATAAAGTCGTATTTTCTTTCAAAGAAAAGGAAGATAGAAAGAGTGTGACTTACAAGTTTGGACAAGGTAGGGAGGCTAAGAAAGTAGTAGGTTGTCGGTGCGTCGAAACGTCGCGAAGGGTCCTAGTACGGTCGCCGGAATTCGTCGTCGGTTTCGGCAGCGCTTCGCTTTTCGCTCTTTTTCTAACGTACCGAGTTCTCTTGAGAATTTTAGAGAGCGGACTTAGGAATGTGGGGTGAAAGGGTAGAGGGTAGGGGTGTTTATATAGGGCTAGGCTAGGGTTAGGGTTTTAATTAAAAAAAATATAAAAATATATAAGAAAAACATTAAAAATCATTAAATTTTGTAATGAAAGTGATTTATTGAAAATTTGGTAACCGATACAAAAAAAATAAAGTATACAGGGAGGTTGACCAGGTCAACACGGAGAAATTCCGTGTTGGTGACTCGGCCGTCCAGCCGAATCCGGCCGGTCCGCCGGCCGACTCGGCGGAGTCGGGCCGAGTCGAAGTGGCGTCGGGAGGGGTTTCTCCTGGGGGGAATTTTGGTGTATCTAACTTTTTATGTGTAATATTAATTTTGAGAGTTATGGCTGTTTGACTGTTGACCTTCCCAAAAATTAAAACAAAATGATATAAAAATTATGTGGGGCATGGGATTCGAACTCTGGTGGCTTGGTTCAGCAGTGCAAGGTATTACTAATGAGCTACAAGCTCCTTCTTGTAATTATTGTAGGGAAATAGATACTTAAAGTGTTATCAGCAACATTAATACTCCAAGTATACTTCAAATTTAAATCAAATTTAGGTATACAAAAATTGGAGTGGTTACAGGTTGTAATCTCACTTTTGTATCGTCTTTTCATCTTTTTCACTGTTTTTGTTCCGAGATTCTGTAAG
Source organism: Agapanthus africanus (assembly GCA_030015575.1). NCBI lineage: Eukaryota > Viridiplantae > Streptophyta > Magnoliopsida > Asparagales > Amaryllidaceae > Agapanthus > Agapanthus africanus. The sequence continues at coordinate 549,032,257 of CM057347.1, read as the reverse complement.
CTGCAACTATGTAGCAGACATGGGTCAACAGCACCTGTTTATTTTTAAAATGAATCAGAATAGGGAATATAATAATGCAAAATTATGGTATGAACAGTGAGCCGTATTGAAAGAAAAGAGAGAGAGGTGTGGGGTGTAAAGAGAGAGAGAACGTGGAAAAAGAAAGGGAGAGAGAAAAGTATGGTCAGAAATAAGGTTTATAATATATATATATATATATATATATATATATATATATATATATATATAGAAAGAGTTGGGAAAAAGGGGGAAAATCACTTTGAGTTGGGAAAAAGGGGGAAAATCACTTTGAGTTGGGAAAAAGGGGGAAAATCACTTTGGTTAGTAATATATATATATATATATATATATATATATAAAGAACGTGTGTATATTAGAATTAGGATAAACTTGTGTTTTTAGGCTAAAACAAAAATACTCTGAAAAATACCCGGATTGTGTCTAAAAATCTAGTTTTAAAATATGAAGAATATACGTATAATTTAAAACTATAATGCGATATCCGGTTAATAAAAATGCATACCCCCAAGAACGGATGCACGTAGCAAACCAAACAAGTCCGTTTCAATAAACAGGAACTGAACATGATGTACTAATGCAACCATAGGGTCTTGGGTATGATGCAAGCTACGTGCTGGTGTCGTTCTCAGTGCACATGTTCGATTAATTTGACTTTTCATTTTACGTGCAGTGCACGTGTAAACTCTTGGGCTTCTAAAAGTTTAAAAGAAAAATCAACAAAAATAATACGTGGCTGTGGGGATTTGAACTCAGGTGCTATGGCTCAGCAGTGCAAAGTCTATCAATGAGCTACAAGCACTTTCTTGCAATTCAAAAGCAAAATTAATTTATAATTTGTGCTCAGGCTTAAATATTTCTTTCTGTATTTAAAAAAAAAATTTGTACAGAAAGTTAGGATTGTTAAATTCTACCCTCCTTAAAAAAATTTCGTCCTCGAAATTTGTAAAAGTAAAGTATAACAGATTCAAAAAAAAAAGTTTGATGACAGAACTATTGGTAGTGCATGAAAATATTTGGAAGAATGAAAGTTTGCAAAAAGTTTTAGAAAGATTGGAAGGGGTGTGAGGGAATTATTTTTAGAAATCTGTTAGGATAGATTCAAAATAATATGAAATGTAAAGAATATTTAGTTGCTGGTTCTTGTGTTGCATTGCTTAGGTTGTTCACGCAGAACCGACCTGCATGGACCACCAATAAAACCTGTCACGGCCCGCTTCCCAGTATACGGGCAGAGCATGCGACGAGGCCGCTACGTATTTACTCTGAAATAAACACGCTAAGCATATCTAAGCAATATAAGTAAAATGCACAAGAGATAATATCAATGGATATAATTGAACAACAATTTTATTTATTAAATATTTTTTTTATAATACAACTGAAAAGTAAATACATGGAATGGAATGCAATGCCTGAGAATTTGAGTGGAGAGAGAGTATGAGTGTGAAAGGAAGAAAGAGAGAAAGAGAGAAGAGTGGGTTGGTGAGCCGTATTGAAAGAAAAGAGAGAGGTGTGGGGTGTAAAGAGAGAGAGAACGTGGAAAAAGAGAGGGAGAGAGAAAAATATGGTTAGAAATAAGATTTATAATAATAATTGAGAGAAAAATATGGTTAGAAATAAGATTTATAATAATAATTGAGGGAAAAATATGGTTAGAAATAAGATTTATAATAATAATTTATATATATATATATATATATATATATATATATATATATATATAGAAAGAGACGGTAAGTGGATTATATATATATATAGAAAGAGACGGTAAGTGGATTATATATATATATATATATATATATATATATATATATATATATATATATATATATATAACAGTATATATTAGAATTGTGTATATTACAATTATATTTAGAAATACAATAATATATAAACTTGGGATTTTAGGCTAAAACAAAAATACTCCGAAAAATACCAAGATTGTGTCTAAAATTCTAGTTTTAAAATTTGAAGAATATACGTATAAGTTAAAACCATAATACGATATCCGGTTAATAAAAATGTATACCCCAAAAAAGGATGCACGTAAAATGCATGTAGCAATCCAAACAAGTCAGTTTCAATAAACAGGAAGTGAACATGATGTACTGATGCAACCATAGGGTCTTGGGTATGATGCAGGCTACGTGTTGGTGTCGTTCTCAGTGCACATGTTCGATTAATTTGACTTTTCATTTTACGTGCAGTGCACGTGTAAACTCTTGGACTTCTAAAAGTTTAAAAGAAAAATCAACAAAAATAATACGTGGCTGTGGGGATTTGAACTCAGGTGCTATGGCTCAGCAGTGCAAGGTCTACCAATGAGCTACAAGCTCTTTCTTGCTATTCAAAAACAAAATTAATTTATAACTTGTGCTCAGGCTTAGATATTCCTTTCTGTATTTTAAAAAAAAATTGTACAGAAAGTTAGGCTTGTTACATTCTACCCTTCTTAAAAAAATTTCGTCCTCGAAATTTGTAAAAGTAAAATGTAACAGATTCAAAAAAAAAGGTTTGATGACAAAACTATTGGTAGTGCATGAAAATATTTGGAAGAATGAAAGTTTGCAAAAAGTTTTAGAAAGATTGGAAGGGGTGTGAGGGAATTATTTTTAGAAATCTGTTAGGATAGATTCAAAAGAATATGAAATGTAAAGAATGTTTAGTTGCTGGTTCTTGTGTTGTATTGCTTAGGTTGTCCACGCAGAATCGACCTGCATGTCCATGCAGAATTGACCTGCATGGGCCACCAACAAAATCTGTCACGTCCCGCTTCCCAGTGTACGGGCAGTGGACGCGACGAGGCCACTACATATTTACTCTAAAATAAACACGCTAAGCATATCTAAGCAATATAAGTAAAATGCACAAGAGACAATATCAATGGATATAATTGAACAGTAACTTTATTTATTAAACATTCTTTTTACAATACAACTGAAAAGTAAATATATGGAATGGAAAGCAATGCCTAAACAGTGGCATAACAGAAAAGAAAATACTGAAAAGAAATGTACAAGTAACTAAAACTCTGGATCGAAAGCTAGCTGATCTAAGTCCTCGCTGGTGGGCTCGATCTCCTGAAGATCCGATCTACCTGACAACATTCCAAAGAAGAAAGAGAAGGAATGTTGTCAGGGAACAATCGCTCGGTAAGTCCCAAAGATAAGGGAGAAGTAGAATAGACAGAGAGAGAATGTAGCTTTTAAAGTTGTATTATATTGTTAACGCTGTTGTTTGTAACTTGGTACAGAAGAATACCAGTATATACGAGAGGAGTCCCACTATTCCGGAGACTAAGGTATACGGAGCACAAGGAACCGTTCAGCCACGGTACAACGGCAATTGAATTCATATTATGTGTATTATGGTTACAGTCTCGTGCCACTTCTAACACCTCCGTACCAGTCTATCCCTTATAAATCCCGCGATGTCCTGATTGTACTGTTTGTATTGCTTGAACTGTATATTGTATATAGATGGATGACTTGCTGAAACCATGATATCAGTAATGGTACGGGTATAATGGATGAACAGGTAGATGGAATATATACATGGTTCGGTTCAGTCAATATAGATTGATTAGATTGAATAGACGGATTCATCGATCCGTGTTGTATTGTAGTTTTGTAATTTCATACATGAATCATATTCAAGTTAGATTGATTATATTGAGACTCAGTCTGAGTTGTACAATTAAAAAAGAAATTGAATCCTGAATTATGTTTTGGTGATATCGGTAACTGCTGCACATGGACGTCAGGATTTGTGTCTTTTTTCAACACAATTACCGTGTTGATAACACCGTTGTTTAGATTGCCTACCTTAGATAGGAAAGCACCCAAATTCTCCGGTTTTCTAAGGCTCAAGAGAACTGGTCCCGCTTAAACCTATATTTATTAGGGTCCTTATTGCAATTTATATAATTTGAGGGGGGTTTATGTAATAATAATTTTTATATACTTTCAAAATAAACCTCAAGTATTTATTTATCGTATTTAGGGTTTTCATGGAGGTATATTTTAAAATATAACGTTTACTAGTGAATATAACCTAAATTGCATTGTATATGGTATTTTAATGTAATATTGGAATTGTATTGATTTGTAATGATGGTTTCATGAAACATGTAAATCTTTTCTTTTTGTTTAGAAAGCATGGAATATTTTTATTTATATATTTAAAATAAATTTTATTTATTAAGTAGAATTCACAATTTTCTTAAAAATTGCATTAAAAGTTCCATCGAGATCGGATACTCCGTGAGAAGGCCTGCATCTCCCTCTAGTAGGCCCGAGAATGTGCTATAACCCGCGCCAACCCTATCGGGGTCCTCAAAAGTGGGTTGTAGAGGCGCATTTGTAAGGAATTAAATAATACACTTTTAAAGAAAACGGTTTTTGATAGTTCATGGTATTTAAATGTAAATCCATATTTGTCCCAAAATATTATTTTCAAGCCATCGTACTATATCAAGATGTGTGTTGTGAGAGGTAGGCCATTACCTCATGAGATTTTTCTAAAGGTAATATAAGCAAATATGATAAAAGATGTCGTATGTAAAGTTTATGGTATTTAAACGTAAAAGTGCAATAAAAGTTATATAGTATGGTATTTTATTTTGGTGAAATACCCAAATTAGCAAAAATATGATTTTACAGGTTTATCATTAATTTTACCAATATATAAAAATTTACTATAATTTTTCTATGTTTTAATAATTTATGAACTAATTATCGATAACCTTTATTCATCACCGTAGAATAATTACATTTATTCCTGCAAAAGTTGTCCTGGTCATGATGGTCATGATAGTCATTTTAAGATTTAGTTTCATATGTCCAAGCAAGAATCCGGGGTTGTTCATTACCCCGTGATTTTATCGTGAAGGATAAATGATAAAAGTTTATTATATTATTATGGTTTAATATCATTTTTAATTGTGAAAAACCGTAAAATAGATAATGTGGTCAATACATTATAATTAGGTCATGGAAATTTTTTCATAGTTAGATATTTTCATGATGAATATAACAAAAGGTCAAGTGTTGAGAGATCTTATTTAAAATGATCTAGAAAAATGAAAGTCGGTGAGCGTCGGGTTGTATGAGAAATGGTATATATTTAATCTGAGAATTTTTCTGCCTTTGGAGCTTCTTCCAGAGTGTAGAGGACTTAAATAAGAAGCTCTGGAAATTTTTTGGAATTTGTTTATAGAACAGATATTTTTGGGTGAATTTTATAAGCTCATGGCTATTTATAGGAATTTATGGGATTAAAAACTATTTTTTTTCCAAACTGCTACAGTAGATGACCAGATTCGACCGTTGATCTACCAGATCCGACGACCCACATTAAATCACGTGTGAACTGACGTGGGATGCGGCTGGGGTTTGTGTGGGGTGATTCTTGACCGTTAACGATCCGACAGTCAAGATTAAAAGCGCATATATATATATATATATCATCTTTTTTTTAAATGAAAACTGTCGGCAGAATCTGGACCGTTGGTTTTTAAATCTGACGGTCCAGATTAATTCTAGCTAAAAAAAAATTATTTTTAATATTTAAAATTGTTTTAAAAATTGTTTTTGGCTTCTAAAAATTATTTAAAAATAGTAAAAAATATTTTTAAAATCTAGAAAAATTATATATAATGTGTTTTGATGTTTTATATCTTGTGCAACCAAATTTGGTCTAAAATAGATCTTCTTGTCGGTTATAAAATTTTATCCCTTCGATAAAAAAAATTTAAATTCTTAAAAATTCTCAAAAATTTCTAAAAATCATATTAATTTGTTTTAATCATGGAAAAATATTTTTAAACTGTTTTCTACCAATAGAAACATCACAATAATTGTTTTGACATCAAGAAAAATTATAAAACGTTTTTATTACGTTTCTAGGGTACATAGTCGTTATAAGAATCGTTAGTCTTGTATGAGACTAAGATCAACTTGGATATTATCGATAAAAAATCACTAGTCGTATATGCGACTAAAATCAATTTGGATATCATGAGCATATGAGCTCAGTTGATTTAAAATCAAAGAAGAAACTTAAACTTTACAGATTAAGCTAATTTGGGCTAAGATTGAGTTTCTATACCACCCAGCAGTGCTAAGCACTCGGTCACGTAGCGTTGACGTGATGCGCTATGTTTCTTGGCGCTCACGTACTATTACGTGAAGCGCTGAGTTTTTGAGCGCCCGCGTGTGCTTCACGTGAGGCGCTGAGTTCTTGGGCACCCACGTATGTTTCGCATGAGGCGTTGCGTTCTTAGAAATTTAATCTCTGTTGATATTTTCAGAGAAATTAAATTTCTGTTAATGGTATTTTGGCCATTAACGATCGCCAAAGGCCCATGTTTTGAGTATCTGGAATCGGTTTATTTAAGAATTAAGATCTTAATTATGAAGGAACTGAGTTCCTGGAGTATTATGGACTCCATTTTCTTCATGTTTTTCTCTCATGTCCTCTTTAACCTTATTCTTCCCTGAAATTTTTATTATTAAGAACAAGATTTTCCCGATGAGAATTAAATTATCAACTTATGTGAGACTTGTCTTGTGGATCTTAGATCGAGAAAAATAACCAAGTTCTGTTAAAGGGTTAAACTCTTAGATATGATATGATAGGTAAATGAGATATTTTGATCTCTATACTTTTCTTTACCTACGGTTTTAGAGGAGGAAGATTTTCTTCTTCGAAGAGAATTATATTCTCTGTTGCCGAACCTTTTGGAGAGTTTTCTGTATTTTTACAGAAGCTTATGAAGGGTCTGCCTTTCTTTTTAGATTTATTCTTTTTGCTTCTATTTATAGAAGAAGAGAAAAATCAATTTGTTGGAAATCTCTCATTGAGAGATCATGATTGATTTCATAATCAATCGAAATGATATTAAAAATCAAATATTTTCCTAAGATAGAATTTAATTCTAACAGATGATCGATTGGTGATTTTATAATCACCGTTGAATTGTTGATCAAAGAGTTCTCTGTTTAACAGAGAAGATGTTTCTAGTTTGAGAAAGATCAGGAAAATATTCCCCTCATAGAATTTAATTTTACATAGAATTTAGTTTTATCAAAAAAGAATACTCACGTGTATTGCATGTGGGACGTTGGCCTATAGTGCTCATGTGGATATCACGGGAGACGACGCCAAGAGACTGACAAGTGCGCTTACGTGGATATCACGTGAGGCGCTGCCAAGAGACTGGATTAGCGCTTCACGTGAGATGCTCACGTGTTTAACACGTGGGGGTTGTCCTCTATTTTTATATAGGAAACAACAAGCTCTAGGCCAAAATTTTTGGCGGGAACGGTCCCCATCATCTAAAAGCAAACATTTTTCTTTCAACCAATCCTTATTTTTAATGGAACTTCAGGGTGTGAGTGTGTGTGTGTGTTTTTTCTCAAAAAAGTACTCCTCAAGGTCTATAACACACATCAATGTGTATAGCTTGATCAATTCAATAATATTACCAGCTTGAGAGATTACAAAATTGGTTTCTGTTCAGGGCAATATCAAGTAGGAACTGCTGCATCTTTATGGAAGATCTTGCCCATTTTATGTCGTGTAATTGTTATTCTTTGAGATAAGAAAAGAGACCCATACATTTTTCTAACGGTTGCTTTAATGTGTGTCTGAACAGAAAAGGGAACTCTTTGTGGACTTCTAGGATGCTAGCCAGCCTAATAAGGTACTCCGCACACAGAAATTCTTCCATTCCTAGGAATTTAGCATTTTAACGATGATTTATTTGCTTAAAGACAAGTCCATGCATGTACATACATCAGAGTCTAAGACCAGAGGGAGAGAAAAAGGAACACAATACTCCCTTGTAATTCCACAATTCCACCTTCAGGCCCTTATCATGCCCGAATACTTAGTTTTGGGCTGTGAATGAGGACTTGTATTAGCAATTTATCAATCTGGTTTTGTTACGTTCATGCCCCTTACGGATGTACAGGGATCGGATATCGGATATAGGTGTTACCATATCTGTATCCGGCGATTCTAGATGGATTTGAATATGGATGCGAATAGTTATTGAAAATGAAAGATTACTGTCCGTATTTGAGAAAAGTAGGACATGGATACGAATATGAAACGAATATTGAAGAAAAAAAAATACTCATTAATTAAAGCCAAAAGTTACTATTTTTGGTATAAAAAACGAATACGAAATGGATATAGTTGTTACCATATCTGAATCTGGTGGCTATTGGAGGATGCGGATACGGATTTGAATTTCATTGGAATTGAAAATAACTATCCGTATATGATAAAAACCGAATACAGATATAGAATCTTATCTGTATTTGGTTTACATCCCTAATGTCCCTACAAAGAATAGTATAAAATGTATTATACGCCCAACGAATGCTTCATATTGGTGAATAGAATAGTAGGATTACCCACCAATTAATACTTGGTTCTTAGGCTGCGAATGATGACTTGTATTAGTGTTTTATCAGTTTGGTTTTGTTAGTTTCATGTGGGAACGGTGGATGGAATGGGAGTAGGAGTAATATAGCATCACTTGCTTAGCTGCTTCAACTCGTGCTTGATGTACAGAAAAGAATATTTATTATTACCAAATTTTATGATATGAGAAGCAATCTGGAGAGATATTTCCTTGCATAGTGGTGTTATATGGTTGCTGTCCAACAAATTAAAGAAATATACAAAAGGACTGTACGGAAAGAATGACGAGTGGATCTCCTTCTTTAACCAGATTTCTATCTGAATGCCAAATTTTGTCAATTGCTACAGATTCTTTTAACCGCCAGTTTCGCAGGAGACACAAGGGGTTTGCTATATGTATTCATGATCTCTGTTAAAACGGTAGACTTTAAAGTCCATAAAACATTGATTATTTTTAGTCAATCCCCTCGTTGGTTAATCGGTAAGAGTTGTATATATGAGGGTAGGATGGAAGGGGTTAAGTGGGTGTCACATTCGCCAAAATTGAAGTGATTGATGGGCTGGTTGGTATCTAACTGTACGTATTTGTAGGATTTTGGAGCTATACATTTTGCATTTGAGTCTTCAGTAAATCCTAGGCTCGGACCAAGCTATGATGGCTGCACATTTGAGTTTTCTGAATTATTAATATGCTGAAATTCAACTCTGAAAATCCAGTTTGATCCTTGCACAGATGGATCGATGGATGCCCAGCCTAAGCTTGGCCCAATGGTCTGCACATCAATCGATTTTTCTCATATCTCCACGCAAAAAGTGAGGTACATAAGACTTATCCTTGTTATTATTTATACATTTATTTATTTATTTAATTCATATCAGTTGAGCTTCATGTGCATTACCCACATAGACCAAGCTGTTTCCCAAATTTTAAGATATGATGTACATTGTTAATGGAATTAAATAATTAATAATGCGGGAAGAGCGAATCAGCTTCCCCTGTAAAGAAGTGCAAGGGATTAAACAAGTCCATCACACATCATGCATGTTTCCTAAATTCAAAACCTTTCTCCCCTTAAGGCAACATCCCCAAGTCATCATCCCTCCCTCTTACTCTTTGGGACACACACACACACACATATTATTTTTGTATCTCAGAGAATCTTGCTTTCTGTCAAACAGACGCTCTCTAGGCTATTGATTATATTTTCCTCCAATAAGTTAATGATCTCCTTTGGATAAGCTTGATAATTAAGCATTCTCAGCATCCAAGGATGCATTTATTGCTTAACCATCTGGTGCGCTGTTGATTACCGATTGGTTATTTTTTGCTATCTTGTTATGGAAGCTTTTGTCTTTGATTGGCTCCTAAGAAAGCTCTGAGCATAGAGCATCCTAATTAACTATGCGTGCGAATTGTTAAATATATTAAGGTAACTTGCATAGATATTCGGGTTTAATTACGCTAAGATTAATGAGGTTTTAGATGGGATTGCCTGCCACTCTCACAACCTAATTACAACTTTGACTCGTAGTTTTTCACGCTGGATTTTACTTGTTTCTCCACTCACAGTAGATTTCGACTGAAATGCTGGCAGGGTACTTGTATAACATGCCATATGCGCCTTTAATTATTACAATAGATACGAGCATTCAATTATGGCGATGTCACTGTAGGTTTATGTCTAGAGAAGTTATGAGTATTTTGCACTCCACTCTTTAATTATCTTTGCCTATGACAGATACCGACAACAAGAAAGATAAGATAATACTGGATTTTGTACATCGGTTTAAAATACAAATAATATGCCACAAGTCCAGTTCCCTGATTGGTCATCGTTTAGACAAAACATACTATATATTATGCTCTAACAAGTGCAGACGTGTTCTCGTCCCTTTCAGTCTTGCTTCGTTTATATTAAATCTTTGGACCTCCTTCTACTAAATTAGGTCCGTCTTTGAGATTAAGATGATTGTAAGGCTTTATGACAACAACATATAACCAATTTATCTCTCTTTTAGTCTTTTTTTATATGAGGTATTACTACTTTGTTTTCCTCCCACAATATAATAAGGCGATGCTATTTTCACACGAAAGTATGATTGCAAGTAAAGCTTCTTCTTTATTGCACGGTTCGTTGTTTTTTTAACCACCAGTTGTGCAGTAGATTAAGACGGTGAGAATTGTCTCAGCTTCGATGTTGCACTTGATATTATATCTACCCTTTCAGAAATTCATGAAAAAAAGAGCAACCGGTAGTCGTTTAACATGTACTCAGGTTATTTAAAAGAGAGCCCCTATAATATTCCCAAGTGACGGCATCATTATTGGTGAAGCATCAATTTATATGATAATAATAAGTTGGGGTTGGAGTTTTAAAATCTAAAGCAAAGCCATAGGAGAGGGGTCAATGAAGCCGATGTCTACAACCTTTTCGGAGTACAACTATGAGCAAGCATCTCTTGAGATATAAACTTGGGAACACGCATGCTTGCATGCATGGTTTCTCAAGGCATTTCCTGAAAGCAGCTGGAAATCAGGATATCCTCTTATGACTTTGTTCATGATTAGAGACCGCAGGGCTTTGTTATAGCTGTTTTAACTGCTTCATGTAGAGGATTAATGGAACTCCATAGTTGCAGATACTTGGGTCTTTTGAAACTAAATCTATAGGTTCTTTCTCTCAACCAGGAAACACATGCAGTGTTCACACATGATTAAACACTAAGAACCCTCTTATATACGTAACAAATTTATAAAATGCACAGAGCACAATGTTTATCTTCCTTCAATGATCAGATAACCCCCCCCCCCCCCCCCCCCCCCCAATTTATCCCGGATTAAGAAGAGAATAATGTAACACATTCAAGCAGAAAAATGTACTTCATGCTAAGGTAAGATACGGTCATAATTGCTTCTATTATGGTTGAATCAATATATATTGTCTTTCCTTCTTTGATACATATATATGATTTTTCAAATATTCTTACTAGAGCCTAGATATATGTAATGTTAATGAATAATGACTAATTGCAATCTAGTTAGAAGGGAAACATTAGCAAATATCTAAATCTTTCCTTCTAGTGTGGCATATCTTAGTAGTATAAGTGTAATATGTGATGGATTCCTCAATCTCGTTGTTATATGTCAACGATATAAGCGGTGCACATATTTACTTACATTAATGACGTTGGTTGATGATGTTGGTTGATGATGATATGAAATATAGTGATCGTCGTGATTGATTAGATGTGAGATGAGTGTTTTCTTTTATAGTCATTCATGTAATTTAATGTATGTAATATTTTTTTATTGAGGCACATCCGGGAGTGAGGTTGTGTCGCCTATGATATATATTATTTATTTCTATGCATTAGGATAGACCCAAGACGGGATGCACAAGTGACCGGGTTCTAGAGTCTAATGGGTGGCTATCTTGAGGAGTCGAGACCGATCACGTAACTTTAGAATTGGTAGGGTTGCTTGCCGCACTCGTAGGGGTCTAGGGGTGTAGGCTTGGCTATTCATCATGATCGTAGAATTCGTGATTTCAATGTTGGCTAAATCGAAACGCATAATTCTTAGGATATCCTATATTTCATATTGCTTCTGCTGTGATACTTGTGATGCTCTTTTTATTGCCTGAGACGAATGCTATATATATGTATGCACTATATATGTTTTGAATCCGTGCTAGTCTTAATCCGGCCCTGTCGTAAGTTAAGTAAGCTTACGGTGAAGACCCGGATCTCTGTGGCGAATGCGGATGGCATATATGCATGTTTTATTTTCGTTTCTTCTGTGATTTTAGTAGCTTAAATGATGTGATGACATTAATAAGATTAATGTTAATAAAAGAAACATAAAAGATGTTGTAAAGCCATTTTTAAAAAAAAGCTAGCTCTAGTTTTTGCTGTCCATAGAAGTATTCATTCACGAATATCCAATACCTCATTTGATGAGCAAAGAGCAAAAATCTCTTCACAGTGAATGATCTCTTTAGTAAAAACTAGCATATGCTACAAACCACTCGGTTTGTTTTGAAAACTACTTGATTTTAAAGCGGAACTTAAACACTTCTTTTCAAATCACTAGGTTCTACAATGATATCAAGTCCATTACGTTAATGTTTTTTCAAAGCCAGCCGTAGCTTTCTGTCATTTCAAATAAGTAGAATACTTAGTATTTGTGTTACGTTTGTTGATCATTCGTCAAGACGTAGTGTGTAGTAGCTAAGTGATGCTTATTTGCTGCATATGATGCGATTAGTTAGAACATTCGTACGGCTTTTTTGATCATTCGTCAAGAGTCATACGGGTGTGTCTAAATTAATCACGAAATGACGGGTAGAACTTGACTAGAATTCTTTGATTTGTTGATCATTCGTCAAGATTATAGGATACTAGGGGTAAAAACCTTGTCGGGAATTTCAAGTGTTGAAATTTGCAATGAGATTGCATACCTTCTATATGATAGTCAGATCCTGATACCCACTGCGAGTAAGCGTTACTCCCGGAAGAATTTTACACTTTACAATTAACCAATCCAGTAGGTGTCTAGAAAGGTGTTAACATGGTTATGCCTACATGGAAACGAGGTTTACTTTAATTAGGTCTGTGCGAAAGCACGGGAACCTCCGTCGGAGTACCAACACTGGCCTGGTTGACCGGTTAGGGAACTTGTAGAGTATAATTAATTCCCGCTAATTTTTCTTTTAGGGTTTGAAGAAATATTTGATAAAAACAGCGGGAGCCATTATGATTAAATAAGATAATAACCATTCTAATTTTGCAAGAACGCACGCTAAAGTGTTTTTTCTTTCTTTTCAGATAGCGACAATGTCACACCTTAATCAAGATAATAATATTGATGTATTGACCGAACCCACTTATTATACTGAGCTGGGAAACGTTGGTTCCGCTCTACCTTTGACAATAGTCATGGGTCAGGGCAAGGGATAAGGGAATGCAAGAATTTCCACTTAATCCTATTGAAAAAGAAACATTTTGATGCATCTTCTTCAGATGTGTTAGTTATTGAGAACTGTTTCTCAGTCTGCTCTACATCGTTGTTATTAGATACTGGATCATGATCCCATATTTGCAATATGTTGCAAGGGTTAAAGAGAAGTAGAGCATTGGAAAGGGGTGATATGTCCCCCAGAGTACGGAACAGAGCAAATGTTGCTGCTAAAGCTGTTGGTGAATATCACCTTATGTTGCCCAGGAGCAATAGTTTGTTTCTGAACAACTGCTACTATGTACCTATCATGCTTTGCAATATCATAACAATTTCTTTATTAGATAAAGAATGATACAACTTTGCATTAGATAAAAATATTATAAACATTTACCTAAATCAAGTATTGATTGGGGTAGGTACATTAAATAACAGCAGTATATATGTTCTTGATCAAAATACAGTCTTCAATATCTAGAATACACATAAATGAAATAGTTTAGAAATGAACGAAACTTTCTTATGGTATTATAGACTGGGTCATATCAATGAGACCAGACTAGCCAAATTACATAGGGATGAATATTTGAATCCGTTTGAATTTTCATCTTATGTGACTTGCCAATCTTGTCTCAAAGGAAAGATGACTAAAACCCCGTTCACTGGATGTGGAGCAAGAGTTACAAAACTCTTGGAACCGATACATAGTGGTATATGTGGTCTTATGTCTACATATGGTAGGGATGGTTTCTTGTACTTCATTACATTCACAGATGATCTCTCTAGATTCGGACATGTGTTTATGTTAAAACACATATCTGAAGGTTTTAAGAAATTTAAAGAATATAAGAGTGAAGTGGAGAACCAGACAGTTAAAAGTATCAAAATTCTTCGATCAGATCGAGGAGGGGAATACTTGAATAGGGAATTTCTTGACTATCTAAAAGAGAATGAGATTCTCTCTCAGCTTACTCCTCCGTATACACCACAACATAACGGTGGCTCGAAGCAGAGAAATCGCACCTTATTGGATATGATGCGCTCTATGATGAGTAGTACCGAGTTACCTCTTTCATTCTGGGATTTGCGCTTGAAACAGCTGCTTATATATTGAATAGAGTTCACACCCACTTCATACGAGATATGGGAAGGGAAGAGACCATGTCTTAATTTTATTAAAATATGGTGTTGTCCGGCTTATATAAAGAAACATAATCCATACAAACTCGAGGCAATGTCAGTTTTAAGCAAGTTTGTAGGATATCCCATGCATTCGCAAGGGCATATCTTCTACCACACCAAAGAACAGAAAGTGTTCGTTGCTCAGCACGCTACCTTTTTGAAAAGGGAATTTCTTGCAAAAGAAATCAGTGAGAGCATGGTAGTGCTGGAAGAAGTTCCAGAAGTACATACTGCAGCCGTGGATTTGGCAGAACCTCAAGATTCAATAATTCCGGACGAACCCCAGCACCTCCGCAGATCTAGTAGGATTTCTCATCCATCTGAAAGATACTACGGTTTTCTCATAGACAGTGGGAGCGGGGATTGTATCACGGAAGATGATGACCCGATTAGTTTTGAGCAGGCCATCACAAGTAGTGACTCTGTGAAATGGTTGGATGCTATGCGATCTGAGATGGAATCCATGTACAGCAACAAAGTATAGACTTTGGAGGATGCTCCTGAAGGGGTAAAATCCATTGGGAGCAAATGGATCTTTAAGAAGAAGATCAGTGTAGATGGAAAGATTGAGGCCTTCAAACCTAGACTTGTAGTAAAAGGTTTTCGTCAACGACCGCGTGTCGACTATGACGAGACCTTTTCTCCCGTGACTATGCTTAAGTCCATCTGGATCCTACCTGCCATTGCTGCCTTTTATGACTATGAAATCTGGTAGATGGATATAAAGACCGTCTTTCTAAATGGTGATTTAGAAGAGAGCGAGTATATGACACAGCTAGAGGGCTTCATAAACAGTAGGAGCAGCAGAAAAATGTGCAAGCTGCTTAAATCAATATATGAATTAAAGCAGTCGTCGCGAAGCTGGAACATCTGTTTTGATATAGCTGTTAAAGAGTTTGACTTCATCAAAAATATATATATGAACCATGTATCTATAAAAAGGAAGTAGGGAGTGCGGTTTTATTCCTCGTATTGTACGTAGATGACATACTCTTGATAGGAAATGGCGTTCCTATGTTACACTTAGTCAAATTCTTCTTGTCATAAAGATTCTCCATAAAAGACCTGGGTAATGCATCCTACATTCTGGGGATAAAAATCTGCAGGGATAGATCTAACAGGATATTGGGATTGTCTCAATCCAGGTACATAGACACCATACTAAAGAGATTTAGTATGGAAGATTCCAAGCGTGATAATTTACCTGCTTGCTAAGGAATCACCCTCTCCAAAGAGATATCCCCCAAGACTGATGAGGAGAGAGCTCAGATGAACATTATACCCTATGCTTCGACAGTTGGGTCCATTATGTATGCGATATTATGTACCAGATTGGATGTAGCTTATGCACTCAGTGCAGTAAGCAAGTATCAATCAGACCCATGGAAGAAACACTGGATAGCCGTGAAGAACATTCTTAAGTACTAGCGAAGGACTAAAGAAATGTTTTTGGTGTATGGTAACGGAGACCTCCAAATGGAGTCTTTAACCGATTCAAGATTTCAGAGTGACAAGGATAACAACAAGTCTGTCTCAGGTTTTGTTTTTACTCTCAACGGAGGGACGGTCTGTTGAAAGAGTTCCAAACAGAACACCGTAACAGACTCGACGATGGAGGCTGAATACATCGCTGCTAAACGATGCTGCCAAAGAGGCTGTCTGGATGAAGAAGTTCATTACTGAGTTTGGTGTGGTTCTATCCATTGTTGATTCAATACCTTTGTACTGTGATAACAATGGAGCTGTGGTATTGGCCAAGGAACCCCGGCCCCACCAGCGATCCAGACATATTCTGAGGCCGTATCACCTGATCCAGGAGATAGTAGATCGCCGCAAGATCGAGATCAGGAGAGCTGACATGAAGGACAACACCGCGGATTCACTCACGAAGGCCCTCCCTTAGACGTAGTTCGAAAGACTTTTTGGTATGTTAGGTATGCGATACTACAACAACTGGTCTTAGTATAAGTGGGAGATTGTTGGTTATTATAGGGTGTTTTTCGTCACCCCATTGAGATGGGAATACGCGTGCGCTTTTCAGGCGCATTACAGATTCCCCCTGCCTAGGGTAGACTGGGGTTTATTGATTGTGGGGATCCGGATCTCCGGCAGCCGCGAACTAAGCTGCCGTTAATTACCCCTCGCATTTGGGGCGAGAGAACCTCCGATTGACGGGTCAACTATTCATGAGAACTCAATGTGCAGTGTTATGTTTTGAAAGGGTTTTGGATATATCGGGGGCCTCGCAGAGTTTTTACGGGGGTCCCGCTACCCGGATAGCGGGCTGGGGGTCAAGAGGGCTAGCAGCCCTCTTGCAGGGTGCGGGGCAGCGCCCCGTTAGAAATTTTTTCTAACGGGGAGGTGTTTTTAGTGTGGAGTATGTGTGTGTGTATTTATATATATATATATATATATATATATATATATACATATATATTTATATAAAAAGGGAAAGGGCATCCAAACGATGCGTGGGAAAAAACGCCAGCGCTTTGGACGCTAGCGCCCCACGTGCCAGGCACGTGGGCGCTAGCGCTTTAAGCGCCAGAGCGCTAGCGCCCCATGTGCCAGGCACGTGGGCGCTTTGGGCGCTAGCGCTCTGAGCGCAAGAGCGCTAGCGCCCCACGTGCCAGGCACATGGGCGCTAGCGCTTTGGGCGCAAGAGCGCTAGCGCTTTGGGCGCCTCACGTGCCAGGCACGTGGACGCTCGGGAGGCAAAAGGGACTTGGTCCCTGCAATGGGAGTTGTACTCCCAGAAAGGAGCACTTATTATTTTGTGTGTGTGTGTGTGTGTGTGTGTATGAGAAGTTAAACTCCTAGGATATTTTGAAGCTGATGAAGGGGGTTCTCCCCTTGATCCCGGGATCTTCCCCAATGTGGGGTTTCTAGAGATGGGTCTCCTTCTTCTTCCTGTCGTTTGGCCGGATCTTGGAAAGGGGGGGGGGGAGACTTAAAAATCTCCCCTTTTTGAGATCTAATGGCAGATCCAAGTTCCCCTTTGTGGGTTTTGTGGTGAAAAAACAATTTAGTTTTGGAAAAGGAAGAGTAAAACTCTTGATTTAATTCAAAAGAAAGAAGAAGGTTTTAGAACCTTGAGGAAGGAGAAAGAGGCACATGCCCTAATTTTTGGGAATGAAAAGTATATCTTTTATTCATCATCATGTTGCCTTATATATGCTTATATATTTACATATAGCCCATTGGGCTTTACAAAATGACATTTTGCCCATCCCATGTCTCATGTGCTATTTCTTTTTGCACATAAGCCATGGGTTTACAAAAATTTGGCTTTATGCCCATTTTGTTTACATTCATGCATAAAAAATTACATAAAAATTATTTATTACATGATTTCATTTTGGCATGGGGGAGGGGCGGCCGCTTCATGTTCGGACTCGACCTGGGCATGGGCCCACTTAGCTTGGGGTTGACTTTGATTTTGACTTGGTCAACCGGGGTGCAATTTTCGACTTCAACAAAGTGCCCCCATCAATAAATGCACACCACATATGTGAGTCGTGTGCATGAAATTGATGGATTTTCTTTTGCGTGGAGGCGACTTGTTTTGGTTCCCACTTTTTGGGATGCACTGCCCTTTTTACGACATGGACGGTCGACGCTTGACGCGTCTCCGAGACGGAGTGTCTGTGGTAGACGTTTCCCTGGCCCGGAGCGATTTGGTTCCCGCTTTGTAGGAAGCCTGCACTGCTCTTTTTGCGACAGGGACGGTCGACGCTCTGATCCGGAGCGATTTGGTTCCCGATTTGTGGGAAGCCTGCACTGCCCTTTTTGCGACATGGACGGTCGACGCTCTGATCCGGAGCGATTTGGTTCCCGATTTGTGGGAAGCCTGCACTGCCCTTTTTGTGACATGGACGGTCGACGCTCTGATCCGGAGCGATTTGGTTCCCGCTTTGTAGGAAGCCTGCACTGCCCTTTTTGCGACATGGACGGTCGACACTCTGATCCGGAGCGATTTGGTTCCCGGTTTGTGGGAAGCCTGCACTGCCCTTTTTACGACATGGACGGTCGACGCTTGACGCGTCTTCGAGACGGAGTGTCCGTGGTAGACTTTTTCCTGGCCCGGAGTGATCTGGTTCCTGCTTTGTAGGAAGCCTGCACTGCCCTTTTTGCGACATAGACGGTCGACGCTCGACATGTCTCCGAGACGGAGTGTCCGTGGTAGACATTTCCCTGGCCCGGAGTGATCTGGTTCCTGCTTTGTAGGAAGCCTGCACTGCCCTTTTTGCGATATGGACGGTCGACGCTTTGATCCGGAGCGATTTGGTTCCCGATTTGTTGGAAGCATGCACTGCCGTTTTTGCAACATGGACGGTCGACGCCCTGACTCGGAGCGATTTGGTTCCCGATTCGACATGGACGCCCTGACTCGGAGCGATTTGGTTCCCGATTTGTGGGAAGCCTGCACTGCCCTTTTTGCGACATGGACGGTCGACGCCTTGACTCGTAGCGATTTGGTTCCCGATTTGTGGGATGCCTGCACTGCCCTTTTTGCGACATGGACGGTCTACGCTCTGATCCGGAGCGATTTGGTTCCCGATTTGTGGGAAGCCTGCACTGCCCTTTTTGCGATATGGACGGTCGACGCCCTGACTTGGAGAGATTTGGTTCCCGATTTGTGGGAAGCCTGCACTGCCCTTTTTGCGACATGGACGGTCGATGCTTGATTTGACTTGCTCTGCTTCTTGCAGTGTCAGGGGTGAACTTGACTTGCTCCGCTTCTTGTGGTGCCGAGATTGGATTCTGACTTGCTCCGCTTTCTGCGGTGTCGGAGTTGAAGTTGACTTGTTGATTGTGATTTGGGTTGACATCAGTATCGCTATACTGGAATACGGTACCAGAATCGAATCATCATTTGCCATGAGAGGATTTGGGGATTTTGGTTTTGGTCGGCATCTGCATTGCTGCACTGGAATAATGCCAGGAGCAACTCATCATTTTCCCCGGGAGGATTTGGGAATTGGTTTTTGCTTAGCATCAGTATCGCTACACTGGAATATGGTACCATAAGCGAATCATCATTTGCGCTTGCTTATCAGGAAGCGATGGCTTAGGAGACAGGTTTTAGGTCCCTATCACCTAAGACTTTTCAATTTTGTGAGCCGTAAGGGTCTCACAAAGCATTTTCTCCCTACGGGTCGTAAGGATCCCATAGGTGTATTTTCTCCTTAGGAGTCGTGGGGACTCCTAAGTGTGTTGCTCCTTTGTGAGTCGTAAGGATCTCACGCGGGAATTTTCTCCTTATAAAGTCGAGAGGACTTTGTGAGTGCATTTCATCTCTTTTTCACGAGTTTGCGCCCTTTCGTGTTTTTGACAAAATCGCTGGCAGTCCTGCTGTTTTTACTCACGGGGTCCTTTCGGGTTTTCATCCGTGCCCATTTTGCTTGTGGACATACCTTTTTTTTGAATCTTCACCGCCGGTGGGACTATGAATGTGGTCTCACCGGCAGGACTTGGGAGGGAGTGGGATCGTTTTACGCCCGTGGATTGTATACGGATTTGCAGGATGTATGATCCAGACCGTAGGGCCGAAAATTTTTTTGGACTTTGTTGGCGTCTGCATCGCTGCACTGGAATATGGTCCCAGTAGCGACTCATCATTCGACGTTGGGGTATGGGATTTGGAATTTGGTTGGTGTCTGCATCGCTGCACTGGAATATGATACCAGAAGCGACTCATCATTCGTCGTTGGGGTATGGGATTTGGAATTTGGTTGGCGTTTGCATCGCTGTACTGGAATATGGTACCAGGAGCGACTCATCATTCGCCACTTGGGGATTTGGATTTTGGCCGGCGTCTGCATCGCTGCACTGGAATATGGTACCAGGAGCGACTCATCATTCGCCATCAGGAATTTGAGTTTGGAATTTGGTTGGCGTCTGCATCGCTACACTGGAATATGGTACCAGGAGCGACTCATTATTCGCCATTTGAGAGTTTGGGTTTGGTTGGCGTCTGCATCGCTGCACTGGAATATGGTACCAGGAGCGACTCATCATTCTCTGTTGCCTACTGGGAAGCGATGGCTTAGGAGACAGGTTTAGATCCCTATCATCTAAGGCTTTTCAATTTTATGGGTCGTAGGGGTCCCATAAAAGCTTTTTCTCCCTACGAGTCGTAAGGATCCCGTAGGTGCATTTTCTCCTTAAGAGTCGTGAGGACCCCCAAGTGTGTTTTTCCTTTGTGAGTCGTAAGGATCCCACGAAGGTTTGTTCTCCTCATGCATCGTGAGGACACATGAGTGGGTCTTCACAATGGAGCATAATTCCAAGGGCGGAGACTAGCCGCGTAACTGGTGGTTGCGGTGGGGCATGTGTATGATGAGAATTATTTGAGCCCGTGGATTGTATACGGTAGTCAACTTGGGGACCAACCGAAGGGCAGGGAGAATTTTGGGAGATTGGATTTTGATTGGCGTCTGCATCGCTACACTGGAATATGGTACCAGGAGCGACTCATCATTCGCCGTTTTTTTTACCGCGATTGCTCTATCATTTCAGCTTTTCTTATCGCGAAGGTCGCGATTGCCCTATCATTTCGGCTTTTATTTGCGGTTGCCCTATCATTTCAGCTTTATTTTACTCGCTGATTTTTATTGCGAGTTGCCCCATCATTTCGACTTTTCTTTTTTACTTATTTATTTACACATTCCCTTTTTTTATTTACACATTTTTTTACATTCCCAGTTTAACGACTTAGAGGTAGATTGTTCCCAGTTTAACGACCTGGTGGTCATCTTTGCTTATCCCAGCTCCTTGAATTTTGATCTTGGCGGAGCTGTATTGATGACCGTAGCTCTATGGCTTGCCGATACATCCGAGAACTTTGAGGTTTTTCCAAGCTTGTATTGGTCCTCTGCCCAATCTTTGAAAACACAGCAGTCTTCAATGGTATGACTCACCACCCTATGGTATGAGCAGTATACGGGATTGCCGGTCATATTCATTTCATGTGGCCTCTTCGGAATAGGCAATTGTAGACCGTTGTTTAAGGCTTCCTCAAATATATTGCGGACCTCATCCCTCATGAAGGAGTACAACTTCTTCTTTCTCTCCATTAGAGTAGGTGCCCTTACTGATGCCAGTCCTTGAGGCCGATCAGTTTTTGGTTCGCCCTTTCCAGATAATGGCACATGTCTGGGAGGATTAGGTTCCCGAAAGGCTTCGGTCTCCATTTGTATGAAATCGGCGGGTTAGCTTGACTGTTTGCTAGCACGCCTTTAGACAGTTCTATCTCTCCTGCCTTGTATTGCTTTTCGACCCAATCTTTGAAGACGAAGCAGTCCTCAATGGCATGACCTATCACTCTGTGATAGGGGCAGTATTTGGGGTCGTCGGTCATGTTCGCTTCCTGCGGTCTTTTTGACTCTGGCAGTTGTAGACCGTTCCTCAGGGCATCTTTGAATATTTTACGGATTTTGTCCCTTCTGAAGGAATAGACCTTATCCAGTTTCTCTTTCAGAGGCGATTCCCCTTCGGTGCATGTATCGGAGGGATCGGAGGCTGACCGCGGCCGTTTTTCGCAAAGGCGCTCCGCTCTTAGGTTGAAGGGGGTATCAGTTGGCTGCCTCCGGGTATCAATCCCTGGCTCATGAACCAAAATTTGATTCTGCTGTAATTGCAATCGGGCGACTTAGGTCGCGAGATCTTCCGCGACGTTTGCCAACTCATCGACCTTAGACTGTACCTTGGCTAACTTCTCATCCCTGTCCTGAAGCTGCCTCTGAAGCCATCGGAATAATGCTTGTTCTGTAGTTCCGGTTATGACAACCGGGTTATCCTTATTGCCTGAGCACAATTCCGCAGGAACCCTGGGCTCTTTTGGCTTATCGGCCTGAGTGAGCTTTTCATCATTTAGGCCGAGTGGACGTTGGGCAGCGTCCGCCATATCATCACCATGGCTGTGAAGCATGGGAGGGTTTGTTTCTTCATGTCCGACCATGTAGACAGTGTGGACCACATATCCAGCCGTCTCTTTATCTTTGGCGGGGTAACCCCGTTCTCGGAGCCTCATGAATCTCAGTCTAGTACGAGCCCTAGCCCTTTTATTGGCTCTGTATCTGAGTCTTTTCTGCCTTAGCTTCTCAATTTTAAGGGCTTGGCGGGCATCCATTTCCTAGGAATCCCGTGAGTCGATTAGCGGGGAGCTTAGAGAATACATCCGATCGAGCAGTTGTCGAGGGCACTGCCGGAGCTTGCTCGAGACGCCTCATTGCTTTGTTCGTGTTGATGGCCTTGCCCCCAGCCGGGGCCAAGGAAAGTCGCTCAAACACCGACTTGCGTTTGAGTTGGGGCGCCTTCGAGACCACCACATTTAGCCTTTTTCCTTTCGAGACCGGTTTGTCTGTTACCGGGGCTTGAGAAGATGGGATGGCATCAGCTGACACGAACAAAATAGAGCCAAATGGTAGCAGCGGCTCTTCCCATTGTCGCCCGAGACTGGCCGGGAGGACCGTCCTAGCGTCCATCTTCATCGTATAAGAGATGAGAGCTGTGTCGAAAGCTGAGCTTGTCCTTGGAGACATTTTTCCTGCGTCCGGAGATTGCGATTTGAAATTTGTTAACCTGCACAAAGAAGCATGATTTCAGTACAGGCAGTCGATATGTATATTGATTAAGTTCGCATGGATATTTAACCCAAAATATGGGAGGAGAGATAGGTCCCACCGGGCGTGTCAGAATCTGTAGGGTGTTTTTCGTCACCCCATTGAGATGGGAATACGCGCGCGCTTGTCAGGCGCATTACAAATTCCCCCTGCTTAGGGTAAGCTGGGGTTTATTGATTGTGGGGATCCGAATCTCCGGCTGCCGCGGACTAAGCTGCCGTTAATTACCCTTCGCCTTTGGGGCAAGAGAACCTCCGATTGACGGGTCAACTATTCATGCGAACTCAATGTGCAGTGTTGTGTTTTGAAGGGGTTTTGGATATATCGGGGGCCCCGCAGAGGTTTTACGGGGGTCCCGCTACCCGGATAGCGGGCAAGGGGTCAAGGGGGCTAGCAGCCCCCTTGCGGGGTGCGAGGCAGCGCCCCATTAGAAATTTTTTCTAATGGGGGAGGTGTTTTTAGTGTGGAGTATGTGTGTGTGTATTTACACACACACACACACACACACACACACACACATATATAAAAAGGGAAAGGGCATCTAAAGGATGCGTGGGAAAAAGCGCCAGCGCTTTGAGCGCCAGGGCGTTAGCGCTCTGGGCGCAAAAGCGCTAGCGCTCCACATGCCAGGCACATGGACGCTCGGGCGCTAGCGCTCTGAGTGCAAGAGCGCTAGCGCCCCACATGCCAGGAATGTGGGCGCTCGAGCGCTAGCGCTTTGGGCGCTAGCGCCTCACGTGCCAGGCACGTGGGCGCTCGGGAGGAAAAAGGGATTTGGTCTCTGCAATGGGAGTTGTACTCCCAGAAAGGAGCACTTATTATTTTTTGTGTGTGTGTGTGTGTATGATGAGTTAAGCTCCTAGGATATTTTGAAGCTGATGAAGAGGGTTCTCCCCTTGAGCCCTGGATCTTCCCCAAAGTGGGGTTTCTGGAGATGAGTCTCCTTCTTCTTCCTGTCGTTTGGCCGGATCTTGGAAAAAGGGGGGAGACTTAAAAATCTCCCATTTTTGAGATCTAATGGCAGATCCAAGTTCCCCTTTGTGGGTTTTGTGGTGAAAAACTATTTAGTTTTGGAAAAGGAAGAGTAAAACTCTTGATTTAATTCAAAAGAAAGAAGAAGGTTTTAGAACCTTGAGGAAGGAGAAAGAGGCACAGGTCCTAATTTTTGGGAATGAAAAGTATATCTTTTATTCATCATCATGTTGCCTTATATAGGCTTACATATTTACATATAGCCCCTTGGGCTTTACAAAATGGCATTTTTCCCATCGCATATATCATGTGCTATTTCTTTTTGCACATAAGCCATGAGCTTACGAAAATTTGGCTTTATGCCCATTTTGTTTACATTCATGCATAAAAAAATACATAAAAATTATTTATTACATGATTTCATTTTGGCATGGAAGAGGGGCGGTCGCTTCATGTTCGGACTCAACCTGGGCATGGGCCCACTTGGCTTGGGGTTGACTTTGACTATGACTTGGTCAACCGGGATGCAATTTTCGACTTCAACAGTTATGTATGCCCTATAGGCTTTTATTGTAATTTATAGTTGATGCTTGGACATATGTATATAGAGAACAGTCTTGCTCGATATGATAAAATGTTATCTGGTTTGTCTTTATCTTAACATGTGTAGTTGTTTCAATTTGGCTCTGATACCAATTTGATGGAGTTTTAGCACTCTAATGTGAGTTTAGAAGTAATCTTGAATTTTTTTCAAAAAACCCAAGAGCAAAAACTCCACAAACCAAAGGATCAAGACTAAGAGATTAAACTTGACAACAAAAAGGAGAGTTTTTTAACTACTCGGATGGAACTACAATTTTTGTAGCCTGTCCTTCGTCTTCTAAAACTCCACTTGAATTCTTGAACAAGCTGGCTTGATGAACTCCTAGGCCAAAAATGATCCACCTTGAGATAATACTAACACAAGCTCTCACTTCACTAAACAATCCATTAGTGAAGAAAACAACATAAACTAATTTGCTAATATAGTTTAGATTGATGAAGTTGGATTTTTGCTCACTTATTTTTCTTTTATTTTATTTCACTCTTACATGAAAAATAAATCAAAAGGAAGAAGATGAAGATAAGAATGGCCAAGGATTCTTAAGATGAGAACAAAAATATCATAACTTATTTAAATAATAAATCATAATGAGCAAATATGTTTAATCCTTATCTTTTAACAAATGACACATTGATTCATTTATTTAAATGAGCAAATATGTTTAATCCTTATCTTTGAATCATATGTGATTCTTATACGCACAACTAATGTGTATATACAATCATGACAAATGATATATATTATAATAATATCATATATAAATAATATATAAGGAGATGAAAAAATAAAGTGAGCATAATATTAGTTTATATATATATATATATATATATATATATATATATATATATATATATATATTAAACCAACACTTGATTTAATAATCCGGTTATATCATATATAATCCGGCTAATATTAAATAACGCTAAATCAAAATACAGTATCATATACCCGTATTTAATCGATCTCCCGCACATATCGCTATACGTGCTCTACTTCGTTTCGCTTGTGCTAGGAAATCTCTGTGTGAGACTCTAAAGTCTTGTCAATATACTGGTAGTAGGTAATGATCATATCAAATAGCTACAAGTACGTCGGTGGCACTAGCTGTACTTAACGGCTACCCAGGTATAGAACGAATAGGAATATTAACAAGCTAGCTTGTCCGAAATCCAACAGAGCTTAAAAGCAACACTTACCGTTTAGTCCGGTCTCTTCGTCTAATATGTTTCATATCGGGTCTGGGGGTGGTATCGTCAGATCCTAATAACACGATAAGTCATGCCGATGTGTGGCCTATAACCAATCGAGAAACCACCGATGACATTTATGAGTAAATATCATCAGCCCTGGTCAGGAATTTGCGGTTATAGCCAATCGCGTATAGCTCAATATCAACTCTCAATACCGTGAAAGACGAAATCCCTCCTATCGCTCACGGCCTCCATGTGATTCGGGACTGTACCCAACTACTAGATGTTAGCACGATTCAGTAGAGCCGTGTTAGGGAAGTAATTTAAGCACAGTGGGAACCACACAAGAAACTATGACGATCTCAGGTTTATAGACTAATATGTACCAGTATCACCAGAGAACTTCTATCTGACGATAGGTATGGTATCATGTAAGAGTTCTCGGCGAGCCCGTTCGGTGTACTCGGTCTCCAATGAGCACCTGTATACGATCTTTGTTGTCAAACACCAATGGTTGTGGGATCAACCATCGCCTCATACAGGGTCAAGAAACGTATACACCTACTCCGGAATATCGATACCCTGTCTCGATATTCTCTCGATTAGGAACACTTAAGGATGTGCTTATAGACTACTCATGCTCCACTAGTATGATTTCTATCACAATTCTGATAGTCAAGCAAACATCTTAAAAGATTTATCAACATGTGTCAATGAAATAGCAAACTAAAACAAATTCACATGTTAAGATAAAGACAAACCAGATAGCATACTATCATATCGAGCAAGACTTCCCTTTATATACATATGTCCAAGCATCCACTATAAAGTACAATAATGGCCTCTAGGGCATACATAACTAGTTGTACGGAGTTAGCCGCCATGAGATTATTGATCCTGGTGTAGGGCTATTATAAATGTTCTGTTGACGGGCTACAGAATATAGCAATGGTTAGTAATAGGAAGAATTGCTTGTATTTAGCTATGCATATTTTTGATATTGTATGCTCATTCATATCTATATCTAATTCGGAGTTTTATCTATATTTATTTAGGGGAAGAAACCATAGGAGGTGAAATAAATTTATATAAAGAGGAAAACTAATATCACTACTACAAATAGGGGTTGCCCCTACGGATATATCCAT
The DNA here is from genome assembly GCA_030015575.1 of Agapanthus africanus. Classification (NCBI taxonomy): domain Eukaryota; kingdom Viridiplantae; phylum Streptophyta; class Magnoliopsida; order Asparagales; family Amaryllidaceae; genus Agapanthus; species Agapanthus africanus. The sequence goes on along the minus strand of CM057347.1, from coordinate 549,005,102 downwards.
AGGGGCAATAAAATACCATGTAGCTGCAAACGCCGTTGGTGCAAGTCTTAGCCTTGAACATGCCCCTACGGTCAAAAACTTTCCCATACAGAGTAATGTGTAGGTCCAGTTGTCCATACGGATTAGGCTGTAGGGACAAAAAATTTATTTAATTTATCTGTTTATAAAATAAATTAGGTGTCCCTACGGACTTATCCGTAGGGCCAAATAGTTGCCCCTACAGATAAGTGCGTAGGTCTGGATGTGTAGGGACAAAATATCAGGTATCCTGATATTTTGTCCCTACGGATACCTGTGTAGGGGCATTTGTTTGCCCCTACGGATATATCCGTAGGGACAAGTGTAACACCTAATACTGAGATCATAGGGGCAAAATATCAGGATACCTGATATTTTGCCCCTATGGATAAATCTGTAGGGGCAATGTTGGGCCCTACGGATTAATCCGTAGGGGCAATGTTGGGCCCTACGGATTAATCCGTAGGTACATATTATCAGTTTTTTTTAAAAAAGGGCTGCCGTTTTTTTTAAAAAAGGGCTGACTATTTTTTTCTCGCCCTGTGCACAATAATATATACATCATATATAAAATTAATCAGCACGCAGAACATCTATCGCAGTATTCATAATCACATCTCACGCATAATATACAAAAGAAATCAACAAGCAGAATATGATATCAATATAAACACGCAAACACCACCAATATCAATATCGTCCAAAATATAGTACAATATGTATCATATAAATCGATATATGTTTAAAATATAAGAATTAAAAAGCTACCTTAGCTCGGTCCAGCTCCACCTCCGATAAACGCCATAATCTGGCGCGCCTGCTCCTCGAATATACCCTGAGTCAATAAATCATGCAATGCGGAGTGTGCGGGAGTCTAAGCAGGCCGTAGAGCTGTAGGAGTGGTCTGCGCAACCGCCGCCGAGGTAGTGGCTTGCGGAGCCGCGGCTGCGGGAGTCTGAGCGGGCAGTGGAGCTATAGAAGCTGTCTGCGGAACCGCAGCTGATGTAGTGGCTTGCGGAGTCGCAGCCGAAGGAGATGCATGTGGAGGCTCGGCCGATATACCCTGTCGCGTCTGGACCTACGTGTGTAATAAACGAGTAAGAACTGTGTATTAGTCGAGTTCGTATCATTATCAAGTTATTTCGAAACCCCAATCTATGTATACTTAGGGACTTAGGCCTCGTTTGGATATCTAGTTTGAAAAACCATAGTTTATTTTAATTAGATATGTATGTATGATTAATCAAAGATAAGTCTACAACCAAATAAGCCCAGGCTACGTACTAATATTGGATATGTTGTACATACCAACATCTCCTTCAACTCCTGAACGGTGGCCTTCAAGCTCTCCAGTTCTTGCTGGAAACGTCGCTCACTGGAGACGGAGGAAGTAACCGCCGGAGTGGAGTCCAACCTCATATGGGCCCTGCTAGGGCCCAGTCCCCGGCCTCTCTCCTAACCTCCGTGGTGCCCTCCGTGTGCGGCGTCCAGGACTGGGGTCAGCAGTATCAGATCGTTCTGTCCAGTAAAATCGATCCCCAATGCCTCGGCCTGCTCAACCACCCGCTCTTACATCCACATTAACCAGTAAAATATAAGTATATCATTTAAATTCGAACCTTTCAAAACTAAAATTTCAAATAGGGGTTGAATAAATATTAACACTTACGCAATACTCCTGGGTAGCGGCGTCGGGGTATCGAAGCTCGCCCATGGCGGGATCTGTCGAGGTGCCGTGGACGGCAAGATATGCGGACAGCACGCTCGGTGTACCACCTTGCGCCAGGGTCTGAGCTCTCTGCAATATTAGAAAATAACTCTTAATATTAGATATATTAGAAAATAACTCTTAATATTACATTATATCACAAAGGCCGGTCTATTGTAATTTACCGATAACTCCATGGCACGAGTAATATTTCTCGAGCCACCTGTATAAGTGGGGCGACCCCTCTTCGCCGACCTCCTATTCTCTTTATTTTGATCGGCATGTATTTGCACAACACATTCACATTTAGTTTTCTAATTAAGCAACACAAAAAAATAAATTATATACTAAACAATGAATTACATTTAAAATACATACCTGTTTGCGATGAGAGTCGAAATATTCGCACAATAGAGATGATGTATCTACGTCGACTCTCGCAAAGGCCGGAGTAGATAAGAGGGCCGCTCTCTCTGCCTCGGGGGTCGCCATCCACAGGGAATAGCAGTCGGTCTTCAGCTCATTCCTGTTGTATCGGACCTTCGTCTGCATGTTCTTCATCAGGCCATTGTACAGAGCGTGAAGATCGAGCACCCTCCCAGGGTGATCAGGGTCGGGTACAGGCTGAAAATCGTAATCCAACTGAAAATACAAAAAAAAACATTGTTATTAGATTGCAAGTGTTAATAATAAATATATTGGATAAATCAAATGAAAATATATATTAATACCCGAGCCTGATCCCAGAAGAGGGCGAATGAGCGCCGGTGCTGGTCGTCCCACTCAACGTGAAGTGGATAGTTCTTCACGAGCCGGCTCTCATCCCCCATATACCGGCCGAACCTCTCGGCATGATCTCCGGTATAGCGATAATCAGGGGTAAAAAAGAGGGGGAATGCTGCCTCCCCCTAGCTCTATCGGGCCTCAGCCTGTGGGACTGATTCGGGCCTCGAGTCCCCCTCTGGGGATGGGGAGGCCCTGCGTCTGCAAGAAATATCAAGACAATCAATATTAAGAAAAAGTTGTATTAAGAAATCAAGGTTTAACGAAAATTGAAGTGTGATATATACCTCCGGTGACTAAAGCACGAGCCTGGGCCCGGGCAGCAGCACGAGCGGGACGATAGTTCCTCCGGTGAGGAACAGCCGGTGACCCGGATGCGGACGCATCCCCTCCAACTAGAAAATAAATATTGACGCTAAATTTCCATGAAGTTCATATTTATTCTTTAGAGGATATGTAAAATGAATAAATATTTTATATTTATTCATACTAACCTACAGACTGAGCGGAGGGTACGGAAGTGGCGGGAGTGGCCCCTACGTCAGATGTGGATGCACCACCTATAATTAGACAATTAAAAATAGATTATATAAGTAATTGCAAAAAGAATGTGTAGATCAATAATATAACATTCTAAATCAATATGCATGCACTATAGGATATATAAACATACCCGCAGGTGCGGTGGTGGCCTCTGCCCGAGATGTGGAGGCACCACCTACAGCTAGACAATAAAAAAATGATTATCTAAGTAAGAGCAAAAGGAATGTGTGTATATTTATGATATAGCATTCTAAATCAATATACATGCACTATATGATATATAAACATACCTGGAGGTGCGGGAGTGGCCTCTGTTCCTGATGTGGACGCATCACCAACAGCTAGACAATCAAACATTGACAATATAAGTAATTTTGACATGAACATGCATGTATATCTATAATATTACATTCAAAATGGATATGCGTGCAATATACCTGGAGGTGTGGCAAAGTCCACACGGAAGGAGGCGTATGAAGGGGTCTCCGATCGGGGTGCAAGACCGGCCCTCTGAAGCTCCCTACGCAGCTCTCCGGGCAGCAGAACCGCTCTACCTCTGCCTCTGCCGGTGCCGCGGCTGAAGCTCCTGCCGCCCCTCGTTGCTCCCGTCATCGTCATCAAATCTAGATAAACGGTTTGTAGACGCATTAGACAATCATTACAAGTATTGACTATTTATGTATAGATCGTAAAATGTGAAGTAATAATATAACATTACTGATAACCTTTTTCGTTTCATGGGCGCATTAGACATATCTACTTGGATTTCATCATCGATATCATTTCTAACCCACGTAACTTCATGATCAGTCGAAGACAACCCGTCTTTCAAACAGACGGTCGGAGCACTCTAAATCTTCTCTCTTCTTCATCCTCATCGCTGTCCTCGAATTCTGGGACATCGTAGACATCCCTGGGTTTCCAACGGCATACGACACTTCATCCCGGATGCTTCAAACACTGTGAGTGGTATACTTGGAACGCTTGGTTCGGAAAGATAAACGGATCTTCCTAACCGTAAAATCGAAGTGTGTTCACACTGGTCAATCCATATTCATCTTTCCAAGTCCCAAGATTGCTTCTCCACTTATCCGTATCGGTTCGCGTATCGTACCAAGTACACTGGAATATATAAAAGGGTTCTGATCGTCCGGGATAGTGGATGCTGAGTATACAATTTAAGTATCCATAATAAATCATACCGTCCGATCCTACTGTCGCAATCCCACTATTTTGAGTGGTTCTAGACGTTTCTATGTCCTTAACTTCGAATTTGTATCCAAGGACACCGAATCCTTTATAATATGCAACCTCCATACTAGGAAATTGAGCTAAACATCTTGAATCACTCTCAAATGATGCAGACAAGTTCGGATCGTGGATCTAACAAAACAAATTTTATGACAAATACATAACGATATAAGTTTAGATTAAAACCGATAGCAATAACATGTTATTCGAATAACTTACATGATCTGTGACCTAATCGCAAAAATTATCCTGATGATATTTTTCTAATCGTTCATCGTTCCAATCAGGATGCCCCTCACGTACCTCGTTAAAATGAATTCTGTTTTCGACAATAAATTATGACATTAATATTATATCATTTCATACACACACAAACACAAATATAACAATTAATCCAAAAAAACTTACTCTCTAATTTGTTCAAGACATGCGCAATTAAGCAAGATAAACCGGTATATCTTGTTGATAAATATAGTGTCTACCCTTGTTCCCGCCAAAAATTTCTGCGCTAAAGAGTCAAAAGTATCAAATGGCAGCGATACGCTTAAGAAAATGCGAACCGGTATCTTTCGACCTGTATTTTGATAAACTCCCGAAAGAGGAACTATTAAATTCTGATGGTATTGGAAGCATCTCGAAAAACCCTTCGATTTGATATATTATGGGCTTCATAATTCATCCGGGATCAAACGTTATGAGCAAATATGCTATTCACTGTTCCCTAATTAAAAAATCAGGAATTACCTCAATGAGGTATCACGTGCTCACACGTGATCAATGGTCACGTGTTGACACGTGATAGTTAAAACATGAATAAAAACAGACGGCTGAAGAAGGACCCAATTGGGGATCACGTGCTCACACGTGACCAATGGTCACGTGTTGACACGTGATAGTTAAAACAGAAATAATAACAAACGGCTGAAGGAAATACCTCAATGAGGTGTCACGTGCTCACACGTGAGCAATGGTCACGTGTTGACACGTGATGGTTAAAACTGAAGCGTAAGTAAACGCAGAGAAAAGGACTCAATTGGGGGTCGCGTGCTCACACGTGACCAAGGGTCACGTGTCAGCACGTGACTGGCTTCGAAAGCCTTACAGATTAATAGAATTAAAATTCTAAAGTTTTCTAAATCTTTCCAAATAGAAAAAGATTATGGGGACCGTTGGATTAAAGATCCAAGGGTGATTAAATATCACCAATTTATGGAAAAATCTTAGACAAGGAAAGATTTCCCCAAATCTCACCGAAATAACAAACAGAATATCTTTGGATTTAAAATCCAACGGTGAATAAAATTCACTGAATGATCTAAAGGATCATATTAATTATGAAAACAAATCAAATCTTTCAATGAGAGATTTGCTAAACAAATTGATTCTTTTCCTTCTCCTATAAATAGGAGCCAAGAAAAGAAGAGAGGGGATCTACTTTTTTTGAGAGAAAAACAGAGAGAGGAGAATTTAATTCTCAAGAGGGAAGAAAAGAAAGGAGAATTTAATTCTCAACAAAGAAAACCCTAGGTGAGAAAAGAAAGAGAATCAAAACTTCAAACAGAGAATTTAATTCTCAAAATCCAAGAGTTTAACTCTTATACAAAAAAGAACTTAGTTCTTCTTCTGGTTGAAGATCTGCACAGAGCACATCTCCCCATAAGTTGAGAATTTAATTCTCATCGGGTCGAGATCCTGCCATGCAGATCCTAAACTTAGAAGGGGAATTGAGTTTTGAGAATTTAATTCTCCTAAAACAAAACTAGGGTTTAACCCTAATCAAGAATTTAATTCTTTTACATATCTGGGAATTTAATTCCTTTGAAAAGAAATCAGGGTTTTATCCTAAATAAAAATTTAATTCTTTCACAATAGGAATTTAATTCCTCCAAAATCATAATTAGGGTTTAACCCTACAGAGAATTCAATTCTTAAAAGATCTCTGTTTTTGAAAAGAACTAGGGTCACGTGCCCCCACGTGACCCTTGAAAAGATCCCTGAAGAAAAGAAGCGTTGAGGCAATGCCTCACGTGCTCCCACGTGACTCCCAAAATGCAGAAAGAAAAAAAACAAAAGAAAAGAAGCTTTGGGCTCTCTTACGTGTCCCCCACGTGAACCCTCAGCAAGTGCTGTAATTATCGATGCATAAATCCCCATCACGTGGCAACATGTGCTGCTCTAAAATAAAGATGAAAAGTGTTTAACACTTATTTGCAGAACAAAGTAAAAGGAAATCTGGCCCCATCTTCAGATGCCTCACGTGCTCACACGTGATGGCCCGAAAGCTAAGTGTTTAACACTTATTTGCAGCCTTAAGGGTAAAATAAAGGAGTTTCGGCCCAATCTCAGGCGCCTCACGTGACCCCACGTGACCACCCCATTTTTAGTGTTTAACACTAATTTTTTTAAAGCGCATCACGTGGGAACACGTGATCTTCAAATACCTTCTAGTGTTAACACTATTTCAAAACCAACCTAGCCCAAAATGGCTAAGTTTTTCCAGAGGCAGGATTCCCCTTTGACCGAACTTCAAATATACCCTTGTTTTCCAAACTTGATCATTTCACATGATATTCAAAGTAAACTCCAGAGCCACGATGAATGGTCAGTGCCTAATAAAAGCCAAAATATTGTCAGAGCCCCCAAACCTCTGTTTAACACTGCTGAATGACGAGGGGCTGAACCCATGACATTCAAACATAATTGGACTTAGCCCAAACTGGCCATAAGTCCTCAAATCATCTTGAACTGAGCACATCTGCTCTTTCAACCAACTCATTGGTTCAAGGGTACATCTCTGAACTCCTCTGATATTTGTCGTTGTAATCCTTCAACGTCGTCAGAGAGGTGACGCGTCCCGACGGCCATACATTCAATGGACCACCATGTCCCTAAACTGGAACAACAGAGCCCAAACGCTCTTTTGTCGGCTCTAAATGACCCCGTTAAGTTGATCTTAGTCTCAAACTGGACTAACATATCCTTGACAAACGTTTAAGTTAATCTTAGCCTCAAATACAGCTAGCGTATCCTTAAACCCTCAAACAGGCTTTAGTCCCAAATTGGACTACAGGTCTCCCAACCAACTCATTGGTTCAAGGGTACATCTCTGAACTCCTCTGATATCTGTCGTTGTAATCCTTCAACGTCGTCAGAGAGGTGACAGGTCCCGACAGCCATACATTCAATGGACCACCATGTCCCTAAACTGGAACAATAGAGCCCAAACGCTCTTTTGTCGGATCCAAACGATCCTGTTAAGCTGATATTAGTCTCAAATTGGACTAACGTATTCTTAACAAACGTTTAAGTTGATCTTAGCCTCAAATATGGCTAACGTATCCTTAAACCAAAACCTTCAAACAGACTTTAGTCCCAAATTCGACTATAGATCTCCCAACCAACTTTGGTTCAAGGGTACATCTCTGAACCCCTCTGACATCTGTCGTTGTAATCCTTCAACGTCGTCAGAGAGGTGATGGGTCCCGACGGCCATATGTTCAATGGACCACTATATCCCTAAACTAGAACAATAGAGCCCAAATGCTCTTTTGTCGGATCTAAACGATCCCGTTATGTTGATCTTAGTCTCAAACTAGACTAACGTATCCTTAACAAACGTTTAAGTTGATCTTAGCCTCAAATATGGCTAACGTATCCTTAAATCAAAACCCCAAACCCAAATCTAAGAAAATACGGATTTGGACTAATCCACGTCCTAAGGGCGACAACATAAATTAGTCTCCATATACAATCCACGGGCAACCACAAATAAAACAAACACCCACGACACGAAGTGAAATTCTGGAGAAGGAGAAAGTGGTTACCGCGACGCGGTAGCGTAATTAACTGCAGGGGCTTGCGCCTGCAGGGAAGAGCGTCCCCACAATCAAAAAACCCTCGAACGAGGGGGAATCTGACGAAGTCTGCTACATCGGACGCATCCGTCTAAACCTTCGATACACGGTGCCATAAATCAACTTGGTATCTTTGGAGAGGTGGACGGATAGCACCAATTAGCATCTGCCCCGAATCTCAGGCAAGACGTCTCTCTGTCGTCGCGCCGCCATTCGGAGGGGAACAACCCTCTTATAATCGGCTTTACCATATGGCCCGTCTTGAATTCTTCGAGGCCGGTTAAGTCTCGTCTCAATGTTCTCGTCCAGATAGCGGGAACAAAATGTGGTTGCTTCATCAAGAAGATAACCTTGCATGATAGAACCTTCTGGTCGATTTCTATTGCGTATATACTTTTTAAGAGTGTAGAGGTACCTAAAGAAAATATGTTGAATAAATAAATACGGGCATATAGGACAACAATAATTTTAAAAATTGCGCGAAACGAAAAATTCCACGTATCTCTCGACGGGATACATCCATCGATATTGTACCGGTCCGGCTAACTTAGCCTCAGTTGCATGATGAACCGTCAGGTGTATTATGATATCGAAGAATGACGGTGGGAAAATACGCTCAAACTTGCAAAGTATCAACGCAAAAGAACTTTCTAGTTTATCCAGCGTCACAACATCCAGCGTTTTAGCACACAACTCTCTGAAAAAACAACATAGGTCGTTGATTACTAGACCAACCGATTTGGGGAGAGAAGTCCTGAGGGCTAATGGAAGAAGGCGCTCCACGATAACATGGTGATCATGACTTGTCAGCCTATCGATCTTGCCTTTCACAATTTTTATTTTCTTGCTGAATGATCCTGAGAAGCCTGTGGGAACTTTCAAATCATGCAACACCTGCAGGAATCTTTTCTTCTCCGGTTGTGACATATGATAAGCGGCATTGGGAAGTACAAACTTGCCTGGTTTACCCGCTACCGGTAAAGGGTGCAATTCACTTCTTATTCCCCACTCCTGTAAATCCATCCGAGCATTCAGGTTGTCTTTCGATTTCCCGTCTTTACAAAGAAGCAAGTTGAGTATGTGCTCTGATACTCCCTTCTCTATATGCATGACGTCTAGACAATGACGCACTAAATTTGTTGACCAGTACGGAAGCTCGAAGAAAATGCTTAACTTGTTCCAAAATGGTGGTTTGACATGTTTTGTCGTATCCATCCCGAAGGTCACATTATTGTAACCATCCCACTGAGCAGTCACGTCCTCTCCGGACAATGGGGCTAGAGGTCCAAGAAACTCCTGATGACCATCAAAGTGAACAACGTCTAACCTGTAGGGGTGGTCTAGAGGCAGGAAACGTCGATGGATGCAATAACAAACCTTCCTGCTAAAATTCAAGAATTTCGATGTTGTGTGTTGATGGCAATGAGGACATGCTTTGTGACCATGAACGGACCAACCTGATAGCATTCCATACGCAGGAAAGTCATTAATTGTCCACATTAAAGCCGCACGCAGTATGAAGGTTGTATTTGTGTTTGCATCGTAAGTCTCTACACCATCAATGAACAAAGATTTTAACTCCTCGATCAGAGGTCGAAGATAGACATCGATATTGTTTCCTGGTGAGTTTGGTCCGTCGTTAAGAAGAGGCATCATAAAATATGATTGGTCCATAGCCAACCAAGGCGACAGATTATAAATTATCATTACAACGGGCCATGTGCTGTGACTTCCATCCATATAGTTGAATGGGCAAAAGCCATCACTAGCTAGTCCGAGCCTGACATTGCGAGAATCACTACTGAATATTGAATGCCTCCTATCGAAATCCTTCCATGCCGGTGAATCTCTTGGATGACTCATTTTTCCATCTTCACTTGGAGGAGCACGGTGATGCCAAATCATTGCCTCGGCTGTTTTCTTGCACTTGAATAGCCTCTGCAGCCTCTGTGTTAGGGGAAAATATCGTGCTATCTTGACAGGTATATCAGGCTTCTTATCAGAATCTTTCGACTTATACCCGTCCTCTCCGCATGTTGGACACTCTTTTAAATCTGAATTCTCTTTCCGGTACAACACGCAATTTTTAGGACATGCTTGAATTTTCTCACACTTCAGACCCAAATCAGACATCATCTTCTGGGCTCCGTACTAGCTGCCGGGCACGTTATTTTCCGGGGGCATAGAATCTTTCAAGAACGAAAGAAGCATTGTGAATGACTTGTTGCTCCATCCATTTAGGCACTTAATCTGGAAAAGTTGGACGAACCATGAGAGGGTGGAATACTTTGCATTCTCATAAATTGGTTTTCTAGCATCATTCATGAAATTTTCATATTTATCCGCACGCGGTCCTTGACCGGAAGGAATGTCATCTTCGGTACGAATAGATTCACCTAGGGAAGCCTCTACCATATCCTCCATTTCTTCTGATGGAAATAAATTACCGTCTTCTTCTTCTGCCGCATTACCGTCTTCTCATTCTTTTCCTGCCGCATTATCGTGTTCTCCTTCGTTTTCTGCCGCATTACTGCGTTCTTCTCCTTCCCCGTGATATTTCTAAGTTGTATAAAGTCTAGTAAAATCATATTCTATGATATGAAGCTCTGCCAATTCTACCTTCTGCCAGTACTTATTCCCACATCTATCGCACGGGCATAGAATCTTCTCTATCACGATCTTATTATGTGCACATGCAAATTCAATAAAAGCAGCAACTCCTGCGACAAACTTAGGTTGCATACGTTGCTGCCAATCCACATACATCCAGTCCTTAACTCTGACGTACTCATGGGCCATATTAGACTGTATAACATATAAATTGTAGGTTATGGTAACTATATTGAGAAATCTAAGAACGGGATGGTTACTGACAAAGGAGAAAATCCGTGTATATGCTTTGTGTGTGCGTTTGTCGTTGAAAAGAATAAATTATCGATAACCAAAGTTAGATTTGAAAGTTTCATATTATCATCAAGTATCATATATTGGTTTTAACATGAACATCTTGAATCACTCTCTAATGATGCGTTTGTTGTGTATTCTTGTTGTATGTGTGTGTTTCGGCTGTCGGGGTAAGGCTTCTATCCCATTAAGAATATATATAGTGTACACCCATTCGCTTGTGCTTTCAACCGTTTCGAGTAAATTTCGGCAGCACATCCCCGCTGTTCTCCGAGTACACTGTAATAGAATAAATAATCATTTCAAAGCTGTGAAACAACGTTGAAATAAACATCTAATCTATCTTTGTACACGGAGAACCAGCGGAAAGGTACCGACGAAATATCTCGAAACGGATGAAAACATAAATGAATGAAGGTGATTGCTTTATACATTCCTAAGTTGTCCACACGGGACAAATCTATCGGTTATCATACGATTGAATCTTCTCGTCACATAAACTATACGACGGTTGTTAGTATCGAGCTATACCGTCCGATATTTAACAACCTTCGTATAGTTCTATATCACGACGAACATCGAACGTATGTTAACCGATAGACGGGGACTAAGTGGCGCTTTGAGTTTCATATATGAGTATCGATGAGAATATGAAGGTTTCATATTATCATCGAGTATCATATATTGGTTTTAACATGAACATCTTGAATCACTATCTAATGATGCGTTTGTTGTGTATTCTTTTTGTATGTGTGTGTTTCGGCTGTCGGGGGTAAGGCTTCTATCCCATTAAGAATGTATAGAGCGAACACCTATTCGCTTGTGCTTTCAACCGTTTCGAGTAAATTTCGGCAGCACCTCCCCGCTGTTCTCCGAGTACACTGTAATAGAATAGATAATCATTTCAAAGCTATGAAACAACGTTGAAATGAACATCTAATCTATCTTTGTATACGGAGAACCAGCGGAAAGGTACCGACGAAATATCTCGAAACGGATGAAAACACAAGTGAATGAAGGTGTTTGCTTTATACATTCCTAACTTGTCCACACGGGACAAATCTATCGGTTATCATACGATTGAATTTTCTCGTCACATAGACTATACGACGGTTGTTAGTATCGAGCTATACCATCCGATATTTAACAACCTTCGTATAGTTCTATGTCACGATGAACATCGAACGTATGTTAACCGATAGACGGGGACTAAGTGGCGCTTTGAGTTTCATATATGAGTATCGATGAGAATATGAAGGTTTCATATTATCATCGAGTATCATATATTGGTTTTAACATGAACATCTTGAATCACTCTCTAATGATGCGTTTGTTGTGTATTCTTGTTGTATGTGTGTGTTTCGGCTGTCGGGGGTAAGGCTTCTATCCCATTAAGAATGTATAGAGCGAACACCCATTCGCTTGTGCTTTCAACCGTTTCGAGTAAATTTCGGCAGCACCTCCCCGCTGTTCTCCGAGTACACTGTAATAAAATAGATAATCATTTCAAAGCTGTGAAACAACGTTGAAATGAACATCTAATCTATCTTTGTACACGGAGAACCAGTGGAAAGGTACCGACGAAATATCTCGAAACGGATGAAAACACAAGTGAATGAAGGTGTTTGCTTTATACATTCCTAACTTGTCCACACGGGACAAATCTATCGGTTATCATATGGTTGAATCTTCTCGTCACATAGACTATATGACGGTTGTTAGTATCGAGCTATACCGTCCGATATTTAACATCCTTCGTATAATTCTATGTCACGACGAACATCGAACATATGTTAACCGATAGACGGTGACTAAGTGGCGCTTTGAGTTTCATATATGAGTATCGATGAGAATATGAAGATTTCATATTATCATCGAATATCATATATTGGTTTTAACTTGAACATCTTGAATCACTCTCTAATGATGCGTTTGTTGTGTATTCTTGTTGTATGTGTGTGTTTCGGCTGTCGGGGGTAAGACTTCTATCGGTTATCATACGATTGAATCTTCTCGTCACATAGACTATACGACGGTTGTTAGTATCGAGCTATACCGTCCGATATTTAACAACCTTCGTATAGTTCTATGTCACGACGAACATCGAACGTATGTTAACCGATAGACGGGGACTAAGTGGCGCTTTGAGTTTCATATATGAGTATCGATGAGAATATGAAGGTTTCATATTATCATCGAGTATCATATATTGGTTTTAACATGAACATCTTGAATCACTCTCTAATGATGCGTTTGTTGTGTATTCTTTTTGTATGTGTGTGTTCCGGCTGTCGGGGGTAAGGCTTCTATCCCATTAAGAATGTATAGAGCGAACACCTATTCGCTTGTGCTTTCAACCGTTTCGAGTAAATTTCGGCAGCACCTCCCCGCTGTTCTCCGAGTACACTGTAATAGAATAGATAATCATTTCAAAGCTATGAAACAACGTTGAAATGAACATCTAATCTATCTTTGTACACGGAGAACCAGCGGAAAGGTACCGACGAAATATCTCGAAATGGATGAAAACACAAGTGAATGAAGGTGTTTGCTTTATACATTCCTAACTTGTCCACACGGGACAAATCTATCGGTTATCATACGATTGAATTTTCTCGTCACATAGACTATACGACGGTTGTTAGTATCGAGCTATACCATCCGATATTTAACAACCTTCGTATAGTTCTATGTCACGATGAACATCGAACGTATGTTAACCGATAGACGGGGACTAAGTGGCGCTTTGAGTTTCATATATGAGTATCGATGAGAATATGAAGGTTTCATATTATCATCGAGTATCATATATTGGTTTTAACATGAACATCTTGAATCACTCTCTAATGATGCGTTTGTTGTGTATTCTTGTTGTATGTGTGTGTTTCGGCTGTCGAGGGTAAGGCTTCTATCCCATTAAGAATGTATAGAGCGAACACCCATTCGCTTGTGCTTTCAACCGTTTCGAGTAAATTTCGGCAGCACCTCCCCGCTGTTCTCCGAGTACACTGTAATAAAATAGATAATCATTTCAAAGCTGTGAAACAACGTTGAAATGAACATCTAATCTATCTTTGTACACGGAGAACCAGCGGAAAGGTACCGACGAAATATCTCGAAACGGATGAAAACACAAGTGAATGAAGGTGTTTGCTTTATACATTCCTAACTTGTCCACATGGGACAAATCTATCGGTTATCATATGATTGAATCTTCTCGTCACATAGACTATATGACGGTTGTTAGTATCGAGCTATACCGTCCGATATTTAACATCCTTCGTATAATTCTATGTCACGACGAACATCGAACATATGTTAACCGATAGACAGTGATTAAGTGGCGCTTTGAGTTTCATATATGAGTATCGATGAGAATATGAAGATTTCATATTATCATCGAATATCATATATTGGTTTTAACTTGAATATCTTGAATCACTCTCTAATGATGCGTTTGTTGTGTATTCTTGTTGTATGTGTGTGTTTCGGCTGTCGGGGGTAAGGCTTCTATCGGTTATCATACGATTGAATCTTCTCGTCACATAGACTATACGACGGTTGTTAGTATCGAGCTATACCGTCCGATATTTAACAACTTTCGTATAGTTCTAAACCGACGACGGTAAATAGTGAAGCATGAAACAACGGGTATAAAGCACTAACATGAATGTATAAAATAACATAAACAGGTAGCAGTAATGGGCATGGATCATGACAGTACTCTAGGTTAATATACAAGTCACCAAACTAACAGTATTTATCTCTTTTGAAATCGATTGGTGGAATATATCCTCATATTTAGACTCCTGGACCCCACATGCTTATGTGAGAGGCCAACCCAATATTTTTTCAAGGACCCTCCAACCTAATTTTTTCCTTTTATGAAACCTAAACCTACCCAAACAAGATCAGGCAGGTTTATACAGACGAAAACACCCCTAATTCATTGGACGGGTTAGGGTTGAGTCTAACCTGACTTCACCATACTTAGCTGTTAGAATGTATATGAATACGGATAATTCGAGCTAACTCCGTATCTGTATTTGATTTGCATCATATACAAATAGTGATTTTCATTTTTGACGACCATCCATATCCGTATACGAAAATGATAACACCTATTCCGTTCCGTATCTGATACCAAAAATGGTAAATTTTGGCTTTATCGAGTTAAATTTTCCTAAAAATTACAACCCAACCCTAACCCTAGCCTCAGCCCCAGCTGAACCCCAACCCCAACCCTAACCCTAACCCCAGCCCCTGCAGCAGCCCCAGCCGAACCCCAACCGTAACCCTAACCCCAACCCCAACCCCAACCCCAACCCCAATCGCAACCCCAGCCGAACCCCAACCCCAACCGCAACCCCAGCCCCAACCGCAATCCCAACCCTAACCCTAACTCCAACCGATGCCTAACCCTAACCCTTATCGGTACCCAAACCCTGAACCCTAACCCTAAAATCATCAAAATTATGTTTAATTGAAGATTTACTAACCTGTAGGCGGTGAAGGAGACGACGGAGACGCTCGATCGGTGGTCGACAACGCGCGCAATCGGCGACGAGGAAGAACGAGGGCGGTGGCGACGAAGAAACGGAGGGCGGTGGCGACGACGAGAACGGCGACGAGGCGGGAACGAGAGATTTGGGGATTTTAACGCGCGCGAGAGGATTTTGGGAGTGAACAACGTAAGGCATTTCTGTGCCTTTTTAATTAAATTCCCATTTAGATGCCCCTACGGATTAGTCCGTAGGTCCTTGGTTTGCGGCTCCGTAGGAGCAAACAACAAATTACGATTTAATATTTTTAAATTAAAACATCTGGGACCATAGGGGCAACTGTCTGGCCCTACGGATTAGTCCGTAGGACCAAAATAAATCTGCCTCTACGGATTTCATTATCCGTAGGGGCAACCCCTATTTTAGTAGTGTATCTAGAATACTTATAATTGATATCGTAAGTATTGGTGAAGAAGTTTCTTGTTCGTCTCTGTTAACCTACCCCATTTTCTGTTTTCCTAGTTTGAGCTAAATGCCTTCCTATCTTTTTATTTACAGAATCCCCACGCCCACACCCTCTCCCCCACGCCCCCTCCTTTTTGCATTTAAACATACAGGCTATGATGCTAAGCCTTTCCTCAAAACTGATGGTAGTGCGAAATTTATACACGGACTAATAAATTTTGAATACCACTCAGACGTGTGTTCTTCTTCTTCTTCGTGCTCTAGTTACCCTCCCTTTGTTGTTGTTCCTATGGGTCATAATAATCCATACCTCGATGGAGATGGAGATGGAGATGGAGATGGAGATGGAGAGATATATCCTACTCATGAGTAATACTTTACTTACCAGGTTTGAAATCCTATCACAATCTATCCAATAGACAAAATGGTGGGACCAACAACGTCTAGATACAAGTGCTAAATAAGTTGGCTTGCGGTGTTTGTATCTGAGATAGATTGTGATGGAATTTCAAACCGGGCGGGAAGCATTTTCCATATCCTAGTATGGTACTGCCGGGGTGGGGAATTTGAGGGTGTTGTCCAACCGCCACCACCACTGTCCTCCCTCCACCCACTTGTGGCAAACCTGTATGCCATCACAAGGCGACATTTCTCACAGCCACGTAGGACCACGGCCACACATACCAACAATTCTCACTAATTGATTAATTGATGTAGAGAAATCCATCTCTATAGTACAACAAGTGGGCCCACATACACGCTCCATTCAACTTTGAGTAGAGAGCTCCTCATTCTACTATCTATCTATATATTTATATATAATCTAAATCATCCATCATCCATGTCATCCGCCGCATAAATTTACTTGTATATATTACATGTATAGCAACACTGTATGGTGCATACCATCTTAATTAAAACACATCAACCATGCCATGCCATACCAACGATCAGATGTTGTGGTTGCATAGATATCTTTCCATACGGTGGTAGGGAGCCAGCCACAACAAGGATAGCCATAGCCATAGCCATAGCCATGGCCATGCATAGCTCTTGTAGGACATAAATGAGACAGGGACACCCAAAAAGTCCCTCTCGTAATAAGGTCCTGTGTCCAAGGGTAGATTTGTAACATAACAACAGCCTTATCCAGTTCCCCACCCCCAACAACACTGTTAATCTATCTATCTATCTATCTATCTATAAATTAGGCAGCACGGCGATCATCACTCCCATGAGAAGGAGAAACGCAAGTTTCAGCAATTAATTACATACACCGTCGTCCACTTTGCAAACAAAAACTCAAAAAAGAAGGCCTGGAGGAGGGATCGTATAGTGTAAAAAGAGATATATATATGGCCGGAAGAAAGAGCGGTTACCGTTTCTTTACAGCAGCACAAGCAATTGAAACAAAAGGTAATTTCCCCTCCGACGAGTTTGATGAGTCCGATGTTTGGGGATGCTCTATCGAACCCAAGCCGACGGCAGACCCGATCCGCAATAAACCGCTCCCATCCAATCGGAAGAAACCCGAGAAGGTGGATCTGGTCACCGCTGCTGTTTCACTGCCGGTGAACATCCCGGACTGGTCTAAGATCCTCAAGGACGACTATAGAGCATCAGGAGGAGGTTACAATAATAGCAGCTACAACAACAACAACAACAACATGAATAATATCATGCTGTTTGAAGGGGATGAGGATGGGGCCACTGGGGTGGTGATCCCACCGCATGAGTTGCTGTGGAGGAACCGGGCCGCCTCGTTCTCGGTCCATGAAGGTATCGGCCGGACACTAAAAGGCAGGGACCTCAGCAGGGTTAGAAATGCAATTTTTGAAAAGACGGGATTTCAAGATTAATTAATTAATTAATTAATTTGTTGCTTCTTCTTTGTTGTTGTTGTTGTTGTTGTTGTTAAGGCTACCTACCTACCGTTGAAGAGACTTGCAAAATTTTCCATCCAGTTTTTTTATTTTTCTTTTCTTTTCAGATTAGATTTGTCATCGATAAAGCGAGACAGCGTGAGTGAGTGGGAGAGGGGATTTATTTTGTTATATCCTGTTCTTAATTTTTTTTCTTTTTTCTTTTATTTTTAAATCATCTTTTTTTATTAAATAGGTGTTTTGTTTTGTTTTGTTTCCTCCGTTGGAATTGTGTTGGCGAAGGCTTTGATGGTTTTTGGTTGAGTTGTTTTCCCGCTGGGGGGTCATTGTTGGTGGCAATTCTGTTGGCCTGTCATAGCTTAACTTATAATGCAAGGGAAAGAGACCATTAAAAAAACACTTTGAGTGGGACTTGTTATATATATACAGAGAGAGAGACTAGGATCCTATTAGAACGATTTCAAAACAAATACTTATCATTTTTTCATCATTAGATTAATTTTGGGATGTGTGCTAACAATTATGAATAAAATTTTTCATTTATTACCAAACATAATATAATTGAATGCACAAATCCCAAAGTTAATTTAATGGTGAAAATGTGGAAAATATTAAATTCTTCCGATAGGATCCCCTCTCTCTCTATATATATATAGCAGTTAAACTGTTGTCTGATTTACACTTATGAAAATAAAGTTGCTTAGTCTTTGATAGTTTGGTATGTTCGCATATGTATTGGTATCTGATTTTTACTTGCATTAATTAATTAATGCTTGTAGGTTATTATATGTATGGTATGATGTAGACAAAATTTATCCATCAGATGATTTTGCAATTTGATCATAAACCTTTTACATGGTCATACAGTTCTGGTGGGATTTGGGAGTTGGATAGATAAATCAAAATGATCTAACTGACAAATGATTTAGACAGTATATATGTAGTAGAAAGAGGCAGAAATAAGAAACATGCAGCCTATATATATATCCTAAGTCATTCGAGATAGATATGGGATATAAACATGAGTTGGCATCCACTTGCAACGCACCAGAGTCTGGATTGAGCTTGGATGAGGAGAATGCATTGTGTAAAGTGATTGCGATTGATTAAATGTTGCAGTAATGTGCCTTTTGTGAGTGCTTTGTCGAATCCCCAAATTTGGCCTCTCTTTTCTGTGGTCCACTTTTATCTCTCTGCAGCTGCAGCTGCAGCTCCCCGGGTGAGGAATTTGGGACCTGGCTTTTCGAAATTCCATTCCATTAAACCTCCTACCTATGCTATGCTATGCTAGCTATTATTTCCTACTACTACTGCGCGCGCGCACACACACCCCTTTTGGGATTAAACACTTGTCATGTTATGTTTAGGGTTGCTATAATATATCCATTCCCCTCGACTCTGGAACCCCCACCTCTCGAATCTTCACCCCTTGATTCGAACCCCCGTCTCACAAGCGGGGCTCACTCCTTGTCGCCGACGCCTTCATCTCTGGGCCCAGCGGATGATTTCCTAACGCCCTTGTTGCTACCCCCGTCTCACAAGCGGGGCTCACTCCTTGTCGCCGACGCCTTCATCTCTGGACCCCACTGATGAGTTCCTACGCCCTTGTTGCTAACCCGTGGCTGATGCGGAATCCAAAACAAAAATTTCATGATGACACCAGCAACTTAAACCCTAGAATTTTAACCAAATACTAAACTAAGCTAACATAACTACAAGTTTGTAGAGATTAGAACCGTTATAGCCGTATTCTTCGTCTTCAAAACTTCCCTTAAGCTCCGGTACTCCGGGATCGAGCTTGTAGGTCGGTCATCCTTTGTCGAAAATGATCCATTCGAAAGATGCGGTTCAAGCTCAACAGCACCTAGTAAAACAACTAAAGACTACAAATTGCTAGGGAGTAGTGCTTAGGGATGTAGAAAAGTGTTCTTGTATTTTGCAATCTCAATTTCTTTTTGATTCTCAACACATAAGAGGGTAAAGGAAAATGAAGGAGGAGCTAAAGAGGATAGAAAAAGAGAATGTGAGAGTGAAACTCATCAAGAGAGAAAATAAGACATATGTATTTGTTTTATGAAAAAGAATTTCCATTAAACAAATGCAACCATGCTTGCTTGAATAGTGAAGGCAAATGAAATAAATAATTCATTTGCCATTCCTCTCACTCATTCCTACTTTCCACCTCATCCCTCCAACTCATTTCCATTTTCAAAAAATGGAAAATACATTATAAGATATCGTCCTTCTAGAAGTATTTTTTTATGCATACAAAAACACATCCCCGTAAATACATACTCGCATTCGTATAAATACGAATAACAATGTGATAGGAAAAATACAATGAACATAATATTAAAATATACATATCGAAATATATATATATATATGTAAATTATTAAATTAACACTTGATTTAATAATCCGGCTTAATCTTAAGCCGGCTAGTATTATCAACCGACCGATTAAAGTTCGTGTTGCAAGTATACGTATTTAATCGGATCTCTGCACGTATCAATATACGGCCTCTAGATCATTTTGTCTGAACCGGGAAAACTCTCTGTGTGGGACTCTAAAGACTCGACAATACGCTGACAGTGAGTTACTGGATAAATCCATAAGCACAAGCACGTCAGCGGCACTAGTTGTAAGTAATGGCTACCCAGGTATGTGTCGAAAGGAAGGCCGACGAGCAAGCCCCTCCGTATCTTACTGAGCCTATCTGTGACAATTTTCATATAGTATGATTTTTTTCGTCTAAGAGTATCGCATACTGAGTTTAGGGGGTGGATAATGTCAGATCTCTAATAACTCGATAAGTCGTGTCAGTATTAAGCTCATCATCCACCGAGACACCACCGATCTCCTATCAGTAAATCTCATCCACCCTGGTCATGGATTTATGGTGATAGCGAACCAAACACAACGCGACATCTACTCCCTATACCGGGAGAGACGAATACCTTCTGATCGTTCACTGGCCCCATGTGGCTCGGGACTGTATCCAACTAAAACCTGTTTGCACGACTTCTTTGAGTCGTGATAGGTTGGTAATCTAAGTACAGTTGGAACTCATACGAGACAAATGATGATCTCAGGTCTAAAGATTACCATGTACTCTTGTCACCGAAGAACTGCTATCTGACGATAAGTATAATACCATTTAGAAGTTCTCGACGAGTCTGTCCGGTGTGCTCACCTTCAGTGAGCACCTGTATACAATCTTAGGTGCCAAAAGATCAATGATTTGTGAGACCGGTCCGCTCGTCGGGGTCTAGAAACGTATACACTAGTCTATTATGGAATATCGATACCCAGTCTCGATACTCCCATGTGTAGCCAGAAATAGGAAACAAAGAAGAAGGAGTTGGGGCTGGCGTTCGGTGAAGCTTTGGAAACTGGAAACAAAGATCTATCTCGAAGTAAGAAGATAACCGTGGAACAAAAATTCAAAATTGAATAGACTACCCAGCTTTTACGTATTTGATCGCCATCATTATGCTGGTGGTCAAGCAACAATCATATGGGCTTTATCATTATGTATTAGCGACACGTAATAAAACGTATACACATGAATGATAAAGACAAATCAGATAACATACTATCATCTCGAGTAAAACTGTTCTACCCGTATAGGTTCTCCCTCAATTACCATAATTGTCTACCGGCAATTACAATAATTGCCTTGATGGCACTATATCCAACAATCTCTCACTTGCACTTAAAGCCAATTATTGCGGTATCGCATACTCACAACTCTGTGCGCTATCGAATATCCAACTTCTTTATTAATCAGTTTTGCAAACCGTGTTTGAGAAACAACCGTGTTCGATAAATCGCCTCAGTGAGTGGATCCATTACAATGTTTGTCATACCCCGCTTCCCAGAGTGCGCTAAGATCGGCACGTGACAGAGCCAACCATGCTACCTGTGGTTAGGAAACATCCTTCCATAGTCACATTACGGCTATCTATAAGATATCAAGAACGGTAGAAATAAAATAAACTATCTAGTACGTGTCCATATGCCAGAATAAACGAGTCAAGAAATAATATGCGGAAGCAATAAATCCAATAAACAATAACAATCTGGAAAGTACG
This sequence comes from Agapanthus africanus, assembly GCA_030015575.1. Lineage (NCBI taxonomy): Eukaryota > Viridiplantae > Streptophyta > Magnoliopsida > Asparagales > Amaryllidaceae > Agapanthus > Agapanthus africanus. The sequence goes on along the minus strand of CM057347.1, from coordinate 548,983,095 downwards.
TCTCAAATACGGGCTCACAACAGGAAATGAAAATGCTGAAAGAAACTAGACTAAAAATACTAACAGAGTCCTCACTGCTCGGCCAGTCGACTGAAGTATTCCTGGTCGGCCTGTGAGAAAGGTAGAGGATCTGGGCCATGCAAAACCCAGACGTCAGTGCGTCATAATATCAACAATAATATAATCAGGAGGTAACAAGATATGCAGGCATGAGTATGAACAGTAATAAAAGTATAAGAGTAACCCGAATAAGGAACAGCGAAGAGTATAAGCACATGTGACGTGCAGTGAGTAATCTGAACTAAGCTACTGGGTTAACTACTCTCAAGTCTGTGAAATCAATTTAATGAATTATCGATATAACTCAATAGTATCACGTGCGTGCTGTTCATACCATAATATTGCATTATTATATTCCCCATTCTTATTCTTTTTAGAAATAAACAGGTGCTTTTGACGCATGTCTGCTACATATTATACATGTTCTTGGAGCGAAAACAGTGAAAAAGATAAAAGACGATACAAAAGAGGGACTTTGACCAACAAACAGAAGACCCTTGATCAAGCCTACATCAAAGATAAAATTCACAAAGTACAAGGCAATGCAAGGTCCAAGATTACAAAACGAACGGTCAAAAGCCAACCGCAATTATTCACTGGAGATCTGGAAGAAACATAGAAGCTATTTTAATAAAAGAACCAAATAATAAGGAAGCCCAAAGTCAAAAAATACAACAAAGGAAATTTCAAGGCCCAATACTTCCTTTTAAAGAGACAGAGACATAAAATTTTACCAAAGCTTGGAGTCTACTTTGACTAGGTCTTCCTAAGGATATTTTGGTAAATGTAGACGTGCGAATCAATTGTAACATAGGGTTTCCTATCTTCTATAAATAGGAACTCTAAATCATTGTAAAGGCTATGCCTCCCTATGTCTCTTTTTATCAATAAAATTTAGATTTCTTTTGGAGAGCATCGATGCCTCTTTTCATTTCAGAAATTCAGATCTGACAAGTCTTGTGTTGATGTTTGGAGAGAACCATCTGTAAAGTAAGTAGGTAATTTCAATTCTTGCCCTAGGTAATTTTTCATTCTCTGCCCTAGATTAAATTTAATTCCTTGCCCTAGTTAGATAGTTAGATCTTTAATTCAATGGCCCTAAATTAATTTAGTTTTTAGATTTAATTAATCCATTCACACCGTTTGGAATTAACTCGTAAGAGCGATTAGGAAATTCACAACATTCCTGTGGACCGACCCGTACTCACCGGCTAGCTGCAAAGCGACGCCGTTTTTTATCGCGGTTTAGAAATATTTTTGACATACGAATCAAATGGCGCCGTTGCCGGGGATGGCGTGTTATTTTCTTTTTGCAATTTCGGGTTAATCAAAATTAAAAAAATCATACAAATCTGAAAAATAAAAAAATAAAAAAATATATCATCTGTTAGTTTTGGAAAGGGTACTTTTGTGTGAATTTTGCAGGATCTACGAACAAATTCGGATATGGAAATCTGCAGAGATCAATACAGCAAATATCAAATCCGAACAAACAGAGGAATATCACAACAGACAACAGAAGAAATTTGGAAGACCGAGTCAACAAGTCAACCGTGCGATCCGGTGGAAAAAAAAATTCGCCTGCTGACGTCACCGCCTTACGGTGGATCCGCGGTCGTTGGTGGCTTCGGGTTGCGGTTTCGCGGTCATCTCAGCGGATCAGATCCCCAAACTTCCTCTGCGGTTCACTAAAAAAAAACATTTCCGCCACTGCAAATCTCTGTGAGTTTTCTCTCTCCTCCTCTGTAAATCTCAATCTCTCCTCTGTCAAATCTTCTGCAGGATTCTTTGCGCTTAAAAAATCTTCCCCCTTCCAAGTAACAAATCTTGTGCAGGATTCTTTGCGCGCGTTTAAAATAAAAATTGATTGCAAGAAATCTTTTCTGTTTTGAATATCTTTTCTCAAATTTCAATAAAAAAATCTTTGATTGCAAGTGATTTACTGTTTTGCATATTTTTAATCGGATTTTAAGGGGCTTTTGACCAATTCAGATTGGGTGGGGATTTCATCATTCTTCCCAGGACCCCAGAAATCACATAAGGCATCTGCATTGACCATTCTTAATTAAAAAATACAAGACTCAGCCCTAAGGACTTCGAGCTCAATAGGACAGAGGACTAGTTATAGGCATCGATCGTTTATCCTAACCTGACTTTGCGGTGTCTAGGCAAGTGTGTCTAAGGCAAGTGGTTACTTAATTAGCGGGGAGCCTCCCACTTACCTGGCACTTACCTGGCCCAATTGGCGGTGAAGAGACGGTTTGAGGTCCTATTTCTAGCCCTTTGGAACAGTTAGAAGCTGTCTAGCTGACCTAGGTGACCCTAGATCTAGGCCTGATTGTGCATTTGTGGTTGATCGCATTTGTGTCAAAGTCTCTTTTCAAAAAAATCTTTTTGCAAAATTTCCAAATATAGAGAAAAGAGAAAAAGGAAAAAGGAATTTTTTTTAACAACTTGCAAATTTTTGCCGCAAATAAATCCTTGCACCGCCCAACCTTCTTTCTTTTCCCCTTTCTTCTATCATGGGTACCCCACATCATAAATCTCTTGCCGAACTTTGGTATCCCGAACCTAACTTTGCGTCGTACGTCAATTGTTTCGGTCGATTTAAAGAAGATCCCTCCGTGCCCAAAATTTCTTTGAAAGATCAAATAGAAACGTCTAGGAGAAACAGTTCGACTTTGCAACCCACTTTGTGTCAACCATGTCCACCTTTACCACCTTCATATATTGATACCACTTTTTCAAGTCCTGCTGTAACTTCTAAACCGATATCCATTGCTGAGCATATCGCTCAATCTCGTAGCCGATCTTTCACCCCTCTCCCCTCATCTATTTCTAGGAATCAACAAGTCCATCCACCTTTTTATCCACATGTTGATCCTAATCCTGTCCAACCATCCAATTCTTACCAGTTCTACCCGACTTTCCCACCTTCACTAGACATTGCTTCTACACAGCTATTTGGGAGTTTCACATATCCAAACAATTTCGAATCTTTTACCGAAACCCCCTCACCACCCATGTCTAGTTTGGAACAGTCGTTGGCAGGTTATATTGCAGCAACAAACAAAATGAATAGGAATGTGGAAACGTCCATGGCCGCCCTTATGTAACCTAGTGAACAGGCAGCTAGTTTCCAACTAGCTCCAAATTTTTCAATGTATGAGGAGGCGGTTGGACAGAGTGAGAATATGATAGGATTTCCAAATCAAACCTACCCTTATCCAATTGAAACCCACAACTCCGGTTTTCCATCGATTGCCCTAAATAGTTCACCAGTTGAAAATAAAAACGAGTTGTGTGATTTTATAGTGCTTGATTTGCCAAATTGTGAAGAACCCCTTTCGAGTGAAACCACACTTAATCCTTTCGATCTTTACACCTACAATCTAGAACCTGAATTGATAAATATCCATGCTTTTGATGAGGTGTCAGAAAAATTTGATTTTTACTTGATTGAGGATATAGATGCCGGGAATATTTTGGATGATGAACCAGTAGATTTGATTGAAATTTTATGTCCAATTCATCATCCCGAGTCATTAAATGTTTCTCCCGAACTTCATATGCGTCTTGATTTTGATGATAATGGCATGGATGAGTAAACTATTGAGGAGACTTATGAGGATAGTATTGAGGAGAGTCTTGAGGATAATATTGAGATTGAACCATTTCTGTTTGATGTGTCGGATTTTCAAATTCATCCTCCCGAACCTTTAACTGTTATATCACCCTCCCTCCTTTCCATCGTTCTGACCACACACAAGATCGCGCTTGACGACTGTGAGCTTGAAAACTTTTCCTTTGAATCTGACACAGTTCTCACAGCCGATGACACTTACGAGTGTTTCACTTTTTTGGACGATGTTGATGACTCACCGCCCGAGTTTGAGTCCTTTGAATTTTCAGATGAGTTAGTTGAACCATCAGACTCGGTTGCTTAAAGTCGTTTCGAACCATTGATGAAATCTTTCAAATTCGAGACAGTTTACTACGGTGAGAATGAGACTATCCCTAATTCACTCCCTTTCGTCCTTCCTATCGTTCCGACCGTACAAGAGACCGTTACGCTTTCATCTCCAATACCAAGTTTGACGTACCCATGCTTTTTTGCGAATCTTGAGGTATTTGACCCCATTTCACGACGAGTTGATAGATTAGCACAATCACTTTTAACACTTCGGTCATCACAAATTGCGCTAATTTACTCACTCGAGTTACACCCTCAAGATCGTACTCCACTTCTTTCTCTTTTCCGCAATTCTTCTCCTCCGCCGAGACCATATTTCACTCTTCTTCCCATTCGGTCTCGTGTGCTTCTCATTTCTTTTCTTTCGACTCCATTCTTTCACCAACTCTACCATTACCACGATAAGATTTTTGAATGGTTGGTGCTAACCTTTGGATTGTGCAAGGCCTTGTTTAGTTTGGGGAGGACCTTGTTGTATATATGTATATATATTTTTTGTTTTCTTTTTCTATAAAAAATTAAAAAAAATTTCAAAACAATAAAAAATTCATTTTTTTTATAAATAAATAAACAGGGGAGTGCCGACAATTTTGACCCTCTTAGTGTAGCATGACAGTGAGGACACTGTCAAGTTTAATTTTGGGGGTATGCTCGGTACGTCTTCTTCCTTCGCATTCATATGTATATTTTTGCATTTGCATATTTATTTGAAAACCCTTAAAAAATTTCAAAAAATTATAAAAATTAATGTATTCAATTTTGGCCTTATTTGATTTGAGTTTGACAAATAGGTTAACTGGCTAGGAACAACTAGATCTTAGACTTAGTAAATTAAAACCCTAAAAATAACCTTCCTTAAAGTTTAGCGGTAGAAAGCATATGTCTTTGTAGTTTATTTAGAAATAGGCAAATTTTGGGTTCACTTCTTGGGCTAAGTCGAAACAAAGGAAAAGTATTGATGTTCTTATTAGAGTATAAGTTTGAAAAATAGTTCCTAGCTTAAGTCTAGATTCTGAAAATGTATACCCTACAATTTGCACAATCACGCACCTTGAAACATGGAATAGTAGAGGAGACCTTGAAATGCTCTTGTCTAAAGTCTTTAGTACGAAGAAAATAAAAGAAAAAAAAAGTGAATAAAGAAAAGAAAATGAACACTGGTTTTTGTGATTACTTAAGGCTGCAAAAATAGAAAAATATTTAGCGAGGGTGCTTCATCACCTAGTGCCTTAGACCAACTGGTTTGGGAGTCACTGCTAAAGCCTTGGGTGTTGCAAGACTAGGAATTACGCTTTAATGTGCAAACACATCTTGTAATCGGTCGTTGGTACCTCAAGAAGTATTAACGGTCGCATGAAGGATGTGTAAGCAAAATTCATTTAAAAATTCACCAATTAATAAGTGCTTTGGACAAAAGGACAAGAGTATGATTGCTTGATTTGAATTTCCAAGTGTAGGGGTGATTTATACACACACGTAGGGGTATGTGATTGGAGTTTAGATGAAAGAAAGGAGTGAAGAATAGAACTTGTATCTTTAATAGAGTTGATAAAAATTCCTAAGTGGAGATGGAACCCTAGAAGGAAAACTTAAGAGATGCCGAAAGCTAAGTAAGTCTACAGAATATATATAATCTTAAGTTAAATGATGAGGAAGTGTGAAGAATATGGGTGGATGATTTATGAGTCGACGATAATAGAATTCCTTGTTAGAAAACCTAATTGGAGAACAAAAGTCGAAAAGCCGAATTGATAGGATTTTGTGAGTATTATCCGCTGAAAACCCTCGGGAGACAACACTCCTCCTACTAGGGACACCTAGAGATTTAACGGCTTGTTTCACGTGCTCAGTGCAATCGCGCTTCCCTGCGAAAGTGAGGTTAGTTTTTTTGTAGAGAATAAAAAATAAGTTTGCTCGAGGACGAGCAAAAGATAAGTTTGGGGGTATTTGTTCATACCATAATATTACATTGTTATATTCCCCAATCTTATTCTTTTTATAAATAAACAGGTGCTTTTAACGCATGTCTGCTACATATTACAGGTTACAGGTTCTTGGAGCGAAAACAGTGAAAAAGATAAAAGACGATACAAAAGAGGGACTTTGACCAACAAACAGAAGACTCTTGATCAAGCCTACATCAAAAATAAAATTCACAAAGTATAAGGCAATGCAAGGTCCAAGATTACAAAGCGAACGGTTAAAAGCCCACCGCAATTATTCACTGGAGATCTGGAAGAAACATAGAAGCTATTTTAATAAAAGAACCAAATAATAAGGAAGCCCAAAGACATAAGAGCCAACAAAGGAAATTTCAAGGCCCAATACTTCCTTTTAAAGAGACAGAGACATAAAATTTTACCAAAGCTTGGAGTCTACTTTGACTAGGTCTTCCTAAGGATATTTTGGTAAATGTAGACGTGCGAATCAATTGTAACCTAGGGTTTCCTATTCTCTATAAATAGGAACTCTAAATCATTGTAAAGGCTATGCCTCTTTTTATCAATAAAATTTAGATTTCTTTTGGAGAGCATCGATGCCTCTTTTCATTTCAGAAATTCATATCTGACAAGTCTTGTGTTGATGTTTGGAGAGAGCCATCTGTAAAGTAAGGAGGTAATTTCAATTCTTGCCCTAGGTAATTTTTCATTCTCTGCCCTAGATTAAATTTAATTCCTTGCCTTAGTTAGATAGTTAGATCTTTAATTCAATTGCCTTAGATTAATTTAGTTTTTAGATTTAATTAATCCATTCACACCGTTTGGAATTAACTCGTAAGAGCGATTAGCAAATTCACAACATCCCTGTGGACCGACCCGTACTCACCGGCTAGCTGCAAAGCGACGCCGTGCTTGATTGCAGTAATAGATAATTTTTGAGATCAATCACGTGCCCGCGACCACGGTCCAGATTCTCGGGCTGAAATCCGAGACATGCCGTTAGGCATTAAACAGGAAACATGTACAGTTGAATGATGTCAGCAGCAGCATCCCGGGGCTGGCCTAGCCCGTAAAACTGATCAGTATAAGCGTCAAACTGTTGAGTTACAAGTCAGGTTTCATCATTGATTTCCCCTTACCCCCAAGTTATGTGTTCAAGTCAGGTATTGATAAATCTGGAGCTAATACCAACACAGGATCAAGCAGGTACAAGTTTGTCTATGCAGACAACATGATACGCCCGTCAGGACAAAATGTCAGGATTTTCGGCATTAGAAATAGGATCAGGTAACATGTCAAGTAGTGGTGTATCAGGTCATGTCAAGTAGTGCACAGTGTAACAATGGGTGCCCAACAGTAAAATATAGCAAGTATTGAATCAGGGTAAAAGTACGGATGTACGATAAAAGTATGGATGCACAAATATCTATTAGGGGTTACATCATGACTATGTAGGATGCACATTATCAAGCATGGGGTACTAATGTAACAATAATATGAATTAATATAATATGGCATGCAACCAGATATGTGAAATTAATGGTATAGATACACAATAAAACATGGATGCACAAAATTCTATCAGGGGTTACAACTACAGCTCCAAGACTATGTAGGATACACATTATCAAGCATGGGGTGTTAAAACAACAATAACATGAAATAATGTGACATGGCATGCAACTAGATATATAATTAATGGTATGGATGCACAAATATCGATCAGGGGTTACACTTACAGCTCCAAATCTATGTGGGATGCACACTATTAAGCATGGGGTACTAATGTAACAATAATATGAATTAATATAATCTGTAGATGAAGCTACATATATAATAGATGATATGGATGCATACGGATATCCGAAAACAGTAAAACTTTAATATGGATATATAATGCAATCAACATGTAATATTTTTTTTCATATGGATGTAAAATAAGATGCATAACATGTAGCAAGATAAACTTGCCTGAGCGAAACACACGACGGGTGCGTACGGCACGTCCGACGTCGGGTAAACGTCGCAACGCACACACGACACGCGGGATGGGTCCAGGCAAGGCAAAAGGATAACCATGAAGGTAGGGGAAGTTCATTGGATCGCCTGAATCGTCAGCGCCGAGCACGGCTCCGGTGGGTGATCACCGGAAAAGAAACAAGAAATCAAGAAAGAAAAGAAAAGAGAAGAAGAAGAAAAAGAAGAAGAAAAAGAAGAAGAGAGGGCTATGGTTTGAAGGGTGTAAGAGAGAGGAGTAGGAGGAGATGGAGACGGTGACGATGGTGTGAGGTCGTCGGGGTTATCGGAGCTCCGGCGATGGGTGTGCAGGTGAGGCTGGTTGGGTTTCTTGGTGGTCGTAGGGTTGCGGTTGCAGGGTTCCTGTTGGGGTTGAGGGCGCGAAGGAGAGAGGAGAAGACAGATGAGGTCGTGGAGGCGACGACGAGGTCGTCGATGGCGAGGTGCAGGAATGGGGAGATGGGTGCGTAGGGTTGTGGGTTCATCGTCGAGTGCTCGGGAGTGGAGAGAGGTTGAAGGGAAGAGAGAGGAGGTGACGAGAAGGAGAAAGAGGAGATGGAGGCGGCGAGAGTTAGGGTTAGGGTTTGGTGAGATCTCGTCGCAGGGGTGTGCATGGGTTTTTAAAAGAAGAAGAAAAGAAATGAAGGAGGGAGGTGACGCTAGTGGAGAGAAGGAGGTGACGGGACCTCGCATACCGCGAGAGAGGAGAGAGAGGGGGAGAGAGAGAGAGATATCTGCGAGTTTAAAAAAAATCTTTTTAAAAGATTATCTTGTTTATATATATAATTAACAGTTAAAATCTATTAGAATAAAATATTACGAAATTTGAGTTTTAGGCTAAATACAAAAATAGTCCAAAACACGCCCGGGTCGGATCAAAAATTATGGTTTGAAAATACAGATAATATACGTGTCAACCAAAACTAAAATATGATATCCGGGTAAAGAAAAAGCATACCCCCAAGAATGGGTGCACGCAACATGCACATAGCCATCCAAACAGGTCCGTTTCACTGAACGAGACGAGAACAAGATGCGTGGATGCTACCACATGGTCGGGTATGATGCAAGCCATGCAAGATAATTTTATAATATTTTATTTGACTTTATTTGTTAGACTAAAAAAAATGCAGATGCCAGATATAATGTCAGTATGCAGTATAAACAATATTAAAAATGCACGGATTCTCGTAACTAGCCGGGATAAATCATAAACAGGAATCAAGACGGGTTTCCAGCAAGCGGGTCGGGTCGGATGAAAAATACAGATGTAAAATACACTATTCGCACCCAAAACACAATAAATCAAGAAAATACCATAAATAAAGAAATACTCAAAAAGTACTGGTATAAATGAACTAGGGTGTTACATTATACCCAACTACAAAAAGAATTTCGTCCTTGAAATTCCAGGAATAAGAAAAGATAAACAAACATGAAACTATAAGAAGAGATCTGGAAACTTCTGTCAAATCTCGTCTTCTCGTTCCCAAGTCGACTCTTCGTGCGAGCGATTTCCCCAAGAAACAAGCACGAGAGGGATAACCTTGTTCTTAAGGAAGAAGTGAGGCGTGACAGGGTTTGTTTGGTATCAGCCATGCTACCCGTGGCTGAGAAATCTTGTTAAAACGTATTATATATATATATAATTAACAGTTAAAATCTATTAGAATAAAATATTACGAAATTTGCGTTTTAGGCTAAATACAAAAATAGTCCAAAACATACCCGGGTCGGGTCAAAAATTATGGTTTGAAAATACAGTTAATATATGTGTCAACCAAAACTAAAATAGGAAATCCGGGTAACGAAAAAGCATACCCCCAAGAACGGGTGCACGCAACGTGCACGTAGCCATCTGAACAGGTCCGTTTCACTGAACGGGGCGATAACAAGATGCACGGATGCTACCACAGGGTCAGGGGTATGATGCAAGGCATGCAAGATATTTTTAAAATATTTTATTTGCCTTTATTTGTTAGACTAAAAAAATGCGGATGCCGGATATAATGTCAGTATGCAGTATAAACAATATTAAAAGTGCACGGATCCTCGTAACTAGCCGGGATAAATCATAAACAGGAATCAAGACGGGTTTCCAGCAAGCGGGTCGGGTCGGATGCAAAATACAGATATCAAATACACTATTCACACCCAAAACACAATAAATCAAGAAAAATACCATAAATAAAAAAATACTCAAAAAGAACTGGTATAAATGAACTAGGGTGTTACAATGTTTCTTACTTTATTTCTCTATTTCTCAACTTCGTAAAGATCAACCATCCTCCGAACTGAGCGATGTCTTCCTTAGAATTTGTCTGGATACATGATGGGACCAAGTTCATAAATGAACAAATTTATCCAATAAACTTTTTGGGATGTATCCTCCGCTGAATTTAAGTTGCATTCTGCTCCATGTCTACTTCAGTATCCGTTTGGAACACTTTCCAACATATTATCTCTCAAAAGAGGGTAAACTTGTTACTCCAACAACCATTCTGTCACCCAAGTCACCTTGGAAGCTGGAACCGGTAACCGCCTCCTGTAGGAGGCTTTCATTACCATACTCTAAGAACATCCTGATATGTTCTTCACTCCTTCTCTTTGTTTCTCCAGGATTGAACTAATATCCACTTACTACAGTAAGTGCAAAATCAATATTGGTCTGGTACATGATATCGCATGATTGACCTAATTGCTAAAACAATCGAAATGTCATTCACGCGAGTCCTTCTCCTCATCAGTCTAGAAGGTATCTCTTTAGAGAGGGTGACTCCACCACATGCGGGTACACCGCCATGCTAGTAGTCGTCCATTCTAAACCCCTTTAGAATGGTGTCCAAGTACCCTAATTGGGACACTTCCCAAATTTAGATTTATTCACATAGATCTAGTTACCTGAATTCTTGATACATTATCCAGATCCAATGTGGAGAAACATCTGTGACAACCAAATTTTGACTGATTGTAGTATAGGAACATTTCTTCCTATCAAGAGTATGCCATCCATATACCAAGACAGTACTCCATATATCCTTCTTATCAGGTTCATCTGTTGTTTTGATAAAGTCAAACATCTTAACTGTCACATCAAAACAGATAACCCGTCTCTACTATGCTTGTTTTAGTCTACAAATAGACATAAGCAACTTGCACACCTTCCGTTGCTCCCACTGACTACGATAACTCTCTGGAAGATTCATATACACGTGCACTCCTAAATTCTCATTTAGAAAGACGTTATAGTCATTCACCTGTCAGATATCATAGTCATGAATAGCAGTGGTGGCAAGTTATATCTGCATAAACTTCGACGTAGACACTGAAGTAAGAGCTTCATCACAATCCACACCGGGTATTTGATGAAAAACCCTTTTACCACAAGTCTAGCCTTTTTAGGTTACTACCTTTCCAGCTACACTAATCTCAAAAGATTTACTTGCTTCTAATGAGTTTTACCCTTTCAGGAGCATCCATCAAAATCTAAAATCCATAATTTGCTGGAGTGCGTAGAGTCCAACTTGGATATCTTGCATCTGGCCATCTGGAAGTCATCATTTTCTATGACCTGCCGATAACTAGTATGGTCATCATCATTATAATACCGACGTCCCTGTCACCATCTACGAGGAAACTAAAGTATCTCTCGGGTGGGTGAGATTACCTACTAAAATCTGCGGAGTGGTTAAGATTTGTCGGGTCCAATTGAATTCTTAGGTTTTATTAAATTTTCAGTAACCGTTTGTGTTTTTGAAATCACTTCCAATTCTATCATACCCCCACTAGTTTCTTTTGTAAAAATATTCCTTTTATAAAAAGGTGGCGAATCAAGAACAATAAAACTATTGATCTTGAAAATGGTAGAAGTTAACCTCTTGTGAATGCTTGTGATAACCCACAAACTGTCATTACTGAAACGTGCCTTCAGTATTTCTGGATTATTCTTTTAAACAAAAACCGGATAACTCCATATCTTAACAATCTCAATATATACTACCATTTTATGTCCATAAAGAATCAAAGACGCTAAATTAGATGGAATCAGATTCAAATGTTATGCAGCTGTATCCGGTATATATCCCTAAATGGAAAAAGCCATACAATATTACTCATCATGGAGAGCACCTACGGATGAGTAATCTGATAGAGAATCAAATTCTCAATATTACAACTACGGAATACTTAGCACAAGTATCCACATCTTCGATTACTTCGAAAAATCTTGATACTTTCAACGTATGGTTCTCTACTTTATTCTTATACCTATGGACTTCACAAAATCTTTGGACTCGGCATTTCAACGAATGCATGTCTAAAACTAGAGAACTCATAGGTAAAATAGAATGAACTAAGAGTACCAACCCCGTGTCCATAAGGACAACAGACAAGACACATTACTTTGTATAAGTCCCAAGAGTTCAATAACTCGAACTTCGTGTGTTGTAGGTTGAAAACTATATTTTGGTTAAGAATGTCTTACACCGTTATTCAATGCACCTTATCTTATCTTCAACTGATAAAGATAAATGTTTTTCAAAAATTATATCTCATTTTATAAAATAAAGAGAGATATTTTAGTTTTTAAAAATTGGTGCATAATAATGGTTATTCAAAACCAAATATTTGCCGTTAGGCAAAAACCAAGTAATTTCCCCAATAACACCAATTACTATGAATTCCGATATTGAGGATCAAATCACCCATTTCCTAATATTCTACTTTTTCTTAGTATCTGTAATGCCTTACAGATGTGGGATTCTAATCCGGTATCCAAATACCCAGAAGTCAGAATTAATCGAGAAACGGTCTTCAATTATAACCACACAGGAAAATTGAAACATTAAAAATGTTTCAAGAGAGTGACCTGGCATTCCTAGTAATGTCTCTTCCAATTGCCCAGATTCATGACACTAATTACAATTTTCTTTGCCCTCACATCAACCCCTTTATATGTATTTAATTCTTACCTTCTGTACACCATACTTTGGCTAGATGGTTTTCTTCTTTCCTTACCTTTCAACACCAGCCTAAGATTTGGAAGAATACTATCCAACATGTGTAACATGTGTACTCTCCTTACATAAGGAGCTCTCAACTTGAGAGAAGTTGAAGGAGGAGAGACAGCAAAATTATACAATTCAATTTCTCTAGAACCTGTGTCCATTTTCGGACTGAAATAAATTTCTTCGAGTTCGTATGTAACTATACGAGATGGCCTTTCCAAATAATATGGATCTTCGTAGTGGTACTAAGTGTTCTGGAGAAGGCAAAGGGGAAGTAGGAGCAACGGATATACATGCGACTTTGCCATGAATCATGAGATTCCAAAACCAGATGGTAAAAAGATTTAGTCAACTCGGTTTACAAATTTTAGTTTAAAGTCAGTCATGGTCGCAAACCAGAGAGAGAAAAGAAACCTCAGCGTGCAGTCTATCAAGATTAGGTTGGTTAATTAATTTATCTAATTAGGATGGCTCTCATTATTTTCTCGAATTCTCCTTCAAACCCTAAAGGAGAACTAGTTAGGAGCATATATACCTTACAAGTTGCTAACCGTTCAGTCAGGCCAGTGTTGGTACTCCAAGGGAGGTCCACAGTGGTTTCGCACTGACCCAATTAAATAACCTCGTTTCCACAGAGCCATAACTACGTTAACACTGTAAGGGGGTCATGCACTCTACCAAGTGGTTTAAAAGGAAGAGAAAGCGGGTTTTTAAAATTTTAGTAGAGAGCATATATCCTAAACTAGATCAAGACCAAAACTTTTTAACACTAAAACCCTAACCAAAAGAGTTTGCATACAAGGATTGGAGTTACATCCTTTAGAGCTTCTTCTAGAGCTCCAAGTGGGTTGGATGGTTGTAGTAGCTCCCTTTAACTCTTACTTGGATCTAAGTAGTGGAAAGGATGAAGCTTTGATGGAAGATCTCCAAGGCCAAAGAAGGATCCACGTGAGGGTTTTTGTAGCATTTTAGAAAATATTAAATATTATTTTTGAATTTAAATAATAAAATAATAAATTTCACGGATATTATACAAATATTGATTTGAGTTTTAGTAGAATGGTATAATTATATACCTATATTTTGGAAAATAATTGGAATTTAAAATAAATTATTAGTTATGAGAGCATTCATTTGACTTGGGATTTTTATAAATTAATATATAATTATTTACATATAAGTTTAATGTTAAATTTGATTAGTATTTCATTAATTATGCATTAAACCAAATTTGTTTTGTTAATCATGTCTTGTGTGCATGACATGTAACATTTTGTTCATATCTTATACCATGCTTTCATTTTTCATGTAGTTTTGTTTTAAAAGAGAAAAGAAAAGAGAAGAAAAGAAAGAAAAAGAAAATGGGGGACAAGGGGACACATAGGTATGGGGGTGGGAGGGGGGGGGGGAGAGTTATGGTTTGCCTCCTACCATTCTTGTCTCTTTCATCTCATTCCCTCTCCTCCTTCATCTTCTTCATCCTCAACCTCCTCCAAACCCTCACTACCACCCCCACAAAACATCCTTAAAACCACCACAAAACCTCACATAACCTTCATTAAAATTGTTCCCAACTTCAATCTAAGCAACATGGCATGATCAAGTAGGGGTTTTGAGCAACTTTGATCATCTTAGAGATTTCTTGAGTTGCTTTTTAAGGTAATGACGCCCCCTTTGAATTAGTTTTTAAATTTTCTAACCTTCTATATTAGTGTAAAGTTAAAAAGTTTATGTTTTATGAACTTGGAAAATTCTAAGGTGAGTGTTAGTGGATAAAACTTGTAGTAGTGATGTAGTAGGGGTTTAGAGAGTGTTTCCTAGCCTAGTAGTGGTTGTATCCTCAGTTCAAATGAGCTTAGAAATTTCAAAGATGAGTTTAGAATTTTCCGATATCGGTTTTGTATGACTTGTGGTGATCAAATGAAATCTGGGATAATTTAGGGACTCTGAAAATCAAATAGCGGATATTATGAGATGTGCAGACCAGTAGGAAGCCACCCTAGAAGCTCGGGCCCCTAACTTCAAAACTTGGCCACCGTTTTATTCATTTTTACCGCAAATATCGGGTCAAGTTTGGAATTAGGCTCTGAAAATTGGTCCGTAGCTCACATATTAGGTAACTAAGCCTACCCTATATGCAAAAAAGTCCAATATCACCTTAAGAAAAATCTATAGTTGTTTTACTTGAGTTCTGGCGATATTTTGTACTTTTGAAACTTGATTTTTAGATAATTGTGTTTTGACTCGGTCGTTTGACGTTCGTATGTCGATGTCGGGGGTTGTTTTGTTGTTTTAGCGTGCGTTGACCTCAGGTTCTAATCTATGTGCGCTTCGCGTGTCGTGTCGGTTTTCGAATTTGATTTTGATGCGATATGATGTGCTTTGATTTGTAGGTACAAGCGCATGGATTTCCGGGACGACGAAGGAGGACAAGGCATCCATCGGGGTCGACTAGAGCGAGGCGTTGTAGGTGAGTAGATGTATATGTACGGGGAAAGTCGGGTGGATGGCGTATAGCACCCCCGCAACCGTAGTACTAGAATACTAGATATATGGTTATATATAGATATATTAGATATGTATACTTAGCTTATAGGGTTATTAGGATACTATATGCGATTGTAGTGGACTTAATAGAAAGATATCCCCTAGTATTATTTCTTAACCTATGAACTATATCTACTTTTGTATATGTATATATATGATGATATTTACGATACGATATGATGAGGATATGATTTGATATGATGACACGAGTCGATATGATGATATGAGGCAATATTATATGATATGATATGAGATGGCATGACATGATACGATATGACATATGTTGATATGAGATAATGATGTACGCGACTATAGATCCATACCGTTGATTGATGATATTGTACAACGGTTTATACTGTACGTGATATGATGAGGATGGATCGCCGACTTATATATCGACTCGAGAAATATTGTTTTTAAATCACTTTAGTAGATATTATGATATATTTAGAGCCATACCTATGTTCAAAACTAATGAATCGTTACGCACTTTTAAATGATAACTTCAAGAGACGCTACGATTTTTCAAATGATATCTTTTTCAAAAAATATTGTAGCCCTCTATTTTCTAAAACGACGATTCGTACTATTTTAAACTATAACTGTATGGCTCATAAGTGGTTCCGTATCTTTTTATACTTGTTCACGTTTACGATTTCTTTATTCTGTTTACACTCGTGCTACGATTTCTTATTTCTGCATATGCTCGCATTATTTTCGTTTACGATATATATACTACGCTTTATACCCTATCTGTACGTGACTTCGTTTACTATGACACACACACTATTACCGATAATGCATATGTTGCACGTACATCTACTTGCCGTCTTACACATACACATTATCGGTAATTGCCATACCACGTACACATTAGAAATCGCTATGTCACCGTATCGCCTTATAACCTGTTTGTATTTTAATTACTGATTAATACACAGTATCCCATATTATTGTAGATATCACACTTTTTTTACATTGCTACACGACACGCTCATATGAACATACTTGCTATGCATTACAATATTGTTCTGTGTCTGTACATATCATTTCATGATTGCTATTTTATTTGAGATTCTTCTTTCATGAGATTTCTGAATTTGAGAAACCGTAGATATTATTTAAAAACTTATGAATGTTTTAAAAAACGCAGTTTTCTCTTGATATAATATTTCGATGTCCACCATGAAATTTCTCGGTGCTGAGCTATGATGATTACCCGATTCGAGGAGTGAGAAGTCATCGTTTGCGGGTACATGGTGGACTCGGTACAGTACTCCGGGGCAAGATCATATAGAAAGGCGTTGAGTTTGGCAGGGGAACACTATCTACCGGTGATAGTACTGGACTCGGCGGATATCCGGAGGATACCGACCGGAGTGATATAAGACAGATGGATATGATGACCGATCTGATTAGACGGTGCCTGAGACATGAGGGCCGATCCGATGAGACGGCGTTGTTGGGGAAAAAATTACACCCCAGCTGACCAAGTCAAAGTCAAAATCAATCCCAGGTTAAATAGGCCCGAGTCCAAGCAAGCGGCCCTAAGCCCAAGCCAAGTGGGCCCAATCCCAAGTTAAGGCTGAGCATGAAAGGGACCGGCTCCATATTAAAAAGGAGGCAATAAATTAGTTTAATGAAATTTTTGTTAGAAATAAATGTACGAAAAATGGGCAAAAAGCCAAAATTTTATAAGCCCCATGGTTTATGTGCAAAAAGAAATAAGCACATAAGAAACGGGAAGGCACAAGTGCCATTTGGAAAAGTCCAAGAGACTATATGTAAAGTGTGTAGTCTATAAAAGGCAAACATGATATAACGACTCTGTTTTAGTTTAAAGAAAATTTGTTTAAAAGTTAATATACAAATGGAGTATTTGCAATCCTGTGTATGCTATAAATATTTAATTGGCTTTTGAACCGCAAGAAAACACTTGTAGCTCATTAGTAAAGCCTTGCACTGCTGTGACGTAGCCCCTGTGTTCGAATTCCCTCAGCCACATATATTTTTTTGCCGATTTTTCTTTTAAACTTCTAGAAGCCAAAAAGTTTACACGTGCAATACACGTAAAAATGAAAAGTCAGATTAAACAAACATTTGGGAAATGCTATATGAACAGCCTAGGACACGTGGCCCCAATCCAAGACCCTACCCCTCCAAGATGGCCGGCGAGATCTTGAATTGGGCCGGCGCCTCCAGTCCAAACCGTACCAAATACCCCCAATTTTTGTGTCCTAGTCTCTTGGCCTCCCCCTTAACTCCCATTATGTTTGATTACTCTGCTATTATCCAGATAGTGTAATTTCACTCTTTAAATCTAATTTTAATGCATTTTTAATTCTCTCTTCACTCACAAAACCCTAATTCTATCCTATAAATACCCCTTACACTTTGGCCTTCCTCATTCTGAAATCTATTGCCAAAACTCTCTAAAATTTCTAAGTCCAAAAGTTGTACAAGTGGAGTTAGCCGAGGTCAAAGTTTTGGCGACGATTCGGGACAAATCCGGCGAAGACGTGACTCCACGATACCTTCGAAAGTTCCCTCTACCTCCCCTCTCTTCTCCAAATCAGTAAGTCCCTTCTCCTCTCCTCTAATTCTAATCTAAAACTCTCTTATTTCAAAACTCGTCGGAAGCGGAGTTATTCCGACTTCCGATTCTCTTTTCTTTAAAAACCCAAATTTTCTTAAAAACAAACCTACTAATTCTTCATATATTGTTGAGCAATCATAACCAAACACTTTAGAACAAGTTTCATCTCCAAATAACATGTTATGCAACTTTTACCATATTTTTACGATTAAATACCACAAACTTTACGTTCCACATATTTCATCGTATTTCTTTGTATTACCTTTAGAAAACACATGAGGTAATGACCCACCTCATCACAACACTCATTCTTAACATAGCACGTTAGCTTTTGGAACAATAGTTTGTGGGATAATTACAATTTTACAATAAAATACCCTATACTATTACAAAACCGTATTCTTTAAATTGTCTTATTTAAATTCCATACGATTAAGTCCTTACAACCCATTTTGGGGAATCCGACTTGGTTGGCGCGGGTTATCGCACACCCATCGGACTAGTAGGGCGAGATGCAGACCTCCTCATGGAGCATATGATCTCGATAGAATTTGTATTACAATTTTAAGAAAAACGTGATTTCTATTAATAAATAAATTCTATTTTTTATAAATATATATATATATATATAAATATTATCAAAATATCTACTTTAAATATATTATATATATTCATGTTTTTTAAATTAGAAAAGTCACAAAAGATCATGAAAATATCATCACATTCAATACAAGTCAAATTACAAGAAAATACCATATACTATTCAAAGTTGGGTTTATATCCACTAGAATATTTCATTTTATAAAAATTACAACTATGAAAACCCTAAAGACGATAAATAAATACTTGAGATTTATTTTGAAAATATATCAAAACTATTTTTCATAAAACCCCTTCAAGTGATATTAATTTACAATAATGACCCTAGTAAATATAGGTTTAAGTGGGACCAGTTCTCTTGAGTCTCAGAGAGCCGGAGAATATGGGTGCTTGCCTATCTAAGGTAGACAACCTAAAAACGGTGTCATCAATACGGTAATTGTCTTGGAAAAAGACACAAATCTTACCGTACATATGCAGCAATTACCGATAACTTCAAAACTAATTCAGGACTTCAATTCTGTTTAAGTTTCTGACTCAGGCAGAGTCTCAGTCTAATCTGAAATCAATCAATCTATCTTTGAATATGATTCAAGTATAACTCCTATTCAACATGAATCCATTTATACCAGAATTTAATCTATATCAACATGACTCGACTGAACCAAACTATGGATATACTCTGATTACATGACTATCCATTTATATCCATTCCGTTTACATGATATTATGGTTTCAGCAAGTCTTACATCTATTAAACAAAACAATACACATCAATACAAAATACATTACGGGGTTTTAAAAGGATAGACTGGTACAGAATGTGTTAGAAGTGGCACGAGACGGTCACTTTAATACACCTAATCTGAATATCCATTGCTGTTGTTCCATGGTTTAACAGTTCCTTGTGCTCCGTATATCTTAGTCCACGGAATAGTTGGACTCCTCTCATATACACCGGCATATTCTGTACGAAGTTACAAACAACTGCGTTAGCATAACAAACTCAAAATACACTAGTTATATTCTCATATCTGTCTATTCTATTCCTACTTTTCTTTGGGACTTACCGAGCGATTGTTCGCTGACGACATTCCTTCTCTCTTCTTTCTTTGGAATGTTGTCAGGTGGATCCGACTCATTGGAGATAGAACCCAGTTCAGAGGACTTGGATCAGTTCAGCGAGGACCCGAGCTCTAGACTCTTGTATATACTTTACTTTCATTTTCATGCCATTGTTTAGGCATTGTTTTCATCATTATATTTACTTTTCAGTTGAATTGTAAAGAAATGTTTAATAAATAAAAATTGTTGTTCATTTATATTTACATTATATTGCTTACTTACGCTTAGCGTTTTTACTTTTGAGTAAATACGTAGTGGGCCTCGTCGCGTCTCCTTACCCGTACACTGGGAAGCAGGCCATGACAGGTTTTGTTGGCGGCCCATGCAGATCAGTTATGTATGGACATGTAGGTCAATTCTGCATGAAGTCTTAAGTAATATAACACAACAATCAGCAACTAAATACATTCTTTATATTTCATATTTCTTGAATCTTACAGTTTCATATTCTTAGAATCTATCCTAACCATATTTTTTTTCTTTCAAGGTTATGCATTCTCCAAACAATACCAGTACCAACGTCAAGAACATACCACCACCACATCTTCCACTTACACCAACCATTGTAGCTCCGATCAACGAGCAAACGGTATTGCTTGAGGCAATCCAAAGCCTCCTGGAAGGACAACAGCAGCGGACTGCTATCTTATTGAACCGCCCAGAAGCGGAAGCACCCGGAGTGAAGCAATTCCGGGCATTGCACCCGAAGCAATTTTCTGAGAAAGAGAGCCATTTGGAAGCTGGAGAATGGGCTAAGAGAACTGAGGACGATTTGGCAGCAACACAAGTGCCAAAGATCGCTTGGGTAAGGGTTGCAAAGCTGCAACTCACCGACAACGCCCGAATATGGTGGAAGGCGGAAGAAAGTTGTCTTGCCCAGCCTATCGAATGGAAAACTTTTCGCGACTTGTTCGACGCGAAGTATTTTCCCTAGACTGCCCGATTCAACATGGAGCAGCAATTCATCCACTTACAACAAGGCTCTATGTGGAGCAAATCGGTGGATGGGTATGATGCCGGGTTCACTATGTTGAGCAGGTAAAGATATGTCTCAAATATTCGATTTTCGTATATCACATACTACTAACACAAGACCATAATAGGTTCGCGGCACACCTCATTCTGACTGCTGAGATCGGGTCTAGATGATTTCAGCAAGTGTTAGATCCGGAGATCCAAGCTGCCTTAGCTACAGGGGATTTCCCAACCCATGACCTGACTCTGAAAGCTGCACGTCGATATGAGGCAGTAGTAAAGATGAAGGGTAGATTCTAATCTGCCGGAGTGAAGCGCCCTGCCACTCAGATGGCAGGAGGATCCTTTTCAAGGCCACCTTTTGTATCCAGGAGACCAGGAGTACCATTCAACCGGTCCAGTCCAGTCTTTTGCACCTACTGCAGGAGGGATGGACACCTGGTGAAGGATTGTAAGCGTTCTAATCGCCTTTGCTTAGTCTGTGGCTCATCCACATATTATATTGGGTCTTGTCCTCGTAGACTCAATCCAAGTGCTGCACCCAGACCATCAATTACCTATCCGCAGCGGCCAGCTATCCAGACACTTGCTCCACGTCTTGCTTTCCCAGCTGCACCTCCTCATGGACCGACTGCACCTCCTCCTCGTCAGTTCCACCAAGCACAAAGGAACTTACCTCAAGTACAGAGGAACGGACAGAGGAATGCGCCTCCAGCAAGGAGGAATGTACCAAGGCGACAGGCTTTCACAATGGCTGTGGAAGAAGCTGAAGTCACTAGCCAAGTCATCACTGGTAACTCTTTTCTTTCAAGCTTTCTTTCAATCTTTATACATACCCGTATATCTTTTTCTTATACCTAAAACATATCCCACATAACTTAGGTACGATCTTAATAGCCTCACTTCCTGCACTAGCACTCTTCGATACTGGAGCATCTCATTACTTTATGTCGCAACGGTTCGTCTGAACTCATGCGATTCCAGTCAAACCACTTGTATCCAGCTGGAATGTCAGTTCAGGGAATGGCGTTCTAATGGCAATAATGGGATACAACTTGTGTCCAGTAGTTGTCTGCAGCAGAGAATTCCATGCTGACTTCAAGGTGCTGGACATACCGAATTTCGATGTCGTTTTGCGTATAGATTGGTTAGGAACATTCTATACTACCATTGACTTTCATCAAAGGAGGGTAATGTTCGAGATTCCAGAACATCCGGTCTTTTATTTCAAAAGTGGAGACCGTACCCTGGAGCCAAGCAGATACAAAGAAAAACCAAAGAAGTCAGCATTTGCAACACTTCAAGCAGAGGAAGGATTGAAGCCAGAGGTAGTTCGAGAGTTCGATGATGTATTTCCTGAAGACATATCAGGTTTGCCTCCCGATCGAGCTCTTGAATTCAACATTGATTTAGTACCTGGAGCACAACGGTAATCAAAGCTCCGTATTGCTTGAGTCCCGAAGGTTTGGAAGAGATCCGAACTCAGTTGGACGAATTATTGAAGAAAGGATGGATTCGTCCCGACACTTCAAGTTGGGGATCACCAGTTCTACTTGTGAAGAAGAAGGAAGGTTCATACAAAATGTACATTGATTATAGAGCTCTAAACGAAGTAACTATAAATAAAAAGTATCCACTTCCGTGCATCAATGATCTGTTCGATTAGTTAAATGGGTCTTGCATTTTCTCCAAGTTAGATCTTCGTTCGGGTTATCATCAGGTGAAGGTCAAAGAATCTGATATTCCGAAGAAGGCATTCAGGACTCGCTATGGTCATTATGAGTTTCTTGTGATGCCATTTGGAGTGACCAACGCACCCGCTATATTCATAAATCTAATGAATTAAGTTTTCCAAGAGTACATAGACAGGTTTGTTGCCATCTTCATCGACGACATCCTGGTGTATTCTAAGAGTCGGAAAGAACATGCCGAGCACTTACGAATTGTCCTATAGACTTTGCGACAGCATCAACACTATGCCAAGTATAGCAAGTGCGAGTTTTATCTAGATCGAGTCGGATTTCTCGGACATATTGTATCAGGCGATGGAATCTCTGTAGATCCAACTAAAGTATCAGCAGTAAGCGAATGGCCAACACCGAAGTCAGTGAAGGACATTCAAAGTTTCTTGGGTTTAGCAGGATGTTACAGAAGATTCATTAAAGGATTCTCGAAGATTGCAACACCCTTGACCAAGCTCACACGTAAAGATGAAGAATTCATGTGGTCAGAAGCATGTGAACAAGCTTTCGTAGAACTTAAGTCAAGATTGACATCAGCGTCTATTCTCATCATACCGGACCAATCTGGAGATTTCGAAGTGCATTGCTATGCATCCAGTAAGGGATTAGGATGTGTTGTACATCAGCACGATAAAGTTGTAGCTTATGCATCAAAACAGCTGAAGGTTCATGAGCGCAACTATTCGACTCATGATCTGGAGTTGGCAGCCATTATCTTTGCACTCAAGATTTGGCGCCATTATCTTCTTGGAGAACGAGTGGACATATACACAGACCGCAAGAGTCTGAAATATGTGTTTACTCAGAAAGAGTTGAATATGCGGCAGAGAAGATGATTAGAACTTATGGCAGACTTCGACATCATCCTACAATATCATCCAGGGAAGGTGAATACAGTACCTGATGCACTTAGTCGCCAACCACTATCAATGAATCTCACCGCACAGTGGAAGCATCAACAAGATTTGCATCGGATGGAGATAGAAGTGGTCATGCTAGGCAACGCTTCAAGTTTGATGAACTTACAAGTTCAGTCTATAATTGTCAATCAGATCAAAGCAGCTTAAGCAAGTGATGCCAGGTTGCAAAAGATGAAAGAACAAGTAGAAAGTGGACTTAGAACAGACTTCATCATCCATGAAGACGGATCTTTGAGATACGACAGTAGATTCTGTATACTACAAGGTTCTGTTCAGGAAGAATTGATGAAAGAAGCTCATGGCTCTCCGTATTCAGTACACCCTGGTGGTACAAAGATGTACAAAGATCTGCGGCAACATTACTGGTGGCATGGAATGAAGCGTGAAGTAGCCAGAAGCGTCGCTAAATGTTTGATGTGTCAGCAGGTAAAAGCTGAACATCACAGAACTGCAGGTTTACTTCAACCGTTACCTATCCCAGAATGGAAGTGGCAACACATCACTATGAACTTCGTGACTGCTCTTCCTCACAACATGAAAGGTAATGATGCGGTATGGGTTATTGTGGATCGACTCATAAAGTCGGCTCACTTTATTCCCTTCGAGTTGGCCAATCTACCGAGACATTAACAAAGAAGTACATGGAGGTAAGTTTAAATCTAAGTAAGATTTAACTCTTCAATATGTACTATCACTGATACCCATGAACTCATGCAGTAGATCGTGAGACTACATAGAGTACCGATTTGCATTTTCTTCGATCGTGACACAAGATTCCGATCGCAATTTTGGCAGAGTCTGCAAGCTAGCTTGGGAACAAGTCTGAACTTTAGCACAGATTACCATCCACAAATAGGTGAGCAGTCTGAGCGAACGATTCAGATACTTGAAGATATGCTAAGAGCGTGTATGTTAGATTTCGGAGGATCGTGGGAAGATCGCCTACATCTTGTGGAGTTTTCATACAACAACAGCTACCAAGAAAGTATTGGAATGGCACCCTTTGCAGCT
The DNA here is from genome assembly GCA_030015575.1 of Agapanthus africanus. NCBI lineage: Eukaryota > Viridiplantae > Streptophyta > Magnoliopsida > Asparagales > Amaryllidaceae > Agapanthus > Agapanthus africanus. The sequence continues at coordinate 548,958,584 of CM057347.1, read as the reverse complement.
CTATATGGAAGGAAGTGTCGTTCACTATTAAGTTGGGACGACATCGGAGATAAAGAATTCCTTGGACCTAAGATGATATTAGCAACATTGGATGTGGTTCACACTATCAGGGAAAGAATGCGTATAGCTCAAGACCGACAGAAGCACTGGGCTGATGCAAAACGTCGTCACTTGGAGTTCCAACTGGGAGATCATGTCTTTTTAAAGATCTCACCAAACCGTAGAGTGATTCGCTTTGGAAGGTGGGGTAAGCTAAGTCTGAGGTACATTGGACCATTCGACATACTAGAACGAGTCGGAGAAGTGGCTTTTCGCTCGACACTTCTACCCTCATTGGAAGGAGTGCACAATATGTTCCATATATCCCAACTCAGAAGGTATGTGAGTGACCCCAGTCGCATTCTTGATCACTCCGAGCTCACTGTACAGATGGATCTATCTTGTGAGCAACAACCCGTTGAAATCCTGGACAGAAAGGTGAAGTCACTTCGGAAAAAGAAAGTAAATTTGGTTCGGGTGATGTGGAGAAAAGACACACCAGGAGAATCAACGTGTGAAAGAGAAGACGACATGCGTGCAAGATACCCTCACTTGTTTATAAATTAGTGCTTAAAATGATTGTAAATTTCGAGGACGAAATTTTTGTAAGGAGGGTAGAATGTAACGACTCTGTTTTAATGTACAAAAAATTTGTTTAAAAGTTAATGTACAGATGGAGTATTTTCAATCCTGTGTATGCTATAAGTATTTAATTTGCATTTGAACAGCAAGAAAATACTTGTAGCTCATTGGTAAAGCCTTGCACTGCTGTGACGTATCCCCTGTGTTTGAATCCCCTCAGCCACATATATTTTTTTTGCTGATTTTTTAAAAAACTTTTAGAAGCCCAAAAGTTTACATGTGCAATACACGTAAAAATGAAAGTCAGATTAAACAAACATGTGGAAAATGCTATATGAACAGCCTAGGACACGTGGCCCCAATCCAAGACCCTTCCCCTCCAAGATGGCCGACGAACTCTTGAATTGGGCCGGCGCCGCCGGTCCAAACCATACCAAATACCCTCAATTTTTGTGCCCTAGTGCCTTGGCCTCCCTCCTTAACTCCCATTATGTTTGATTACTCTGCTATTATCCAGATAGTGTAATTTCACTCTTTAATTCTAATTTTAATGCATTTTTAATTTTCTCTTCACACAAAAAACCCTAATTCTATCCTATAAATACCCACCTATACTTTGGCCCTCCTCATTCTGAAATCCATTGCCAAAACTCTCTAAAATTTCTAAGTCCAAAAGTTGTACAAGTGGAGTTAGCCGAGGTCAAAGTTCCGGCGACGATTCGGGACAAATCCGACGAAGACGCGATTCCACGACGCCTTCGAAAGTTCCCTCTACCTCCTCTCTCTTCTCCAAATCAGTAAGTCCCTTCTCCCCTCCTCTCATTCTAATCTAAAACTCTCTCATTTCAAAACTCGTCGGAAGCGGAGTTATTCCGACTTCCGATTCTCTTTTCTTTAAAAACCCAAATTTTCTTAAAAACAAACCTACCAATTCTTCATATATTGTTTAGCAATCATAACCAAACACTTTAGAACAAGTTTCATCTCAAAATAACATGTTATGCAACTTTTATCACATTTTTATGATTAAATACCACAAACTTTACATTCTATATATTTTATCGTATTTCTTTGTATTACCTTTAGAAAACTCATGAGGTAATGACCTATCTCATCACAACACTCATTCTTAATATAGCACGATGGCTTTGGAACATTAGTTTGTGGGATAATTATAAGTTTACAATAAATTACCCTAAACTATTACAAAACCGTATTCTTTAAATTGTCTTATTTAAATTCCATACGATTAAGTCCTTACAACCCATTTTGGGGAATTCGACTTGGTTTGTGTGGGTTATCGCACACCGATCGGACTAGTAGGGCGAGATGCAGACCTCCTCACGGAGCATACGATCTTGATGGAATTTGATTTACAATTTTAAGAAAAACGTGATTTTTATTAATAAATAAATTCTATTTTTTATAAATATATATATATATATATATTATCAAAATATCTACTTTAAATATATTATATATATTCCATATTTTTTAAATCAGAAGAGTCACAAAAGATCATGAAAATACCATCACATTCAATACATGTCAAATTACAAGAAAATACCATATACTATTCAGAATGTGTTATCAATACGGATGCCAGAGAATATGGGTGCTTGCCTATCTAAGGTAGACAACCTAAAAACAGTGTTATCAATACGGTAATTGTCATGGAAAAAGACACAAATTCTGCCGTCCATGTGCAGCAGTTACCGATAATATCAAAACTAATTCACGACTTTAATTCTGTTTAAGTGTCTGACTCAGGCAGAGTCTCAGTCTAATCTGAAATCAATCAATCTATCCTTGAATATGATTCAAGTATAACTCTTATTCAACATGAATCCATTTATACCAGAATTCAATCTATATCAACATGAGTCGACTGAACCGAACCATGGATATACTCTGATTATATGACAATCCATTTATATCCATTCTGTTTACATGATATCATGGTTTCGGCAAGTCTTACATCTATTAAACAAAACAATACACATTAATACAAAATATATTACGGGGTTTTAAAGGGGTAGACTGGTACAGAATGTGTTAGAAGTGGCACGAGACGGTCAATTTAATACACCTAACCTGAATATCCATTGCTGTTGTTCCGTGGCTTAACGGTTCCTTGTGCTCCGTATATCTTAGTCCACGAAATAGTTGGACTCCTCTCGAATACACTGGAATATTCTGTACCAAATTACAAACAACCGCGTTAACATAACAAACTCACAATACACCAGTTATATTCTCATATCTGTCTATTCATCTGTCTATTCTATTCTTACTTTTCTTTGGGACTTACAGAGCGATTGTTCGCTGACGACATTCATTCGCTCTTCTTTCTTTAGAATGTTGTCAGGTGGATCCGATTCACTGAAGATAGAGCCCAGTTTAGAGGACTTGGATCAGTTCAGCGAGGCCTCCGAGCTCTAGACTCTTGTATATACTTTACTTTCATGCTCATGCCATTGTTTAGAAATTGTTTTCATCATTGTATTTACTTTTCAGTTGTATTGTAAAGAAATGTTTAATAAATACATGTTGCTGTTCATTTACATTTCATGTCTTCTTGTGTATATTTACATTATATTACTGTAACATTTCGAAATAATAAAAATATTATTTTTTGGGAAATTTATAATTTAATATTATTTTATTGAATATTTTAATAATTCGGTATAATTAAATACAAATAAATAGGGAAATTTTTTGGAAAATTATGGAAAATTCTAAAATAGGGTAAATTAGAGAATTATGCCATTTCTAAGTTTAATTGATTAGTTATATGCTAAATTAGTGCTAATCGCGATTAATAATCGCTAATCGGTTTTTTAGCAATTTGTGCAAAACATACACATATCATTCTTCTTACACTTGTGCTTTTTCTACCATGGTTTCTCATTTGGGTTTACTATTTGAGTGAGAAGGAAATTAGAGAAAAGAAAAGAAATGGAAAAGGGGTTTATATTAAAGAAATTAGTAGTTGGTGAGAGAGAGAGAGGTATGGGCTTCTTTGACTATAGACTTAGCCATTTTCCCTTCAACCTTCACTCATTTTTCTCCCTCTCCCTCTTGTTGTTGCTGCTACTCCTGCTCCTCACCTCCCTCCCCTCTTCAACTCCTCAAATCACCTCTAAAACAACTCCAAAACCCCACTCTCATTTCATTAAAAGTGTGCACAAGCTCAAGATCTACACATTGGACCAAGGAAGCAAGGATTTTGGCCACTAGGGGCAACTCAAGAAAATTCTTGAGTTGCCAAATGAGGTATTTTCTGGATCATTAGCTTGGTTTATTCATTACTGATACCCCATGTTTAGTTTAGAACCGATATTGTTGATTTTGTGGAGTTAAGAAAAACCTAGTTAGGGTTTGAGGAAATTATGAGTTGTAATGTGAAATTGAGCTCAGTAGAGGCTACACCAACACCCTAGTGCATGAAATGAGACCCCAACCTGAGAGTTGAAACTAGAATACGGATTTATGGATACGATATCGGAGAATTTGTGAAATCTGTGATGGTTACTTTGAATCTGCTTTCACCCGAGACACCTGAAAATTATATTGATTGGACAGTGACGTGTGCAAGTACCCTAGAACTACCACACAAAGCCCTAGCCCCCACTTCCTTTTCCAGGCCACAGATTTAATCTGTTTGGCCGCAATTTGCGGCCTGGGTCCCACCATTTGGTCTCGTGTTTGTTCTGTAGCTCCTACATGTATATTTTAGACCCCTGGTATATATAGATTTGTATAATTTGACCTAGGGTGAAATCTGGAGCCTATTTCCTTAGTTGCTGTTTGGATTCATGTTTCCGTATTCCGTATTTCTAATTCTGGAATTGTGTATCCGTGTTTTACCTCGACTATTTGGCGTTTATACGACGATGTCGAGGATTTGTTGATGGTTTTGAAGGCGTGCCCATAGGTTCTAACCTATAGGCCCCTTATCGTATCGTTTTGGGTTTCGTGTGCCGTGTTAGCTTTGATTTGGTTGTAATACGCAGATACGATACTTTAATGTGTAGGTACCCCATGAAGACTTCGGGACGACAAGCAAGCGCGTGGCGACGTCCACAAATGAAGACGCAAGGTGAGTAGATTATATCTACAGGGGGAAGTCGGGTGGATGGCGTATAGCACCCCCGCAGTCCATAGTTGTTATATTATATATATGATAGTTAGGTGTATTATGGATAGTGTAGGGTTAGAAGTGACTAGTGTAGTTCATAGTCGCGAACCCTAGAGTAGATTTACACCTACACGCACACCCTTGCATATTCCTTTTATTTACACTGTGTTGATAATGATAATGGATGACATTGGAGATGAGTCGATGGTTTGGGCATTGTGCCGTGAGATCGGTGATTTGATATGATTCGTATTTGGGATACGACATGTGATTCTTGCGGGCTTTGGATGTGTGTTTACTCCCGCATTCATACTTTATAAATGGTATCGATTTGTACTAGACTTAGATCAATACCCCAGATTATGTGTTATGATGATAATGATACCTGATGAAAGGAATGCGATATTGACCCGTACCCAGCTATTGGGATGCCGTACGACGATTTACCGTACGAGCCTATATTGATGATAGATCCGCACTCATGACTCGAGGATGTCTTACGATATATTGTATCATACGCGATATTATTGAGGCGGGATCACCGACTATTATATCTATATATATATCGACTCAAATTTAGGTGGTTTCCATACCTCTCCCGATTGACTTGATACTTAGATCTGTAGTTTGCATAGTAGATTCTTCACTGTGGTGTTGATTATCTGATTTCCGCATATTCATGCTATTCGCATTGCTTGCATATGTTTATTGCTATATTATTATCATGCTGTTAGGACACCAGCACCATTATCGATGATGCGTATGTTCCACGTACACTATTTGCCGGCTCACACACTTCATCATCGATAATTGCCATGCCACTACATTGTAGTACTGTTGCATTCATGATATGATTCTTGCATGGCATATTGTACACTTATACCTGTACACAAACATAAATGATTCTGACTTGATTAGGGATTTGGGAACCGCAAGATATTCTTCAAAACTGATTCGTCTTAAAAGAGCGGTTTTCCTCGACATGTGCACATTATTATTCCATGTTGCATGACTTCTGATATGCTTACCTTTCTTTACATGTCGCATACATCATGTTTTGATTATACGCAATGAGATATGTTGTTTTCATGATATTTCTGGATTTGGGAACCGTGGGTATTTCAAAAGAGAATATATAATTGTTTTAAAAACCCGGTTACCCTTGATATGATATTTCAGTGCTTCCACCATGTGTTTTCTCGGTGCTGAGAGCGACATGTGAAACCCGATTCGAGGAGGCGGATGGGGCCGATTGCGGGTATATGGTGGACCCGGTATGGTACCCCGGGGCGAGAACGGTTTCGCTGTGTAGTAGACGGTGAGCCTGGCAGAGGGACTACTACCTACCGGTGATTGGTTGGACCTGGCGGTTATCCAGAGGATACTGACCAGAGTCGATAGATGGATATGGGCGTACTGCCGGGGCCGAGGGCCGATTCCGCAGACATAGCCCGTGGGCTGATCCGGACTGACGGAGCCCGATAGATGAGGATTTACGTGTCGATGCTAGGCACGGGTTTCATGACGATTTCCATGATTTTGATTATATCCTCATATTTGCATGCATGACGTTTATTGTCATTGGGTGACGGGTGGACGGGTTCCACGTTTATTGTCATTGGGTGACGGGTGGACGGGTTCCACGTTTATACAGACATTGATTACATACAGACCTTGACTATATTGATCATGCTTCATTTGTATATATAACAGGGTATGAGGGCGCTGTTGTATATACCCTTACATCAATATTAGTGGAATGGGACGCTAATATATGTGTATTGATATCCATTTGATACTTCATCATGTTTATTTCATGCAGACATACCTTACATTTTTGACATGTTATTATCTGAGGCACTGGCACGAGTACTTGGCACTACCTACATGATTAGATGTTACACTGCCACATTTTCATGCTTTAGACTTACTCTTGAGGGTTATATTATATACTGATTGTATTGACTTAGGATTATGTCTTGTATTCGATTTCTGCTTGTAGATATTTTCTATTCACGAGTTGGCAACTCACCCCCGTTGTGCCACAGTTCTTGCAGGGCTTGCCGTACAGGTTCCATAGCGGCACTTCTGGCACACTGCTTTCTTTTGCGGGTGATTTGCTTGGTAGGTGGGTTCTTTGTATCAGAACCGCCGTTGTACATGTATTATTCATTGTATCTAGAAATTCCATCAACCAAAAGTTGTATATTATTTCAGACTCAGACACCAGTGATGTATTATTTCGACCTTGGAGTCGCGCTTAGTAGTGTTACAGTTTTCATGCTTATCTGGGTTTCTTTTGAATTTTGATCCTCGCCATTCGGCGTTGTATAGTTTATTGCTTGTTGTTTATTTATCCTTAAAATGGTTTTAGATTTCTGGGCTTTTGGCTTACTTGGATCAGATGGAGTCCTATAGACTTCATATGGTTCAAGGGCCAGTCACGTGCTCTTTCGGATCGTGACAATTACTTAGTTACGCTTAGCGTGTTTACTTCTGAGTAAATACGCAGCGGGTATCGTCGCGTCTCCTTACCCGTACACTGGGAAGCGGGACGTGACACATGATGAGAAAATCAATAACTTTCATTCTCTTAAAAACTCTAGGGTTTGTGCCTCCATCTTCTTTTTCTCAAGTTTTTTTTCTCTTTCTCTTTATTTCCAATTAAATCAAGAGCTTAGTTCTCTTTTTCTCAAAGCTGAATAAAGTTTCACCATAAAACCCGCGAAGGGGAGTTCAGATCTCCCATCAAATCCTTAAAAGGGAGTTTTTTTAACCCCACCTCCCTTTTCCCCAGGATCCAACAAAAAGAGAGGAGGAGGAAGACCTATCTCCAAAAATCCCACTTTTGGAGGATCCAAGGCTCAAGGGAGAATAAAGGGGTCCTCTTTGATCATCTCCGAAGATCTTTGAGGAGTTCAACTCCAAGATCCAAATTCTCAAAGGATTTTAACTCTAAATTCAGATCTTTTAGGAGTTTAACTTCAAATCCAAATAGTTTGGGAGTTTAACTCCAAATCTATACCTAATTCTTGTTTAGGAGTTCAACTCCAAAACCCCTCGGGAGTTCAACTCCCAGTCCACGGACTAAGCCTCTTTCTCCGCTGGTGTTTCCAACGGTCGCGTGCCGCGTACGTGACCCGTTGGCCCTCAGCGCCCACGCGCCTCGCACATGACCCGTGGACACCCAGCGCCCACGAGCAGGACACGTCCTTAGGACGCTCCTCACCCCTCTTTTTCCCTCACGCTCCACTCTCAAAACTCGTCTCCCGTTAGAAAAAAATTTCTAACGGGGCGCTGTCCTGACCCCGTAAGGGGGCTGCAAGCCCTTTTGACCCCTAGCCCGCTATCTGGTTAGCCGGATCCCCGTAAACTCTGCTAGGCCCCCGATACGTCTAAGTCCCCTTCAAAACAAAACACACGCACACTGCACATTGAGTTCGCATGACCAGTTTTACCCGTCAATCGGAGGTTTCCTCGCTCTAAAAGCAAGGGATAATTAACGGCAGTTTAGTCCTATGCTGTTGGAGATTCGGATCCCTACAATCAATAAACCCCAGCCTATCCCAGGCAGGGGGAATCTGTAATACGCCTGACAAGCGACGCGTATTTCCCTTCTCAATGGGGTGATGAAAAACACCCTACAGATTCTGGCTTGCCCAGTGGGACGTTTCTTTCCTCTCATATCTCGGATCAAGCGTTCATGCGAACTCATTTAACATATACACCGATGTTTGTAATGAAATAAGGCTTTTCCGTGCAGCAATCAACTTTTAAAAACCATGTCTTCTAAGATGAATTCAGCTTCCGACGCGACCCCGATCCCGTACGTGGTCAAGATCAATGCTCGCGTGATTCTCCCCGCAAGCTTCAGTCGGCAGTGGGAGGAACCACCCTGCCAATTTGGTTCCGTCATCATCTACCCTGCCGGAAGCGCTCATCTGGCAGAAATTCCGGCAAATCAGGTGGCCAAGCTGGGCTCAAGATGTAAGAGGCCGAACGTTGTGATTGCTAAGGCACCACAACCCAAACTTAATACGGTGTCCGAACGACTCTCTGGTGCTCCGGCTAGGGGCAAGTCTGCCGGAACAAAGGGTATTATCAAACTTCGCGGCTGAGCTCAGGCGATGACTCCAACAAGTGCACAATCAGGCGTATCTCCAAAGCTCGGTTTACGTCGGCTTCCCGAAGAGCCGAAACATGCCAAGTGCTCAAAACAGAAAAGTTGAGATGGAAGCGGCTCAGGTATCAAGCCAACAAGAGGGCCAGGACTCCGGCCAAGTGGAAACTTGTGAAGTTCCAAGAGCAGGGTTACCCCATGACGACGGCTGAGTAGGCCGTAAAAATCAGCAATTCCTTCAAACCTCTGAATGAGTTTAGAAAAACGCCATGACCGCCAGAATTAAGAACACAACAGTCCGAACGATGCTGCAAAGAGACGTGTCCCAGCCCTAATAGAGAAAGCATGACACCGTCTCTTCAAGAGTCTATCAGACGCTCTATGCCGTGCGAAAGCAGCGGGGCAAATCCAGAAAAGAAGCGCCAGCACCACTCAAGACCCGGTCAGGCCAACTGTCTTCAATCGATTGTCTGTTACCAAAACAGAAGGGCCACGATAGCGGTCCACGAAATCAACTGCCAACAATGAAAGGACGGCCGGATATGTTATCCACACGGTCTATATGGCGGTCATGCGTCTCAGCGACAACCTTCGCAGCAAAAGTAAGGATGGGACCACCACATCCCAAGCCCAATCTGGTTTGAATGTGGTTGTCTCTTCCCAAGATCAGCCGCCTTCGCTGGATGATGAAAACCCTCTCGATGAGGCCGATAGGCAGAAGGACCCCCCCAGTCCATATTAAATCAAGCTCGGACGGCGAGGAAGAGCCGACTTTCCGCCCCGAGATCGCAAAGCAAGAGCCACTTCAAGAGCTTCGAAAACAGCTCAGGAGCAAAGATAAAGAGATGGACAAGCTCTACTCAAAAATTGATGACCCGACGAATGTTATGATGCTGCTCATGGCTTAAATTGCTCGGGCGCCTTCCAATAAAGCAAATTTCTCTACTCATGAGCCGGACGATAACGACCCAAAGCAACCGATGCCTGCACTTTTAGGTCCAAGTATGCGCGAGCCGCACGAAAGCTGGCCACATTCCACTTCTAGGGACGCCTTGGCCCCAGATGGCACTGTCCCGCTAACACAAGATCAGATAATAGACTTGGTCACCGTATGGCGTTTTCGTCACCTCATTGAGATGGGAATACGCGCGCACTTGTCAGGCGTACTACAGATTCCCCCTACCCAGGGTAGACAGGGGTTTATTGATTGTGGGGATCCGAATCTCTGGAAGCCGTGGACTAAGCTACCGTTAATTACCCCTTGCCTTTGGAGCGAGAGAACCTCTGATTAACGGGTCAAACTGGTCATGCGAACTCAACGTGCCTAGCATGCGGACGCTGGACGCCGGGTGCCGGTGCCCCACATGCTTGGCACGCGGGCGTTAGGCGTTGGGCGCTGGCGCCCATGTGTGCTGGGCACAGGCGCCATACGTGCTTGGTACACGGGCGCTGGGCGTCAGCAGGAAAAGGGACTTGGTCCCTGCACTAGGAGCTGTGCTCCCGATTTGACTTATGGAGTTAAACTCCTAACAAAGAGCACAAAGAGGCTTAGCCCCTGCGTTGCGAGTAGTACTCCCAAAAAGAAAGATTAATTATTTTATATATGTATAATATTTTTTTGAGGGGTTAAACCCTTAAGATATTTTCGGAGCTGATGAAAGGGGACCCCCTTTCTTCTTCCTTGGGCCCTGGATATTTCCCAAAGTGGGGTTTTTAGAGATGGGTCTCTTTCTTCTTCCTCTCTATTGGCTGGATCATGGAGAAAAGGATGGTGGGATTCAAAAAATCTCCCCTTTTGGAGATTTGATGGAGATTCGATGTAGTACACCCCAGTACTTGTGGGGAGGCGGAAATTACAAAAACAATCAAGTTTAAGGAACGAACATCGACTAACCGCTTAAATCGAAGCTAAACTATAAATAACCGTACACAATGATTTTCTTATCACTTGTGATTAGGGATTATACCTAAAGAAATCGGTCCTTCGTCTTTGTGTCCTCCTTTGTTCTCCTCGACCTTCTCTAGGTAGTAGACGATCCACCCGAGAGCAAAACACCAAGCTACACCTCTAACTTGAGGTAACTAATCTACTTTGATTGCTAATCAAAGAAGAAAGGATGATATAGAGTGAAGGTAATGGATGCTTAAGTCTAACTAAACCTTTGATCTCAACACATGAGGATTAAGGATTAGTCTCTTGAAGATGAGAGCTTGAGGAGAGAGAATGTGAGATGAGATTATGAGATGAGAGAGAGTGTATCATAATATATTATGAAGCATTCTTATTATAGAATAAATCAATAAAAGAAATGAATAAGCATGCTTCATAAATGAAAAGAGGTGATTCATTAACATGAGTCATTAAGCATTTATGATGCATTAATGACCATGATGAATCACCCTCATGACTCACTAATCTTATCCAAAGCTTATGTCACCTTAACCTCCTTAGTCACATTTTCTAGAAGCTTCTCGAACAATTACGAGAACGCCCTCCGATCCGCAAAAATACGGAAAAACTTTAGACTGTAAAAATCCAATAACCGGATACCAGTAACTGGCTTAAACCAAAGCCGACTGGTAAAAACTGTCCGAAAGTCGTACGCGCGTAAACGCACGTATGCGTCCGAACCCTTTGTCGCAAAACCATTCAACCTCTATATCGTTTCACCTGGAGTAGGAAACTCTCTGTGTGGGACTCTAGAGACTCGACTACTACGCTGGCAGTGGGTTTAACCACAGACCGCAAGCGGCACTAGCTGTACGTAACGGTCCCCAGGTAGTTGTCGATAAGAAGGCCGATGAGAAAACCCATCCGAACTCCTACTGAGTCTGATGTGACAATCTCCATACAGTCCGGTCCGTTCGTCCAAGACTATCGCATATCGGGCCTAGGGGGGCGGCAAGCGTCAGTCCCCTAATAGCGGTATAAGTCGTGTCGGAGGGAAGCCCATTACACCCTGAGAAACTACTGGAACCTACCAGCAAATCTCGCTTGCCCTGGCCAGGGACTTTGCGTAATGGCTCTCTGACACAGCACGATATCTACTCCCAATACCGGGAGGGACGAATCCTGTCTAACTGCCACTGCCTCCAAGTGCTCGGGACTGCACCCAACTGCTACCTGTTTGCACGACTCCTTTGAGCCGTGGTAGGGTAGCAATCTAAGAACAGTGGGACACACTCGAGGCGAAGTAGCAGTGTCAAGTCTGCGGACTACGCTGTACTCATGTCACCTGGGAACTGTTCACTGACGACTGGTATCAAACCAACCAATAGTTCCCTGTGAGTCCTGTCCGGTGTATCCGTAACCCAACGAGCACCTGTATACTATCTCCAGTACGACGTACTGACGGCTGTGGGACAGACCATCTCCCCAACTGGGATGAGAAGCGTACACACTAGTCTACTCCGGAGTATCGATGCTCTGTCTCGATAATCCAACGACCAGGGACCTGAATAAGGATGTGCTTGTAGACTACCCAGCCCCCACTAGTGTGACTGCCATCACAACGCTGGTAGACAAGCAAGATCCTAAGAGCTCTATCAATACGTACACTCACATATTAAGATAGAAAAACCAAGTAGCATACTACCATGTTTAGCAAGACTGTTATATACATGTGAATATCCCAAGCTTCCATTAAGTAATATACAAGCTAGTATGATACAGTAATGGCCTTCTAGGGCATAAACACTAACAATCTCCTACTTGCACTAGGGCCATTACTGGCGTATCGAAGACCGATGATCTCGAGTAGCCGCTCGAACTGAATCTGAGGAAGGGCCTTTGTGAATGGATCAGCAATGTTCTCTTCTGAAGAAACTCTCCGAACCTCGATCTCCTGACGATCAATGATCTCCCTGATTAGGTGATACCGCCTCAAGATGTGTCTGGACTTCTGATGGGACCTTGGTTCCTTCGCTAAAGCTATAGCTCCGTTGTTGTCGCAATACAGAGGTATTGGGATCAACTATGGTAGGAACCACCTGAAGTTCTGTTAGGAACTTCTTCATCCAGACTGCTTCTTTTGCGGCATCGCAAGCAGCTATATACTCCGCTTCCATCGTCGAGTCAGCAACGGTGTCCTGCTTGGAGCTCTTCCAGCACACCGCCCCTCCATTGAGGGTAAAGACATAACCCGACATGGACTTGGAATCGTCCTTATCACTCTGGAAGCCGAATCAGCAAAGGCCTCCAACCTGAGGTCTTTTCCGCCGTAAACCAAGAACATCTCCTTAGTCCTCCTCAGGTACTTGAGAATGTTCTTTACTGCTATCCAGTGTTTCTCCCCTGGGTCTGACTGATACCCGGCTTACCACGCTCAGTGCGTAAGCTACATCTGGTCTGGTACACAACATCGCATACATTATAGAGCCTACCGCAGAAGCGTAGGGTATAATAGACATGCGTTCCCTTTCCAAATCAGTCTTGGGAGACATCTCTTTGGAGAGGGTGATTCCGTGACAAGCCGGTAGATTACCGCGCTTAGAATCTTCCATACTGAATCTTTTCAGTACAGTGTCGATATACCTGGACTGCGAAAGGTCCCAACATCCTCTTGGATCTATCACGATAAATCCGGATCCCAGAATGTAAGAGGCATCACCCAGGTCTTTCATGGAGAACCTGTGTGACAAGAATCCTTTGACAGATTGTAGCATAGGAATGTCATTTCCTATCAATAGAATGTCATCCACGTACAAGACGAGGAATACGACACTTCTGGCCACAACTTTACTATATATGCACGGTTCATCTGGATTTTTGATAAAGTCATATTCTTTGACTGTCTCATCAAAACAGATGTTCCAACTCGCGATGCCTGCTTTAGTCCGTAAATGGACTTAAGCAGCTTGCATACTTTCCCGCTGCTCCCACTCTGATTGAAACCCTCTGGCTGATCCATATAGACGCTCTCTTCTAAATTTCCATTCAGAAAAGCCGACTTTACGTCCATCTGCCAGATTTCATAATCATGGAAGGCAGCAATAGCAAGAAGGACCCGAATGGATTTGAGCATAGCCACTGGAGAAAAAGTTTCGTCATAGTCCAAACCAGGTCTTTGACGAAAACCCTTTGCAACAAGTCTAGCCTTATAGGTTTCCACCTGTCCGTCTACACCAATCTTTTTCTTGAAGATCCATTTGCATCCTATGGGTTTTACCCCATCCGGAGCAAAGTCCAAAGTCCATACTTTGTTGGTGTACATGGACTCCATTTCGGTCCGCATTGCATCTAGCCATCGTACCGAGTCGCCGCTCTGGATGGCCTGCTGGAAGTCAGTAGGTTCATCATCATCTATGATGCAATCCTCTCTATCCCCGTCTATGAGAAAACCGTAGTATCTCTCAGGCGGATGAGACGGCCTACTACTCCTGCGGAGGGGTGCGGGAATGTTCTGTTCTTCTTGAACCTCTGGTTCTACCAAACTTTCAGTAGCAGTTTGTGGTTCTGGAATTTCTTCCAGTTCTATTTCGCTCCCACTCTTCTGATTTTCCAAAAATTCAGTTTCTAAGAAGCGGGCATGACGAGAAACAAAAACCTTTTGTTCCTCTGCGTAATAGAAGCAATATCCTGTAGAGTTCTTTGGATATCCCACAAACTTACACTCTACTGAGCGTGCCTCGAGCTTGTCCGGACGCTGCTTTTTTACAAAAGCTGGACATCCCCACGTCTTCAGGTACTGAAGATAGGGTTTCTTCCCACTCCACATTTGATATGGTGTGGTAGGCACAGTTTTGGTTGGAACTCTATTCAAAAGATGTATCGCTGATTCTAGCGCATACCCCCAGAAAGATCGCGGTAACTCAGCATTACTCATCATGGATCGTACCATATCCAATAGGGTTCGATTCCGTCTCTCCGATACACCGTTGTGCTGTGGAGTGTATGGAGGAGTAAGCTGAGAGAGAATTCCTTTCTCTTTTAGGTAACCTAGGAACTCGGCACTTAAGTATTCTCCACCTCGATCAGATCTCAGTGTCTTAATACTTTTGCCTGTTTGGTTTTCCGCTTCACTCTTGTATTCCAGGAATTTCTCAAAGGCTTCGGATTTATGCTTCATCAAGAAGACATGTCCAAACCTAGAGAAATCATCTGTAAAAGTAATGAAGTAGGAATAACCACCTCTCGCATGTGTAGACATTGGACCGCATACATCGCTGTGTATGAGTCCTAAGAGCTCGCTCGCTCTTACTCCTTGTCCAGTAAATGGAGTCTTTGTCATCTTTCCTTTGAGACAGGATTGACAAGTGTCATAAGATTGATATTCGAACGAGTCCAAATATCCTTCTCTATGCAACTTAGTCAACCTTCTCTCATTGATGTGACCCAGTCTACAATGCCATAAGAAAGCTTTATTCAAATCTGGAGACTTTCTTTTTAGTGTGTTCTGGACATTGAAAATTTGGAGTTGGTTTAAAACATATATGCCGTTATTTAGAGTACCGGACCCAATCAAACCATGATTAAGGTGGATGTTGACAACATCTCTTACAAACGTGAAATCATAACCTTTATTTGATAACAAGGAAACTGATATGATATTACACGTTAAGCTGGGTACAAAATAACAGTTATGTAAAACCAAAATGTGTCCACTCGTCAATCCTAGGTGATAATCCCCGACGGACGCAGCTCCCACGCTAGCTCCGTTAGCAACCCTGAGGATCATATCACCTTCCTTCAGCACTCTACGGTTTCTCAGTGCCTGCAATGAATTGCAAATATGAGATCCTGATCCGGTATCCAATACCCAGGAAGTAGAGTTGATCGACAGACAATTCTCAATTACAAACACACCTGAAGTCGAAGCCACAGCTTGCTTCGGTTCCTGGTTCTTGGCGTTCCACGCCTTGCAATCCTTCTTCCAGTGCCCTTTCCTGTGACAATGGAAGCACTCATCCTGGCCAACTATCGGTACTGCTTTCTTTTTCTTTCCCTTCCCTCCCACCTTACTAACACCTCCTCTAGGTCTGGGTGCAGCCTTCTTCTTCCTTCCTTTGGCCCTAGCCTTGGACCCGGAAGAAGATGAACCGCCAACAAATATAGCGGGTGTTTCCCTTGCCTTCTGCAAGGTGCCCTCCACACTCCTTAACATGTTCAGGAGTTCCGCAAGTTCAACTTCTTTTCCTTGAAGATTGAAGTTGAGGATAAACTGGGCGTAGGTGGGAGGAAGGGACTGGAGAACAAGGTCTGTATAGAGCTCATTATCCAAAGTCGTCCCAAGGTCTGCGAGCTCTACTATGTAGCCAATCATCTGTAGGACATGTTCACCTACCGATGACCCGACAGCCAACCTCGCTCGAAACAATTTCTTAGAGGTCTCGTATCTTGCTATACGAGATTGCTCTCCATAAAGTTCCTTTGTATGGAGAAATATGCCATCTAAGGACATATCCTCGTGCCTCCTCTGATGTTCATTGTTCATCGAGGCAAGCACGATGCACTTGGCTCTCGCGCAATCTAATTCCCAGGTTTTGCGGATTTCCTTATCCGCATTGCTGGATTTGGGACCAGGGACAGCAGGTGCCGTAGCGGTGAGGACGTACCCCAGTTTGTCATAGGTCAAAGCCATTTTGACATTCCGCAGCCAATCTTTATAGTTTGGCCCCGTCAGTATATTTTTCTCTAAAAGTAACTTAAGTCCAGTCATTTTCAGGGTCGCTGCAATTAGGAGAGAGAGAAGAAAACTCTTTAGCATGATGCTCTTGCAAGTTTAGAGTGGTTTTTAATTTATCTAAACTGGATGGCTCCCACTGTTTCTCGAATCCTTCCTCAAACCATAAAAGAAGAATTAGCCAAGACTATTCTCACCGTACAATACTTGCTTAACCGTTCAGCCAGGCCGGTGTTGATACTTCGAGGGAGGTTTTCCAACGCTTTCGCGAAGTTCCTTAATTAAATAACCTCTTTTCTCTGGGGGCGTAACCCCGCTGACACTTTTCTGGACACCTACTAGGTTTATAGCATTGATCGTTAAGTGACGAATATCCTGATAAGTAGCATATATTCACAGTAGGATCGGGATCCAAATATCATCGTACGATAATGTTGAAGGTATCCTACCAACATTCATCAAACTCCAAATGGTATGCATCTCTTTGCAAATTTCAGTTTCTTTAGAAATTCCCGATATAAGTTTTTGCCCCATGCTCTTATGACCTTGACGTATGCCAACAAATCATAAGTCACATGTCAAGTTCTGCCCATCATTATCTTGTTAATTTGAACCCACCCGTATATACCCTTGACGTATGCCAACAAGGTAATGCGACTGTCCCAAACCAACACATCTATCTATGCAACAAATGAATACCTCAGCAGCTACCAAACACTATGCCTTGACGTATGCCAACAAGCATAGCTTGAATACTACTGACCATCCATAAGAAATGACGGAGGGCTACGACTGGTTTTGGCGAAACCGTGAACGTAGTGAACTTGATATAACCGAAGGAACCTGATAGCTTTTAAAAGGAGTGGTTAAGGCTCCGCATTTAAAAATATCTGTTTTAAAAATAACCGAGTGGTTTCTTTTAAATTGTTCCAACGATTTAAATTTTGGTTTGTTTTACTTTGCATTATAGATAATGCGTCCCATCATTAACCTATCATTGCAGAAAACAACGAAAATACAACGTCCTCTTATGCCATCCGCATTTGCCACGGGGTCCCGTCATCACCCGTTAGGTTACTTAACTAACGACAGAGCGGGGGCTGGGCTAGCGCGGGTGTAAAACATAAGTGACGTCTAAATAGCTACAATAAATATAGATATTTTACATTCGTCTGACGCAATGATATACATTCCAGAACACAGATAAACAATATTGGATTTGCTAGCAATCTGTATTTCTTTTGAGCCTGCAAGAAAAGACAGATTACACAGTTGTGATGAATAGCCGTTACCCCACCCTCGACCCCTACGGGTACGGCAAACTACCCACCCGGCAGTCTGTGTACCCCACCTTGGGTCAGTCCTAGGAGCAAAAACAGTAAAATGAAATAATACAACGGTGGCTACGACCGCAACCTGGAAGTGCCCCGCAAAAATAATATTACAACAAATTACATTTACAACAAATGAATTAAACAATAACCCATTGCTAACCCCGGCTATACACCACAACAGTCCAATACAGTTTATATGCACAAACAGATATAACCATTTCAGAAATGTGCAACCCCCTGCCAACCGACATACTAGCAGTTAGGGGAGGTTTACGAACACATTAAACAATCACAGATATAATCCAATATGCAAATACTGTACAATTTCGATCGATTAAACAACATCAATATTGCTCCAAAATCTGCTCTGTTAAACCAAAACCTGAGCAATAATTAAACATACCAGAAAACCCCAAACACCAGAGAGGACCCACCCATGAAAGATGAGCCCATGACTCGGCAACTCGGCCGCGGAAGCGCGGCGGATCGGTGGGATCCGCCGCCCTTCCGCGGCGCTTTAGTCGAATCATTGGCTCAAATTTCGTGGGTGTTCTCCTGGACTCATTTCATGCTTTCTGAACACACCTGAAAAATTTTAGGACTTCATTTTAAGTTCGACAGAAACTGATAATATTTAGGGTTTTCCGGCTTCGATTTTTCGTTCGAAATTCGTACAAATTTGCAATTAAGTTATTTATTGTTTAGCGAGGCTCTGATACCACTGTAAGTCGATGTAGTACACCCCAGTACTTGTGGGGAGGCGGAAATTACAAAAACAATCAAGTTTAAGGAACGAACATCGACTAACCGCTTAAATCGAAGCTAAACTATAAATAACCGTACACAATGATTTTCTTATCACTTGTGATTAGGGATTATACCTAAAGAAATCGGTCCTTCGTCTTTGTGTCCTCCTTTGTTCTCCTCGACCTTCTCTAGGTAGTAGACGATCCACCCGAGAGCAAAACACCAAGCTACACCTCTAACTTGAGGTAACTAATCTACTTTGATTGCTAATCAAAGAAGAAAGGATGATATAGAGTGAAGGTAATGGATGCTTAAGTCTAACTAAACCTTTGATCTCAACACATGAGGATTAAGGATTAGTCTCTTGAAGATGAGAGCTTGAGGAGAGAGAATGTGAGATGAGATTATGAGATGAGAGAGAGTGTATCATAATATATTATGAAGCATTCTTATTATAGAATAAATCAATAAAAGAAATGAATAAGCATGCTTCATAAATGAAAAGAGGTGATTCATTAACATGAGTCATTAAGCATTTATGATGCATTAATGACCATGATGAATCACCCTCATGACTCACTAATCTTATCCAAAGCTTATGTCACCTTAACCTCCTTAGTCACATCTTCTAGAAGCTTCTCGAACAATTACGAGAACGCCCTCCGATCCGCAAAAATACGGAAAAACTTTAGACTGTAAAAATCCAATAACCGGATACCAGTAACTGGCTTAAACCAAAGCCGACTGGTAAAAACTGTCCGAAAGTCGTACGCGCGTAAACGTGTAAGTCTACGTTAGCGCCCCCGGCCGTCTACAGACGCCAAATGCGGAACAAAAACTTTTAAACTGGCGCTATCGTATACTTTAACCCGGATCTGCCATTATTGCTAAACTAACAAACTGTAAAGAGTGTAGGAATGTTATACCGAACGATCCGAGTCCTTCGTTCTTCAACCATCATCCCACGCTCCGTTGCGGCTGCTCCGATCTCTTCGATCTCCGATGTCCTCGTCGAAGTGGCACCACATGATCGGTTCTTTAAACGGGCTCCCGCCTCTGACTCGAGGCAACTCGATCGTCAAGTTTGCTAAAAGAGACGACCAAGATTGATGTAGAGAATGAGTAGATGACTTTGTCTCACTTCGTCCAAATCCGTGGACGATCGGTTAATGAAGTTGCCGTGGAAATCGGGTGATGGAATGAAATGAGCTGTGAATTCCATACACCCCAAAGATCTATCATAATCTTTTCAAGAATGAATCAAGTGAGAGTGAGAATGAGGAGAGAGAGAGGGCAAGCCATATATAGCAAGAGAGAGGTGACCGTAGGAGAAGGGGGTAACCTTAAGCTAAAACCTTCTCACTACAAAAATATCCTAAGCTTAACAAAACTCATTAATGAAAACAATGAGTCATAAAGAAACATTGAACTAAAAACCCTAGTCACCAAAAGCTTTAATGACACCATTAATGCCTAATGAGTCATGAAGCCAAGTCATCACCCTAGTCACCATATCTAGAAACTTCTAGAAGCACGACTCATCATATCGGAAGAAAAGATAAATCCGTCTTTAACAGAATGTTAAAAGACGGCTGATAGAAAACTGGAAACTGGCAACTTCCAAAAGTGATCCTGAAACGAATTTCAGGACAACCCCGAAACTGTATAAATATACCCGCATTTGTATTACGACCGAATACAAATGCAACTGAGACAAAGATATTATACCTACTCAATATAATACTCGGATCCGGCTTAAACCAAAGCCGACCAGTATCATCTGTCCGAAAATCGACACGTGCGTAAACGCACGTGCATTTTCCGAACCCTGCCATAAAACCATACGGCCTCTACAACGTTTCGCCCGAACTTGGGAAACTGTCTGTGGGGGACTCTAATGACTCGTCAGCACCCTGGCAGTGGGTTTAACCACAAACCGTCAGCGGCACTAGCTATGCGTAACGGCTGCCCATGGACTGACCTCAAGGGTGGCCGAGGAGCGAACTCAAGGGAGACCGATGAGCGAACTCCTCCGAAAACCCTACTGAGCCTAACAGTGACAATGTATATACAGTCCGGTCCGTTCGTCAATGAGTATCGCATATCCGCCTAGGGGGCTAGTAACGTCAGACCCCATTAGCAGTATAAGTCGTGTCGGAGTGTAGCCCAGAACGCCCTGAGATACTACTGGAATACCTACCAGTAAATCTCCTGCCTCGGCCGAGGGCTTTGCGTAATGGCTCTCCTAGACACAGCACGATCTCGCCCCCAATACCGGGAGAGACGAATCCCCTGCCGATCCGCTCACGTGCCTCCATATGGCTCGGGACTGTACCCAAAAGCTACCTGTTTGCACGACTCCTTTGAGCCGTGGTAGGGTAGAAATCAAAGCACAGTGGGAACTCACACGAGACAAATGACGACCTCAGGTCGATGAACTAACCTGTACACATGTCACCAGGGAACTGCTATCTGACGATAGATATAATACTAACTAGCAGATTCCCGACGAGTCCTGTCCGGTGTACTCATAACCCAATGAGCACCTGTATACATCTTAGGTGATCCAACTGACACCAGTGGCTTGTGAGACCGGCCACCGCCCCTCGTCGGGGTCTCGACTGTACACACTAGTCTACTCCGGAGTATCGATGCCCTGTCTCGAAACTCCCACGACTAGGGACCACAATTAAGGATATGCATATAAACTACCCAACTCTCACGTATATGATCGCCATCATACAGTTGGTAGTAAAGCAAGATCCTAAGGGCTCTATCAAAGTGTAACATGTAATCAGTCACCTGAACATGTACACGACTGATAAAGGCAAGCCAGATAGCATACTATCATTTCGAGTAAGACTGTCCTACCGGGATAGGTCCTCCGCAATCATTGCAATCACGTACCTGCGATCCAATAATTGACTATGAGGGCACTATCTCCAACAAAACGCACGTATGCGTCCGAACCCTTTGTCGCAAAACCATGCAACCTCTATATCGTTTCGCCTGGAGTAGGAAACTCTCTGTGTGGGACTCTAGAGACTCGACTACTACGCTGGCAGTGGGTTTAACCACAGACCGCAAGCGGCACTAGCTGTATGTAACGGTCCCCAGGTAGTTGTCGATAAGAAGGCCGATGAGAAAACCCATCCGAACTCCTACTGAGTCTGATGTGACAATCTCCATACAGTCCGGTCCGTTCGTCCAAGACTATCGCATATCGGGCCTAGGGGGGCGGCAAGCGTCAGTCCCCTAATAGCGGTATAAGTCGTGTCGGAGGGAAGCCCATTACACCCTGAGAAACTACTGGAACCTACCAGCAAATCTCGCTTGCCCTGGCCAGGGACTTTGCGTAATGGCTCTCTGACACAGCACGATATCTACTCCCAATACCGGGAGGGACGAATCCTGTCTAACTGCCACTGCCTCCAAGTGCTCGGGACTGCACCCAACTGCTACCTGTTTGCACGACTCCTTTGAGCCGTGGTAGGGTAGCAATCTAAGAACAGTGGGACACACTCGAGGCGAAGTAGCAGTGTCAAGTCTGTGGACTACGCTGTACTCATGTCACCTGGGAACTGTTCACTGACGACTGGTATCAAACCAACCAACAGTTCCCTGTGAGTCCTGTCCGGTGTACCCGTAACCCAACGAGCACCTGTATACTATCTCCAGTACGACGTACTGACGGCTGTGGGACAGACCATCTCCCCAACTGGGATGAGAAGCGTACACACTAGTCTACTCCGGAGTATCGATGCTCTGTCTCGATAATCCAACGACCAGGGACCTGAATAAGGATGTGCTTGTAGACTACCCAGCCCCCACTAGTGTGACTGCCATCACAACGCTGGTAGACAAGCAAGATCCTAAGAGCTCTATCAATACGTACACTCACATATTAAGATAGAAAAACCAAGTAGCATACTACCATGTTTAGCAAGACTGTTATATACATGTGAA
Source organism: Agapanthus africanus (assembly GCA_030015575.1). Lineage (NCBI taxonomy): Eukaryota > Viridiplantae > Streptophyta > Magnoliopsida > Asparagales > Amaryllidaceae > Agapanthus > Agapanthus africanus. Next base: position 548,936,033 of record CM057347.1, on the reverse strand, counting down.
TATCCCAAGCTTCCATTAAGTAATATACAAGCTAGTATGATACAGTAATGGCCTTCTAGGGCATAAACACTAACAGGACGGTCGGTTCTGTCCTTTTAGCGATGTGGACGGTCGGTGCTACCCTTTTTGCGACTTGGACGGTTGGTACTGCCCTTTTAGCGACGTGGAAGGTCGGTGCTGCCTTTTTAGCGATGTGGATGGTCGATCCTGCCCTTTCAGAGACGTGGACGGTCGGTTCTGCCCTTTTTACGACTTGGACAGTCGGTGCTGCCATTTAAGCGACGTGGACGGTCGATGCTGCCCTTTTAGCGACGTGAATGATCGGTTCTGCCCTTTTAGCGACTTGGATGGTCGGTGATGCCTTTTTAGCAACGTGGACGGTCGGTACTGCCCTTTTAGTGACGTGGAAGGTCGGTGATACCCTTTTTGCGACTTGGTCGGTCGGTGCTTCCCTTTTAGCGACGTTTACGGTCAATGCTTGATTTGGCTTGCTCCATTTCTTGCGGTGTCAGAATTCGATTTGACTTTCTCCGCTTTCCACGGTGTCGGGATTTGGCTTGTTTCCGAGATAGAGCTTGATTCCGCCAGGGAGGTCGTTGGTTGTCTTGCTGACTTGATATGATTTGGGTTGACATCAGCATCGCGACACTGGAATATGGTACCAGGAGCGAATCATCATCTGCCATGAGAGGATTTAGGGATTTTGGTTTTGGTTTGGCATCAGCATCGCTACACTGGAATATGGTACCAGGAGCTAATCATCATTTGCCATGAGGAGATTTCCCTCGTTCCCAGTTTAACGACTTAAGGGTCATCTGTTCCTAGTTTAACGACTTAGAGATCATCTGTTCCTAGTTTAACGACTTATGAGTCTATTGGATCGGAAGTTTGGAATTTTGGGATAGGGGTCGGCATCAGCGTTGCTAACAGTGAAGCACAGGTGCCAGAAGCAATTCATCATTTGCCTTTCCCTTTTGGGGAGTGATGACTTAGGAGACAGGTTTAGGTCCTTATCATCTAAGGCTTTTCAATTTTATGAGCCGTAAGGGTCCCATAAAAGCATTTTCTCCCTACGAGTCGAAAGGATCCCGTAGGTGTATTTTCTTCTTAGGAGTCGTGAGGACCCCCAAGTGCATTTTTCCTTTGTGAGTCGTAAGGATCCCACGAAGATGTTTTCTTACAAGTCGAGAAGATCTCGTAAGTTTTTTTCTCCTCATGTATCGTGAGGATACATGAGTAGGTCTTCCTAAATGGAGCATAATTCCAAGGGTAGAGACCGGCCACTGAATGGTGATTGCGGTGGGGTATGGGTATGATGAGAATTATTTGAGCCCATGGATTGTATACGATAGTCAGTTCGGGGACCAACCGTAGGGCTGGGAGAATTTTGGGATTTTGTTGGCGTCTGCATCGCTGCACTGGAATATGGTACCAGGAGTGTCTCATCATTCGCCGTTGGGACATTCAGAGATTTAAAATTTTGGTTGGCGTCTGCATCGCTGCACTGGAATTTAGTACCAGGAGAGACATCATTCGCCATTTGGGAACTTGGATTTTGGTTGGCGTCTGCATCGCTGCACTGCTATATGGTACCAGAAGAGACTCATTATTCGCCATTTAGGAACTTGGATTTTGGTTAGCATCTGAATCGCTGCGCTGGAATATGGTACCAGGAGCGACTCATCATTCGCCGTTTTTTTACCGCGATTGCTCTATCATTTCAGCTTTTTTCATCGCGAAGGTTACGATTGCCCTATCGTTTCGGCTATTTATTCGCGGTTTCCACATCATTTCGGCCGTTTATTTTCATTACTATTTTACTCGCTGATTTTTATTGCGAGTTTCCTCATCATTTCGTTTTTTTTATTTACGCATTTTTTTTATTTACACACATTTTTTACATTCCCAGTATAATGACTTAGGGGTCGTTTGTTCCCAGTTTAACGATGTGGTGGTCGGCTGTCCCCCAGTTTAATGACGTGGTGGTCGAATGAGAGCAGCAGATTCCCAAAGGGCTTCAGTTTCCATTTGTACGAAATTGGCGGTCGCAGCTTGACTGTTTATTAACACGCCTTTAGACAGTTCTATCTCTCCTGCCTTGTATTGTTTTTCGACCCAATCTTTGAAGACGAAGTAGTCCTCAATGGCAAGACCTATCACTCTGTGATAGGGGCAATATTTGGGGTTGTCGGTCATATTCGCTTCTTGCGGTCTCTTTGATTTTGGCAGTTGTAGACCGTTTCTCAGGGCGTCCTTGAATATCTTGTGGACTTTGTCCCTTTTGAAGGAATAGACCTTATCCAGTTTCTCTTTCAGAGGCGATTCCCCTCCTTCCTAACACCGGTTTTCTGTAGGGATTCCTTAGCACCATGCCTAGGGTTTGGGTTGCATTACACATGCTATAATAAAAATTTAGGGGGTGCTAAGTAATACCATCCATGAATCGAACTAGAAATTTAGGGCAACAAGAACTAGCATCACATAATAGAACTATTCTAACACTAAGAGGTGAGTAATACAACCTTTGTAGACCTCTCTCCTTGACTCCTTGGATCAACTAGGGTTTGAACCGGTTTACTTGAGTCCTTCCTTGTCCACGATGATCCACCACGGAGTCCCTTTGCTCAAGCTCCTCGCTTCACTTGATTTTTGAAGAAGTGGAGCAAATAATCTACACAAGTGGGCTAGACTAATATAGATTGGTGATGTGGGTTTGGATCTCACTTAAAAACCTTTCCTTTTTGTTTCCTTCACTCACTTGAAAAATGGTAGAGAGCAAGAAGGAGGAAGAAGAAGGAGATGGCTAAGTTTGAGCTCTTTTGTGATAATTCTCAAATAAAAACGAGAAAAGAAAATATATAAATGAGAGTCACACTCACATAGAACAATTGTTAGTAAATATCTAGATATTTTGTTAATGAGTTAAAGAACAAATGGAAATTAAACCATGGTTATAAATAAGGTTAAGTAAAGAAGAGTGTAGAAGAATTTGCAACCATGATTTAATCATTTTCTTTTTCTCAATAACAAATATATATATATATATATATATACATATATATATATATAAATATTTATACCATGTGAGTCTTGCATTGCCATCTCCTTTGTATCATCAACCATGACACATGCATGCATGCATGTGTGCATTCATATCAACATATATACATATACACATTCATGCATACATCCATAAAGAAAAGGTTTTAAATAAATGAGCTAAAAGTCAATAATATTAAACCAACACTTGATTTAATAATCCGGTCATATCACATACGACCCGACCAATAGTAAATGCCCGATTAAAATACAATATCAAATACACGCATTTAATAGAGCTCCCGCGCATATCCCATATGCACCCCCACATCATTTCGCCTGAGCTAGGAAACCCCTCTGTGGGACTCTAAGACTCGTCAATACGCTAGCAGTAGGCAGTGATCATATCACATACCCACAAACCGTCAGCGGCACTAGCTGTACGTAACGGCTCCCAGGTATTGAGCGATCAGAAGAAAAACAAGCGAACCTGTCAAAACTCCCGTCGAGCCAACTGGCAACACTTACCGTACAGTCTGGTCTCTTCGTCAGACATGCTACATATCGAGTCTAGGGATGGTATCGTCGACCCCAATAACTCAATAAGTCATGCTGATATATGGTCTATAACAGATCGAGAAACTACTAATAGTACTTATCAGTAAATCTCATCAGCCCTGGCCAGGGACTTCCTGTTATAGCCAATCGAGCATAGCGCAACATCAACCCCCAATACTGGGAGAGATGAAACCCCTCCTATCGCTCATTACCTCCATGTGCCTCGGGACTGTACCCAAAATCCACCTATTTGCACGATTCAGTAAAGCCGTGGTAGGGTGGAGATCAAAGTACGGTAGGAGGACACACAAGACTCTATAACGATCTCGGGTCTACAAACTAACATGTACATGTGTCACCTGAGAACTGCTATCCGATGATAGATATAATACCACATAGGAGTTCTCGGCGAGTTCGATCAGTGTACTCAGTCTTCACTGAGCACCCGTATACAATCTTTGGTGTCACTACACCAATGGATATGGGATCATCCATCGCCCATCATATGGGACAAGAACCGTATACGCTAGTCTACTTTGGAATATCGATGCCCCGTCTCGATATACCTACGACTAGGAACATTTCAAGGATATGCTTATAAACTAAACATGTCCCATTAGTATGATCTGCATCATAGTCCCAGTAGTCAAGCAAATATCCTGAAGGCTTTATCAACATGTACCAAAAGAGTAAGATGCATGATCAAATGAACATATCAAGATAAAGTACAACCAGATAGCATACTATCATGTTGAGCAAGAATGTCCTCTGAATACACACACACACACACACACACACACACACATACACATAGCCCACTTGCACTAAGGCCAATTATTGGCGTATCTCATACCCAACATCTCAAAAAGTCGCTCATGTCGCGGCAGAGGGAGGGCCTTGGTGAGTGGATCCATGGTGTTATTCTTTGTATCTACTCTACGAATTTCGATCTCACGGTGATCAACTATCTCCCGGATCCGATGATATCGCCTCAGGATGTGTCTAGATCGCTGATGGGACTTGGGCTCTTTATCCAACGTCATAGCCCCATTATTATCACAATACAATGGTATTGGATCAATAATGGTTGGAACTACTCCTAGCCCCGAGATGAACTTCCTCATCCAGACGGCTTCCTTGGCAGCATCATTTGCAGCAATATACTCATCTTCCATCATGGAGTCTGCAACGGTATCATGTTTGGAACTCTTCCAACATACTGCCCCTCCATTGAGGGTAAATACAAACCCTGAGATAGATTTGCTGTCATCCTTATCACTCTGGAAGCTCAAATTGGTAAAGGCCTCCATTTGGAGATCCCCGTTACCATACACCAAGAACATTTCTTTAGTCCTTCGCAAATACTTACGAATGTTCTTTACAGCTGTCCAGTGATTCTCCCCTGAGTTGGATTGATACCTGCTTACCACACCTAGTGTATAAGCTACATTAGGGCGTGTATATAACATCGCATACATTATAGATCCTACGGCCGAAGCGTAGGGTATAATGCTCATGCGAGCTCTCTCTTCATCAGTCTTTGGGCAAAAGTCCTTGGAGAGAGTGACTCCATGACTAGCGGGTAAGGCACCCCGCTTAGAGTCTTCCATACTAAACCTCTTTAGGATGGTGTTAATGTACCTGGTTTGGGACAATCCCAACAACCTTTTAGATCTATCCCTATAGATCTTCATGCCCAGTATGAACGAGGCATCACCCAGGTCCTTCATGGAAAACCTTTGTGATAAGAACAGTTTGACCGATTGTAGCATAGGATCATCGATTCCTATCAGAAGAATATCATCCACGTACAATACGAGGAATGCGACAGTACTTCCTACAATCTTCTTATAAACACAAGGTTCATCTGGATTTTTGAAGAAATCAAACTCTTTGATAACATCATCAAAATAGATGTTCCAACTCCGTGATGCCTTTTTTAATCCATAAATGGATTTAAGGAACCTACATACTTTCCCGCTGCTCCCACTATCAATGAAGCCCTCTAGCTGATACATATAAACGCATTCTTCTAAATCACCATTTAGAAAAGTCGTTTTAACGTCCATCTGCCGGATTTCATAGTCGTAGTGAGCAGCAATAGCAAGTAGGATCCGAATAGATTTAAGCATGGCTACATGAGAAAAAGTTTCGTCATATTCCAGTCCCGGTCTTTGACGGAATCCTTTCGCCACAAGCCTTTCCTTATAGGTCTCCACCTGCCCATCTACACCGATCTTTTTCTTAAAGATCCATTTGCACCCGACGGGTTTTACCCCAGAGGGTAAAACTTCCAAAGTCCATACTTTGTTGGTGTACATAGACTCCATTTCGGATCTCATGGCATTCAGCTACTTCACAGAGTCACCACTCGTGATAGCTTGCTGAACACTGGTCGGGTCATCATCATCCATGATGCAATCTTCTCTATCACCATCAATGAGAAAACCATAGTATCTCTCTGGTGGGCGAGAAGCATACCAGATCTACGGAGTGTTCGAGGTTCATAAGATTCTGTTGCAACATCAGGTTCAACCAAGTCGTCATTTGTAACTTGTGTCTCTAGAACCTCTTCTAGATCTACCACATTGCCATCGGTATCATTTGGAAAAATCTCATTTTGTAAAAATGTGGCATGTTGAGAAACAAACATATTTTGTTCCTCCTTGTGCTAGAAAAGATATCCAAACGAATGTTTTGGATATCCCACAAATATACATTTGACCGATAGTTTCTCGAGTTTTTCTGGATTCTGCTTTTTGATAAAAGCCGGACAACCCCAAATCTTAACTCGTTTAAGAGATGGTCTATTTCCATACCATATCTCATATGAAGTGGTAGACACGGTCTTGGTTGGAATTTTATTCAATAGAAAAGCTCCAGTCTCCAATGCATGCCCCTAAAAGGAGAGATGTAACTCAGCATCTCATCATGGATCGTACCATATCTAATAGGGTACATTCCGCCGCTCTGACATACCGTTGTGCTGTGGTGTGTAAGGGGGAGTGAGCTGAGAGAGAATCCCATTCTCTTTTAGGAAGTTCGAAAACTCTGTACTAAGATACTCTCCATCTCGATCTGATCGAATTGCTCATTCCTGTTTGTTTTTCTACTTCAAGTTTGTACTCCTTGAATTTTTCGAAAGTTTCAGACTCATGCTTTAATAAAAACACATGACCGAATCTCGAGAAATCATCAGTTAAAGTTATGAAGTAAGAAAAACCGCCTCTCGCATGTGTAGACATTAGCCCACATACATCACTATGTATGAGGCCCAAGTGCTCTGTAGCTCTTTCTCCGTGTCCAATAAACGGTGTCTTGGTCATTTTCCCTTTAATACAAGACTGACAAGTCGCATAGGATTTATATTCAAAAGGATTTAAATATCCATCTTTATGAAAAGTCTTGTCTCATTAATATGACCAAGTCTACAATGCCAAATAAAAACTTCATTTATATCTGAAAATTTTCTTTTATTTGTGTGTTGTATGTTGAAAACCGTGTGTTGATTTAGGACGTATATCCCGTTTTTAAGTGTACTATAACCAATCAACTCTTGATTCAGTTTAATGTTCATAACATTGTGCTGCAATACAAAATGATATCTTTCATTGTCTAACAAAGAAACGGATATTATATTACAAAGCATGCTAGGTACAAAATAACATGGGTTCAAAACCGATATACAACCCGACGGCAACCCTAGGTGATACTCTCCCACTGAAACTGCATATACATCGGAACCATTTCCAACTCGGAGAGCGTGATCACCGGTCTTCAAACTCTGATATTTCTCAAGCCCTGCACAGAATTGCAGATATGAGAACCCGAACCGGTATCCAATACCCAGAAAGTAGAGTTTATAGAAAAACGATTTTCAGTCACGAACATACCTGAAGCAGAAGCATCACCATGCTTCTTTTTTCTTGAGATCAAGGTATTCAGTACAGTTTCGCTTCCAGCGTCCTGTCTTCTTGCAGTGAAAACATTCTCCTTTTCCCGACTTCTCAACCTTGGATTTGTCTCTCTCTTGTTCCTTCTTGATTCCACCTCTCGGTTTGATGGATTTCTTCTTATTCCCTCCCTTGGGCTTGGCTTTTGTAACGGAAGAGGAAGATTTTCCAACAATCAGAGAGGGAGACTTAGCCTTAAGCGTGCTCTCTGCACTTCTTAACATATTGAGAAGTTCGAGTAGTGACTTCTCCATGTTATGCATGTTGAAGTTCACTATGAATGAAGCAAAGGCAGAGAGAAGAGACTGTAGAAACAATATCAACATATTGTTCATTCTCCATTGTCCATCTGAGGCCCTCAAGCTCTTCAATAAGAGCCATCATCTTCAAAACGTGATCGCCTACTGGTGTGCCAGGAGCCATCCGTATCTGAAACAACTTTCGAGATGCTTCATATCTTAGGGTCCGAGATTGCTCCCCATACAACTCTTTTGTATGGAGAAAGATGGATTGAACATCCATCTACTCATACTTCTTTTGATGTGTATTATCCAACGATGCAAATGAGAGGCATTTGGCAGTAGCACAGTCAATATCTCACGTTTTGCGGATCTCCCTATCCGCAACAGAAAATTCAGGGCCTGGGCATGGTGGGGCTGAGGTAGTGAGGACATATGATACCTTATCATATGTGAGAGCAATGTTAATGTTCCTCAGCCAGTCTTTATAGTTCGGCGTGGTAAGCTTATTTTTCTCTAATAAAAGCTTAAGTCCAGTCATGGTTATCTGCCATTAGGAGAGAGAAGAGAATACACTCAGCGAAATCTCTTGCAAAGATTAGATTGGTTATTATTTTATCTAATCGATGTCTCCCACTGCTTTTATCAAATTTTCCTTCAAACCTTAAAAAGAAAATTAGCCAGGATTAATTACATTCTACAACTTCGCTAACCGTTCAGCCAGGCTAATGCCGGTACTTTGAGAGAGGTTCCCCGTGCTTTCGCACGGACCTAATTAAAATAAATCTCGTTTTTCCAGAGGCGTAGCCCCGTTGACACCTTTCTAGACACCTAATTGGTTAGCTAATTGTAAAGTGCAAAACTCTCCTGAGAGCAACTCTTTCTCACAGTGGGATCGGGATCCTACTATCACAGAGAAGGTATGCAATCTCATTGCAAATTTCAACTTTTAAAACTCCCGATATGGTTTTTACCCCTAGCACTCATGACCTTGGATATGGTCAACATATCATAAGCACCGGTCAAGTTCTACCCGTCATTTCATGATTAATTAGACCCACCCACATGACCCTTGGCTATGGTCAATATAATCATATGACTGTCCTAATTAATCGCATCATATGTTATGTAGGAAGACATCATTTAGCTACTGTACACTACGTCTTGGCTATAGTCAACATACGTAGAACGAATACTAAGTACTCTACTTCCTAAAACGACGGAGGGCTGCGAATAGTTTTTAGGAAAACCTTTAACGCTTTGAACTTGATATCGTTGTAGAATCTAATGGTTTTAAAAAAGAGTGGCTTAAGTTCCGCACTTTGAAAACTTTCTTTTTCATAAAAAGCCAAGTAGATTTCAAATTCTATTCCACAACATTTTTTAGCTTCCTTTTTCTTTACATTAATCTCATTAATGTAGTCCTATCATTTAAGCCCTTAAGCCATCACAGAAAAGAAACGAAAATAGAACGTACGCATATGCCATCCGCATTCGCCGCAATGTCCCGTTATGTACCATTAGGTTACTTAACTAACGGCATAGCGGGACGGGACTAGCGCGGATGCAAAACATAAGCAACGTTTATTATATATCATATATATAATACACTATTCGTCTCAACATATAAAGTGATCACATCGCAGAATATCAACAGCAGAAGCACAAATTTGAAAATATAGGATATACTAGGAGGTCCGTATTTTGTATTTAGCCAACAATAGAAAATACGGATTCCACGGTCGCGATGAATACCCAAGCCCACATCCCTTGACCCTTACGAGAGCGATAAGTGACCCTACTAATTCTAGAGCTTAGGAGATCCGGTCTCGACTCCTCAAGATGGCCTCCCACTGAACCCTAGAACCCGGTCACTTATGCTCCCCTCCTTGGGTCTATCCTAATGCGGAAAAGTAAATAATACACAACAATGGTGAGATCATCCTCAACCCGGAAGTGCCCCAAATAAAAGAATATTACATACAATGAATTTTACATGAATGAAAATAAAAAACTCTCATCTCACATAAAACCCTCGGCCATTCAATCACGACGATCATGTACATCATATCTCAGCAACACATAACATCACATGTCATCAACGTAAATAAGTATGCGTACCCCAATTATCGTTGATGTATAGCAACGAAACCGGCGATACACCACATACTACACTTACGGCCATAGAAAAGAAAGTGAAAAACTAAAACAATTGGAATCATCACTTTCACAAATATCTAGACGATGTTAAACGTTTCGATTGAATCAACAAACACCTACAAATTATCCCGAGAGCTCAACACTTGGGCAAAGATAAAATACCCAAAACTTGCCACAGTACCTATGGACCAACCGTAGAAAGGTCAACCCTTGCCTCACCTATGGCGCCACGGAACTACGGCAAACCCTAGGGTTTGGCCATGGTTCCGTGGTCATAGAATCGAGTTAGGGTTACGTTCTTCTAGAGGGTCCATAGGGTTACTTGCATGATCTTCTGAATATGTTTAACTTGGAAAATTCCAACACTTAAAGAATTTCCAGCGAGAGCAATGAGGTGGTGATTGATGTTCGTTCGAACTGTTAAACGTTGTCCAAGTTACCAAAAAAAATGTTAAAATTACGACTACGAAATACTACGAATTAGCCCCAAAACAAAATTAACATCACATGAAATTTTAGGCTAAACAAACAATACCTGAAACCCTAAAACCAACAGACCAGAGCACCAGAGGAAAACGAGGCAGAATGGAGGGAACAGGGCCGACCATGCCGGAAATATTGGCCATGTCACCGGGTCAAAACCGGTGGATGGGTCTCGATTTTCTCCAGTGTTCTCAGTGCATCATATGAAAACTTCTGCAGCTGCTTAAAAAATTTTTTGAGGCCTTTTAAAAATCGACAGAGAGCATATTTCAGGATTTTAGTTTATCGCATTTTCGGAGTTGTTTCGGTTTCGTAATATTTATAACATCGTCTAAGTTTCTAGCTTGGCTCTGATACCACTGTAGGGATTCCTTAGCACCATGCCTAGGGTTTGGGTTGCATCACACATGCTATAATAAAAATTTAGTGGGTGCTAAGTAATACCATCCATGAATCGAACTAGAAATTTAGGGCAACAAGAACTAGCATCACATACTAGAAGTATTCTAACATTAAGAGGTGAGTAATACAACCTTTGTAGACCTCCCTCCTTGACTCCTTGGATCAACTAGGGTTTGAACCGGTTCACTCGAGTCCTTCCTTGTCCATGACGATCCACCACGGAGTCCCTTTGCTCAAGCTCCTAGCTTCACTTGATCTTTGAAGAAGTGGAGCAAACAATCTACACAAGTGGGCTAGACTAATATAGATTGGTGATGTGGGTTTGGATCTCACTTAAAAACCTTTCTTTTTTGTTTCCTTCACTCACTTGAAAAAGGGTAGAGAGAAAGAAGGAGGAAGAAGAAGGAGATGGCTAAGCTTGAGATATTTTGTGATAATTCTCAATAAAAATGAGAAAAGAAAATATATAAATGAGAGTCACACTCACATAGAACCATTGTTAATAAATATCTAGATATTTTGTTAATGAGTTAAAGAACAAATGAAAATTAAACCATGGTTATAAATAAGGTTAAGTAAAGAAGAGTGTAGAAGAATTTGAAACCATGATTTAATCATTTTCTTTTTCTCAATAAGAAATATAAATATAAATAATTATACCATGTGAGTCTTGCATTGCCATCTCCTTTGTATCATCAACTATGACACATATATGCATGCATGTGTGGATTCATATCAACATATATATACACACATTCATGCATACATCCATAAAGAAAAGGTTTTTAAAAAATGAGCTAAAAGTCAATAATATTAAACCAACACTTGATTTAATAACCCGGTCATATCACATACGACCCGACCAATAGTAAACGCCCGATTTAAATACGGTATCAAATACATGCATTTAATCGAGCTCCCGCGCATATCCCATATGCACCCCACATCATTTCGCCTGAGCGAGGAAACCCCTCTTTGGGACTCTAAGACTCTTCAATACGCTAGAAATAGGCAGTGATCATATCACATACCCACAAACCGTCAGCGGCACTTGCTGTATGTAACGGCTCCCGGGTATTGAGCGATCAGAAGAAAAAAAAATGAACCTGTCAAAACTACCGTCGAGCTAACTGGAAACATTTACCGTACAGTCCGGTCTCTTCGTCAGATATGCTGCACATCGAGTCTAGGGATGGTATCGTCGAACCCAATAACTCAATAAGTCATGCCGGTATATGGCCTATAACAGATCGAGAAACTACAGATAATACTTATCAGTAAATCTCATCAGCCCTGGCCAGGGACTTTCGTTTATAGCCAATCGAGCATAGCGCAACATCAACCCCCAATACCGGGAGAGACGAAACCCCACCTATTGCTCATTGCCTCCATGTGCCTCGGGACTGTACCCAAAATCCACCTATTTGCACGACTCAGTAGAGCCATGGTAGGGTGGAGATCAAAGTACAGTGGGAGGACACACAAGACTCTATGACGATCTCGAGTCTACAGACTAACCTGTACCAGTGTCACCTAAGAACTTCTATCCGACGATAAATATAATACCACATAAGAGTTATCGGCGAGTCCGTTCAGTGTACCCAGTCTCCACTGAGCACCCGTATACAATCTTTGGTGTCACCACACCAATGGATATGAGATCATTCATCGCCCATCATATGGGACAAGAACCGTATATGCTAGTCTACTCTGGAATATCGATGCCCCGTCTCGATACACCTACGACTAGGAACATTTCAAGGATATGCTTATAAACTACACATTTCCCACTAGTATGATCTGCATCATAGTCCCAGTAGTCAAGCAAATATCCTAAGGGCTTTATCAATATGTACCAAAAGAGTAAGATGCATGATCAAATGAACATGTTAAGATAAAGTACAACCAGATAGTATACTATCATGTCGAGCAAGAATGTCCTCTGAATATATATATAAGTATACCGATACATCCATTATTATATAATGGCCTCTAGGGCATACATATATCCAACATTTTTGAGGTTGGTCGGTATTAGGTTCGTCTGCTTTCCGCTTACGGCGTTCGGTGTACGTATCGGAGAGGTTGGAGGCTGATCGCGGCCGTTTTTCGTGAAGGCGCTCCACTCTTGGGCAGAATGGGGTATCAGTTGGCTGCCTTCGGGTATCAATCCCTTGCTCATGAACCAAAATTTGATTTTGATGTAATTACAATCAGGCGATTTGAGTCGTGAGATCTGCCATGACGTTTGTCAGCTCGTCGACTTTGGAATGGACCTTGGCCAATTTCTCGTCCCTGTCCTGATGCTGCCTTTGAAGCCATAGGAATAACACTTGTTCTTTAGTTTCAAACGTGACAACGGGGTCATCTTTACCGCCTGAACTTGATCCGGCGTGAACCACGGGCTCCTTTGGCTTATCGGCCTGAGCGGGCTCTTCATTATTTAGACCGAGTCGACGTTAGGTAGCGTCCACCATATCATCACCATGACTGTGAAGCATAGAATGGTTAGTTTCTTCATGTCCGACCATATAGACAGTGCGGACCACATATCCATCTATCTCTTTATCTTTGGTGGCTGATTTCGAAGAGCGATCTGGGCTTTGGAAATTCACAAATTTTAACATGACCAGAGCCCTAGCCCTTTTGTTGGCTCTGTATCTGAGCCGCTTCTGCCTCAGCTTCTCTGTTTCGAGCGCTTGGCAGGCTTCTGTTCTTCGTGAAGCCGCCATGGGCCGAGTGATGGGGAGTCTTGAGAAGAGTGTTCGGTTACCTAGCACGACAGCAAGGTTTCGGGAGGTATCATCCATGCCGTTTTCAAAAATTTGCCATGCTAAATAACCCAAACGGTGGATTTCTAACGTCGCTACAAGTTACCCTAATGTTCTAGCTTGGCTCTGATACCATGAAAGTCAACTTTAGCACCACCATGAGGTTCAAGAGGCATCAAGCATGCCAATTTTTAATTTTATTAGGTGCTAAGTTAGACTAACAAGATCTTTACTAGAATATTTTGGGTTTGCTTTTGTGATGTGATGAACTTAAGAGAAGAAAAGATCATATAGCCTTTGTAGTTTGAGTCATTCTCTTCAATAGCTCCGGGTTGAATTCCACGCGACTCTACTAGGCTCTTCTTCGAGTTGAACGAACCTCCTTCATGATCTTCACGCCAAAGACGATCCATCCGAAGTCCACAAGCTCAAGCTAACCCTTCACTAATCTCATTAGTGAAGGCAGCACTCTACATCAAATTGCTAATCTAATGTGTGATGGTGAAGTAGGGGTTTAATTTGCTCACTAGTTTGTGTTCAAGCTTTATGGTTCACATCACATGTGAGGGTTGAAGCTTGAACCATGGGATTGAGTAAGAAGAAGAAGCCAGAGAGCAACCATGGGAGCAAAGCAAGCAAAATGGCGAAGTGTTGAGAATGAGACAAGAATGAATGGCAACTCTTGACCCCCACTCATTCAAGCATAGAATTTTGCAATATAAAATTGCAACCATGCTTGAATAGTGAGTCAAGATGAATAAACTACGAATAAAGCCCATGCTTGCAACCATGCTCTCATTTTCCACCTCATTTCTATTTTTCTCAAAAATAGAAAATCATGCCATGCTTCATTATTATATATATATATATATAATGAAGAATAATTAGTGAGCTAATGATATTAGTTAAGATATAATTATATCACATATAATGTATATCACATTATTAAATCAACACTTGATTTCATAATCCGGTTATATCACATATGACCGACTAATAGCATTTATCTGTATATCACATTATCAAATCAACACTTGATTCGACAATCTGGTTATATGACATATAACCGAACCGATAACAGATAACTGCCAGATTACAATACGACATCACATACACGTATTTAATCAGGCCCACACACATATCACATATGTGTCCTACTTCGTTTCGCTTGAACCAGGAAACTTCTTTGTGGGACTCTAAAGACTCGTCAATACGCCAGCAGTAGGTGATGATCACATCAGTCACCTACAAGCCGTCAGCGGTACTAGCTGTATGTAACGGCTACTCGGGTATTGAGCGATATGAAGATCAACAAGAAAGATCGTCCATACTCTCCATAAAGCCTATCAGTAACACTACCGTACAGTCCGGTCTCTTCGTCTGATATGTCGTATATCATGTCTAGGGGTGGTAAACGTCAGGCCCCAGTAATGTGATAAGTCATGCCGATGTCTGGCCTATAACGGTTTGAGAAACTACGAATAACTCTTATCAGTAAATCTCAGCAGTAACCCTGGCCAGGGATTTCCAGTTATAGCCAATCAAGCATAGTGCAACATCAACCCCCATTACCGGGAGAGACGAAACCCCTCCTATCGCATATTGCCTCTATGTGACTCGGGACTGTACCAAAAATCCACCTGTTTGCATGACTCCTTTGAGCCGTGGTAGGGAGGAAATCAAAGCATAGTGGGAGCCATACAAGACTCTATGACGATTTCGGGTCTACAGACTAACCTGTACCAGTGTCACCAGAGGACTGCTATCTGACTATAGGTATATTACCACATAGGAGTCTTCAGCGAGTCCTGTTCGGTTTACCCATTCTCCAATGAGCACCAGGGAATCGATATTCCGGTGTACACTAGTGTGTACGTTTCTTGTCCCTCAGAGGGCGATGATTGATCCCATAACCATTGGTGTGTGACATCAAAGATTGTACACAGGTGCTCATTAGAGAATGGGTACACCGAACATGACTCGCCGAGGACTCCTATGTGGTAGTATACCTATCGTCAGATAGAAGTCCTCTGGTGAAACTGGTACAGGTTAGTCTGTAGACCCGTGATTGTCATAGAGTCTTGTGTGGCTCCCACTATGCTTTGATTTCCTCCCTACCACGGCTCAAAGGAGTCATGTAAATAGGTGGATTTTTGGTACAGTCCCGAGTCAGATGGAGGTAATGAGCGATAGGAGGGGTTTCGTCTCTCCCGGTATTGCGGGTTGAAGTTGCGCTATATTTCGATTGGCTATAACTGGAAGTCCCTGGCCAGGGCTGCTGCAGAGATTTACTGATAAGTGTTATCAGTAGTTTCTCGAACCGTTATAGGCCAAACGTCGGCACGATTTATCACGTTACTGGGGACTGACGTTTTACCACCCCTAAACATGATATGCGACATATAAGACGAAGAGACCGGACTGTACGATAGTGTTACTGATAGACTTCATGGAGAGAATGGACGATCTTGCTTGTTGATCTTCATATCGCTCAATACTCGGGTAGCCGTTACGTCCAGCTAGTACCGCTGATGGCTTGTAGGAGACTGATGTGATCATCACCTACTGCCGGCGTATTAACGAGTCTTTAGAGTCCCACACAGAAATTTCCTGGTTCAACAGAAATGAAGTAGGGCACATATGTTGATATGTGCGCAGGCTTGATTAAATAAGAGTATGTGATACCGTATTGTAATCTGGAAGTTATCTGTTATCGGTTCGGTTATATATGATATAACCAGATTGTCGAATCAAGTGTTGATTTGATAATGTGATATACAGATGAATGATATTAGTCGGTCATATATGATATAACAGGATTATTAAATCAAGTGTTGATATAATAATGTGATATATATTATATGTTATATAATTATATCTTAACTAATATTATTAGCTCACTAATTATTCTTCATTATATATATATATATATATATATATATATATATATATATATATATATATATATATATAATAATGAAGCATGGCATGATTTCTATTTTTGAGAAAAATAGAAAAGAGGTGGAAAATGAGTGCATGGTTGCAAGCATGAGCTTTATTCGTAGTTTATTCATGTTGACTCACTATTAAAGCATGGTTGCAATTTTATATTGCAAAATTCCATGCTTGAATGAGTGGGGGTCAAGAGTTGCCATTCATTCTAGTCTCATTCTCAACACTTAGCCGTTTTTCTTGAGTTGCTCACATGGTTGCTCTCTAGCTTTATCTTCTTCCTCAATTGCCATGGTTCAAGCTTCAACCCTCACATGAGATGTGAATCATGAAGATTGAACACAAAATTGTGAGCTTTTAATATCCCCTACTTCACCATCACACATCAGATTAGTAATTTGATATGGAGTGTTGCCTTCACTAATGAAATTAGTGAAGGGTTAGCTTGAGCTTGTGGACTTCAGGTGGACCGTCTTTGGCGTGAAAATCACGAAGGAGTTTCGTTCAACTCGAAGAGAAGCCTAGTAGAGTCGCGTGGACTTCAACCCGGAGTTATTGAAGAGAAGGACTCGAACTACAAAGGTTGTATGCTCATTTCTTCTCTTGAGTTAATCACATCACAAAGACTAACCCTAATAATCTAGTAATGATCTTGTTAGTCTAACTTAGCACCTAATAAGATTTAAAATGTGGCATGCTTGATGCATCTAGAACCTCATGGTGGTGTTAAGGTATAATTTCATGGTATCAGAGCTAAGCTAGAATGTTAGGGTAACTTGTAGCGATGTTAGAAATCCGTCGTTTTTGTCGCGGAAAAACTGCTGATAAAAACAGTTTTGAAATTGATGTTTTGAGTTGTTTGCATACCCCGTGGGCTCACGGTTTGAACCGAGAAGTCGTGGGGTGGAGAGTGCGCACCTCGGGGAGGGACCAAACGGCCGGGCCCACTCCCCAAGACCAACAAAAGGTGGTCTTGGCGGTGGGGACCCGAAACTGCCCCACCTTAGGCAGTTTTGGGTCTGCCTCACCCCCTGGACACCTCGTGGTGGCCTCGGGGTGGGGTACCCCATCTAGGCCTCCCATTCGATAGTTAATTTTGTGATCTTCACCCTTGCGAAGATTCGGGCGTGTTTCGAGTTCGTTTCGGCTCCCGGATTGGCTTAAAATGATCGGTTTTGGAACTTTAGCTTACTGGATTTTTCATGTCTTGGAAAAATTGGTTTAGTTTGCTAATTGCGTGCGGAATTCTAATGTCGGGGTTACTTTACAAGCTTTGTGATGTGTGTGATACAATTATTAGAATCCAGATTAATTAGTTTTATGAAAACTAGTTGTTATATTGTAAAGCTAGTCGTTTAGTCTCAATTTATCGATTGCCATGATGTTTTGATTCGGATCAAAACTCATATCAATTGCGTATAGTACGCGATCATTAAGCCGGGAATCTTGTTGAATTATCCAACCAATTGAAAATAGTTTTCAATTTGAGACTAAAATGGAAGTTTTATATGTTAGGCATGAAATCCGGAATATGAGATATTCCGGGTTTATGATGTCTAAGGATATTGCGGATTCTAATTATTATAGTTTTCTGTTTTATTTTCTGCGACCGTAAGTGTAATATGTAGGGTATGCCATTCTCATTGTTATATGTCAAAAAGTTTTAGGGATACGCAAATTTGCTTACGTTGATGATTTGTGATATCATGTGCTGCTGTTGATATGATTTATTGGATCGTCGTGAAAGAATGGCCGGGGGTTTTATGTGAGATGAGGGTTTTTATTTTCATTTATGTAAAATCTGTATGTAATATTCTTTTATTAGGGCACTTCCAGGTTGTGGATGTTGTCACTGTTGTATATTATTTACTTTTCCGCATTAGGATAGACCCGAGGTAGGGAGAACAAGTAACCGGGTTCTAGATTCCAGTAGGAGACCATCTCAAGGAGCTGAGACCGGGTCTCCTAACACTAGAATTGGCAGGGTTACTTACCGCTCTCGTAGGGGTCTAGAGATGTGTGTTTGGCTATTTATCACCATCATGGAATCCGTGTTTTATATTATTGGCTAAATTTAAAACACGGACATCCTTGTATATCCAATATTTCATATGTTGCTTCTGCTGCTTGATTCTGTGACGTTGATCATATAACCGTGTGAGACGAATGTACTATTATATATATGATATATAATAAATGTTGCTTACGTTATATATATATATATATTATAATAATAATAATAATGAAATGAAGCATGGCATGATTTCTATTTTTTAGAAAAATAGAAAAGAGGTGGAAAATGAGTGCATGGTTGCAAGCATGGGCTTTATTCGTAGTTTATTCATCTTGACTCACTATTCAAGCATGGTTGCAATTTTATATTGCAAAATTCCATGCTTGAATGAGTGGGGGTCAAGAGTTTCCATTCATTCTAGTCCCATTCTCAACACTTAGCCATTTTTCTTGAGTTGCTCACATGGTTGCTCTCTAGCTTTATCTTCTTCCTCAATTGCCATGGTTCAAGTTTCAACCCTCACATGAGATGTGAATCATGAAGCTTGAACACAAACTTGTGAGCTTTTAACATCCCCTACTTCACCATCACACAATAGATTAGCAATTTGATATGGAGTGTTGCCTTCACTAATGAAATTAGTGAAGGGTTAGCTTGAGCTTGTGGACTTCGGGTTGATCGTCTTTGGCATGAAGATCACGAAGGAGTTTCGTTCAACTTGAAGAGAAGCCTAGTAGAGTCGCGTGGACTTCAACCCGGAGCTATTGAAGAGAAGTACTCGAACTACAAAGGTTGTATGCTCATTTCTTCTCTTGAGTTAATCACATCATAAAGACTAACCCTAATAATCTAGTAATGATCTTGTTAGTCTAACTTAGCACCTAATAAGTTTTAAAATGTGGCATGCTTGATGCATCTAGAACCACATGGTGGCGTTAAGGTATACTTTCATGGTATCAGAGCTAAGCTAGAATGTTAGGGTAACTTATAGCGACGTTAGAAATCCGCCGTTTTTGTCGCGGAAAAACTGCCAATAAAAACAGTTTTGAAATTGATGTTTTGAGTTGTTTGCATACCCCGCGGGCTCACGGTTTGAACCGAGAAGCCGTGGGGTGGAGCGTGCGCACCCCGGGGGGGAACAAACGGCCGGGCCGACTCCCCAAGACAACTAAAAGGTGGTCTTGGCGGTGGGGACCCGAAACTGCCCCACCTTAGGCAGTTTCGGGTCTGCCTCACCCCCTAGACACCTCGTGGTGGCCTCGGGGGTGGGGTACCCCATCTAGGCCTCCCATTCGATAGTTAATTTTTTGATCTTCGCCCCTGCGAAGATTCAGGCGGGTTTCGAGTTCGTTTCGGCTCCCGGATTGGCTTAAAATGATCGGTTTTGGAACTTTAGCTCACTGGATTTTTCATGTCTTGGAAAAATTGGTTTAGTTTGCTAATTGCGTGCGGAATTCTAATGTTGGGGTTACTTTTTAAGCTTTGTGATGTGTGTGATACAATTATTAGAATCCGGATTAAGTAGTTTTATGAAAACTAGTTGGTATATTGTAAAGCTAGTCGTTTAGTCTCAATTTATCGATTGCCATGATGTTTTGATTCAGATCAAAATTCATATCAATTGCGTATTGTACGCGATCATTAAGCCGGGAATCTTGTTGAATTATCCGACAACCAATTGAAAAGAGTTTTCAATTTGAGACTAAAATGCATGTTTTATATGTTAGGCATGAAATCCGGAATATGAGATATTCCGGGTTTATGATGTCTAAGGATATTGCGGATTCTAATTATTATAGTTTTCTGTTTTATTTTCTGTGACTGTATGTGTAATATGTGGGGTATCCCATTCTCATTGTTATATGTCAACAAGTTTTTGGGATACACATATTTGCTTACGTTGATGATTTGTGATATCATGTGTTGCTGTTGATATGATTTATTGGATCGTCGTGAAAGAATGGCCGGGGGTTTTATATGAGATGAGGGTTTTTATTTTCATTCATGTAATATTCTTTTATTAGGGCAATTCCAGGTTGAGGATGTTGTCACTGTTGTATATTATTTACTTTTCCGCTTTAGGATAGACCCAAGGCGGGGAGAACAAGTAACCGGGTTCTAGATTCCAGTAGGAGACCATCTCAAGGAGTTGAGACCGGCTCTCCTAACACTAGAATTGGCAGGGTTACTTACCGCTCTCGTACGGGTCTAGAGATGTGTGTTTGGATATTCATCACCACTGTGGAATCCATGTTTTATATTATTGGCTAAATTTAAAACACGGACATCCTAGTATATCCAATATTTCATATATTGCTTCTGCTGCTTGATTCTGTGATGTTGATCATATAACTGTGTGAGACGAATGTACTATTATATATATGATATATAATAAACATTGCTTACGTTATATATAATAATAATAATAATAATAATAATAATAATAATAATAATAATAATAATAATAATAATAATGAAATGAAGCATAGCATGATTTCTATTTTTTAGAAAAATAGAAAAGAGGTGGAAAATGAGTGCATGGTTGCAAGCATGGGCTTTATTCGTAGTTTATTCATCTTGACTCACTATTCAAGCATGGTTGCAATTTTATATTGCAAAATTCTATGCTTGAATGAGTGGGGATCAAGAGTTGCCATTCATTCTAGTCTCATTCTCAACACTTGGCCATTTTTCTTGAGTTACTCCCATGGTTGCTCTCTAGCTTCATCTTCTTCCTCAATTGCCATGGTTCAAGTTTCAACCCTCACATGAGATGTGAATCATGAAGCTTGAACACAAACTTGTGAGCTTTTAACATCCCCTACTTCACCATCACACAATAGATTAGCAATTTGATATGGAGTGTTGCCTTCACTAATGAAATTAGTGAAGGGTTAGCTTGAGCTTGTGGACTTCGGATGGATCGTCTTTGGCGCGAAGATCATGAAGGAGGTTCGTTCAACTCGAAGAGAATCCTAGTAGAGTCGTATGGACTTCAACCCGGAGCTATTGAAGAGAAGGAATCGAACTACAAAGGTTGTATGCTCATTTCTTCTCTTGAGTTAATCACATCACAAAGACTAACCCTAATAATCTAGTAATGATCTTATTAGTCTAACTTAGCACCTAATAAGATTTAAAATGTGGCATGCTTGATGCATCTAGAACCTCATGGTGGTGTTAAGGTATACTTTCATGGTATCAGAGCCAAGATAGAATATTAGTGTAACTTGTAGCGACGTTAGAAATCCGTCATTTTTGTCGCGGAAAAACTGCCGATAAAAATAGTTTTGAAATTAATGTTTTGAGTTGTTTGCATACCCCGCGGGCTCACGGTTTGAACCGAGAAGCCGTGGGGTGGAGCGTGCGCACCCCGGGGGGACCAAACGGCCAGGCCCACTCCCCAAGACAACCAAAAGGTGGTCTTGGCGGTGGGGACCCGAAACTGCCCCACCTTAGGCAGTTTCGGGTCTGCCTCACCCCCTGGACACCTAGTGGTGGCCTTATGGGTGGGGTACTCCATCTAGGCCTCCCATTCGATAGTTAATTTTGTGATCTTCGCCCCCGCGAAGATTCGGGCGGGTTTCGAGTTCGTTTCGGCTCCCGGATTGGCTTAAAACGATCGGTTTTGGAACTTTAGCTCACTGGATTTTTCATGTCTTGGAAAAATTGGTTTAGTTTGCTAATTGCATGCGGAATTCTAATGTCGGGGTTACTTTATAAGCTTTGTGATGTGTATGATACAATTATTAGAATCCGGATTAATTAGTTTTACGAAAACAAGTTGGTATATTGTAAAGCTAGTCGTTTAGTCTCAATTTATCGATTGCCATGATGTTTTGATTCGGATCAAAATTCATATCAATTGCGTATTGTACGCGATCATTAAGCCGAGAATCTTGTTGAATTATCCGACAACCAATTGAAAAGAGTTTTCAATTTGAGACTAAAATGTAAGTTTTATATGTTAGGCATGAAATCCGGAATATGAGATATTCCGGATTTATGATGTCTAAGGATATTGCGGATTCTAATTATTATAGTTTTCTGTTTTATTTTCTGCGACCGTAAGTGTAATATGTGGGGTATCCCAATCTTATTGTTATATGTCAACAAGTTTTAGGGATACGCATATTTGCTTACTTTGATGATTTGTGATATCATGTGTTGCTGTTGATATGATTTATTGGATCGTTGTGAAAGTATAGCCGGGGGTTTTATGTGAGATGAAGGTTTTTATTTTCATTCATGTAAAATCTGTATGTAATATTCTTTTATTAGGGAAATTCCAGGTTGAGGATGTTGTCACTGTTGTATATTATTTACTTTTCCACATTAGGATAGACCCAAGACGGGGAGAATAAGTAACCGGGTTCTGGATTCCAGTAAGAGACCATCTTAAGGAGTTAAGACCGGCTCTCCTAACACTAGAATTGGCAGGGTTACTTGGCTCTCTCGTAGGGGTATAGAGATGTGTGTTTGGCTATTCATCACCACTGTGGAATCCGTGTTTTATATTATTGGCTAAATTTAAAACACGGACATCCTGGTATATCCAATATTTCATATGTTGCTTCTGCTGCTTGATTCTATGATGTTGATCATATAACTGTGTGAGACGAATGTACTATTATATATATGATATATAATAAACATTGCTTATGTTTTTCACCCTCGTTAGTCTAGCCCTCGCTCTTCCATTGTTAAGTAACCTAACGGTGCATGACGGGGCCCCGTGGCGACTGCGGATGGCATAAGCGTACGTTCTATTTTCGTTTCATTTTTCTGTAATGTTTAGGAAACATTAATTGATGGGACTCCATTAATGAGATTAATAAAAAGAAAGAAACCAAAAGATGTTGTGGAATCAAATTTTCAAAAAGGCCAGCTCTAGTTTTTTCTTTGCATAGTGGTACTTCTTGATGAATATCCAGCACCTCATTCGATGAGGAAAGAGCCGAGATCCCTTCACCGGGAGTGACCTCTTTAGCGAAACTAGCAAATGCTACAACAACACTCGGTTTTATTTTTTATAGCTTCTCCAGTTCCTTCTTTACATAGTGGTATTGCTGAATATCCTGCACCTCATTCGATGAGGAAAAAGCTGAGATCCCTTCACCGAGAGTGGCTTCTTTAGCGAAACTAGCAAAATCCTAAAAAACGCTCATTTTCAAAATCACTCGATTCTGCAACGATATCAAGTTCATTACGCAAAAGGTTTTCTTAAAAACCTGTCGTAGCCCTCCGTCATTTCAGATAAGTAGTATTTAGTATTTGTGCTATGTTTGTTGGCTTTCGTCAAGGCGTAGTGTGCGGTAGCTACTTACTGCTTATCTGTTGCATATGATGCGATTGGATTAGGGTAATCATACGACTTTGTTGCTTTCATCAATGGTTGTGCGGGTGGTTTAATTCAATCATGAAATGTACGGGCTGAACTTGACTAGCGGAATATGGTTTGTTGGCTTTCATCAAGGTCATAGGACACTTGGGGCAAAATATTATCTGGTATTTCAAGTGTTGAAATTTGCAACGAGATTGCATACATTCTATGAGATAGTTGGATCCCGATACCCACTGTGAGTAAGAGTTACTCCTGAGAGAGTTTTACACATCACAATTAACCGATCGAGTAGGTTTCTAGAAAGGTGTTAACGGGGTTACGCCCTTGGGAAAACGAGGTATATTTTAATTAGGTTCGTGCGAAAGCACGGGGAACCTCCCTCAAAATACCGACACTGGCCTGGCTAAAAGATTGGCGAACTTGTAGTGTGTAATTAATCCCGGCTAGTCTTACCTTTTAGGGTTTAAAGGAAGATTTGATAAAAACGGTGGGAGCCATCCTGATTAGATAAAAATAACCAATCTAATCTTGCAAAGAGCGCACGCAAAGTGATTATCCTTCTCTCTCTCTCTCTCTCTCTCCAGGTAGCGACCAATGAAATGCCTTAATTAAGATAATAATATGGATATTTTGACCGAACCTACTTATCATACTGGGCTAGGTTCCGCTCTACCTTATGATTGTCATAAGTTTGAGCAAGGAAGAGGGGAATATTCGGATTCCCACGTCACCCAAACGAAGAATAAGTATGTTGATGCATTGTCTTCGGGTGTGTTCGTAACCAAGAATTGTTTCTCAGTTACCTCTATGTCCTGAGTATTGGATACCGAATCAGGATTCCACACATGTAATTTATTACATGGGCTATAGACAGGTGGAGAATTGGGAAAGGGTGATTGTTCCCCGCCGAAAATGCCGAGACGCGATAAACATCTTGCCTGAATTTCGGGGCAGATGCTAATTGGTGCTATCCGTCCACCTCTCCGAAGATGCCAAGTTGATTTATGGCACCATGTATCGAAGGTTTAAACGAATGCGGCCGATGTAGCAGACTTCGTCAGATTCCCCCTCATTTAAAGGGTTTTTGATTGTGGGGACGCTCTTTCCTGCAGGCGCAAGTCCCTGCAGTTAATTACGCTACCGCGTCGCGGTAACAACTTTCTCCTTCTCTAGATGGTCACTTCGTGTCGTGTGTGTGTTTATTTTTTTTTTGGTTGCCCGTAGATTGTATACGGAGACTAATTTATGTTGTCGCCCGTAGGGCGTGGATTAGTCCAAATCCATAACTTCTTAGATTTGGGTTTGGGGTTGGGTTTAAGGATACGTTAGTCTCATTTAAGACTAAGATCAACTTAAACGTTTGTTAAGGATACGTTAGTCTAATTTTAGACTAAGATCAACTTAACGGGATCATTTAGATCCAACAAAAGAGCATTTGGACTCTATTGTTTAGTTTAGGGACATTGCGGTCGATTAGTTTAAGGACATTACGGTTCATTGTTAGTTTAAGGACATCTCGGTCCAAGGTTAAGGACATCATAGTCCGTGAGTTTAAAGACCTCACAGTCAAGGTTAAGGACATCATAGTCCGTGAGTTTAAAGACCTCACAGTCAAGGTTAAGGACGTCATAGTCCGTGAGTTTAAAGACCTCACAGTCAAGGTTAAGGTTAAGGACATCATAGTCCGTGAGCTTAAAGACCCCACAGTAAGGGTTAAGGACATCATAGTCCATGAGCTTAAGGACCACACAGTCCGTAAAGTGTTTGGTTGTCGGGACCCTTCACCTCTCTGAAGACGTTGAAGGATTACAACGACAAATATCAGAGGAGTAAAGAGATGTACCCTCGAACCGGCACGAGTTGGTTGAAAGATCTGTAGTCCAATTTGGGACTAAGATCTGTTAAAATATTCATGAGCAGATGGGCTCAATCAATATGAGTTGAGGACTTATGGCCAATCTTGGGCTAAGTCCAATAAATGTTTAACATTTTTATTCTGGGCTGTTGAGCCTTTATTTGGGCTTGGCCCTTTTAACAATGCTGAGCATTATATCTTGACAATTTTTTCGTCTTGTATTGAATGCTGAGCATTCATCAGAGCTCTGGCTTATTAAAGAACAATTTATGTTCTGTCAGTGCAACACGTGGCGCACCAGGCGCTTTGCTCCAGTTAAAGAGCAAGTGCGCTACTGCCAAGTAGCGCACATGTAAGGGATACGTGTCGCGCTCAACGCTTGGCGCCAGATGACGAGCGCATGATGCCAGTTTATGAGCGCTTAGCGCTAATCCATGAGCGCATTGCGCTTTCAGTTTAGTGGCGCACACGTGAGTGACACGCGGTGCGCTTGGCGCTGAGCGCCAGCCCATGAGCGCAGTGCTCTATTTCAGAAGTGCAAAGCGCAAGTTGTTAATTAGCGCATACGTGGTTGACACGTGACGCATTTGGCGCAGAGCGCCAGTCCAGAGAGCGCAGAAGCGCAGTTCAAGAGCGCAAGGTGCATTTCAAGAGCGCAAAGGGCATCTGATCAATTTTATGATATGGGAACAAATTTATGTTCTTTTAAAAGAGATTTTGTCTCAAGATCTAAGAACAACAGTTCTTATTTTGCAGGAGATATTTCCAATCCCTTATTTTGATGAAAGGCTTTGCCTTTATAGATCCATGATCTTTGAGGAGAATTATGTTCTTATTTTATTTTAGGATGAGATCTTTTGATCTCTTTATGAAAGACTTTTTGTCTTGTAGATCTATGATCTTTCTAAAGAAATGAATTTTTCTTTTTATGAGATGATTTCATCTCTGTGTTCATCATCCTTCATCTTTACCTTGAAGAAATATCTTCTTGCAAGAGCTTGCTCTTTATCTTTGAATTTCTCAAAGTTTATGGGGGGGGGGGGTTTCTCTATATCAGACTTGAAGTCTTGGGGCCTTTATATAGGGCAAGCTGATTTGTTGAATCAGTTAAAAAGATCTTTCTCTGATTGATTTGGGGATGTTTCCCCACCATTGGATCATTGATCCTAGGGCTTCTGTTTTACAGAAGACAATCTTCTTGTTTTTAACAAGATTGAAAAATCTTTCCATAACAGAGTTTAATTCTGATTAATTAATGATTTATCATTATTATTAGATCTTTTGATCTAACGGTGGGGATTTTTTTAATTCCAGCGCTAGCGCACCCGTGCTTTGCACGTGGTGCGCTGCTCGGAGCGTAGCACTCTTAGCGCTAGCGCACCTGTGTCTTACACGTGGTGCGCTGCTCGGAGCGCAGGGCACTTAGCGCTATCGCACCCGTGTTTGACACATGGTGCGCTGCTTAGAGCGCAGCGCACCTAGCGCTAGCGTACACATAGTGCGCTGCTTAGGGCGCAGCGTACTTGGCTCGGCATCTGAAGCGTCGTTTCAATTTTGAAATTTGAATTTCAAACAGAGCTTTGCTCTGATTGGGGGAAACAAATGCCCCCCACCGTTGCGCTCACGTGGTCCACATGTGAGTGCAGCGGTGACAGCATCTGCGCCCTTGGATCAACTCAGAAGTTGAAAAGGCATTTCAATGCCTGTAAATAGGACCTTTTGTCTTGTAGATGATTCTGTTCATCTTCTTTTCTGAGAATTTTTATTCTCCCATAGAGCATAGCTCTTCATTTTTAGAAATTTTCAAGAGTCAAAACTCTGTCAAAATTTAGGTAAAAATTAAATCTTTTAATAATCTAGGGTTTCACCCGTTAACAGAGTCTTGCTCTTCATAGATCTTTGATCTAAAGGAAACCCTTTTTAGGGTTTCATTACCATAGCTTTGCTCTCTTGAACCCATGAAGAACTCTTAAGAGTTTGTTCATAGATCTTGAAGATCTTAGAATTTTTAATTCATAAAATATTGATTTTAATTTTTCTGATGGATTCTCTTATCATCATTTTTTCAGAGCAAGGCTCTTGAGGAATTTTTATTCCTTCATGATCAGAGTTTGACAAGTGTCACTCTGTCACAGAGCATTCCTCTCAAAGGGAGATTTACTCCTCTGCCCAAGAGATATCTCATTTAATGAGAATCTTCTTGAGGATTTCCTCATTTAATTAACAGGCTCATCAAATGATGAAGCTATTTTATTAATTGATGAATTGTCATCTAGATTTTGTGGGCCCCCTTTGGTCCCTCTCTACTGCATTGCAGTGTGGTACAAATTCTAAAGTACCAAGTGTCAGAATTTAAATTAAATTATAACACTGACAGTTGACTTTTTTCCCTTTTCGCACAGGCGACATGTCTTTCGAAACTTCTTTTCCGTTCATCCGTTCAGAAGGCGGATTTCCTGAGGCGCCTGTAGACCGAGAGGTTCTTGCGCTGATCAGAGACCACGACCCGAAATACAAGAATCTTCACCTATGGGGTAGATGGTATGACCAAATTATCAGAGACCGCCGGAGCTTTTCTTGCACGACACCTTCAGAGCCTATCTCGGCGATCCCTTATGCAGATACACCCTGGGTGAACTATACTGTGGAGGTGGTGAATTGGACTTCGGAGGGTCTCCTTCAGCCTTCTATGGCTGCGATTCCTGTGCAGCCGGCGGCGGCTTTGGACACCTTAGGGCGGCGCATATGTCAGGGTGAGTCGCGCCCTTAGGGACAGACCTACAACATCGGGCTAACTCCCCATCATCTGGTCCGATACTTACAGTGGGCCCGATATATCTTATCGCCAAACAAATCACAGCTGCTGAAGCTTGGCTTATACCCTGCGGTCTACGCTTCCTTGTTCCAGTATTCTGCACCTCCCACATGGTGGATCAAGGCGTTTAGAGCAGTATAACATTCCGACCTATACCTTCCTCCTATTGGATAGAGAGGTCTCAATTTCCTTGGAAGAATTTGCCGAGGTTTCTGGTTTACCAGTTAGAGGGGAGCACTACGAGGAGCTGCTTCCTCCGGATGAATATGTTTTTGCCACCAAATCAGTGGTGATGAGTCTTACCCCAGAGAACACCATTCAGCACCAGTTCCCAAGTCTGAAAAAGGTGTTGAACATGTATGAGAGCCTCTTTCTTGAATCCGGAGGTCGGGGGGTCAGCTTTGCGGACTTCATTGCCTATTTTCTTCGCCAGAAATTTTGTCGCGACAAGGCGAAAAGTTTGCTAAACTTGATGATCCTTTCGGTTTTGGCTTGGACCATCGGCCAATACTGGAAGCCGATCAAAAGGGTTTCTTTCTTCCCGACGTCGCGATCGTCCCCCTATCAGAAATTGCCGCTTCGGGCATTGATAAAGAAGCGTTCTTTCTCGGGTTTCTCAGTTTATGGTTAAGCTAGTTCGCGCTTCCTATGCACCCTCGTTACATGAGGCCTTCTGTCTTCTACCCCGCGCATCGCCTGGTTGCCGGAATACAAGTGGCCATCGGGATTGCCGTGTTAGCCCACCTATATCATGGCCTCGGCCTAGCAGCGGATACCACTGAACCAGGGGTGCATCTTGCCAACTTCCCAATGCATTACTTCACTTCATGGATGGAGCTGCACGTGCCTGGGGTCTTCGGTATCCACAAAATACCTTTTTACGACAGATGCAGGTTCCCTCGGATAATGCGGCTGGTTGATGCCTCCATCGTGAGTCCGTCACCGCGGGAAGCTAGGGGCTTGCTCTTTCGTCCGCTCACAGTTGGAGATGGTATGTCTTTCACAGAAAAAGTCTTGACCATCGGCCAGGAAACTTCAAAAGCGGCGCTGCCATTGCAAGACATCTTTAAAGACGGGGCCTCTTTGTTGAAAGCCCGGGAGATTCTTCATTTGTACTCCATCAGGCCGGGCTTTCTCGTATTCAGGCAAAATGATGCGGCATTATTCATGAGATACAACCCACATCGTTTCGCCGAGTAGCTGAGTTATAATCAGGGCGTCCCACGTGAGGCCTTTTTGGCAGAACCTGCTGCTACCGAAAAGAGAATGCGGAGTGCACTGCATCATTTTATGCGCCTGAACACATGGTCTCACTTCTTTATCAGCGAACCGAGCTGTGTCCCGAAGGCCCTTAATATACACGCGGCCTGGTACCAACATTCAATGGGCGCCGTTATTAGGGAGGAGAAGCGACTGCTGCTCGATCGCAAAGGTGCACCCCCTGCTGGTGATCAAAATGTCCCTATGAAGTGACGGACCATTGTCCCGCCTCCCTTAAGAGAAGCTGCCGCGATTGAGGTCCCGCATGACAGGCCCGAGCTACCGAAACCCCGGGCTCCTTTAGAAAAGGTGACTGTAGCTTCCCCCGATTCTGGCATGGGTTCAGATATTGGGACTCGTCGCCCCAAGGTGCCCGCTAAACGTAACTTGTGCTTGCAGCGACCGGAGCTCGCTCGCAGAGGAGGAAGAAGAAGTCGATCTTCTCTGCCGACGTTGTATTTGGTCAGGAGCCTCATGCTCCTTATAGTGAGGACTTGGGCGAATATGGGACCAATGAGGGTCTATTCATAGCGCCGGAAGATATTGATCTGGAGGCTGCTATTGCAGCTTCTGTACGATCGGCAAGCCACAAAGCGGGACCGGCCATCCTCGCGCAATCAAGTAAACATCAGTCGTATATTCTGTTATTGCATTATATTTTTATTATCATGTTTTGACTGACACTTTTCCTTCTTTAACAGGCATTTCCACTGAAGAGGCTCTAGCGGCTTCCCTCAAGACTTTCGAGGAGGAGGAGAGGATTCACGCTTCGCTGGGAATTGGTATATCTCGGCTCATTGCATCTTCATTCTCCTTTCTTATGGACAATCTGACCCCCTCCTTATCTTATCACAGGGACTTCAATGCCAATCCCGCAAGGTGATGCGGAAATGCTTCCAGGGCCATCCATCGAAGTCCCGGCCTCCTCAGCACTGCCGAAAGAGGCCTTACTCAAACGACCGATGACGGATGCCATAACGGCTCCAGAGGTAACCCTTGGCGCGGACGATGACGTCCTATTGATGGAGGCTTCCAGGAGATCCGCTCTCACGGCCCGAGCAGAAAGGAAGCGTAGAATGCGCGCGGCAAGGGAGCGTAGTGCCACCTTGGCCGCGGGTGCAGGTTCAAGCGCCGTTACCCCTGCCCCTACTCCTTCAGAGGATATTTCGGCTGCCTTATCCATCGCTCACAGACAGGCAGCACGTGCTGCTCGGGAAGTAATCGAAAAACCGACTCAAGGTAACGTGACATTGGTTTCTTTTGTCAAAGTTTTAACTTTCAGGTTCTCATATATCATATTTTGTAGGGCCAAGTCTTGTCGAAGAAGTGGCGGCAACCACCAAGCCTGAGGTAGCGGCAGGTGAGATAGCCACGATCGCCGAGCCCGAGGTAGCGGTAGGTGAAATAGCTGCAATCGCCGAGCCCGAGGTAGCGGTAGGTGAGATAGCTACAGTCACCGAGCCCGAGGTAGCGGTGGGTGAGATAGCTACAGTCACCGAGACCGAGGTAGCCACTCTTTCACAAGAGTCGGGCACTGCTCCAATCGTCGCTCTTTCCCCTTGCGGCTCCTTGCCGTTGCCGGGCACTGCGAGTGTCATGACGATTCTCATGGAATCGGGGGATGAGGCTACGGGTGGCTAGACTATTCCGATGGAGGAGGGTGAAGCATTTGCTGCCTCCAGTGACGTCCTTGTCGCGGTCTCGACCGGCGACTCACCAGGTAGATTTTGGGTCATTACTTTCCCCTTTATTCTGCAATCCCTTTTAATTTCTTTTTGACAGCGTTTCTCTTATTTCTAATACAGGTGTGATGAGCGTTGGGGTTGTGCCACCCGAGAAAGCATCTCCAGTTCCTGCTTTAACGGCGCCTGCTCCTCTATCTTCTCTCGTACCATCTCAAATGCTGGAAGGTGCGGATTTGTGACCCATCAGTTTCATTGCAGGTTGTATACTTTATGTACTAACGTTGCATTACTGCGTCCTTGCAGGAGTCCTTTTTGATCACCTGTATCAAGTGCTACACCCACACTTCTCTTTCCAGTCAGAGATTGCCTCATCTAGTGGCGCTGGTGAGTACAGCCTTTAGTTAATGTCTCTTCTTTTAAGGGCAGCCAAATCATTTCTAATTCTTCTTTGTTTTGATTGCAGCACTATAGATCGAAGGAGGAGACGAAAGAACAGTTGCGCCACTGGTACTCCCGGCCTTGCCACCTGCTGCAGCCGGTATAGTAAACTCCATTGTTCATGAACCTTCTCTGTTTCTTGAACCGTCATTTGACTGTGATTTGTTTTGCAGCGGTGATACCGACTTCAGCTTCGTTCGAATCTCGAGTCGTAATGCCAGCAGGCCCCTTTTCTCGGCGTTCATCTTCCAAAGGCGCTGTGAATAGTCTGCGCATGTTGAGCGACTACATCGAGGAGTTTGACGTGGAGGCTTTCACATTCGCTGCAGATTTTGCTGCGGAGGTTAATCCTATGATGGAGACGCTCGTGAACTTTCATAGTGAGGGAGTCATTGAGTCTTGGGTTAATCACTGCAGGGAAGATGAGGTCTGTCTGCATGAGCTCGAATTCGGACATCCTGCTCCTGAGGTCCTGGCTGTGAACTCTCAACGGGCTGTGTGGGTTGAGCAGAGCACTCCCTACTTCCGCCATCTTGAACAAGAAGCGGCCTTAAAACGAAAGGAGTGCGAAGAGACTTCAAGCGAGTCTGCCCGGCTGCACATTCAGGTTGATGCAAATGCTGCACAGTTGAAAGCTATTTTTGAAGGCCTTCTGCGATGCATCTCTGATGGGCTAACACTGAGGCAGAAGCTCGACATCGTCGAGCGGGATGCACAGAATCATGGGGCAACTCAGCGGGCCGTCCAAGAGCAACTTTCGTCCTACTTGCAGCAACGAGCTCAGGTCGAACCAGAGTTGGCCGCGGCTGCTGATCGAGAAAAAGGGCTGAGGGAAGTGCGTGAGCGGCTGATTGGACTATTGAAAGCGCTTCCCTCTCAATAATTGTTTTTGTACCATTTGTAATTTTGAATAAAATGTATCCATTTTTTTATTCTTTCATCAGATGTATTCTGTACTGTAACATTTCGAAATAATAAAAATATTATTTTTTGGGAAATTTATAATTTAATATTATTTTATTGAATATTTTAATAATTCAGTATAATTAAATACAAATAAATAGGGAAAATTTTTGGAAAATTATGGAAAATTCTAAAATAGGGTAAATTAGAGAATTATGCCATTTCTAAGTTTAATTGATTAGTTATATGCTAAATTAGTGCTAATCGCGATTAATAATCGCTAATCGGTTTTTTAGCAATTTGTGCAAAACATGCACATATCATTCTTCTTACACTTGTGCATTTTCTACCATGGTTTCTCACTTGGGTTTACTATTTGAGTGAGAAAGAATTTAGAGAAAAGAAAAGAAATGGAAAAGGGGTTTATATTAAAGAAATTAGTAGTTGGTGAAAGAGAGAGAGAGAGGTATGGGCTTCTTTGACTATAGACTTAGCCATTTTCCCTTCAACCTCTACTCATTTTTCTCCCTCTCCCTCTTGTTGCTGCTGCTACTCCTGCTCCTCACCTCCCTCCCCTCTTCAACTCCTCAAATTATCTCTAAAACAACTCCAAAACCCCACTCTCATTTCATTAAAAGTGTGCACAAGCTCAAGATCTACACATTGGACCAAGAAAGCAAGGATTTTGGCCACTAGGGGCAACTCAAGAAAATTCTTGAGTTGCCAAATGAGGTATTTTCTGGATCATTAGCTTGGTTTATGCATTACTGATACCCCATGTTTAGTTTAGAAACGATATTGTTGATTTTGTGGAGTTAAGGAAAACCTAGTTAGGGTTTGAGGAAATTATGAGTTGTAATGTGAAATTGAGCTCAGTAGAGGCTACACCAACACCCTAGTGCATGAATTGAGACCCCAACCTGAGAGTTGAAACCAGAATACGGATTTATGGATACGATATCGGAGAATTTGTGAAATCTGTGATGTTTACTTTGAATCTGCTTTCACCCGAGACACCTGAAAATTATATTGATTGGACAGTGACATGTGCAGGTACCCTAGAACTACCACACAAAGCCCTAGCCCCCACTTCCTTTTCCAGGACACAGATTTAATCTGTTTGGCCGCAATTTGCGGCCTGGGTCCCACCATTTTGTCTCGTGTTTGTTCTGTAGCTCCTACATGTATATTTTAGACCCCTGGTATATATAGATTTGTCTAATTTGACCTAGGGTGAAATCTGGAGCCTATCTCCTTAGTTGCTGTTTGGATTCGTGTTTCCGTATTCCGTATTTCTAATTCTGGAATTGTGTATCCGTGTTTTACCTCGACTATTTAGCGTTTATACGACGATGTCGAGGATTTGTTGATGGTTTTGAAGGCGTGCCCATAGGTTCTAACCTATAGGCCCCTTATCGTATCGTTTTGGGTTTCGTGTGCCGTGTTAGCTTTGATTTGGTTTTAATACGCAGATACGATACTTTGATGTGTAGGTACCCCATGAAGACTTCGGGACGACAAGCAAGCGCGTGGCGACGTCCATAAATAAAGACGCAAGGTGAGTAGATTATATCTACAGGGGGAAGTCGGGTGGATGGCATATAGCACCCCCGCAGTCCGTAGTTGTTATATTATATATATGATAGTTAGGTGTATTATGGATAGTGTAGGGTTAGAAGTGACTAGTGTAGTTCATAGTCGCGAACCCTAGAGTAGATTTACACCTACACGCACACCCTTGCATATTCCTTTTATTTACACTGTGTTGATAATGATAATGGATGACATTGGAGATGATTCGATGGTTTGGGCATTGTGCCATGAGATCGGTGATTTGATATGATTCGTATTTGGGATACGACATGTGATTCTTGCGGGCTTTGGATGTGTGTTTACTCTCGCATTCATACTTTATAAATGGTATCGATTTGTACTAGACTTAGATCAGTACCCCAGATTATGTGTTATGATGATAATGATACCTGATATCTGATGAAAGGAATGTGATATTGACCCGTACCCTGCTATTGGGATGCCGTACGACGATTTACCGTACGAGCCTATATTGATGATAGATCCGCACTCATGACTCGAGGATGTCTTACGATATATTGTATCATACGCGATATTATTGAGGCGGGATCACCGACTATTATATCTATATATATCGACTCAGATTTAGGTGGTTTCCATACCTCTCCCGATTGACTTGATACTTAGATCTGTAGTTTGCATAGTAGATTCTTCACTGTGGTGTTGATTATCTGATTTCCGCATATTCATGCTATTCGCATTGCTTGCATATGTTTATTGCTATATTATTATCATGCTGTTAGGACACCAGCACCATTATCGATGATGCGTATGTTCCACGTACACTATTTGCCGGCTCACACACTTCATCATCGATAATTGCCATGCCACTACACTGTAGTATTGTTGCATTCATGATATGATTCTTGCATGGCATATTGTACACTTATACCTGTACACAAACATAGATGATTCTGACTTGATTAGGGATTTGGGAACCGCAAGATATTCTTCAAAACTGATTCGTTTTAAAAGAGCGATTTCCCTCGACATGTGCACATTATTATTCCATGTTGCATGACTTCTGATATGCTTACCTTTCTTTACATATCGCATACATCATGTTTTGATTATACGCATTAAGATATGTTGTTTCCATGATATTTCTGGATTTGGGAACCGTGGGTATTTCAAAAGAGAATATATAATTGTTTTAAAAACCCGGTTACCCTTGATATGATATTTCAGTGCATCCACCATGTGTTTTCTCGGTGCTGAGAGCGACATGTGAAACCCGATTCGAGGAGGCGGATGAGGCCGATTGCGGGTACATGGTGGACCCGGTATGGTATCCCGGGACGAGAACGGTTTCGCTGTGTAGTAGACGGTGAGCCTGGCAGAGGGACTACTACCTACCGGTGATTGGTTGGACCTGGCGGTTATCCAGAGGATACTGACCAGAGTCGATAGATGGATATGGGCGTACTGCCGGGGCCGAGGGCCGATTCCGCAGACATAGCCCGTGGGCTGATCCGGACTGACGGAGCCCGATAGATGAGGATTTACGTGTCGATGCTAGGCATGGGTTTCATGACGATTTCCATGATTTTGATTATATCCTCATATTTGCATGCATGACGTTTATTGTCATTGGGTGACGGGTGGACGGGTTCCACGTTTATTGTCATTGGGTGACGGGTGGACGGGTTCCACGTTTATACAGACATTGATTACATACAGACCTTGACTACATTGATCATGATTCATTTGTATATATAACAGGATACGAGGGCGCTGTTATATATACCCTTACACCAATATTAGTGGAATGGGACGCTAATATATGTGTATTGATATCCATTTGATACTTCATCATGTTTACTTCATGCAGACATACCTTACATTTATGACATGTTATTATCTGAGGCACTGGCACGAGTACTTGGCACTACCTACATGATTAGATGTTACACTGCCACATTTTCATGCTTCAGACTTACTCTTGAGGGTTATATTATATACTGATTGTATTGACTTAGGATTATGTCTTGCATTCGATTTCTGCTTGTAGATATTTTCTATTCACGAGTTGGCAACTCACCCCCGTTGTGTCACAGTTCTTGCAGGGCTTGCCGTACAGGTTCCATAGCGGCACTTCTGGCACACTGCTTTCTTTTGCGGGTGATTTTCTTGGTAGGTGGGTTCTTTGTATCAGAACCGCCGTTGTACATGTATTATTCATTGTATCTAGAAATTCCATCAACCAAAACTTGTTTATTGTTTCAGACTCAGACACTAGTGATGTATTATTTCGACCTTAGAGTCGCGCTTAGTAGTGTTACGGTTTTCATGCTTATCTGGGTTTCTTTTGAATTTTGATCCTCGCCATTCGGCGTTGTATAGTTTATTGCTTGTTGTTTATTTATCCTTAAAATGGTTTTAGATTTCTGGGCTTTTGGCTTACTTGGATCAGATGGAGTCCTATAGACTTCATATGGTTTAAGGGCCAGTCACGTGCTCTTTTGGGTCGTGACATGTACCCAATTGAATTTATGAATAAAAGATACATTTCTTTCGCAATGTTTTGTGTCATCTCTTCGCTTTTTTCTTTTCTTTGTTGTCAGCATGTCACTTTAGTAAGCATAGCCTGCAGATGATAGAATCATTCCGTCTTGAACTCTTTGAGAGGTAGCGATGGCTTAGGAAACGAGTTAAGATCTGCTGCCTAAGGCTTTTCAACTTTATGAGCCGTGAGGGTATCATAAAGACTTTTCTCCCTACGAGTCGAGAGGATCTCGTAGGTGTATTTTCTCCTTAGGAATCGTGAGGATTCCTAAGTGCTTTTTCTCTTATAAGTCGTAAGGATTTTACAAGAGAGTTTTCTTCCTTACGGGTCGAGAGGACCCGTAAGTGATTGATGGTGTTGCCATTATCCGCTTTTCACGGAGTCAGGAGTTTCTCTGGGCGTTTCCCATGGGGGCAAGATTGACTTTATCCATGTTCCACGGGACCAGGATTTGCTCTGGATGTTTCCCACGGGGTCATAGCCATGTTCTGCGAGGACCAGTGTCACGACCCGAAAGAGCACGTGACTGGCCCTTGAACCATATGAAGTCTATAGGACCCCATCTGATCCAAGTAAGCCAAAAGCCCAGCAATCTAAAACCATTTAAAGAGTAAATAAGGAAAACTGTTTTTGAAAAGTAAGGAAATCATGTTTGGAAATCAAAGTTTTTAAATAACTAAGCCGAATATGCATTTTTTAAAAATGTGTAACCTTTCCTGAAAATTTCGGCAGAGTTTCCTTTGTAAAAACTGGCCCCGAACGGGGTACAACAAGAATAATATATATGAAATGATAAAATGCATCCCCAAGCGGGAGCTAGCTCTTCGTCAATCGACGGTCACAACCACGCAAGCAATAAAAATATACAACGCCAAAGGCGAGGATCAAATCCAAAAAGAACTCAAAACAGCCAGAAAACCGCAATACTACTAGCGCGACTCTAAGGTCGAAATAAAACAACACTGTTTTCTAAGTCTGAAACAATAAACAAGTTTTGGTTGATGGAAATTCTAGATACAATAAATGATACATGAACAATGGCGGTTCTGATACAAAAGAACCCACCTATCCAAGCAAGTCACCCATAAGGAAGCAGTGTGCCAGAAATGCCGCTATGGAATCTGTACGGCAAAAACCTGCAAGGACTGGGGCACAACGGGGGTGAGTTGCCAACTCGTGAATAGAAAATATCTACAAGCAGAGATTGAATGCATGACCCATCCTAGGTCAATACGATCAGATATAAATAAACCTCAATATGAATAAAGCTGAAGCATGCTAAACTGGCAATGTAATCTCTACATGAGTGTAATGCCAAGTGCTCGTGCTAGTGCCTCAGGTAATAGCATGTCATGAATATGAGGTATGATCAATGTAATCAAATCTGCACACACGTGGATCCCGTCCACTCGTCACCCAATGACAATAACCATCATGCAAGTAAATATCATGAAACCTGTGCATGGAAATATGAGGATATAACCCACCCGTGTCCCTCGCGACACGTCAAAATCATGGAACCGGAGTGCCCAGCATCGGCACTCGAAAACATCATGAAAACTGTGCCCAGCATCGGCACATAAATCCTCATATATCGGGCTCCGTCAGTCCGGATCGGCCCGCGGGCTCTGTCTGCGGTATCGGCCCTCGGCCCCGGCAGGACGCCCAAATCTATCCATCGACTCTGGTCAGTATCCTCCGGATAACCGCCAGGTCCAACCAATCACCGGTAGGTACTCGCCCGCCTCCAGGCTCAATCGGCAAAGCTCATCGATCATCTTGCCGAGGGGAACCATACCGGGTCCACCATGTACCCGCAATCGGCTCATCCACTCCTCGATTCGGGTTTCACATGTCGCTCTCAGCACCGAGAAAACACATGGTGGACGCACTGAAATATCATATCAAGGGTAACCGGGTTTTTAAAGCAATGACATATTCTCTTTTGAAACACTCTCGGTTCCCAAATCCAGAAATATCATAGAAACAACATATCTTAATGCGTATAATCAAAAGCATGAAGTATGCGACATGTAAAGGAAGGTATGCCTATCATCATGTCATGCAAGGATCATATACTGAATGCAATAGTACTACAGTGTAGTGACATGGCAATTATCGATGATGAGTGTGTGAGCCGGCAACAAGTGTACGTGGAACATATGCATCATCGATAATGGTGCTGGTGTCCTAGCAGCATGACTGAAATATAACCACAGTACAAGCGATGCAATGCAAATAGCATGAATATGCGGAATCGAATAATCAACGCAAAAGTAAAGAATCTACACCAATCTGTACAAGTCATGTAGGGGTGCCATTTGAAATAAGACGAATCAGGGCTTTTGGAAAAACAAGGGCTACGGTGTTTTAAGAAAAGATACATCATTTGAAAATATCCGTATGACCCTTCTGCCTATCTTTAAAATATCCCCGATTCGTTAGTTGGAATAGGTATGACTCGGTCCAGTCTAATGTCTACTAAGTAATCTAGACAGGAGGGGTAAGAAACCACCTAATCTGAGTCAATATATATAGATATGATAGTCGGTGATCCCGCCTCAATAACATATCGTAAGATATTCTCGAGTCATGAGTGCGGATCTATCATCAATATCGGCTCGTACGGTAGATCGTCGTACGGCATCCCAATAGCTGGGTAGGGGTCAATATCACAGTACCTCATCACATATCAGGTATCACTATCATCAGATCGCATAATCTGGGGTACTACTCTAAGTCTAGTACAAATCGATACCATCTATAAAAATATGAATGCGGGTAAAGCACATGTCCAAAGGCCCGCTAAAACTATCATATCGCACCTCGAAGACAAGCTATGTCACATCGCCGATCTCACGGCCTCACATCAAGTATCATCTCAAACCACGTATCATCCTCAAATCCCGTATATAAACACATAGTCCCATACCCATGTGTAGATATACGCACCATCATATGCACTCTAATAAATAAAAGAATGAATGCAAGTATGTGTGTAAATGTATGTGTGAGTGCAACCACTACTCTATGGTTCGCACTATACTAAACCAATATATTCTTATCATCAAAATATCATTATTACCATCAATAACCCTAAACAACACATAATAAATATTCGTGTGTATACGTATTCGTATACATCACCACGGACTGCGGGGGTGCTATACGCCATCCACCCGACTTCTCCCGGTAGATATAAATCTACTCACCTTGCTTCTCGTGTGCCAAAGCCGATGTCGCTATCTTCACCTCCTTTGCCTCAACATCACGCGGGGTACCTACAAGTATATCACAATGCTAAAGCACATGAAAATCACATCGGAAACCAAAATAGCACACGCTACCCGCATAGGTAAAAACCTATCGACTCGCATGTATACACAATCAAAATCCACTTGTCGTTGATGTCTAAACGCCACCCGACAGGAATGAATCACCAAATACCAAAATCCATGCTAAAACAAGTCCCAAATTATACACCAACATAGGAAAATCAACCCAGATTTCACCCTAGATGGAATC
This sequence comes from Agapanthus africanus, assembly GCA_030015575.1. Classification (NCBI taxonomy): domain Eukaryota; kingdom Viridiplantae; phylum Streptophyta; class Magnoliopsida; order Asparagales; family Amaryllidaceae; genus Agapanthus; species Agapanthus africanus. The sequence goes on along the minus strand of CM057347.1, from coordinate 548,895,538 downwards.
GGTCAAAACTAGACATACTCAGGGTCAAAACTAGAGGAAATGGGGGCATGCACAGAAAACGAGGCAATTCCTTAAAATACCTTATTTTAGAATTTTCCAAAATTTTTCCCCATTTATCTGTATTTAATTATACCAGAATATTAAAATATTCATTAAAATAATATTAAATTATAAAATTTCCAAAAAATCATATTTTATTATTTTGAAGACGTTACAACCAGGCTCCGCTCTGGACGTTTCCCATAGGGTCAGGATTGACATAAGTCGCGTTCCACGTGACCAGGAATTTTCTCTGGATGCTTCCCACGGGGTCATAGCCATGTTCTGCGAGGACCAGGCTCTGCTCTGGATGCTTCCCACGGGGTCATAGCCGTGTTCTGCGAGGACCAGGATCCGCTCTGGACGTTCCCACGGGGTCAGGATTGACATAAACTACGTTCAACGTGGCCAGGAATTTTGCTCTGGATTCTTCCCACGGGGTCATAGCCGTGTTCTGCGAGGACCAGGCTCCGCTGTGGATGCTTCCCACGGGGTCATAGCCGTGTTTTGCGAGGACCGGGATCCGCTCTGGACGTTTCCCACGGGGTCAGGATTGACATAAGCCGCGTTCCATGTGACCAGGAATTTTGCTCTGGATGCTTCCCACGGGGTCATAGCCGTGTTCTGCGAGGACCAGGCTCCGCTCTGGATGCTTTCCACGGGGTCATAGCCGTGTTCTGCGAAGGATCCGCTCTAGACGTTTCCCACGGGGTCAGGATTTACATAAGCCGCGTTCCACGTGACCAGGAATTTTGCTCTGGATGCTTCCCACGGGGTCATAGCCGTGTTCTGCGAGGACCAGGCTCCACTCTGGATGCTTCCCACGGGGTCATAGCCGTGTTCTGCGAGGACCAGGATCCGCTCTGGATGTTTCCCACAGGGCCAGGATTGACATAAGCCGCGTTCAACATGACCAGGAATTTTGCTCTGGATGCTTCCCACGGGGTCATAGCCGTGTTCTGCGAGGACCAGGCTCTGCTCTGGATGCTTCCTACGGGGTCATAGCCGTGTTCTGTGAGGACCAGGATCCGCTCTGGAAGTTTCCCACGAGGTCGGGATTGACATAAGCCTCGTTCAACGTGACCAGGAATTTTGCTCTGGATGCTTCCCACGGGGTCATAGCCGTGTTCTGCGAGGACAGGCTCCGCTCTGGATGCTTCCCACGGGGTCATAGCCGTGTTCTGCGAGGACCAGGATCCGCTCTGGACGTTTCCCATGGGGTCAGGATTGACATAAGCCGCGTTCCACGTGACCAGGAATTTTGCTCTGGATGCATACCAAGGGGTCATAACCGTGTTCTGCGAGGACCAGGCTCCGCTCTGGATGCTTCCCACGGGGTCATAGCCGTGTTCTGCGAGGACCAGGATCCGCTCTGGATGTTTCCCACGGGGTTATGATTGACATAAGCCGTGTTCAACGTGACCAGGAATTTTGCTCTGGATGCTACCCACGGGGTCATAATCGTGTTCTGCGAGGACCAGGCTCCACTCTGGATGCTTCCTATGGGGTCATAGTCGTTTTCTGCGAGGACCAGGATCCGCTCTGGACGTTTCCCACGGGGTCAGGATTGACATAAGTCACGTTTAACGTGACCAGGAATTTTTCTCTGGATTCTTCCCACGGGGTCATAGCCGTGTTCTGCGAGCACTAGGCTCTGCTCTGGATGCTTCCTACGGGGTCATAGCCGTATTCTGCGAGGACCAGGATTCGCTCTGGACGTTTCCCACGGGGTCGGGATTAACATAAGCCGCGTTCAACGTGACCAGGAATTTTGCTATGGATGCTTCCCACGGGGTCATAGCCGTGTTCTGCGAGGACCAGGCTCCGCTCTGGATGCTTCCCACGGGGTCATAGCCGTGTTCTGCGAGGACCAGGATCCGCTCTGGACGTTTCCCACGGGGTCAGGATTGACATAAGCCGCGTTCCACGTGACCAGGAATTTTACTCTGGATGCTTCCCACGGGGTCATAGCCGTGTTCTGCGAGGACCGGGCTCTGCTCTGGATGCTTCCCACGGGGTCATAGCCGTGTTCTGCGAGGACCAGGATCCGCTCTGGACGTTTCCCACGGGGTCAGGATTGACATAAGCCGCGTTCAACGTAACCAAGAATTTTGCTCTGGATGCTTCCTACGGGGTCATAGCCGTGTTCTGCGAGGACCAGGCTCCGCTCTGGATGCTTCCCACGGGGTCAGGATTGACATAAGCCGCGTTCCACGTAACCAGGAAGGGTTGACTTTATCCGCATTTCACGGAGTCGGTGTTTGACTCTCGGTCATCTGTGCTCCACCGAGTCATGGAACTGGGAATTGCCGCGGTTCCGCTTTACTTGATGTTGCATCTGTTGTAATAAGACGAATGTTGAGATGATCTCCAGGCTATCTGTGAATAGTTGAGATTTGGCTTCTTCTTCTGATAGAGTCTGGGGAGGGAAGGTGTGATTCCCTCTTTGTTTGCGCCCCTGGATTGTATACAGGGATTGACGTGATATCACCTGTAGGGCATAAATTTTTTTTATTTCTTTCCGCGATGCTCTATCATTTCAGCTTTTATTTCGTGAAGGTCGCGATTGCCCAATCATTTCGGCTATTTTTCGCGGTGCCCAATCATTTCGGCTATTTGTTTTATTTTTACTCGCTGCTTTTTATTGCGAGTTGCCCAATCATTTCGGCTATTTTTCATGCATATATTTTTACTTGCTGCTTTTTATTTGCAAGTTGCCCCATCATTTCGGCTATTTCGTATGCATGTGTGGCTTGCTGGCTTTTCTCTGCAAGCTTGGAATTAGACACCAATTTCGGCATCAGCATCGCTGCAACTGGGATATTGCCAGGAGAGAATTATCATTTGCCTCTGTCGATGTCGAACAAAGGTGGCTTAGCAAATAGGGTTAAGATCCTGTCGACTAAGACTTTTGACTTCATGAGCCATAAGGGTCTCATAAGAGTATTTCTCCCTGCAAGTCAAGAGGATCTCGTAGGTGCATTTTCTCCTTAGGGATCATGAGGATTCCTAAGTGTATTGTCTCTTATAAGTCGTAAGGATCTTACAGGAGCGCTTTCTCCTTATAAGTCGAGAGGACTTACAAGGGCTGTTTACCGTATAGACATATCCCTAGTCACGGATGGGACTTTATTAGGGAAATGTTTATTCGCGCCCGTGGATTGTATACAAGGGTCAGCATTGAGCCGCTTGTTGGGCAACATTGGAGGTTGTGGTGGCTGCTTAAGAACAGGTTCAGATCCCTTTAGCTTAAGACTTTTGAATCTTATAAGCCGTGAGGGTCTCATAAGAGGGTTCTCCTAACGAGTCGTGAGGATCTCGTAAGTGTAATTTCTCCTTAGAAATCGTAGGGATCCCTAAGTGTGTTTCTCCCTTGTGAGTCGTAAGGATCTTACGCAGGTGGTTTTTCCTCACAAGGTCGAGAGGACCTTGCAAGTGTCTTTTAACGAGGTTGCGCCTTTTCGGGTTTTAACAAAAACTCGCCAGTAACCCTGCTGTTTTTACTCACGGCGCCCTTTCGGGTTTTCATCCGTACCCATTTTGCTTATGGATATACCATTTTCTTTTTCTTTCTTTTTTTATTCTTATTATTTTTTTTTGTCAGCCTCGGGATGCTGCAGTCCACAGTAGTTTATCGACGCCTCAGTCAACCGCCAGTTTTAGGACATAGTGTGTTGGAGAAAGTGCCCTCAGAATCAATTATTGGATCACAGGCACGTGATTGCAATGATTGAGGGAGGACCTATGCCGGTAGGACAGTCTTACTCAAGATGATAGTATGTTATCTGGTTTATCTTTATCATCGTGTACTGCTTTAGGTGACCTTACATGTCACTATTGCGCGTTGATAGAGCCCTTAGGATTCTTGCTTGACGGCTAGCAATATGATGGCGATCATATACGTGGGAGCTGGGGTCTACAAGCACATCCTTAAAAGGTCCTTAGTCGTGGGAGTTTTCGAGACAGGGCATCAATACTCCAGAGTAGGCTAGTGTATACAGTCGAGACCCCGACGAGGGGCGGTGGCCGGTCTCACAAGCCACTGGTGTCAGTTGGTTCACCTAAGATGTATACAGGTGCTCATTGGGTTATGAGTGCACCGGACAGGACTCGTCGGGAACATGCTAGTTGGTTTTATACCAGACGTCAGATAGCAGTTCCCTGGTGACATGTGTACAGGTTAGTTCATCGACCTGAGATCGTCATTTGTCTCGTGTGAGTTCCCACTGTACTTTGATTACTACCCTACCACGGCTCAAAGGAGTCGTGCAAAAAGGTTTTAGTTGGGTACAGTCCCGAGCCACATGGAGGCAGTGAGCGGATCTGCAGGGGTTCGTCTCTCTCGGTATTGGGGGTGAGGTCGCACTGTGTCTAGGAGAGCCATTACACGAAGTCCTTGGCCAAGGCAGGAGATTTACTGGTAGGTATTCCAGTTGTATCTCAGGGTGTTCTGGACTACACTCCGACACGACTTGTACCGCTTTTGGGGGTCTGACTTTTACCAACCCCGTAGGCCCGCCATGCGATGCTCATAGACGAACGGACCGGACTGTACGGATATTGTCACTGACAGGATCAGTAGGGTGTCAGGATGAGTTCGCTCATCGACGTCCCTTTTGGTCAATACCTGGTAGCCCGTTACGTATGGCTAATACCTCTGACGTGCTAGTGGTTAAATCCACAACCAAAGTATTGACGAGTCTTTAGAGTCTCCCACAAACCGTTTCTCAAGTTTCGGGCGAAACGCTGTAGAGGCCGTATGGAGATATGGCAGGGTTCGATCATATACGTGCGGTATTTCACGGATCATGATCGGACGGATAATACTAGCGGGCTTTGGTTTAAGCCGAATCCTAGTATTGTACAGTGTAGATTTTGTCTCATTGCATTTGTATTCGGTCGGAATACAAATGCGGGTATGTATATACAGTCGCGGGGTTTTCCTGTAATTTATTACGGGATCAGTTTTTGGAAGTTGCCAGTTTGCATTCCGTTTCGGCTATTTTCCTTTGTATCTTTCTTTGGCTGAAAATTGGTGTGGAGGGGCTTATTTGCAAATGTGCAAATTAGCAAAGTGGAGGGTGTTTCTTGTAAGTTGATAGCTTCATGATGGTTCAACCATCATTTGACTTCTATGTTCATGATTGCTTGACTTTTGTGATGAGATGAGTGATGGGTTTTGGAGTGAGACTTTTGTTGTGATGATTATTCCTCATCATCACCTTTTCTCTTGCTTGTATTATTGCTCCCCCCTTGAATTTTCTCCCTCTCTCATTCTTTAGTTGCATGGCCGGCCAATATACTAGTGGGGGGCTGTCCTAAATTTGAGTAGAGAAATTGATCTTTTTTGCTTGCCACAAAATTCTCTAGTTCATCTAAAAAGCTTACTACTCTTCCTCCACCTCGATATGGCAACTTCCTTAATCCCATTGAGACAAAAGAGTTCTACACTATCCTACAACATTCTTGGACACGTCGACTCGCCAACTTCATGCCCGAGTTGCTTCGGTCCAGAGGTGGGAACCCGTAAAAGAACCCGGCGATGTGGTGCCCTTTCCGACGAGGAGATGAAGACCGGAGATTCCGCGAGGAGATCGGGATGGAGGCCGAAGACCGAAGGACACGGATCGCTCGTTATAGATCTCTACCCATTCTCTAGTTAGTTAGGAGTAGGTTAATGGCCCGATCCGGGTTTAAAGTGCGCGGTAGTGCCGGTTTACAAGTTTTGTAAAAGTATCGTTTCCGCATTTTGGCCTCGTTCAGACGGCCGGGGCGCTGTCGTGCACTTACACTGGTATCAGAGCCAGGACATTAACCTAGTCTAGCTTGCTCTAACGTGTTTACAAGTTCGATCGAACGGATTTTCCAAAAACCGCGTTTCCATGTATCAGTTTCTGTCGAATTTTTGCAGCGGTCAAAAAATTATTTGGTACATTGTAAAAATACGTACAGGGTTTTTTATGCATTCTGTGAAAATTTGGTAGCTCGATGGCACTGTTCCACCACGAAACCGCGGCCAAACCCACGCATTAGCCACGGTTCCGCCGCCATTTAAACTGTTCACTGCACCAAATTTTTTCAGTGGGCTTCTGACATGGAAATAGGGTTTTTGTTATGTTCTGGTTGGGCCCAGATTTATTTTGAGTGCTACAGTTGTGCTTGGGGCCCACTTTGGTAAATTTTGTCGATCGAAAATTTTAAACATGTTAGTTCACGGTATTTACATTATATCTGCGACCGTGAATGTCATTTGATCGGTAAATCCTGTCTAACTGCTATAGCCCTTTTAGACGGATTTGCGAATGTGACATTCACGTTGATGTTCTGTGTTGTGCTGTAATGTTGCGGATTTGTCGTGATGGATAGCCTGGATGCAATGTTGGTACAGTTTGGTTATATATGTACATTTGATATTGCGGGACGAGCGTCCGACATGTGGACTGCCGCCACTGCCTGTTTGTATATTATTCTTTTGGGGCACGACCAGGCTGAGGCCGATGTACCCGTTGTATGTATATTTTTACATTCTGTACTAGGATTACCCTACGGAGGGGTGCACGGGTAGCCGGGTTCTAGAGTGAAACGGGCCCGCATCTCATGGCGTTGAGACGGAGAGTGCTTCACTCTAGAATTGGCGGGCTATTCGCCGCACTCGTAGGGGGTACAGGTTGACCCAGGGAGGGGTGCCCGAGTTACCGGATTCCGTGAAGTGCCGGGTGGACCATTCACGTTGCTGAAAGGGGCTGCCTCGCTTCAGGTTTTGGCGGGTAACTTGCCGCGCCCGTAGGGGTCTAGGATTTAATTGCATATGCTATCCACACGACCAGGAGAACGTCGGGTTTCAGTAGCGGCTCTATGAAACCCGGGGATCCCAGATATCTGTATTGTTCTGTGATGCTTATTACATTTCTGTGATGTTGCATTTTATCACGCCTTGAGCGAATATTATATATTGATATATATACTAGTAGATGTTGTATATGTTTTGCATCCGCGCTAGTCCCGTCCCCGCTCTGTTGTTAGTTAAGTAACTTAACGGGTGATGACGGGACCCAGTGGCGAATGCAGATGGCATATACGTACATCATTATTTTCGTTCTTTTGTGGTGTGATCAATTGATGGGACCGCGTTGATTCGGATCAATGCAAGCTAAAAAAACCTATTCTGATGTTGTTGGAACAATTTTCAAAAAGCTGTTATTGCAAGGACGTTCTCTTTTGTTTTGCACAGTGGTATTCGGTTATGAATATCCAGCACCTCAGTCGACGAGGCAAGCGCCGAGATCCCTTCACCGGGAGTGACCCCTTGGACAGAAATTTGCGTCAGGGTAATAACTTCACTATAGTCGATTACTTTTACTTTGCATCGTGGTATTCAGTTGGAATATCCTGCACCTCATTCTACGGGGAAAGAGCCGAGATCCCTTCACCGGAAGTGACCTCTTTAGCAAAGGTTTTCGCCACTATATTTTTATAAAAAGCTATTTGGTTCCTTCAACGATATCAAGTTCATTACATTAAAGGTTTTTCGCCAAAAACCATTCGTAGCCCTCCGTCATTTCAGTTAAATGTTCGGTAGTATTCAAGCTATGTATTTTGACCTACGCCAAGGCATAGTGATTGGTAGCTACCAGATATTTATCTGTTGCATAGATAGATGCGTTAGTTTGGGAAATTCGTACTACTATTTTGGCCTACGTCAAGGGTAGGTACGGGTGGGTTCGAATTAACCTGGACAATGACGGGTAGAACTTGACATGTGACTTATGATATTTTGGCCTACGTCAAGGTCATAAGAGCATGGGGTAAAAATCACATTGGGAGTTTCTAAAGAAACTGAAACTTGCCAGATATGCGCATACCTTCTGGAGTGTGATAACGTGAGTGGATTCTATCACGTTATCATGCAATGATAGTTGGATCTCGATTCCCACTGATGAGTTGGTTTACTCCTCGGGTGTTCCCGACTAATTCTTCCTTCAGGTTTGGAGGAGAATTTGAGGCTACTGTGGGAGGTTTCCTGATTAGATAAATTGGTAACCATTCTGATCTAGGTTAGAGTGCACGCTGAGTGTTTCTTTTCTCTCTCTCTTTGGCAGCGACCATGACCCGACCTTTGACTATGACTCAGTGACCAAGATTAACCGAACTTTCTTAAAACACTGACTTTTGGATTGTCAGAGTTGCATACCTCATTGCCACTCCTACTTTTACCCTTTTCTCCAGGACACCCCGTATTACTACGAACGTCCACTTCCATTGGATAAAACCATCGTATGGGTATATATGAACTTGAAGGAATTTATTCGAGGATGGTTTCCGGTTCTGGAGAAAACGAATAGGACTATTCAATTGTCTTTTCCTTTTACCTTCTCTCAGGTTACGAGTGCTCCTTAGATTAGGGCAGTACACCCATTACGCAAATTGGATAGTCTTCTTCCAAACCATAGGCGGGTGCCGACCGGTAGGGAATGAAGAAAACCAATTAGCCTAACGATGGTGTACAGAAGGTATTAAGTAAAGACAAATAAAGGGATTAGTAAGAGGGCTAAGTAAATTGCGACTGCTATTCACAACCAAACGAAGTATTTCATTACCACTCCCATTTCATCTTTGTATTTCTCCAGAACACTCCGTATCACTACGAAGATCCACAGTTATTTGGATGCTCCATCGTATGGTTATATACGAACTCGAAAGGAACTTGTTCCAGTTCGGGGATGGATTCTGGTTCGGGAGAAATAGGAATAAGGTTTATTCGGTTGTCTTTTATCTTCACCTTCTCTCGCATTGCGAGTGTTCCTAGAATTATGACAGTACACCCATTACGCTTATTGGATAGTCATCTTCCAAACCATAGGCTGGTGCCGAACGGTAGGGAAGGAAGAAAACCATTTATCCTAAGAGGGTGTACAGAAGGTAACGACTAAAGACATATAAAGGGATTTAGAGAGATGGCAAAGAGCTATACGGTTATAGTTATGAATCTGGATAATGGAAGAGGCATTACTAGGAATACCCGGATACCCCTACGAAACATTTTAATGTTTCAGTTTCACTGTGTATTGTTAAAAGAAAATTGATTTCCCAATTAGCCCTTGCTCCAGGGTATGTATTTACCAGGTATGATTCTCACATCTGTATGGTTTTACAGATGATGAGTGGGAGTAAGTCATTGGGAATTGGGTGATCATCCTCATTATATTGGGATTCGTTGTAATTGGTGATATTTGAGGAAATCACCTGGGTTGTTTGCCGGACGACAAATATTTGGTTTTGAATATCCGTTGTAATGCACCAATTTCAAATTGATATATCTGTACGTCTATTTTTATAGAGTGAGATATAACCTTTTTGAAATTATGTCTATGACATTTACCTATATCAGTGGATGATTAGGTAAGGAGTATTAAACAGCGGTGTAATACTTCTTAACCATAAGTACAGTTTTCAACCTACGACACGTAGGGATTGAGTTATCAGACTCAAGGGACTTATACAGACTATTGTATGTTGTCCAGTGTCCATCAGGACAGAGGGGTTGGTACTCGTACTATATTCTATTTACTTGTGACTTCTCTAGTTCTTAGATATGTGTTTCGTAGAAACACAAGGTCCAAGTTTTGAGAAGTTATAGGTATATGAATAAAGTAGAGAACCAGGTGTTGCAAGTATCAGGATTCTTCAAGGTGATCGAAGATGTAGATACTTGTGTATGGTATTCAGTTGATAGTAATGATTTTGAGAAACATGTTTCTCTTTCAGGTCACTCATAATTGGAAGCATTCCTAAATTGAGTAACGCTGATAGGCCTCCTTCCATTTAGTTGACATGCACTGGAGACAGCTGCATGATTTGAATCTGGTTCAATTAAATCATTGCCTCTGTTTCTATATTGGATATAAAACGGTTCATATCTTAACGATGTTAAGGTACGGGGAGTTGTCCGGCATATGCTTAAAACCAGACTCTGGATAACTCAAGGCACGTTTCTGTAATGGCTGTTTGTGGGTTGACCCAGGCTATGACGAGGGTTGACTTTCTACCATCTGGAAGATCAATAGTGATATTGTTCTAGACTCACCACAGTTTTAAGTAAAATGGATTTTTCAGAAAACAGAAGTAGGAGTATGGTAGAACTGGAAGTGATTCCAGAACCGCAAACGATTACTGAAAATTTGATAAGAACTTAAAGATTCAATCTAGTTTGACATTCCATTGGCCACTCCGCAGATATGGTGGGTAACCTCAGGCACCCGAGAGGTACTCCGGTAGCCTCAAGGACGGTGACAGGGAGGTTCTTGTTTACCCAGACTTGACACTACTGTTGTTCCAGACTATGAGACCCGGCGGGAAGATGAATATAGCGTCGTTCTGAACTGGCTTTAGAAGTGCACATGTATATGATTCTGCCAGAGGGTTGTCGTAGTCAGTGGGAGCAGCGGAAGCATTGATGGACAAGTGGCTTATGTCTATTTATAGACTAAAGCAAATATAGCGGAGATAGATCATCTATTTCTGATGTGACAGTCATAGGTTTGACTTCATCAGAATAGGGAATGGATCTGTTAAGAAGGTAGTAGGGTGTAATGTCCTGGTATTTGGATGACATACACAGAGTAGGAAGTAAAATTCCTATACTACGATCGGTTATACTTTGGTTGTCACACAGTGGTTTCTCCACATGGGAAATGGATATTATATCAGACATTCTAGTTACTGGATCTATGGTTTTAGATCTAGATTTGGGTAGTTTCCCAATCTGGGTACTTAGACAGCATTCTAAAGGTGTTTTAGAATGGACGACTCCTGGCAAGGTGGTGTACCTGCAGGTGATGGAGTCACCCTCTCTAAAGGTGTCTTACAGACTAAAGGGGAGAGGGATGTGCATGATTGGCAGATCACTTGCTTAGGCAATTGAGTCAATCATGAGATGTCAAGTACCACACCAGATGTTGTTCTTGCAGTAGATGCAATAAGTTGATATTAATCCAATCGTGGAGAAACATTAGGAAGCAGTTTTAGAACACAAGTGGATGTTTTAGGGATATGATAACAACAACCTCTTTTAGGAGTCAGTTATCATTCCAGGCTTCCAAGGTGACCTGGATGACAGGGTGGCTGTCGGAGTTATAGTTTTCCCTCTGACGAGGGGCAGTATTATGGACAGGTGGTCCAGGAGGATACTGAGGGAGGCATGGCGCAGGATACTGATTAAGTTCGGTTGACGATACAGTCTAAGAAGTTTGGATTTGGAGTTCATTTATGAACTAGGTCCCATCAGATATCCAGACATATTCTAAGACAGGTATTGCTCATTTCGGGAGATGGGTTTCTCCGCGAACTTGAGATTAAGAGAGACATAGAAAGAAACATCAGAGCGGATCCTTTCAGTGAGGCTATTACTAGAACGCATTAGTTTCGCAAACGGGTTTTGTAAGACTGATTAGTAGAGGAGTTGGGTGTTCGGTATCACACGGGCTGTGAGTATGCGACATCGCAATAATTAGCCTTGAGTGCAAGTGGGAGATTGTTGGAGATAGTGCCCTCAGAGTCAATTATTGGATCACAGGCACGTGATTGCAATGATTGAGGGAGGACCTATGCCGGTAGGACAGTCTTTCTCAAGATGATAGTATGCTATCTGGTTTATCTTTATCATCGTGTACTGCTTTAGGTGACCTTACAGGTCTCTATTGCGCGTTGATAGAGCCCTTAGGATTCTTGCTTGACGGCCAGCAATATGATGGCGATCATATACGTGGAAGCTGGGGTCTATAAGCACATCCTTAAAAGGTCCCTAGTCGTGGGAGTTTTTGAGACAGGGCATCGATACTCCAGAGTAGGCTAGTGTATACAGTCGAGACCCCGACGAGGGGCGGTGGCCGGTCTCACAAGCCACTGGTGTCAGTTGGTTCACCTAAGATGTATACAGGTGCTCATTGGGTTATGAGTGCACCGGACAGGACTCGCCGGGAACATGCTAGTTGGTCTTATACCAGATGTGAGATAGCAGTTCCCTGGTGACATGTGTACAGGTTAGTTCATCGACCTGAGATCGTCATTTGTCTCGTGTGAGTTCCCACTGTACTTTGATTACTACCCTACCACGGCTCAGAGGAGTCGTGCAAACAGGTTTTAGTTGGGTACAGTCCCGAGCCACATGGAGGCAGTAAGCGGATCTGCAGTGGTTCGTCTCTCCCGATATTGGGGGTGAGGTCGCGCTGTGTCTAGGAGAGCCATTACACGAAGTCCTTGGCCAAGGCAGGAGATTTACTGGTAGGTATTCCAGTAGTATCTCAGGGTGTTCTGGACTACACTCCGACACGACTTGTACCGCTTTTGGGGGTCTGACTTTTACCAACCCCTTAGGCCTGCCATGCGATGCTCATAGACGAACGGACCGGACTGTACGGATATTGTCACTGACAGGCTCAGAGGGTGTCAGGATGAGTTCGCTCATCGACGTCCCTTTTGGTCAATACCTGGTAGCCCGTTACGTATGGCTAATACCTCTAACGTGCTAGTGGTTAAATCCACAACCAAAGTATTGACGAGTCTTTAGAGTCTCCCACAGACCGTTTCTCAAGTTTCGGGCGAAACGTTGTAGAGGCCGTATGGAGATATGGCAGGGTTCGATCGTATACGTGCGGTATTGCACGGATCATGATCGGACGGATAATACTAGCGGGCTTTGGTTTAAGCCGAATCCTAGTATTGTACAGTGTAGATTTTGTCTCATTGCATTTGTATTCGGTCGGAATACAAATGCGGGTATGTATATACAGTCGCGGGGTTTTCCTGTAATTTATTACGGGATCAGTTTTTGGAAGTTGCCAGTTTGCATTCCGTTTCGGACATTTTTCTTTGTATCTTTCTTTGGCTGAAAATTGGTTTGGAGGGGCTTATTTGCAAATGTGCAAATTAGCAAAGTGGAGGGTGTTTCTTGTAAGTTGATAGCTTCATGATGGTTCAACCATCATTTGACTTCTATGTTCATGCTTGCTTGACTTTTGTGATGAGATGAGTGATGGGTTTTGGAGTGAGACTTTTGTTGTGATGATTATTCCTCATCATCACCTTTTCTCTTGCTTGTATTATTGCTCCCCCCTTGACTTTTCTCCCTCTCTCATTCTTTAGTTGCATGGCCGGCCAATATACTTGTGGGGGGGCTCTCCAAAATTTGAGTAGAGAAATTGAACTTTTTTGCTTGCCACAAAATTCTCTAGTTCATCTAAAAAGCTTACTACTCTTCCTCCACCTCGATATGGAAACTTCCTTAACCCCATTGAGACAAAAGAGTTCTACACTATCCTACAGCATTCTTGGACACGTCGACTCACCAACTTCATGCCCGAGTTGCCTCGGTCCAGAGATGGGAGCCCGTAAAAGAATCCGGCGATGTGGTGCCCTTTCTGACGAGGAGATGAAGACTGGAGATTCCGCGAGGAGATCGGGATGGAGGCCGAAGGCCGAAGGACACGGATCTCTCGGTATAGCTCTCTACCCATTCTCTAGTTAGCTAGGAGTAGGTTAATGGCCCGATCCGGGTTTAAAGTGCGCGGTAGTGCCGGTTTACAAGTTTTGTAAAAGTATCGTTTCCGCATTTTGGCCTCGTTCAGACGGCCGGGGCTCTGCCGTGCACTTACATAGCGGTTCATTGTTAGTTTAAGGGCGTTTTGGTCTGATAGCCGGCTACTACTTATAGATTTTTGGCTCAGGAAGATAGCGAGCGGACATAGTCGTCGTCATCTATCGATGACCTAAGCCGTGACTCGTCAGGCGTAGTATTTCTTTAGGAAGCGGCCGTTTATTAGCCTGAATGGTCTTTCACCATGCATGTCCATGAGTAGGTAGGCTCTACCCTGGTAAACTTTGTCTATGATATACGGGCCTTCGTAGTTCGGCTCGAATTTCCCCCGTTTGGCACGATTAGGGATCATAGGTCTTTTGACCACTAGCACGAGTTTGCCTTGGCGGAAAGTTCTCGGCCTAGTCAATTTCTCATATAAGCGCGTCATCTTTGCTTTATAAGCCTCTAGATTTTGTTGCGCTATGAGTCGGGTTTCATCAAGGGCATAGAGCTCTTCAAGTCGAAGGTGAGCATTTTCTTCGTCTCTTAGCTCGTAGTGAACTGCCACTCGCACGGAGGGTAGCTCTATCTCGAGATGGAGTACCGCTTCTGTGCCGAATACTAATGCATACGGTGTTGTGTTTGTGGCCGTTTTGAACGTAGTTCAATATGCCCAGAGAGCTTCATGCAGTCTCTCGTGCCAGCCCTTCTTATTTCGAGACACCGGCTTTTTCATGATTTTCGTCAAGATCTTGTTGAAAGCCTCAGCTAGACCATTAGTTCGAGGATTATAGTCTGAAGAGTATCTCCAGTCTATGTTATACTGTTGTGTGAAGCAGATGATCTTGTGGTTCTGTAGGCCGGCCCGTTATCGGAGATAATCCGTCGCGGAGTTCCAAACCGATAAATGACGTGCGTCTTGAAGAAATGGAGAATATTTTCCGTCTTCACTTCTCTCAGCGATACTGCTTCTGCCTATTTAGAGAAGTAATCAGTTGTCGCCAAAATGAATCGTTGTCTTCTGGACGATGCTGGTTCGACGGGGCCGATTATGTCAGTTCCCCACATTTCGAACGGCCAGCTAGCCACCATTGGGTATAGCGGATTTGGATGCTGATGGATGAAGTCCCCATGAATCTGGCACGAGTGGCACTGCTTCGCATACTCGAGGCAGTCCTGAATCATCGTGGGCCAATAGTAGATCATCCTTTTGATCTTCAGCTTCATCTTCGGCCCGGCTTAGTGAGAACCGCAGAGTTCGTCGTGAGTTTCTTGGACGACTCTCTTTGCCTCTTCAGGTCCTAGGCATCTTAGCCACAGAGAATCAAATGATCTCTTATACAGAGTATCATTGACAAAGGCAAAAAATAGAGCTCGCTTCATAAGCTGATGTTTTGAGGACGCATCTTCAGGTGTTCGACGGGATTTGAAGTAGTCTATAAAGACTTCTCTCCAATCCGTAACCTTTTCCTGGTCTTTTATTTGTAGATTCGTTTGCTCGGTCGCTCCCTTCTCTTCAGACGACTACGGAGATATTTCTGCCGGTGCAAGAACCCGACGGCTTTGCAGAACGATCCTCACGTCATCGAGGTTCTCTTCGGCCAGTTCTTTAGGGAGCTTGGCTAGTGCATCCGCCTTGCTATTTTCCGCGCGCGGTATGCTTTCCAAGGCGTAGGAAGGAATTTGAGTCAGCAGTTGCTGCACTCTCTTGCCGTATTTCACTAGCTCTGGTTTACACGTCTGATAGTCGCCGTTTACTTGGCTAACGACCAGCTGAGAGTCTCCGTATATGAGGAGGTTTTCAATTCCCATGTCGACGGTGATCTCAAGATCTGCTATCAAAGCTTCATATTCGGCTTCGTTGTTCGTCCTCGGCTCTGTTAAGGAGAAGGCAAAGCGCATTATCCCTCATTGTGGAGTTACGAAGATGGGGCCTACCCCTGATTTGATTATAGGGGTGCTTTGTTTGCACTTCTTCATAGAAGATGCTCCGTCAAAATAGAGTTCCCACCGGGTATCATTCTCTCTTCTTTCCCCGTCGATCGTGTTAAACGCGTGTTCGTCCGGCAATTCGCAGTTCAAGGGAGAGTCGGCAGGTATCGGATGCTCAGCGAGGAAATCGGCGATGACCTGGCCTTTCACTGCCCTTAAGGGACGATAAGTTACCCAGAACTCCATCAAGAGCAGGGCCCATTTAGCGAGCCGCCCCGTCAATATGGCCTTTGACATCAAATATTTGAGAGGATCCACCTTTGATATGAGATGGACCTCATGTGCCAACGCATAGTGTCTAAGCTTCGTTATCGCGAAGATCAATGCCAGGCAGTGTTTTTCGATGGGAGAATAATTGCTTTCTTCCCCCAGTAGAACTCGACTCAAGTAGTAGAGGGCTCTCTCTTTCCCTTGGTCGTTCTCTTGTGCCCACAGCGTGCCTAAAGAACCTTCGAGGGCTGTCATATACAAGATGAGAGGTTTTCCTTTAACGGGAGAGGCCAACACTTGCGGATTCTGCACGTACTGCTTGATTTCGTTCAGTGCGCTTTGGCATTTATGATCCCAGATGAACGGGGTTCCCTTTTTCATTAGGTGACTGTAGGGGCGACACTTGCCAGAGAGGTTGGCTATAAATCGCCGGATATACGCGAGCTTCCCTTGGAGAGACCGCAGTTACTTGAGAGTCCTTGGCGGAGGAATTTCCATAATCACCTTGATCTTTGAAGAATCTATCTCGATGCCTCGGTGTCGGACGATGAATCCCAGGAACTTGCCTAAGGACACACCGAACGCACATTTGAGAGGGTTCATCTTCAAGTTGTATTGCCGAAGGCGTTGAAATACGATCTTCAGATGCTCTAGATGTTCCTCGTATGATTTGCTTTTGACTACGAGGTCGTCAATATAGCACTCGACGATTTCATGTATGAAGTCATCGAAAATCTTCGTCATGGCCCTCTGATAGGTGGTACCGGCGTTCTTTAGACCGAAAGGCATCACCTTGTAAAAGAATATGCCTAAAGGGGTCCGGAAAGCGGTGTGCTTCTGGTACTCGGGATGCATCTTTATCTGATTGTACCCTGATGATCCGTCCATGAAGGAGAACACTTCGTGAGTGGACGTATTATCTATCATCAGCTCCGTGACCGGTATTGGAAAGTCGTCCTTCGGGCAAGCTTTGTTGAGATCCCGAAAGTCCACGCAGATGCGCACCGTCCCGTTTTTCTTCATAACCGGGAGAATGTAGGCAATCCAATTAGGATACTGAACCTCTTGGATGAAACCGGAGTCGATTAGTTTCTTGACCTCGGTGTTGATGCTCATCTCAAGCTCGAGTCGCATTCTTCTTGGTGCTTGTTTGATCGGCTTGACGTCCGGGGATATTGCCAATTTGTGTACAGCAATCTCTGGATCTGGTCCTGACATTTCGGAATAATTCCATGCGAAGCAATCTTTGTGCTGCAAGAGCACGTCCTTTAGCATAGCCACCCTTTCTTTAGACAACAGCTCACTGACGAATGTCGGCCGCGGGTCACTTGCCGTCCCCAAATCAATTTTCTTGAGGTTATCTGCAGTAGTATGTATTCCATCTTCCAGCTCTTTTGGCGCCGGTGGAAACTCTGAGATCACTTCGCCATCATTTTTTTCGAAGCACTAGGGGATGTCATCCATATTCTCGGGCTCTTGTTCTGACAGTGTTATCATGTGACAAGTACGAGATCGCTTCCAAGACCGATGTTGATCTGGTTCTACTCTCGTGGTCTTCGGTTCATGTTTCTGATGCGGGGTTATTCTCCAACTGTTGGAAAGAGCGAACCTGCCTTGTTGATATTGGTCTTCGACCCAATTCTTGAATTTGAAGCAGTCTTCAATAGGATGTCATATTGCCCTGTGATAGGAGCAATAGTCCGGGTGAGAGACTTCGCCTACTTGCTCGGGGTGCTTGGACTTCGAGAGTGTCATCATCTGATGTTTTATGACAAGATCGAATATCTTCCTTGTCTTGTCTCGGGGAAAAGAATATGCTTGATCCATCTTCTTTATAAGAGACGAATCCGGACTGCTCAATTCTTGATCTCGTGGCTTCTTGGACCCGCTTTGTCACTGTCGAACGCCTTTCCCGTTCTTTGGTTTATTTCTGCTTCTGCGTCGGGCCTTTTGTACAACGGGTTGACAAGGAGGAGCATTTTCATTTTTCACAGCCTGTTGAAGGAGGCATTGCGTCCTGGCTTTCTCGTAGATGGCCATTTCACGATTATGGTCATCTCGAACCTTTTGACCCGCTTCCCTTATAAGCTTGTCCATTTGTTCTTCGAACGACGGACTGGGCATTTTCACGGCGGGAGCTCTTTCTAGTTCAAGGTTAGCATCTTCCCACAAAGCATCTCCTTCTTCATCAAAGTCATGTATGACGTAGCAGTCGCGGAACAGCTCCCGTTTCTTGGATCGAACATATCCAAGCCCGATCGTTTCCATTCTCCTGTTGGGCAACTTTCGTTGAGTTCCGGGAACATTCCAGATCCTGTTATAGAACCGTGCTTGTCGAGCAGTTTGCTTAAGGGGTACACCTTGGCGTCTCAAGAGTCTCTTTAGTCCGTCCGTGTAATATCTGGGCAAACGGATGGGCTGGAGCCTGTCAAGTGTAGAATCCGTGCCATGCCAGATTTCTTTCTGCACTTTGGTTTCCCCGGATCGGTAGAATAGGATCGCTTTTTCACCCTTTCTCCTGGGAGGGACGTAGAATGTCTGCAGCTCCTACACACTATAGGCGTTAAGTGCATCGAGCTCTATATAATGCTCCCGCGGAACCATGGTGATTTACAAACTCCGATCATCATCAGCAAAGGATTATATTGATGGCCGAGCAGAGAATACGATATTGACCTCATCTTCTGAGTCGCTGCCGAAGATCAACATAGGAGTGGACGGTCCCGGCTTGTTGCGCTAGGGCGGACCTGAATAAATTATTTCTTCTTCCTCCTCAGTATCACTCCCGAAGAGTGGAATAGTGGTGATAGCTTTATTCTTGTCCTCCGATTTGCGACATCTTTCTGTGTCTTCGAAATCTGGCAGGAAGTATTTTGCGTCTTCGTACTTTCGGACATCATTCACGGAGAACGGGTTTAGCTCCCCTGTCACAGTGTACTCGAGACCATCTTTGAAATACTTCATACACTGATGTTGTGTAGAAGGGATGATGTTGTACTCATGTAACCAGGGCCGGCCGAGCAAAGCATTGTAGCATGTCTTGGCGTCAATGACGTGAAATTTAATGTCTGTGACAAGCAACCCAAAGCGTAGTGTCAATATTACAGACCCGAGCGTCCGTGATGACTGGGAATCAAACCCGGAGATAGTGATCTTATCCCGAGCGAGGTGTTGAACGCTCATGCAGATTTCCTTTAACACCCTTACGTTAAGGAGATTGACGAAGGACCCATTGTCGACCAGGATTTTACCTATCTTGATATCGTGACAGTATCCGGAGACATAAAGGGGACGGTTGTGCTCGCACGTCCCAAGGAGGAGATCTTCATCGCCGAATGTGATGTCGGCTGTGTGCACTTCTTCCAGCTCGTCCTTCATCTTTTCTTCGGCGAGGAAATCTTGGAATTGCTCTGGCTCTTGTAGTGCCTTGTTCAATGAATATCTCGCCTCTTTGGATAACAGAAGGGCATCGAGAATGCTTAACTGCGAAGGTAGCTTTCTCAAGTGCGCCAGAACGTTGTAGTCCACCTTACTTTTCTTTGGCGGGTCCTTGGCTGTCAGCTTTTCCACGGCTTGGTCATCAAGGATGATATCCTCATGGACCTTTTCTTTCCCCTTATCTCTTCTATTTGACCCACTGTTCGAGGGCCCAAGATTCTTTTCGGGCAGCGTACGATTGCGCAGCTGAATATTTTCACAGTGCTTCGGTTCTTCCTCTTTTCCCGAGGTGGACTCTTTAAAGAGAGGGCCAAGATTCATTTCTTCATCAGAGTCGCTCCCGAAGGTGAGGACTTGCGATCCCCCAGTGCCGATCATGTGACAGTTGCCGGTAGTTCTTTTACGCTCCTCGGTCATATTTCTTAGCTCTCGATGAGCTTTGCGCTCCGCTTGAAATGTTGCAGGTGAGCAACATATCCCTCCCACCATCTTTTAAAATCATTGCACTCTTCAGTGGGGTGCGCAATCTTTCGATGATATAAGCGGTAGCTAGGATTTGTTTCCGCTTCACCATGGGCGTTCGCTTCGGAGGGTGGCAGCTTCATTCCCATCGATATGGCTTTGACGAACCTCTTCCTCGTCTTGAACCTACTTTTATTTGCGGCGGACGTACTTCAATCTGGCGGGAGTGTTTCAACCCTTTCGTCCAGTCGCCGGTGTTTGGCCTTTTCAAATATGGCCATCTCACACTCTCGAGCAGCTTTACTTTTAAGGAGAGCCTCATCCAGGAATGCATCAATTATTTCTTCTGATGGCCTTAGAAGTTCCGGCTTAGGATCTGATCCCAGTTTCTCTGTGTAAGGAGCTTCTTCATCGTTTATTGATGAGTGAGAGACAACATGGCAACTTGCCACATAATCGTCAGATTCATCCGACGAGTCTTCTCCATTGTCATCATCTCCGTCCTCAAGGACGTGGATGAGAAATTCTTGGAGTGTGAATGGAATCCGCGCTTTTTGATTATATTCTTCCAACGTGTCAATCTGTTTTTGCAGGTCCGTGCGCTTGTCACCAGGCTTCACGGGCTTTTTTGTCTTCTTCTTCTTATGCGAAGACTTTGATGGCTGGGTGTGAGCACTTTGGCTATCACCACCAATTTTTAGAGTTGGGCGCGGCTTCAGCATTCCCTCGATGATCTCGGGTTCCAGTGGATTTTTCCACCTGATCGTAGGGCATGTTTGGAGATCCTTCAGTATTCTTTTTGTTTTGGTTGAAAGAGTGATCTCCCATGGAGCTTCTTCTATGAAAGAGCATGATGCCCCCGGTGTGTTCGTCTTCTTGGGAGCGTGTGGCTGTGGCGGGTTCACCTTCCAATTTTCGGACAGTGCAAACTTGCCCTGTTGGTATTGAACTTTGATCCAGCCTTTAAAGACGAAGCAATCTTCAATTGGGTGGCTTACCGTTTGGTGGTAGGGGCAATAATTGGGACTATTAGCCTCGCCGGGTTGTAACGGTCATTTTGGATTCGGCAGATTGATGAGCTTGTTGCGCACCGCCAGTTCGAACAGTCTCTTCATTTTATCCCGGGGGAACGAATAAGGACGCTTCATTTTCTCATTATAGTATCTCCGTCTCTCTTCTAGGCGATCCGTTAATTTTGGACCACTGGGCTGCTGTTGAGTATTCGCAACGAATGTCGCCTTCCCTTTACCCTTTTCGTTTCGCGGCTCCGGATTTGGGCCAGTTTGTCGATCAAGGCCTAGAACGTGGTCGGCTTGAAGAACATCATGAATTGGGAAATAGTTTCCTGAGGGTCTAGAGTGCCCAAGAACATGCCCACGGCCGGCGCTTCTTCGATGCGCTGCTCACATTTCGACCATAAATTTCGCCATCGTATTGCGTACTGCACCCATGTTTCACCTGGCTTCACGCTAGCATTGATCAATGCCGTTATTGGGGTACTCTCGCTAGCGCTCGCGAATATCTGCGTAAAAAGCAGTTCCATCTCCGCAAATGTCTTGACAGAGTCGTTTGGAAGTTCAGAATACCACTCGAATGCCGTCTCCGACAAGCTACCAACAAACTGGCGGAGCAGAAGTTTATCATCACCCCCGGTGTTGCCACATAGAGCCCTGAATTGAGCGACGTGCTGATGTGGATTTCCCGTCCCTTTATATACATGAAATTTAGGGATCGTATATCCCGGCGGGTATTTTTTTTGGTCATACCAGCCTGGATATGGTCCCCCAGTTTTAACAATTTGGCCGGCCTCTTCATTCGCCTGGTGAGCTCGTATTTGCTGAGCAATGTAGTCATCCAAAGTGGCCTTGGAGATGGTTTCCTCTTTGGCTGCTGAAAGAGCCGGAGGAGGGTTCAATATTTCCCCTCTGTCGTTTTCAATGATGATCGGGGGGTCTTCAGCTGGAGGTTCCGGCTGTAACATCATCCAAGCCATGTCTTGGAACAAGAGAGCCATTCGTTTTATGTTGGCTGCCAGTTCCGCAGTCTCTTTTTCTTTCCTCTCGAGCATTCTTCGTAGGAACTCGGTATCAGTTTCTTGTTCCTGACGCTGCTCCGAGGTCTCTGGATTTTTTTTGGCCCGGTGAGTGCGGCCATTGCAGTCAGCATTTCCTGAAGGTTCTGCTGCTGTTGTTCCTGAGCCTTCTTTATTGACCGGGTAAGCGGTTGCTGTACCGTAGAAGCACGACTTTCCTCTTTTCCGGAAGCCATATAAACAGTATGCACCATCATGCCCCCAGACTTGGGGCGCTTAGGTTCAGTGTCTCTGCGGTTCGCCGCGGTCACTGGGGCTTTCTCTGGCCTCCTTCTCTTGTGAGCAGTTGAAGTCGAGGGGGTCGTTGCAGCGGAAACCCAGGTAGCTGTCGCCTTTTGTGGCTTGACAGGATGGTCCTTTTCTTGCCGAACTTTTATCTTTTTCTGTCGGCGAGAGTAATCTTGATCAATTACTAAGTCCTGAACCTGTCTCCAGACTTTGTAAATTTTGGAAGAAAGCCACTGAGGGGGTTGTTCTAGCTTCACCTTCGGTGCATTCTCCACGGGTGGAGGAGATCTCTTCAGCACTGCAGTAGGAGAGTTCCTGCGCACCTTGTTAAGCAGTTCAAAGCTGTTCCCGGTTGGAACAACAGCATCGATCTCCACCGTTGGAGCTGGTGGAGTAAATCCAGACGGAGAGCTTCCTCCAGCCTTCCGTACTCGGCGCCAGTGACGACGGCGAGCATGTTGTACAGATAGGGTTGGTTCAGCTATGGTGATGGCTTTTTCATGCCCCCTGTTCTGGTGAGGCGCTGCTGGTACCAGCCTCTTGAAGACCGACGTCCGTTGAGCAGCAGTATCCAATCTGTCAAAAACAGACCTTTGAGCAGGAACGGGGGTCGGAGTGGCCAGCCTCGTAAAGACTGATCCTTTGACGGAAGAAGCTTCTTTAGTGACCTCGAGAGCAGGAATGGCTATCCGTTTTGGGATGGCCGCTTCAGGTATCGTGGGCTTCTTGACAGGCCCATTGGAGTTCAAGCTTAGCCTATCGAAGACTGATGCTGTCAGGTTGGCATTGGATGACCCGCTGAGAAGGGCTGGGGTGGTAGTGAGCCGATCAAAGACCGACTTCTTCTGCGCTTCTTGCGGCAGCGGGATGTTAACGCTCACTGGTGGGAGCATGGTCCCGAAGAACAACCCGGTGGTAGCCTGCGTTACTTGCTCTACCGGCATTGTGGAAAGGGAGGCCGCCTGTGGCCCGTAAGTTTCACCTCCAGATGAGGCGGAACGGGAGTTGCAGTTACAGCTGGATCATTTTGTGCAGGTAGAAGCCATTGATCTTTCGTTTTCTGCACGGAGCAATACACCAAATCTTAGTACCTCGAACCCAAGGGCAACCATGTCAAACCGCGATTCGTTCACGAACACGACACACGAAGTGTGGAGTGGAAAGAGGAAAAGGTCCCACCGGGCGTGCCAGAATCTGTTCCCCGCCGAAAACGCCGAGACACAATAAACGTATCGCCTGAATTTCGGGGCAGATGCTAATTGGTGCTATCCGTCCACCTCTCCGAAGATGCCAAGTTGATTTATGGCACCGTGTATCGAAGGTTTAAACGGATGCGGCCGATATAGCAAACTTCGTCAGATTCCCCCTCATTTAAGCGGTTTTTGATTGTGGGGACGCTCTTCCCTGCAGGCGCAGGCCCCTGCAGTTAATTACGCTATCGCATCGCGGTAACAACTTTCTCTTTCTCCAGATAGTCACTTCGTGTCGTTTGTGTGTTTATTTTGTTTTTGGTTTCCCATGGATTGTATACGGAGACTAATTTATGTTGTCGCCCGTAGGGCGTGGATTTGTCCAAATCTGTATCTTCTTAGATTTGGGTTTGGGGTTGGGTTTAAGGATACGTTAGTCTCATTTGAGACTAAGATCAATTTAAACGTTTGTTAAGGATACGTTAGTCTGATTTAGACTAAGATCAACTTAACGGGATCATTTAGATCCAACAAAAGAGCATTTGGACTCTATTGTTTAGTTTAGGGACATTGCGGTCGATTAGTTTAAGGACATTACTGTCCATTGTTAGTTTAAGGACATCTCGGTCCAATGTTAAGGACATCATAGTTCGTGAGTTTAAAGACCTCACTGTCAAGGTTAAGGACATCATAGTCCGTGAGTTTAAAGACCTCACAGTCAAGTTTAAGGATGTCATAGTTCGTGAGTTTAAAGACCTCACAGTCATGGTTAAGGACATCATAGTCCGTGAGCTTAAAGACCTCACAGTCAAGGTTGATGACATCATAGTCCGTGAGCTTAAGGACCCCACAGTCCGTAGAGTGTTTGGTTGTCGGGACCTGTCACCTCTCTGAAGACGTTGAAGGATTACAACGACAAATATCAGAGGAGTAAAAAGATGTACTCTCGAACCGGCGTGAGTTGGTTGAAAGATCTATAGTCCAATTTGGGACTAAGATCGGTTAAAATATTCATGAGCAGATTGGCTCAATTAATATGAGTTGATGACTTATGGCCAATCTTGGGCTAAGTCCAATAAATGTTCAACATTTTTATTCTGGGCTGTTGAGCCTTTATTTGGGCTTGGCCCTTTTAACAATGCTGAGCATTATATCTTGACAATTTTTTTGTCTTGTATTGAATGTTGAGCATTCATCAGAGCTCTGGCTTATTAAAGAACAATTTATGTTCTGTCAGTGCAACACGTGGCACACCAGGCCCTTTGCGCCAATCAAAGAGCGCAGTGTGCTACTGCCAAGTAGCGCACATGTAAGGGACACGTGTCGCGCTCAGCGCTAGGCGCCAGATGACGAGCGCATGATACCAGTTTATGAACGCTTAGCGCTAATCCACGAGCGCATTGCGCTTTCAGTTTAGTGGCGCACACGTGAGTGACACGTGGTGCGCTTGGCGCTGAGCGCCAACCCATGAGCGCAGTGCGCTATTTCAGAAGTGCAAAGCGCAAGTTGTTAATTGGCGTATACGTGGTTGACACGTGGCGCAATTGGCGGAGAGCGCCAGTCCAGAGAGCGCAGAAGCGCAGTTCAAGAGCGCAAGACGCATTTTAACAGCGCAAAGCGCATCTGATCAATTTTATGATCTGGAAACAAATTTATGTTCTTTTAAAAGAGACTTTGTCTCAAGATCTAAGAACAACAGTTCTTATTTTGCAGAAGATATTTGAAATTCCTTATTTTGATTAAAGGCTTTGCCTTTATAGATCCATGATCTGTGAGAAGAATTATGTTCTTCTTTTATTTTATGATGAGATCTTTTGATCTCTTTATGAAAGACTTTTTGTCTTGTAGATCTATGATCTTTTTAAAGAAATGAATTTTTCTTTTTATGAGATGATTTCATCTCTGTGTTCATCATCCTTCATCTTTATCTTGAAGAAATATCTTCTTGCAAG
Organism: Agapanthus africanus; assembly: GCA_030015575.1. Lineage (NCBI taxonomy): Eukaryota > Viridiplantae > Streptophyta > Magnoliopsida > Asparagales > Amaryllidaceae > Agapanthus > Agapanthus africanus. Next base: position 548,870,362 of record CM057347.1, on the reverse strand, counting down.
AGCTTGCTCTTTATCTTTGAATTTCTCAAAGTTTATGGGGGCTTTCTCTATATCAGACTTGAAGTCTTGGGGCCTTTATATAGGTCAAGCTGATTTGTTGAATCAGTTAAAGAGATATTTCTCTGATTGATTTGAAGATGTTTCCCTATCATTGGATCTTTGATTCTAGGGCTTCTGTTTTACAGAAGGCAATCTTCTTGTTTTTAACAAGATTGAAAATTTTTTCCATAACAGAGTTTAATTCTGATTAATTAATGATTTATCATTATTATTAGATCTTTTGATCTAACGGTGGGGAGTTTTTTAATTCCAGCGCTAGCGCACTCGTGCTTTGCACGTGGTGCGCTTCTTAGAGCGCAGCGCTCTTAGCGTTAGCGCACCTGTGTCTTATACGTGGTGCGCTGCTCGGAGCGCAGCGCACTTAGCGCTAGCACACACGTGTTTGACACGTGGTGTGCTGCTTAGAGAGCAGCGCACCTAGCGCTAGCGTACACATGGTACGCTGCTTAGAGCACAACGCACTTGGCGCTGCATCTGAAGCGTCGCTTCAATTTTGAAATTTGAATTTCAAACAGAGCATTGCTCTGATTGGGGGAAACGGTGATACGTCTCTAGTAGTAGAGATGGTGCAATTGTTGCAGCAAAAGAAGTTGGCAAATATCACCTTGTGTTACCTACTGGTAATACATTGATTCTTAGCGACTGTTATTTCGTACCGATCAATATTGTGAATATTTTCCTAAATCAAGTACTGATTGGGTAAGGTATGTTGTATAACATAGTACACGTTCTGAATCAAACTACAGTTCTAAACGTACAGAACACACACAAGAGGAACAGTTCAAAAATGAACGATGTCTTCTTGAGGCATTGTAGACTAGGTCATGTCGATAAGACAATACTAGCAGAAGTTCTATAAGGATTCATATTTGAATCCATTCGAATTTACATCTTATGAAAACTTGCCAGTCATGTCTCAAAGACTAGGTAACCAAATCTCCGTTTACTGGAAACGGAGAAAGAGCTACTGAACTCTTGGACAGATACATGGTGATGTATGCGGTCCTATGTCTACAAATGCCAGAGATGGTTCTGCGTACTTTATTATATTTACTGATGTTCTCTTAAGATACGAACATGTATTCTTGTTGAAACGCAAAACTGAATCTTTTGAGAATTTCAAAGAATATAAGTACGAACTTGAGAACTAGATGGATACAGGTATTCAAGCCCATCGATATGATCAGGGAGAAGAATACTGGAGCACGGAATTCTGAGACTATTTAAAAGAGAATAAGATTCTCTCTTAGTGTACTCCTCCGTATACACCACAGCACCACGGTATATAGGGGTGGAGGAATCACACCCTATGAGATATGGTCCACTCTATGATGAGTACTGCTGAGTTGCCTATTTTCTTTCAGGAATATGCATTTGAAAAGATGCATACCTATTAAATAGAGTTCCGATCAAATCCGTTGCCTACCACTCAATATGAGATATGGAATGGGAAGAGACCATCTCTTAAACGAGTTAAGATATGGGGTTGTCCGGCCTATGTTGAAAAGCGAAATCCGGACAAGCTTGAGGCAAGGTTAGTTCTGTGCATGTTTGCAGGATATCCCAAACACACGCGAGGGAATATCTTCTACCACACCGAGGAACAAAAGGTGTTTTATTTCTCGACATGCCACCTTTTTAGAAAAAGGAATTTCTTGTGAAAGAAATTAGTGGCAAAGAGATAGAACTGGAAAAAGATCCAGCAACGCAAACTATAACTGACGATTTTTTGGAACCGGAGGATTCAATAGTCCCTGACGAACCGAAACCACTCCGCAGATCTAGTAGGGTTCCTCATCCACCTGAGAGATACTACGTTTTTCTCTTAGACGGTGGGAGCGAGGATTGCATCATGGAGATGATGACCCAACTAGTTTCGAGCAGACCATCATAAGTGAAGACTATGTGAAATGGATGGATGCTATGAGAATTGAGATGGAATCCATGTACACCAGCAAAGTGTTGACTTTGCATGTTGCTCCTGAAGGGGTAAAACCCATCGGGAGCAAGAGGATCTTTAAGAAAGATATTTTGGTGCAGATGGAAAAGTTGAGACTTTCAAAGTTAGACTTGTCGCTAAGCTTAAGTCCATCAGGATCCTACTTGCCATTGCTGCATACCATGAGTACGATATCTGGCAGACTGCACGTCAAAACCGCTTTTCTAAATGGTGATTTAGAAGAGAGCGTGTATATGAGACTACCAGAGGGCTTCGTAGACAAAGGGAACAGCGGAAGCATGTGCAAGCTGCTTAAATCCATCTACGGTTTAAAGCAGGCATCGCGGAGATGGAACATCTGTTTTAATAAAGCTTTCAAAGAGTTTGACTTCATCAAAAAGATAGATGAACGATGTATAAAAAGAAAGGTTGTAGAGGGTATGGTTGTCTTCCTCCTATTATACGCGGATGACATACTTTTGATAGGAAAGGGATTTCCTATGCTACACTCGTTCAAGCATCTCTTATCACACAGGTTCTCCATGAAAGATCTAACTGATGTCTTCTACATCCTGGGGATATAGATCTATAGAGATAGATCTAAATGGATTTGGGATTGTCCCAATTCAGGTACATAGACACCATGCTAAAGGGGTTTAGTATGGATGATTCTTAGCACGGTAATGTACCCTCATATTTAGGAATCACTCTCTCTAAAGAGATATCTTTCGAGACCGATTTGGAGAGGGCTCGCATACAAGGGATACACTATGCTTTGGCAGACGGGTCAATCAAGTATGCGATGTTATGTACTAGACTAGATGTAGCTTACTCACTTGGTGTAGTGAATAAGTATCGAAAAGATCTTCAGGAAAACTACTGGACAGCTAAAGAACATTCTTAAGTACTTGAAAAAGACTAAAGAGATTTTCTTGGTGTATGGTAACGGTGAACTCCAGATGGAGTCCTTTACCGATTCGAGCTTTCAGAGTGATAAGGACGACTAAAAGTCAGTCTCGAGTTTTTGTCTTCACCCTCAATAGCGGGACGGAATGTTGGAAGGGTTCCAAGCTATATACCGTAGCAGATTCGTTGATAGAGGTTAATTACATCGCTACCAACGATGCTGCCAAAGTGGTTGTCTTGATGAATAGAGTTCATGAGATGAACTAGGTTCCTACCATTGGACATCCAATACCTGTGTATTGTGATGGCAATGGAGCTGTGGCTTTGGCCTAGGAACCCCGGTCCTGTCAGCGATTCAGACATATTTTTAGACAGTATCACCTGATCAGGGAGATAGTTGATCTCCGGGAGATCAAGATCAGGAGATTTGACATAGAGGATAACACAGCGGATCCACTCACCGAGGCCATTCCACAGATGCTATATCGAGAGACTTTTGGGACGTTGGGTATGAGATACTACAATAACTGACCTTGGTGCAAGTGGGAGATTGTTAGTAATATGTATGCCCTAGAGGCCATTATTGATGATATAGGGGATGCTTGGACATATATATAGAGGAATTTCTTGCTCGACATGATAGTATGCTATCAGGTTACCTTTATCTTAACATGTAGACTGGTATTTATACTGTCTTGCTCTCATATATTGATAAAGCCCTTAGGATATGTAGTTGACTACCAGGATTATGATGAGATCGTACTAGTGGAGCCAGGGTGGTCCGAAAGTACATCCTTTAATTAGTTCCTAGTCGTGGGAATATCGAGATCAGGTGTAACACCCTAGTTCATTTATACTAATTCTGTTTTAGGTATTTCTTTATTTATGGTTATTTATTGATTTATTGTGTTTTGTGTACAAGTAAATGTAATTGGAATCCGTTTCTGCATCTGACCCGACCCGCATGCTGGAAACCCGTCTTGATTCCTGTTTATGATTTATCCCGGCTAGTTTTGAGAATCCGTGCACTTTCATGTTGTATATTCTGCATACTTGCATTATATCGAACATCTGCATTTTTTTAATAAAACAAGTAAAGTCAAATAAGATATTCTAAAAATATCTAGTATGGCCTGCATGATACCCCTAACCCTTTCGTAGCGTCCATACATCGTGTTCTCGTTTCGTTCAGTAAAACGGATGCATTTGGATAGCTACGTGCACACTACGTGCATCCGTTATTGGGTGTATGCATTTTCGTTACCCGGATATCCTATTTTCGTTTTGGTTACTACGTATATTATCCGTATTTTCAAACCATAATTTTAGACCCGACCCAGGTGTATTTTGGAGTAAGTTTGTATTAGTCAAAATCTCAAAATCTATAATATAAAATTCTTTATCTAAATAAACCGTTTACTGTTTTAACAAATATTTTATTTTATATTTATTCCTAAATTAAAATCCTATTCTATCCTAACAGTTCAGCCCCCTCTCTCAGTCTCTCTCCTCTGTATATATTTTATATTTCCTTTTATAAATGTTTTTATAACCCATACACTTTTTCCCCCACGTCATCTCTCTCTCTTTTGCTTCCTCATTTTTCTCCCTATTCCCGCCGCCTCCTCTCGCGAATCCTGTCTCGAACCCAAGCCATCGCTCGCACTCGTCGCCGTCGACCTCGTCGGCCTCCCCTCACAGCTCTCATCCCCACGACTCCTCTCCCCGCTCACATATTCCTCCCCCTACGAACCTTTCCCGAACCCAGCGACCCACCAAGCGACCATACCTTGTTCATCCCTCATCGTGTTTGACCTCGCCGCCGATCACCTAGTCGGCTTCGTCGCCACCACCTCTCTTTCCTCTCCTCTCCCCTCTATCCAACCCAACACGAGCCTCTTCCCTGCGAGAACTTCTACAACCCATACCTATCTCTTCAACCCCGCTTGTACTTCCCGCCTTGCCGGAGCTCCGACTCCGCCGATCATCTCGTCGGCCTCTTCTTCACCTCGGAGCACCACAACCCCGACCAGAACCCCACACCCGAGCTCCCCTTTTTCCCGCCACCTGAAACCCTAGCACCCACTGCCCTTTGCCGGAGACCATCGCCTGAACCTTGCCGTCGATGGCCCCCCGTTGTCGTCATTTTCCCTGCCTCGCCTCACCTCCCTTCTGAAACCTCGAGTCAAACCCCCAGAGCACCAGCCCCTTCCTCTTCTCTTTACTTTCTTGGATTCTTGTTTTCCGGTGATTGCCAGAGTCGTACCGCCGCCGACGATCCGGGCGACCCAGTGGGCATCCCCAGCCAGCGTGGTCACCTTCTTGCTTTTCCTGGTCCTGTTCTGTACGCGCGTGTGTGCATTGCGATGTTTACCCGACGTCGGACGCTGCGTACGCACCCCGTATTGAGATCCGATCAGGCAAGTTTATCTTGCTACATGCTATGATATATATTTTGCATCCATATGAATAAAAATATCATATGTTTACTGCATTGTACATCCATCTTACTGTTTTACTGTTTTCGGATAGTCGTTCGCATCCGTATCATTTATCACATATTTAGTCGCATGCAAATTTTTCTTGCTACACGCTATGATACATATTTTACATCCATATTAATAATAATATTACATGTTCATTGTATTGTGCATCCTGTGTTACAGTTCTACAATTTTACAATATCCATTCACATCCATACAACTTATTATATATCTAGTCGCATGCCATGTCATACTATTTCATATTACTGTTAACTTGGCACCCCATGCTTGATAATGTGCATCCTACATAGTCATAGTGTTGTAGATGTAATCCCTGATAGATATTTATGCATCCGTGTTTTACTGTGCATCCGTACTTTTATCGTGCATCCGTACTTGCTACAGTTTTAATATGAGTATCCGTTTGATACCTGTGCACTACCTGTCATGACCTGATACATGTTACCTAATCCTGTTTCTAATGCCGACAATCCTGACATGTTGTCCTGACGGACGTATCCTGTTGTCTGCATAGAAAAACCTGTACCTGCTTGATCCTGTGTTGGCATTAGCTCCAGATTTATCAATACCTGACTTGAACACATAACCTTAGGGATAAGGGGAAATCAAGAATGTAATCGAACGTAACTCAAAGGGATATTATATTGTTTTCCGTTTTTTCCGAGCGTTACGGAAAAATCCTGTTACCGTGGTCCCGTGGGGAATGAACGGGGCATATACTGAATAATCATGTTACCGTAGTCTCGTGGGGAATGAACGGGGCATAGGCTGAGGGGTTACGATGAGAATTACATTAATTGATTTCGAAGACTTTAGATTAGATAACCTAGAATCTAGATATAGGCTGCACACCACATGTACATACACCTCACTGTTTCATTTCCGTGTTTACTTTCTATATTCATGTCATCGTTTATATTCATGCCTGCATATCTCGTGTACCCTGTTTATTTATTATTGTTGATATTGTGACGCACTGACGTCTGGGTTCTGCATTGCCCAGATCCTCTATCTTTGTCGCAGGCTGATCAGGAGTATTTCAGCCGTCAGGCCGAGCAGTGAGGATCCTGTTAGTATCTAGTTTAGTTTTATTTCCGTACTTTCATTTCCTGATGTGAGCCCGTATTTGGGACGTACTTTCCAGATGTTATTGTTTATTGGATTTATTACTTCCGCATTTATATTTCTTGACTCGTTTATTCTGGCAGATGGACATGTATTAGATAGTTTATATTTTTTTCCTGTTCTTGATATCTTATAGACAGCCGTAATGTGACTGTGGAGGGATGTTTCCTAGCTACAGGTAGCATGGTTGGCTCTGTCACGTGCCGATCTCTTAGCGCATGTTCCGGCCAAAATTTTGGCTCACAACCTGCTCCCTGATAAAAAAATAATAATAATAAAATAAAAAATAAAGGGAAAAACTCCACATGCAAAGAATGTAAATGTCTCAGCGCCGAGAGTTAAAACACTCTGTTGCAGCGCTCACGTGCAAAGCACGAGAGCGCTAGCGTTAGCAGCGCCAACGCTGAGAGTCAAAGACTCTGCTGTAGCACACCAAGTGTAAAAGCACATGTGCGCTAGCGCTGAGAGCGCTGCGCTATAAACAGCGCACCACGTACAAAGCATGGGTGCGCTAGCGCTAAGTGCGCTTCCATCTAAGCAGCGCACCATGTGCAAAGCACGGGTGCGCTAGCGCTGGAACTAAAAGTTCCCCACCGACAGATCTAAAATCCAATAATAATGATAAATCATTAATTAATCAGAATTAAATTCTGTTAATGAAATATTACTCAAAATCTCTTCAAACAACAAGATTTTGCTCTGTAAATCAGAGCACCGTTGGATCAATGATCCAATGGTGATTAAAAATCACCAAAATACAGAATAAATTCTGTATGCAAAAGATTTCTCAATCTTGTTAAAAACAAGAAGATTGCCATCTGTAAATCAGAAGCCCTTGGATCAAAGATCTAACGGTGGGGGAATCCCCAAATCAATTAGAGAAAAGATCTCCTTAACTGATTGAACAAATCAGCTTGACCTATAAAAAGGCTCCCAGACTTCAAGTCTCGATATACAAGAAAGAGAGAGAAACCTCCCCAAAAACTTTGAGAAAATTCAAAGAGCAAGCTCTTGCAAGAAGATCTTTCTTCAAGGTAAAAATGATGATGATGAACACAGAGATGAAATCATCTCATGATTAAGAAAGAAGAATTCATTTCTTTAAAAAAGATCATAGATCTAAAAAGACAAAAGGTCTTTCACAAAGAAATCAAGAGATCTCATCACAAAATAAAAGAAGAACTTACTTCTCACAGATCATAGATCTATAAGACTAAAGTCTTTCTCAAAGAAATAATGAACGTCTCATTATAGAAAGGAGAGGAGAACAATTCAATTCTCTTAAGAATCATAGATCCATAAAGGCAAAGTCCTTTCATCAATATAAGAGATTGAAACGGTTGTTCTCAGATCTTGAGACAAAGTCTCTCTTTGGATCACAAAATTGATCATATGCGCTTTGCGCTCTGGAACTACGCTTTGCGCTCTTGAACTGCGCTTCTGCGCTCTTAGACTGGCGCTCAGCGCCGAGCGCGACACGTGTCGCTTTGCGCTCTTGAAATAGCGCACTGCGCTCATGGGCCGGCGCTCAGCGCCAGGCGCACCACATGTCAATTACATGTGCTCCACTAAACTACTAGCGCAATGCGCTCATAAACTGGCACAATACGCCCATCATCTGGCGCTTAGCGCCAAGCACGACACGTGTCCTTCACGTGTGCGCTACTTGGCAGAAGCGCACTGCACTCTTTGACTGTCGCAAAGCGCTAGCGCACCACGTGTTGCGCTAACAAAACATAAATTGTTCTTTAATAAGCCCAAAGCTCTGATGAATGCTCAGCATTCAATAAAAGACAAAAACATTATCAAGATATAAATCATTGCTCAGTATTGTTAAAAGGGCCAAGCCCAAATAAAGGCTCAACAGCCCAAAATAAAATGTTAAACATTTTAACCTGATTGGACTTAGCCCAAGATTGGCCATAAGTCCTCAACTCATATTAATTGAGCTCATCTGCTCGTAAATATATTAACAGATCTTAGCCCCAAATTGGACTACAGATCTTTCAACCAACTCACATCGGTTTGAGGGTACATCTCTTTACTCCTCTGATATTTGTCGTTGTAATCCTTCAACGTCTTCAGAGAGGTGACGGGTCCCGACAACCAAACATTCCACGGACTGTGAGGTCTTTAAACTCATGGACTATGATGTCCTTAACCTTGACTGTGATGTCTTTAAACTCACAGACTATGATGTCCTTAACCTTGGACCGAGATGTTCTTAAACTAAAAATGGACCACCATGTCCTTAAACTGGTGATCGACCGCAATGTCCCTAAACAAAACAATAGAGCCCAAATGCTCTTTTATTGGATCTAAATGATCCTGTTAAGTAGATCTTAGTCTAAAAGTAGACTAACGTATCCTTGACAAATGGTTAAGTTGACCTTAGTCTAAAATTAGGCTAACGTGTCCTTAACAAACCGTTAAGTTGATCTTAGTCTAAAATTAGACTAGCGTATCCTTAAGAAACATTTAAATTGATCTTAATCCCAAATGAGACTAACGTATCCTTAAACACAACCCCGAACCCAAATCTAAGAAGATACGGATTTGGACTAATTCACGCCCTACGGGCGACAACATAAATTAGTCTCCGTATACAATCTACGGGCAACCAAAAAACAAAACAAACACCCACGAAACGAAGTGACCATCTGGAGAAAGAGAAAGGGGTTACCGCAATGCGGTAGCATAATTAACTGCAGGGGCTTGTACCTGCAGGGAAAAGCGTTCCCACAATCAAAAACCCCTCAAATGAGGGGGAATCTGACGAAGTCTGCTACATCGGCCGCATCCGTTTAAACCTTCGATACATGGTGTCATAAATCAACTTGGCATCTTCGGAGAGGTAGACGGATAGCACCAATTAGCATCTACCCCGAAATTCAGGCAAGAAGGACCCACGCGGTCGCGTCTCCGTGTTTCGACGGGGAATAGCGCACTCTGGGAAGCGGGGCATGACATCAAGGCATCGATATTCCAGTGTAGACTAGTGTGTACGTTTCTTGTCCATTAGAGGGTGATGGTTGATCTCACAACCATTAGTGTGTGACATCAAATATTGTACACAGGTGCTCATTGGAGAATGGGTACACCGAACATGACTCGCCGAGGACTCCTATGTGGTAGTATACCTATCGTCAGATAGCAGTCCTCTGGTGACACTGGTATATGTTAGTTTGTAGACCCGAGATAATCATAGAGTCTTGTGTGGCACCCACTGTGCTTTGATTTCCTCCCTACCACGGCTTTAAGGAGTCGTGCAAACAGGTGGATTTTGGGTACAGTCCCGAGTCATATGGAGGCAATGAGCAATAGGAGGGGTTTCGTCTCTCCCGGTATTGGGGTTTGATGTTGCACTATGCTCGATTGGCTATAACTAGAAGTCCTTGGCCAGGGTTGCTGCCGAGATTTACTGGTAAGTGATATCAGTAGTTTCTCGAACCGTTATAGGCCAAACATCGGCATGACTTATCACGCTACTGGAGACTGACGTTTTACCACACCTAGACATAATATGTGACATATCATACGAAAAGACCGGACTGTACGATAGTGTTACTGATAGGCTTCATAGAGAGTATGAACGAGCTTGCTTGTTGATCTTCATATCGCTCAACACATGGGTAGCCGTTACATCCAGCTGGTACCGCTGACGGCTTGTGGGTGACTGATGTGATCATCACCTACTGCTGGCGTATTGACGAGTCTTTAGAGTCCCATAAAAAAGTTCCCTGGTTCAAGCAAAATGAAGTAGGGCACATATGTTGATATGTGCGTCGGCTTGATTAAATATGAGTTTGTGATACCGTATTGTAATCTCGCAGTTATCTGTTATCAGTTCAGTTATATGTGATATAACCAGATAGTTGAATCAAGTGTTGATTTGATAATGTGATATACAGATGAATGATATTAGTCGGTCAAATATGATATAACCGGATTATTAAATCAAGTATTGATTTAATAATGTGATATATATTATATGTGATATAATTATATCTTAACTAATATCATTAGCTCACTAATTATTCTTCATTATATATATATATATATAATGAAGCATGGCATGATTTCTATTTTTGAGAAAAATAGAAAAGAGGTGGAAAATGAGTGCATGGTTGCAAGCATGGGCTTTATTTATAGTTTATTCATCATGACTCACTATTCAAGCATGGTTGCAATTTTATATTGCAAAATTCCATGCTTGAATGAGTGGGGGTCAAGAGTTGCCGTTCATTCTAGTCTCATTCTCAACACTTAGCCATTTTTCTTGAGTTGCTCCCATGGTTGCTCTCCAGCTTCATCTTCTTCCTTAATTGCCATTGTTCAAGCTTCAACCCTCACATGAGATGTGAATCATGAAGCTTGAACACAAACTTGTGATCTTTTAACATCTCCTACTTCACCATCACATATTAGATTAGCAATTTGATGTGGAGTGTTGCCTTCACTAATGAGATTAGTGAAGGGTTGGCTTGAGCTTGTGAACTTCGGGTGGGTCGTCTTTGGGGTGAAGATCACGAAGGTGGTTCGTTCAACACGAAAAGGAGCCTAGTAGAGTCACGTGGACTTCAACCCGGAGTTATTGAAGAGAAGGAATCGAACTACAAAGGTTGTATGCTCATTTCTTCTCTTGAGTTAATCACATCACAAAAACTAACCCTAATAATCTAGTAATGATCTTTGTCAGTCTAACTTAGCACCTTATAAAATTTAAAATGTGGCATGCTTGATGCCTCTAGAACCTCATGGTGGTGTTAAGGTAGACTTTCACTTTTGGAGTCCTTTACCGATTCAAGCTTCAAGAGTTATAAGGATGACTGAAAGTCAGTCTCAGGTTTTTTCTTCACCCTCAGTGGAGGGAAGGTATGTTGAAAGGGTTCCAAACTATATACCGTAGCAGACTCGTTGATAGAGGTTAATTACATTGCTACCTACGATACTGCCAAAGAGGTTGTCTGGATGAATAGAGTTCATGAGATGAACTAGGTTCCTACCATTGGGCATCCAATACCTGTGTATTGTAATGACAATGGAGCTGTGGATTTGGCTTAGGAACCCCGGTCCCGTTAGCGATCCAGACATATTCTTAGAAAGTATTACCTGATCAGGGAGATAGATGTATCTCCGCGAGATCGAGGTCAGGAGAGTTGAAACAAAGGATAACACAGCGGATCCACTCACCGAGGCCATCCCTCGGATGCTATTCGAGAGACTTTTAGGATGTTGGGTATGAGATACTACAACAAATGGCCTTAGTACAAATGGGAGATTGTTAGTAATATTTTTCCCCTAGAGGCCATTATTGATGATATAGTGGATGCTTGGACATATATAGAGAGGACTTTCTTACTCGACATGATAGTATGCTATCAGGTTACCTTTATCTTAACATGTAGACTGGTATTTATATTTTCTGTCTCTTATATGTTCATAATGCCTTTAGGATATGTACTTGACTACTGGGACTATGATGAGATCATACTAGTGGGGCAAGGGTAGTCCACAAGTACATCCTTTAATCAGTTCCTAGTCGTGGGAATATCGAGACCAGGGCATCGATATTCCAGTCTAGACTAGCGTGTACGTTTCTTATCCCTTAGAGGGCGATGGTTGATCCCACAACCATTGGTGTGTGACATCAAAGATTTTACACAGGTGCTCATTGGAGAATGGGTACACCGAACAGGGCTCGCCGAGGACTCCTATGTGGTAGTATACCTATCGTCAGATAGCAGTCCTCTGGTGACACTGGAACCGGTTAGTCTGTAGACCCGAGATCGTCATAGAGTCTTGTGTGGCTCTATGTGCTTTGATTTCCTCCCTACCAATTCTCAAAAGATTCGTGCAAACAGGTGGATTTTTGGTACAGCCCCGAGTCACATGGTAGCAATGAGCGATAGGAGGGGTTTCGTCTCTCCCGGTATTGGGGGTTGATGTTGCGCTATGCTCAATTGGCTATAACTGGAAGTCTCTGGCCAGGGTTGCTGCTGAGATTTACTGATAAGAGTTATCAGTAGTTTCTCGAAGCGTTATAGGCCAGACATCGGCATGACTTATTACGTTACTGGGGATTGACGTTTACCACCCCTAGACATGATATACGACATATCAGACGAAGAGACCAGACTGTACGATAGTGTTACAGATAGGCTTCATGGAGAGTATGGATGAGCTTGCTTGTTGATCTTCATATCGCTCAATACGCGGGTAGCCGTTACGTCCAGCTAGTACTGCTGACGGATTGTAGGTGATTGACATCACCTACTGCTGGCGTATTGACGAGTCTTTAGATCCCCACACAGAAGTTTCCTGGTTTGAGCGAAACGAAATAGGGCACATATGTTGATATGTGCGTGGGCCTGATTAAATATGAGTATGTGATACCGTATTATAATCTGGCAGTTATCTGATGTCGGTCAGGTTATATGTGATTTAACTGGATTATCAAATCAAGTGTTGGTTTGATAATGTGATATTCAGATTAATGATATTAGTCGGTTATATATGATATAACCGGATTATTAGATCAAGTGTTGATTTAATAATGTGATATACATTATATGTGATATAGTTATATCTTAACTAATATCATTAGCTCACTAATTGCTATAGTTCGAGCTTCAACCCTCACATTAGTAATATGTATGCCCTAGAGGCTATTATTGATGATATAGTGGATGCCTGGACATATATATAGAGGACTTTCTTGCTCGACATGATAATATGCTATCCGGTTACCTTTATCTTAACATGTAGACTGGTATTTATACTATCTGTCTCTTACATGTTGATAAAGCCCTTAGGATATGTACTTGACTATCAGGACTATGATGAGATCATACTAATGGGGACATGGTGGTCCACAAGTACATCCTGTAATCAGTTCCTAGTCGTGAGAATAGCGAGACCAGGGCATTGATATTCCAGTGTAGACTAGTGTGTATGTTTCTTGTTTCTTAGAGGGCGATGATTGATCCTACAACTATTGGTGTGTGACATCAAAGATTGTATACAGGAGCTCATTGGAGAATGGGTACACCGAACAGGACTCGCCGAGAAATCCTATGTGGTAATATACCTATCGTCAGATAGCAGTCTTCTGGTGACACTTGTATAGGTGAGTCTGTAGACCCAAGATCGTCATAGAGTCTTGTGTGCTCCCACTGTGCTTTAATTTCCTCCCTACCACGGCTCAAAGGAGTCGTGCAAACAGGTGGATTTTGGGTACAGTCCCGAGTCATATGGACGCAATGAGCGATAGGAGGGGTTTCTTCTCTCCCGGTATTGGGGTTGATGTTGCGCTATGCTCGATTGGCTGTAACTGGAAGTTCCTGGCCAGGGCTGCTGATGAGATTTACTGATAAGAGTTATCAGTAGTTTCTCGAACCGTTATAGGCTAGACACCGGCATGACTTATCACGTTACTGGGGACTGACGTTTACCACCCCTAAACATGATATGTGACATATCAGACGAAGAGACCGGACTGTACAGTAGTGTTACTGATAAGCTTTATGGAAAGTATGGATGAGCTTGCTTGTTGATCTTCATATCGCTCAATACCCAGGTATCTATTACGTCAAGCTAGTACCGCTGACGGCTTGTAGGTGATTGATGTGATCATCACCTACTGCTAGCGTATTGACGAGCCTTTAGAGTCCCACACAGAAGTTTCTTGGTTCGAGCGAAATTAAGTAAGGCACATATGTTGATATGTGTATGGGCCTGATTAAATATGAGTATGTGATACCGTATTATAATCTGGCAGTTATCTGATGTCGGTCAGGTTATATGTGATATAATCGGATTATCGAATCAAGTGTTAGTTTGATAATGTGATATTCAGATTAATAATATTAGTCGGTTCTATATGATATAACCGGATTATTAGATCAAGTGTTGATTTAATAATGCGATATATATTATATGTGATATAATTATATCTTAACTAATATCATTAGCTCACTAATTATTCTTCATTATATATATATATTAATATATATGATAAATATATATATATATATAATGAAGCATGGCTTGATTTTCTATTTTTGAGAAAAATAGAAATGAGGTGGAAAATGAGAGCATGGTTGCAAGTATGGGATTTATTTTTGTTTATTCATCTTGACTCACTATTCAAGCATGGTTGCAATTTTATATTGCAAAATTCCATGCTTGAATGAGTGGGGGTCAAGAGTTGCCATTCATTCTTTGCTCATTCTCAACACTTAGCCATTTTTCTTGCTTTGCTCCCATGGTTGCTCTCTAGCTTCTTCTTCTTCCTCAATCCCATGGTTCAAGTTTCAACCTTCACATGTGATGTGAACCATGAAACTTGAACGCAAACTAGTGAGCAAATTAAACCCCTACTTCACCATCACACATTATATTAGCAATTTGATGTGGAGTGTTGCCTTCACTAATGAGATTAGTGAAGGGTTAGCTTGATCTTGCGGACTTCGGATGGATCGTCTTGGGCGCGAAGATCACGAAGGACGTTCGTTCAACTCGAAGAGAAGCCTAGTAGAGTCGCATGGACTTCAACCCGGAGCTATTGAAGATAAGGACTCGAACTATAAAGGTTGTATGCTCTTTTCTTCTCTTGAGTTGATCACATCACAAAGGCAAACCTTAATAATCTAGTAAAGATCTTGTTAGTCTAGCTTAGCACCTAATAAAAATTTGAATATGGCATGCTTGATGCCTCTATAACCTCAAGGTGGTGCTAAGTTCGACTTTCATGGTATAATAGCCAATCTAGAACATTAGGGTAACTTGTATCAACATTAAAAATCCGCCGTTTTTGTCGCGCAAAAATTGCTGTTAAAAACAGTTTCGAAATTGATGTTTTCAGTTGATTGCACACCCCGCGGGCTCACGGTTTGAACCGAGATGCCATGGGGTGGAGCGTATGCATCTCGGGGACACCCCCGAGGGGACTGAACGGCTGGGCCCACTCTCTAAGACCACTACAAGGTGGTCTTGGCGGTGGGGACCCGAAACTGCCCCACTTTAGGAGTTTTGGGTCTGCCTCAGCCCCTGGCCACCTCGTGGTGGTCTCGGGGGTAGGGTACCCCCTTTAGGCCCCTTATTCGATATTTAATTTTAGGATCTTTGCCCCCGCGAAGATTCGGGCGGGTTTCGAGTTCGTTTCGACTCCCGGATTTGCTTAAAACGATCGGTTTTAGAATTTTAGCTCACTGGATTTTTCAAGTCTTAGAAAAATTGGTTAAGTTTGCTAATTGTGTGTGGAATTCTAATGTCACGGTTACTTTACAAGCTTTGTGATGTGTGTGATACAATTATTAGAATCCGTATTAATTAGTTTTATGAAAACTAGTTTGTATATTGTAAAGCTAGCCGTTTAGTCTTAATTGATCGATTGCCATGAAGTTTTGATTCGGATCAAAACTCCATCGCAATTGTGTATTGTACGCGATCACTATGTCGAGAATCTTGTTGAATTATCCGACAACCAATTGAAAAGTGTTTTCAATTTGAGACTAAAATGCTGTTAGTGTATATGCCCTAGGGGCCATTATTGTATCATACTAGTTTGTATATTACTTAATGGAAGCTTGGGATATTCACATGTATATAACAGTCTTGCTAAACATGGTAGTATGCTACTTGGTTTTTCTATCTTAATATGTGAGTATACGTATTGATAGAGCTCTTGGGATCTTGCTTGACTACCAGCGTTGTGATGGCAGTCACACTAGTGGGGGCTGGGTAGTCTACAAGCACATCCTAATTCAGGTCCCTAGTCGTTGGATTATCGAGACAGAGCATCGATACTCCGGAGTAGACTAGTGTGTACGCTTCTCATCCCAGTTGGGGAGATGGTCTGTCCCACAGCCGTCAGTACGTCGTACTGGAGATAGTATGCAGGTGCTCGTTGGGTTACGGGTACACCGGACAGGACTCACAGGGAACTGTTGGTTGGTTTTATACCAGTCGTCAGTGAACAGTTCCCAGTTGACATGAGTACAGCATAGTCCGCAGAATTGACACTGCTACTTCTCCTCGAGTGTGTCCCACTGTTCTTAGATTGCTACCCTACCACGGCTCAAAGGAGTCATGCAAACAGGTAGCAGTTGGGTGCAGTCCCGAGCACTTGGAGGCAGTGGCGGTTAGACAGGATTCGTCTCTCCCGGTATTGGGGGTTGATATCGCGCTGTGTCAGAGAGCCATTACGCAAAGTCCCTGGCCAGGGCAAGCGAGATTTGCTGGTAGGATCCAGTAGTTTCTCAGGGTGTAATGGGCTACGCTCCGACACGACTTATACCGCTATTAGAGGACTGACGCTTGCCGCCCCTAGGCCCGATATGCGATAGTCCTAGACGAACAGACCGGACTGTACGGAGATTGTCACATCAGACTCAGTAGGAGTTCGGATGGGTATCCTCATCGGCCTTCTTATCGACATCTACCTGGGGACCGTTACGTACAGCTAGTGCCGCTTGCGGTCTGTGGTTAAACCCACTGCCAGCGTAGTAGTCGAGTCTCTAGAGTCCCACACAGAGAGTTTCCCTACTCCAGGCGAAACGATATAGAGGTCGTATGGTTTTACGACAAGGGTTCGGACGCATACGTGTGTTTACACACGTACGACTTTCGGACAGTTTTTACCAGTCGAATTTGGTTTAAGCCAGTTACTGGTATCCGGTTATTGGATTTATACAGTCTAAAGTTTTTCCGTATTTTTGCGGAAAGGAGGGGTGTTCTCGTAATTGCGCGAGAAGCTTCTAGAAGGTGGTGACTAAGGAGGTTTAGGTGGCATATACAATGAATGTGATTAGTGAGTCATATGGATGATTCATCCATGTCATTAATGCTTCATAATTGCTTAATGACTCATGGATGTGAATCATCACTAGATATTATCAAGCATGGTTGTTAAATGATTTTATTTTCTTTTCTTGATAAAAAGAAATGCTTGATATATATTATGATAACTCATTATTCTCATTTCATTATTATTCTCATCTTCTCTCTCCTCAAGCTCTCCCTCTTCAAACCCTAATCCTCCCCTCTCATGTGTTGAGAACAAGGATTAGCTAGACTAATTAAACCATAACCCTTACTCTATATCACCTAGCTTCTTTGATTAGCACTTAAAGAAAGTTAGTTGCCTCAAGTTTAGAGGCTAAGCTTGGAGTAAAGCTCTCGGGTGGATCGTCTACTACTTCGAGAAGGCCGAAGGAGGAGGAGGAGTTCCCAAAGACGAAGGACACGATTCGTTAGGTATAATCCCTAAACATAGTAGTATAGAACTTCTATGTTTGTAGTTAGTTATCGTTTAGCTTCGATTCAAGCGGTTAGTCGATGTTTGTGCTTTAAACAAGTTCGTTTTTAAAATTTCCGCCTCCCCACAAGTATTGGGGTGTTGTACATCGACTTACAGTGGTATCAGAGCCTCGCTAAACAATAAATAACTTACTTGCAAATTTGTATGAATTTCGAACGGAAAAAACGAAACCGGAAAAGCCCGAAATCACAAGTTTCTGTCGTTTTTTAAATGAAGTCCAAAAATTTTTCAGGGATATTCAGAAAGCTTGAAAAGACAGTAGAAGAACACCCAAGAAAATTGGGCCCCTGAATCGTCTAAAGCGCCGCGGAACCGCGGCTAATCCCACCTATACGCCGCGATTCCGCCGCCGAGTTGGCGATTCAGGAACCCAATTTTCCTGTGTTGCTTCTCTGTGATATTTGGTATTTTCTGGAATTTTTTAATATTTGCTCAGGTTTCAGATTTCCAGAGAAGTATTGGAGCAAAATTAAAAGTGTTTAATCGATCGAAATTATACAGTATTTGCTTGTTGGATTATATCTGTGATTGTATAATGTGTTCGTAAACCTCCCCTAACTGCTAGTATGTCGGTTGGCAGGGGGTTGCACATTTTCTGTAATGGATTTTATCTGTTTGTGCATATGAACTGTGTTGGACTGTTGTGATGTATAGCCGGGGTTATGTGATGGGTTATTATTTAATTCATTTGATGTAAATGTAATTTGTTGTAATATTATTTTGCGGGGCACATCCAGGTTGCGGTTGGAGCCACCGTTGTATTATTTCATTTTACTGTTTTTGCTCCTAGGACAGACCCAAGGTGGGGTGCACAAACTGCCGGGCAGGTAGTTTGCCGCACCCGTAGGGGTCTTGGGTGGGGTAATGGCTATTCATCACAACCGTGTAATCCGTCTTTTGTTGCAGGCTCAAAACAAACACGGATTGCTTGCAAATCCAATTAAGTTCATCTGTGATCTGGAATGAATATCATTGCGTCAGACGAATGTAAAATATCTATATATATGATAGCTATTTTAGACGTCACTTATGTTTTACACCCGCGCTAGCCCAGTCCCCGCTCTGTCGTTAATTAAGTAACCTAACGGGTAATGACGGGACCCAGTGGCGAATGCGGATGGCATAAGAGGACGTCATATTTTCGTTGTTCTGTGCAATGATAGGTTAATGATGGGACGCATTATCTATAATGCAAAGAAAATAAACCAAAGTTTTAATCGTTGGAACAATTTAAAAGAAACCACACGGTTAATTTTAAAAACAGATATTTTTAAATGCGGAGCTTTAACCACTCCTTTTAAAAGCTATCAGGTTCCTTCGGTTATATCAAGTTCACTACGTTCACGGTTTCGCCAAAACCATTCGTAGCCCTCCGTCATTTCATCTGGGTATTCAGTAGTATTCAAGCTATGTATTTTGACCAACGCCAAGGCATAGTGTTTGGTAGCTGCTGGATATTCATTTGTTGCATAGATAGATGAGTTAGTTTGGGACAGTCGTATGATCATTTTGGCCAACGTCAAGGATATGTACGGATGGGTTCAAATTAACAAGATAATGATGGGTAGAACTTGACATGTGACTTATGATATTTTGACCAACGCCAAGGTCATAAGAGCATGGGGCAAAAATGAATATCGGGAATTTCTAAAGAAACTGAAATTTGCAAAGAGATGCATACCATTTTGAGTTTGATGAATGTTGGTAGCATTCCTACAACATTATCAGACGATGATATTTGGATCCCGATCCTACTGTGAGTATATGCTACTTATCAGGATATTCGTCACTTAACGATCAATGCTATAAACCAAGTAGGTGTCAAGAAAGGTGTCAGCGGGGTTACGCCCCCAGAGAAAAGAGGTTATTTAATTAAGGAACTTCGCGAAAGCGTTGGAAAACCTCCCTCGAAGTATCGACACTAGCCTGGCTGAACGGTTAAGCAAGTATTGTACGGTGAGAATAGTCCTGGCTAATTCTTCTTTTATGGTTTGAGGAAGGATTCGAGAAACAGTGGGAGCCATCCAGTTTAGATAAACTAAAAACCACTCTAAACTTGCAAGAGCATCATGCTAAAGAGTTTTCTTCTCTCTCTCCTAATTGCAGCGACCCTGAAAATGACTGGACTTAAGTTACTTTTAGAGAAAAATATACTGACAGGGCCAAACTATAAAGATTGGCTGCGGAATGTCAAAATGGCTTTGACTTATGACAAATTGGGGTACGTCCTCACCGCTACGGCACCTGCTGTCCCTGGTCCCAAATCCAGTAATGCAGATAAAGAAATCCGCAAAACCTGGGATTTCGATTGCGCGAAAGCCAAGTGCATCGTGCTTGCCTCGATGGACAATGAACATCAGAGGAGGCACGAGGATATGGAACTAGACGCCATATTTCTCCATACAAAGGAACTTTATGGAGAGCAATCTCGTATAGCAAGATACGAGACCTCAAAGAACTTGTTTCGAGCGAGGTTGGCTGTCGGGTCATCAGTAGGAGAACATGTCCTAAAGATGATCGGCTATATAGAAGAGCTCGCAAACCTTGGGACGACTTTGGATAATGAGCTCTATATAGACCTTATTCTCCAGTCCCTTCCTTCCACCTACGCCCAGTTTATCCTGAACTTCAACATTCAAAGAAAAGAAGTTGAACTTCCGGAACTCCTGAACATGTTAAGGAGTGCAGAGGGCACCTTGCAGAAGGCAAGGGAAACACCCGCTATGTTTGTTGCCGGTGCATCTTCTTCCGGGTCCAAGGCTAGGGCCAAAGGAAGGAAGAAGAAGGCCGTCCCCAGACCTAGAGGAGGTGTAAGTAAGGTGGGAGGGAAGGGAAAGAAAAAGTTGCCGGTACCAGTAGTGGCTCAGGATGAGTGCTTCCATTGTCATAGGAAAGGGCACTGGAAGAAGGATTGCAAGGCGTGGATCGCCAAGAACCAAGGACCGAAGCAAGCTGTGGCTTCGACTTCAGGTGTGTTTGTAATTGAGAATTGTCTGTCGATCAACTCTACTTCCTGGGTATTGGATACCGGATCAGGATCTCATATTTACAATTCATTGCAGGCACTGAGAAACCGTAGAGTGCTGAAGGAAGGTGATATGACCGTAAAGGTTGCTAACGGAGCTAGCGTGGAAGCTGCGTCCGTCGGGGATTATCATCTAGGATTGACGAGTGGACACATTTTGGTTTTACATAACTGTTTTTTTGTACCAAGCTTAACGTGTAATATCATATCAGTTTCCTTGTTATCAAATAAAGGTTATGATTTCACGTTTGTAAGAGATGTTGTTAACATCCACCTTAATCATGGTTTGATTGGGTCCGGTACACTAAATAAAGGTATATATGTTTTAAACCAACTCCAAATTTTCAATGTCCAGAACACACTAAAAAGATAGTCTCCAGATTTAAATAAAGCTTTCTTATGGCATTGTAGACTGGGTCACATCAATGAGAGAAGGTTGACTAAGTTGCATAGAGAAGGATATTTGGACTCGTTCGAATATCAAACTTATGACACTTGTCAATCTTGTCTCAAAGGAAAGATGACAAAGACTCCATTTACTGGACAAGGAGTAAGAGCGAGCGAGCTCTTAGGACTCATACACAGCGATGTATGTGGTCCAATGTCTACACATGCAAGAGGTGGTTTTTCCTATTTCATTACTTTCACGGATGATTACTCAAGATACGGATTCATTTATCTGATGAAACATAAATCCGAGGCTTTTGAGAAATTCCAAGAGTATAAGAATGAAGTGGAAAACCAAACCGGCAAAAGTATCAAGACACTTAGATCTGATCGAGGTGGTGAATACTTGAGTGCCGAGTTCCTAGGTTACCTAAAAGAGAAAGGAACTCTCTCTCAGCTTACTCCTCCATACACTCCACAGCATAACGGTGTATCGGAGAGACGGAATCGAACCCTATTGGATATGGTACGATCCATGATGAGTAATGCTGAGTTACCGCGATCTTTCTGGGGTTATGCGCTAGAATCAGCGGCATATCTTTTGAACATGGTTCCTACCAAGACTGTGCCTACCACCCCATATCAGATGTGGAGTGGGAAGAAACCCTATCTTCAGTATCTGAAAATATGGGGATGTCCAGCTTTTGTTAAAAAGCAGCATGTGGACAAGCTCAAGGCACGATCAGTAAAGTGTAAGTTTGTGGGATATCCAAAGAACTCCAAGGGGTATCTATTCTATTACGCAGAGGAACAAAAGATGTTTGTTTCTCGAAATGCCCATTTTCTAAATATCAGTTTTTAAAAAAGGAAATAAGTGGGAGCGAAATAGAACTGGAAGAAATTCCAGAACTACAAACTAATACTGAAAGTTTGGTAGAACCGGTAGTTCAAGAAGAACAGGACATTCCCGCACCCCTCCGCAGGAGTAGTAAGCCGTCTCATCCGCCTGAGAGATACTACGGTTTTCTCATAGATGGGGATAGAGAGGATTGCATCATAGATGATGATGAACCTACTGACTTCCAGCAGGCCATCCAGAGCGGCGACTCGGTACGATGGCTAGATGCAATGCGGACCGAAATGGAGTCCATGTACACCAACAAAGTATGGACTTTGGACTTTGCTCCAGATGGGGTAAAACCCATAGGATGCAAATGGATCTTCAAGAAAAAGATTGGTGTAGATGGACAGGTGGAAACCTATAAGGCTAGACTTGTTGCAAAGGGTTTTCGTCAAAGACCTGGTTTGGACTATGACGGAACTTTTTCTCCAGTGGCTATGCTCAAATCCATTCGGGTCTTTCTTGCTATTGCTGCCTTCCATGATTATGAAATCTGGCAGATGGACGTAAAGACGGCTTTTCTGAATGGAAATTTAGAAGAGTGCGTCTATATGGATCAGCCAGAGGGTTTCAATCAGAGTGGGAGCAGCGGGAAAGTATGCAAGCTGCTTAAGTCCATTTATGGACTAAAGCAGGCATCGCGGAGTTGGAACATCTGTTTTGATGAGACAGTCAAAGAATATGACTTTATCAAAAATCTAGATGAACCGTGCATATATAGTAAAGTTGTAGCCAGAAGTGTCGTATTCCTCGTCTTGTACGTGGATGACATTCTATTGATAGGAAATGACATTCCTATGCTACAATCTGTCAAAGGATTCTTGTCACACAGGTTCTCCATGAAAGACCTGGGTGATGCCTCTTACATTCTGGGGATCCGGATCTATCGTGATAGATCCAAGAGGATGTTGGGACTTTCGCAGTCCAGGTATATCGACACTGTACTGAAAAGATTCAGTATGGAAGATTCTAAGCGCGGTAATCTACCGGCTTGTCACGGAATCACCCTCTCCAAAGAGATGTCTCCCAAGACTGATTTGGAAAGGGAACGCATGTCTATTATACCCTACGCTTCTGCGGTAGGCTCTATAATGTATGCGATGTTGTGCACCAGATCAGATGTAGCTTACGCACTGAGCGTGGTAAGCCGGTATCAGTCAGACCCAGGGGAGAAACACTGGATAGCAGTAAAGGACATTCTCAAGTACCTGAGAAGGACCAAGGAGATGTTCTTGGTTTACGGCGGAAAAGACCTCAGGTTGGAGGCCTTTGCTGATTCCGGCTTCCAGAGTGATAAGGACGATTCCAAATCCATGTCGGGTTATGTCTTTACCCTCAATGGAGGGGTGGTGTGCTGGAAGAGCTCCAAGCAGGACACCGTTGCTGACTCGACGATGGAAGCGGAGTATATAGCTGCTTGCGATGCCACAAAAGAAGCAGTCTGGATGAAGAAGTTCCTAACAGAACTTCAGGTGGTTCCTACCATAGTTGATCCAATACCTCTGTATTGCGACAACAACGGAGCTATAGCTTTAGCGAAGGAACCAAGGTCCCATCATAAGTCCAGACACATCTTAAGGCGGTATCACCTGATCAGGGAGATCATTGATCGTCAGGAGATCGAGGTCCGGAGAGTTGCTTCTGAAGAGAACATTGCTGATCCATTCACGAAGGCCCTACCTCAGATTCAGTTCGAGAGGCAACTCGAGATCATCGGTCTTCGATATGCCAGTACATGGCCCTAGTGCAAGTGGGAGATTGTTAGTGTATATGCCCTAGGGGCATTATCGTATCATACTAGTTTGTATATTACTTAATGGAAGCTTGGGATATTCACATGTATATAACAGTCTTGCTAAACATGGTAGTATGCTACTTGGTTTTTCTATCTTAATATGTTAGTATACGTATTGAGAGAGCTCTTAGGATCTTGCTTGACTACCAGCGTTGTGATGGCAGTCACACTAGTGGGGGCTGGGTAGTCTACAAGCACATCCTTATTCAGGTCCCTAGTCGTTGGATTATCGAGACAGAGCATCGATACTCCGGAGTAGACTAGTATGTACGCTTCTCATCCCAGTTGGGGAGATGGTCTGTCCCACAGCCGTCAGTACGTCGTACTGGAGATAGTATGCAGGTGCTCGTTGGGTTACGGGTACACCGGACAGGACTCACAGGGAACTGTTGGTTGGTTTTATACCAGTCGTCAGTGAACAGTTCCCAGGTGACATGAGTACAGCATAGTCCGCAGACTTGACACTGCTACTTCGCCTCGAGTGTGTCCCACTGTTCTTAGATTGCTACCCTACCACGGCTCAAAGGAGTCGTGCAAACAGGTAGCAGTTGGGTGCAGTCCCGAGCACTTGGAGGAAGTGGCGGTTAGACAGGATTCGTCTCTCCCGGTATTGGGGGTTGATATCGCGCTGTGTCAGAGAGCCATTACGTAAAGTCCCTGGCCAGGGCAAGCGAGATTTGCTGGTAGGATCCAGTAGTTTCTCAGGGTGTAATGGGCTACACTCCGACACGACTTATACCGCTATTAGAGGACTGACGCTTGCCGCCCCCTAGGCCCGATATGCGATAGTCCTAGACGAACAGACCGGACTGTACGGAGATTGTCACATCAGACTCAGTAGGAGTTCGGATGGGTTTCTTCATCGGCCTTCTTATCGACATCTACCCGGGGACCGTTACGTACAGCTAGTGCCGCTTGCGGTCTGTGGTTAAACCCACTGCCAGCGTAGTAGTCGAGTCTCTAGAGTCCCACACAGAGAGTTTCACTACTCCAGGCGAAACGATATAGAGGTCGTATGGTTTTACGACAAGGGTTCGGACTCATACGTGTGTTTACACACGTACGACTTTCGGACAGTTTTTACCAGTTGGCTTTGGTTTAAGCCAGTTACTGGTATCCGGTTATTGGATTTATACAGTCTAAATTTTTTCCGTATTTTTGCGGAAAGGAGGGGCGTTCTCGTAATTGCGCGAGAAGCTTCTAGAAGGTGGTGACTAAGGAGGTTTAGGTGGCATATACAATGAATGTGATTAGTGAGTCATATGGATGATTCATCCATGTCATTAATACTTCATAATTGCTTAATGACTCATGGATGTGAATCATCACTAGATATTATCAAGCATGGTTGTTAAATGATTTTATTTTCTTTTCTTGATAAAAAGAAATGCTTGATATATATTATGATAACTCATTATTCTCATTTCATTATTATTCTCATCTTCTCTCTCCTCAAGCTCTCCCTCTTCAAACCCTAATCCTCCCCTCTCATGTGTTGAGAACAAGGATTAGCTAGACTAATTAAACCATAACCCTTACTCTATATCACCTAGCTTCTTTGATTAGCACTTAAAGAAAGTTAGTTGCCTCAAGTTTAGAGGCTAAGCTTGGAGTAAAGCTCTCGGGTGGATCGTCTACTACTTCGAGAAGGCCGAAGGAGGAGGAGGAGTTCCCAAAGACGAAGGACACGATTCGTTAGGTATAATCCCTAAACATAGTAGTATAGAACTTCTATGTTTGTAGTTAGTTATCGTTTAGCTTCGATTCAAGCGGTTAGTCGATGTTTGTGCTTTAAACAAGTTCGTTTTTAAAATTTCCGCCTTCCCACAAGTATTGGGGTGTTGTACATCGACTTACAAATGCAAGTTTTATAAGTTAGGCATGAAATCTGGAATATGAGATATTCCGGGTTTATGATGTCTAAGGATATTGCGGATTCTAATTATTGTAGTTTTTTGTTTTCTTTTCTGCGTCCGTAAGTATAATATGTAGGGTATCCCAATCTCGTTGCTATATGTCAACAAGTTTTAAGGATACGCATATTTGCTTACGTTGATGATATGTGATATCATGTGTTGCTGTTGATATGATTTATTGGATCGTCGTAAAAGAATAGCCGGGGGGTTTTATATGAGTTGAGGGTTTTTATTTTCATTCATGTAAAATCTGTATGTAATATTCTTTTATTGGGGCACTTCCGGGTTGAGGATGATATCACCATTGTTGTATATTATTTACTTTTCTGCATTAGGATAGACCCAAGGTGGGGAGCACAAGTAACCGGGTTCTAGAGTCCAGTGGGAGACCATCTCAAGGAGTTGCGACCGGGTCTCCTAACTCTAGAATTGGCAGGGTTACTTTCCGCTCTCGTAGGGGTCTAGGGATGTAGGTTTTTCTATTCATCACGACTGTGAAATCCGTGTTTTACATTATTGGCTAAATTTAAAACACGGACATCCTAGTATATCCAATATTTCATATGTTTCTTCTGCTGCTTGATTTTGTGATATTGATCATATAGCTGCGTGAGACAAATGTAATATTATATATATGATATATGTAAACGTTGCTTATGTTTTGCACCCGCGCTAGTCCAGCCCCCGCTCTGCCGGTAGCTAAGTAACCTAACGGTGCATGACGATGCCCCGTGGGGAATGCGAATGGTATAAGCGTACGTTTTATTTTTGTTTCATTTTTCTGTAATGTTTAGGAAACATTAATTGATGGGACTTCATTAATGAGATTAATGAAAAGAAAGAAACCAAAAGATGTTGTAGAATTAAATTTTCAAAAAGGGTAGCTCTATTTATTGTTTTGCATAGTGGTATTCCTTGATGAATATCCAGCACTTCATTCGATCAGGAAACAGCCGAGATCCCTTCACCGGGAGTGACCACTTTAGCGAAACTAGCAAATGCTAAAACCCACTCAGTTTTTCTTTTGACTGCTTCTCTAGTTCTTGCTTTGAATAGTGGTATTCATGAATATCGCACCTCATTCGATAAGGAAAGAGCCGAATCCCTTCACCGGGAGTGACCTCTTTAGCGAAGCTAGAAAAGCCTCAAAAACACTCCTTCATAAAATCACTAGATTCCACAAAGATATTGTTTCCCCCAATAAGAGCAAAGCTCTGTTTGAATTTCAAAAATTCAAAAATTGAAGCAACGCTTCAAATCCCGTGCGCTGCGCGCAACGCGCCACGTATCAGAATTTGATACGTCTGCGCAGCGCCCAAGGCAGCGTGCCCAATCAGAACAATGCTCTATTTAAAACAAAAATTAAAGGAAGAAACGCTTCAGTTGCGCAAGCGCTGCGCTGCGCGACACGTGTCAGCGCAGTTGCGCAAGCGCTGCGCTGCGCGACACGTGTCAGCGCAAACGCAGTTGCGCTGCACTGTGCGCTGCACTGTGCGCTGCGAGACACGTGTCAGCGCAGGTGCGCTGCGCTGTGCGCTGAGCGACACGTGTCAGCGCAGTTGCGCAAGCGCAGTTGCACAAGCGCAGATGCGCTGCGCTGTGCGCTGCGTGACACGTGTCAAGCGCTGGGGCGTTTGCGCCAAACAGAATTAAAATTCCAGTAAGATCCTTCTGTTCTTATTAAAACAAGAAGATTGTCTTCTGTAAAACAGAAGCCCTTGGATCAAAAATCCAACGGTGGGGAAAATTCCCCAAATCACTCAGAGAATGATCTCTTTAACAAACTCAACAAATTTATGGGCACTATATAAAGACCCCTAGACCCCAATTCAAAAGGGCATCAACATCGTGAGAGATCAAGAACTTCAAAACAGAGAGAACTCTGAAGAATTTTGAAAAGAACTCAAGAAAAAGGTAAACACAAAACAAAATCAAGAATTTTGAAAAGAACTCAAGAATTTTGAAAAGAACTTCTGAATAGATCATTGATCTAAGAACAAGATCAATGATCTTCAATAATAAAATAAATAAATAATAACAGTGCCTTGCACTTTTTATGAACCATTGGTTCTGGAATTTCAGAAAAATTCTTTTTTTTGAATCCAAAAATTGGATCAAGTTATTGAAACAGTGTCTTGCACTTGCAAAACTGGACTGTTGCGCTCCTGGGTTGGCGCAAGCCACCAGAGAGCGCCACGTGTCAGCGGCGCAACAACGCAGCGCACTGCGCTGTTGCGCTCGCGCTCACCAGAGCGTGACACGTGTACCTCCACATGCGCTTGCGCTCAATGATTGGCGCAAAGCGCCTGACAAGCCAATATCAGATAATTAATGCACTGCATTATTGAAAAGAAGGACCGCGCCCAATTAAAAAGGCCTAACAGGCCAAATAAAATGCAATGCATTAAAAGGGCAGAGCCCAAACAAAGAAGATGCTCTGCATCATTTATAAAAGGGCAGAGCCCAAACAAAGCAGATGCTCTGCAACATTTATAAAAGGGCAGAGTCCAAACAAAACAAAAATGCAGTGCATTATTAAAAAGGGGCAAAGCCCTAGCATAGGCCTAATAGGCCAAAGATAAATAAAAACGTTGAATATTCCCAACTGGACTTAGCCCAATCATGGCCGTAAGTCCTCAAATTAAATTGACTGAGCACGGCTGCTCTCCTAAATCAATTTACATCCGGTTCGAGGGTACATCTCCGAACTCCTCTGACTCCTATCGTTGTAATCCTTCAACGACGTCAGAGAGGTGACGGGTCCCGACAACCACACATCAACACGGACTGTGGGGTCCTTAAACTCATGGACTTATGCATCCTTAAACCAAGATACGGACTGTGGGGTCCTTAAACCCGCGGACTTATGCGTCCTTAAACTAACGGACTAATGCGTCCTTAAACACACCCATATGGATTATGGGGTCCTTAAACCCATGGACTTATGCGTCCTTAAACTACCTATGGACCACCATGTCCCTAAACTGGCAATGGACCGCAGTGTCCTTAAACTACCTATGGACCACTATGTCCCTAAACTGGAACAATAAAGCCCCCAAATGCTCTTTTGTCGGATCCAAATGATCCCGTTAAGTTTATCTTAGTCTCAAATCAGACTAACGTATCCTTAACGAACGTTTAAGTTGATCTTAGCCTCAATATGGCTAACGTATCCTTAAACTAAAACACCAAACCCAAATCTAAGTAAATACGGATTTGGACTAATCCACGTCCTACGGGCGACAGCATAACTTAGTCTCCGTATACAATCCACGGGCATCCACAAAAAAAATAAACACCCAAGACACGAAGTGAAATTCTGGAGAAGGAGAAAGTGGTTACCGCGATGCGGTAGCGTAATTAACTGCAGGGGCTTTCGCCTGCAGGGAAGAGCGTCCCCACAATCAAAAACCCCTCAAACGAGGAGGAATCTGACGAAGTCTGCTACATCGGTCGCATCCGTCTAAACCTCCGATACACGGTTCCATAAATCAACTTGGCATCTTCGGAGAGGTAGACGGATAAAACCAAATAGCATCTGCCCCGAATCTCAGGAAACACGTCCAGTCTTGGCCGCCATTCGGAGGGGAACAGATATCAAGTTCATTACGCTCATGCTTTTCTTAAAAATCTGCGTAGTCTTCCGTCATTTCATATAAGTACTATTTAGTATTCGTGCTACGTTTGTTAGCCTTCGTCAAGATGTAATGTGCGGTAGCTGATTAGTGCTTATCTGCCAGCATGTGATGCGATTGGATTAGGGTAGTCATGCGACATTATTGGCCTTCATCAAGGGTCGTGCGGGTGGGTTTAATTCAATCAAGAAATGAACGGGTTGAACTTGACTATCGACCTATGCTTTGTTGGCCTTCGTCAAGGTCATAGGAAGCTAGGGGTAAAAACATTATCGGGAATTTCAAGTGTTGAAATTTGCAATGAGATTGCATACCTTCTATGAGATAGTTGGATCCCGATACCCACTGCGAGTAAGAGTTACTCCTGGGAAAGTTTTGCATTTTACAATTAGCTAATCCAGTGGGTGTCTAGAAAGGTGTCAACGGGGTAATGCCTCTAGGAAAACGAGGTTTATTTTAATTAGTTCTGTGCGAAAGTAAGGGGAGCCTTCCTCGGAGTACCGATACCTGCCTGGCTGAACGATTGGCGAACCTAACGGGTGTAATTAATCCCGGCTAATCTTACCTTTTAGGGTTTGAAGAAAGATTTGATAAAAACAGTGGGAGTCATCCTGATTAGATAAGATAATAACCAATCTAATCTTGCAAAGAGCGCACGCAAAGTGATTATCCTTCTCTCTCTCCTGGTAGCGACCAATGACATGCCTTAATCAAGATAATAATATGGATGTATTGACCGAAATTACTTATTATACTGAGCTAGGTTTCTCTCTATCTTATGATTGTCATAAGTCTGAGTAAGGAATAGGGGAATATTCGGATTCCCAAGCCACCCAAACGAAGAATAAGCATGTTGATGCATTGTCTTCGGGTGTGTTCATAACAAAGAACTATTTCTCAGTTACCTTTACGTCCTGGGTATTGGATACCAGATCAGGATCCCACACATGTAATTTGTTACATGGGCTATAGACAGGTAGAGAACTGGGAAAGGGTGATATGTCTGAAGTAGTAGAGAATGGTGCAATTGTTGCAGCCTAAGCAGTTGGCAGATATCACCTAGTGTTACCAACTGGTAATATATTGATTCTTAGCAACTGTTATTTCGTACTAATAAATATTGTGAATATTTTCCTAAATCAAATGTTGATTGGGTAAGGTATGTTGTATAACAATTTACACGTTCTAAATCAAACTACAGTTCTAAACGTACAGAACACACATAAGAGAAACAATTCAGAAATGAATGAAGTCTTCTTATGGCATTGTAGACTGGGTCATATCGATGAAACAAGACTAGCTGAAGTTCCATAAGGATGCATATTTGAATCCGTTCGAATTTACATCTTATGAAACTTGCCATTCATGTCTCAAAGACTAGGTGACTAAATCTCCGTTTACTGGAAACGGAGAAAGAAATACTAAACTCTTGGACAGATACATAGTGATGTATGCAGTCCTATGTCTACACATGCCAGGGATGGTTCCATGCACTTTATCACATTCACCGATGTTCTCTCAAGATACAGACATGTGTTCTTGTTGAAATACAAAACTGAATATTTTGAGAATTTCAAGGAATATAAGTATGAAGTTGAGAACCAGATGGGTATAGGTATTCAAGTCCCTTGATATAATCTGGGAGAAGAATACTGGAGCACGGAATTTCGAGACTGTTTAAAAGAGAATGAGATTCTCTCTCATCTTACTCCTCCGTGTACACCACAACACAATGGTATATCAGGGCGGAGGAATCGCACCTTATGAGATATGGTGCACTCTATGATGAGTATTGCTGAGTTGCCTATTTCCATTCAGGGACATGCACTTGAGAAGACACATACCTATTGAATAAAGTTCCAATCAAATCCGTTGCTTACTACTCCATATGAGATATTGAATGGGAAGAGACCATCTCTTAAACGAGTTAAGATATGGGGTTGTCCGGCCTATGTTGAAAAGCAAAATCCGGACAAGCTCGAGACAAGGTCAGTTATGTGCAAGTTTGTAGGATATCCCAACGATTCGCGAGGGAATATCTTCTACCACACTGAGGAACAAAAGGTGTTTTGTTTCTCGACATGCCACCTCTTTATAAAAGGAATTTCTTATGGAAGAAATTAGTGGCGATGAGATAGAACTGGAAGTAGTTCCAGCAAACACTGTAACACCCGAGCCCAATGCTACTGGTTTCTATTGTCGTATGTTGGCGTTTGGTATTTATTTCATTGATCCTACTTGACTTTTGTTAGTTAAAAATTTTACCCGGCAAATTCATTTCTGCATATAACAATTTAAGGCATCTAAAATAAAATTAAAAATATTCGTCATTGCCTGCTTGACACCCCTAACCCTGTAGTAGCGTCCGTGCATCGTGTTCTCGTCCTGTTCAGTGAAACGGGTGAGTTTGGACGGCTACGGAAACGTACGTGTGTCCGTCTTGGGGGTTTGCTTTATGATTGTAAAATACTTCATTTTAAATTTTGGATCCCGCATAAAATTTTCTTATTTCAATTTCAAATTTTTGGACACGACCCGGGCGCAATTTGGAAATATTTTACTTTGCGCCAAAATCGCAAATTTCTAATATTTAAACCGTCGAATATATTTTTCTCACCCATAATATATTTTCCTAAATCTTTATTAAATTTCTTTTAAAACCCCACGAATCCTTATCCCAACCAATCTTCTCTTTCTTTCTTTTCCCCTAGGCCCCACTCCTCGTATCTCTCTCTCTCTCTCTCGCTTTCTTTCTCTCTCCTCCCAATTCTCTCTCCTCTCGATCTCTCTCCTCTCTCTATCTCCCCGTCTCTCTCTCTCTCTCTCTCTCTCTTTCTCTCCTCTATATATATACTTTCCCCCCTCCATTTCTTTTCCTTCAGCAACCCAAATCTCGCGCAACCCTACCACCGCCTTGCCCCTCGCCACCGTAGCCCAACGCCGACGCCATCACCACCGGACTTCTCGCCTCTTCACCCTCGTCGCAGCCACTGCACCTCCTTCCTCCTCTTCCCTCATTCCCGAGCACCTGCACACCACCTGCACACCGCCTGCAGACCGCCTACACCTTGTGGGATCGCCGCCGGCGATCTCGATCCGCCCCCCGGCCTCGCGCATCCCCTCAGTGAGTATCTTCTTCTCCTCTCCTCCTCTCTTCTCCTATCTTCTTCTTTCTCGGTTCATAATTTCTTGATCCGTAGGTTTCCGTCGCCGTCGTCGTAGGCTGACCGTCGGAGCTCCGTCTGTTAGTTATATGTATGCCCTAGAGGCCATTACTATACATAGGATGTATATTGTAGTGGATGCTTGGATATATATAGGGATGACTTTCTTGCTCGATATGATAGTATGCTATCTGGTTACTCTTTACCTTAACGTGTACACTGATTGTCTCTCTGTTACATGTTGGTAAAGCCCTTAGGATGTGTACTTGACTACCTGGACTATGATGCAGATCATACTAGTGAGGACATGGTAGTCCATAAGTACATCCTTCAAAGTCCCTAGTCGTGGGTGTATCGAGACGGGGCATCGATATGCCAGAGTAGACTAGCGTGTAGCTTCTCGACCCATACAGATGGGCGATGGATGATCCCATATCCATTGGTGTTTGACATCAGAGATGATATACGGGTGCTCAGTAGAGACTGGGTACACTGGACGGACTCGCCGAGAACTCCCAGATGGTATTATACCTTACGTCAGATGGCAGTTCTCTGGTGACACTGGTACAGGTTAGTCTGTAGACCCAAGATCGTCATAGAGTCTTGTGTGATTCCCACTGTGCTTTGATTTCCATCATACCACGTCCAAGAGGGCATGCAAAAAGGTGGCTTTTGGGTACAGTCCCGAATCACATGGAGGAAATGAGCGATAGGAGGGGTTTCGTCTCTCCCGGTATAGGGAGTTGATGTTGCGCAGTGTTCGATTGGCTATAACAGGAAGTCCTTGGCCAAGGCTGATTTAGGGATTTGCTGGTAAGTGTTACCAGTAGTCTCTCGACCCGTTATGAGCCTCATATCGACACGACTTATCGAGTTATTGGGGTCTGACGTTTACCACCCCTAGACAAGATATGCGACATTTCAGACGAACAGACCGGACTGTATAGTAGTGTTACTCGTTGGATTCATCGGAGAAATGATCGGGCTAGGTCATTGACTTCGAGGCCGAAGATGATCTGCGTCGGGGAGACTCAAACTCAAGTTATTCCTTCACTCGGTCGAAAACTTTGTGAAGAGAACACCCTATACTACATAGCAAGTGGTAGAGAATGAAGAAATAGGAAGTGGGTTCACTTTAGAATTGGATTTCTCACTCTTTTTCTCATGATGCCATTGGAGCTAGCAAGATTTTTCAAGCTTGATGAAGATGAAGAAGAAGAAAGAATGATATCCATTAAAAGAATAATATGAACACTTATCCTTTTAATCATGGCACCATGGTTGAGTTAAGCCCTCATGCTTAACTCATGTAGAGAATTAACCATAGCATAAGGTTAAGGGTTGGGTTAGCTAATATCTTAAACAAATGACAAAAGAGTTGACTTTGTCAATGTTCATCAAGCTTCATGAAGCTTGATAACTTTGACCAAAGTCACACTCTTTTGTTATATGTTAAGGAAAATAGTAAACCCTAATCCAACCTTGATATGGTTCAAGTCTCATACACACAACTTGTTTGTATCATCAAGCATGATACAAACATGTACACTTGAATATATCACATATAAACAATGTGCACATTCAAGTGAGAAAATAAATCTTAAGTGAACCAATACTAGTTAATGCAATGTAATATATCAAATATATAATTATGCATCAAATTATTAAATCAACTCTTGATTTAATAATCCGGCTATAACCGACTAATATCAAAAGTAACAAATTATCGAATCAACACTTGATCCGATAACCCGGCTATATCGCATACAACCGATCAATGTTACAAATCGTGAGAATAGAATACAGTATCATATACTGGTATTATTCTCGGTCCCGCACATATCTCATATGCGCTCCTATTTCGTTTCGCTTGAGCCAGGAAACCCCTGTGTAGGACTCTAAAGACTCGTCAATACGCCGGCAGCAGGTGATGATCATATCAAACACCCACAAGCCGCAAGCGGTCTGCTAAACGTAACGGCCACCCGGGTATTTAGCGATCAGAAGATCAACGAGCAAGCCCGCTCACACTCCAGTGAATCCAACGAGTAACACAACCGTACAGTCCGGTCTGTTCGTCTGATATGTCGCATATCTTGTCTAGGGGTGGTAAACGTCAGACCCCAATAACTCGATAAGTCGTGTCGATATGAGGCTCATAACGGGTCGAGAAACTACTGGTAACACTTACCGTTAAATCCCTAAAGCAGCCTTGGCCAAGGACTTCCTATTATAGCCAATCGAACACTGCGCAACATCAACTCCCTATACCGGGAGAGACGAAACCCCTCCTATCGCTCATTGCCTCCATGTGATTCGGGACTGTACCCAAAAGCCACCTTTTTGCATGCCCTCTTGGACGTGGTATGATGGAAATCAAAGCACAGTGGGAATCACATAAGACTCTATGACGATCTCGGGTTTACAGACTAACTTGTACCAGTGTCACCAGAGAACTGCCATCTGACGTAAGGTATAATACCATCTGGGAGTTCTCGGCGAGTCCGTCCAGTGTACCCAGTCTCTACTGAGCACCCGTATATCATCTCTGATGTCAAACACCAATGGATATGGGATCATCTATCGCCCATCTGTATGGGTCGAGAAGCTACACGCTAGTCTACTCTGGCATATCGATGCCCCGTCTCGATACACCCACGACTAGGGACTTTGAAGGATGTACTTATGGACTACCATGTCCCCACTAGTATGATCTGCATCATAGTCCAGGTAGTCAAGTACACATCCTAAGGGCTTTACCAACATGTAACAGAGAGACAATCAGTGTACACGTTAAGGTAAAGAGTAACCAGATAGCATACTATCATATCGAGCAAGAAAGTCATCCTTATATATGTCCAAGCATCCACTACAATATACATCCTATGTATAGTAATGGCCTCTAGGGCATACATATAACTAACAATCTCCCACTTGCACTAGGGCCATCTGATAGCAGTGGTTGTAGTATCTCATACTCAACCATCCCATAAAAGTCTCTCTCTGGGAAAAGGCCTTTCGTGAGTGGATCCGCCGTGTCGTCCTCTGAATCTACTCTCCTAACCTCGATCCCCTGGAGATCAACTATCTCCATGATCAGGTGATACTGCCTAAGAATATGTCTGGATCACTGATGGGACGGGCGTTTCTTGGCATAAGCCACAACTCCATTGTCACACAATGGGAGGAACAAAGTTCATCTCATGAACTAATATACACCCAGACTGCCTCTTTGGTAGCATCTTTGGTAACGATGTATCTTGCCTTTAATCGTCTAGTATGTCACGGTATCTAGCTTGGAACTCTTCCAACATACCGTCCCTTTACTGAGGGTAAAGACAATGCCTGCGACTGACATTCAGTCGTCTTTATCACCCTGGAACCTTTCCAGTGATTCTCCCCAGGATCGATTGATACCAGCTCACTACAACTAGTGAGTATCCTAACATCCAATTAGATCTATCTCATAGATCCAAAACCCAGGATTTAGTAGGTATCACTTTGATCCTATATGGAGAATCCTTGTGATAAGCGGAGATTGACCGAGCGTAGCATAGGAAACTCCTTCCCTATCAAGAGCATGTTATCCACGTACTCTACGAGGATCACCACTATACTCCCTACTACCTTTTTGTATATACAAGGTTCATCTAGCATTTTGATGATGTCAAACTCTTTGACTAACTCATCAAAAAAGATGTTCCAACTCTGCGATGCCTGCTTTATCACATAAAACATCTTGCACACGTTTCTGCTGCTCCCACTGTCTACGAAGTCCTCTGGCTGTGTACTTATAGACGCTTTCTTCCAATACATCATTTAGAAAAGCAGTCAAGACACCCAACCGCCAGATATCGTAGTCATGGTATGTAGCCGTGGCAAGTAGGATCTGGATGGACTTAAGCATAGGCCCCAGAAAAGGTTTCATCATTAGCCACAACTGGTCTATGATGCAAACCTTTAACGAGTCTAGCTTTGAAAGTCTCAACTTTTTCATGTACACCAAGTAATCTTCTCAAGATATACTTGCTCCTGATGGGGATTTAACCCTTCAGATAAAGCAACCAAAGTCCATACTTTGTTGGTGTATAAGGATTCCATCTCAGATCGATAAGCACCCAGCCATTCTTACAGAGTCCTGTTCCTGATGGCCAGCCCGAAACTAGTTGGGTCATCATCTCATGATGCAATTCTCGCTCCCACTGTCATAGAGAAACCGAAGTATCTTTCAGGTGGGTGAGGAACCCTACTAGATCGGCGGAGAGGCTGAGGTTCGTTGGTTGCTATTGAATCCTTTGGTTCTACCAAATCAGCAGCTGCAGTTTATATAGCTGGAACTGTTTCCAGTTCTACCTCATGTCCAATAATTTCTTCACAAGAAATTCCCTTTCATAAAGGTGGCATGCTGAGTAACAAAACATTTTTATTCCTCGGTTAGGTAGAAGATATTCCCTTGCGAATGCTTGGGATATCCAACAAACTTCTACAGATCTGACTTTGCCTCGAGCTTGTCTGGATTTTGCCTTTTTAGACATAGGCCGGACAATCCCAAATCTTAACTAACTTAAGATATGGGCTCTTCCCTTTCCATATCATATATGAAGTGGTAGGCAACTGATTTGATTTGAACCTTATTCAATAGGTATGCAACTTCTCAAGTGCATAACTCCCTAAAAAGAAATAGGAAACTCAGTAGTACTCATCATAGAGCACACCATATCACATAGGGTGCTATTGCTCCGCCCCGATACACCGAGGTGCTGTGGTGTATACGGAGGAGTAATGCTGAAAGAGAATCTCATTCTTAGAATAGTCCAGGAATCTCGTGCTCAAGTATTCTTCTCCTTGATCACATCAAAGGACATAGTACTTTTACCCGTATTTTGGTTCTCTACTTCTAACTTATATTCTATGAATATCTCAAAAGGTTCGGACTTGTGTTTCAACAGGAACATAGGTCTGAATCTCGAGAGATTATCAGAGAATGTAATGAAGTACAAAGAACCGGTCTTAGCATGTGTAGACAGGGGACCTTCATACATCAGCATGTATCATCCCAAGAGTTTACTAACTCTTTCTCTGTTTCCAATAAACGGAGCTATAGTCATCTTATCTTTGTGACATGACTGGCAAGTTTCACAAGATGTAAATTCAAACTAATTTAAATATGCATCTATATGTAACTCCAGCTAGTCGGGTCGCATTGATATGACCTAGTCTACAATACCTCAAGAAGGATTCGTTCATTTCTGAACTCTTTCTCTTGTGTGTGTTCTGTATACTAAGAACTGTGGTTTGATTTAGAACGTCAATGCTTTTAGATAACGTGCCTGAACCGATCAACTCTTGATATAGGAAATGTTCAAAACATTATCCAACAATAAAAATTATATCCTTCTTTATCTAAATAAAGAGACTGATATGATTTTGTATATCAGGTTCGGTATCTAATAACATTTGTTCAAAATCAATGTATTCTGGTAATACAGGGTGACAGTGACCAACAGAATTGGTTGCAACACTTGCCCCGATTTCTGTCTCATGAAACTTATCACCCGTTCTCAGTTCTTTACCTATCTGTAGCCCATGTAACAGATTACATATGCGGGATCCTGATGCGGTATCATATACCCAGGACGTAAAGGATATTTGAGAAACAGTTCTCTGTAACGAACACACCCGAAGATGATGCATCAACATGCACTTTCTTCGTTTGGGCGGCACGGGAAATCTGGTAATCCCCTAATTCCTGCTCTGTCTTATAACATTTATAAGTTGGAGCGGGACCAACGTTCCCCAGCACAGTATAACAAGCGGGTTCGGTCAATATATCCGTTTTATTATCTTGATTAAGGCGTGGGATGGTCGCTACCAGGAGAGAGAGAGAAGAAAACACTCTGCGTGAGCTCTTGCAAGATCAGATTGGTTATTATTTTATCTAATCAGGATGGCTCCCACTGTTTTTATCAAATCTTCCTTCAAACCCTAAAAGGAAAGACTAGCTGGGATTAATTACACGCTACAAGTTCGCCAATCTTTCAGCCAGGCTAGTGTCGGTACTTTGAGGGAGGTCCCCCGTGCTTTCGCACGAACCTAATTAGTGTAAACCTCGTTTTCCCAGAGGCGTAACCCCGTTGGCACCTTTCTAGACACCTACTTGATCGGCTAATTGTAATGTGTAAAACTCTCCCAGGAGTAACTCTTACTCGCAGTGGGTATCGGGATCCAACTATCTCATAGAAGGTATGCAATCTCATTGCAAATTTCAACACTTGAAATTCCCGATAATATTTTGCCCCTAGCAGCTATATGACCTTAACATAGTCAACAAATCATAAGTGCTAGTCAAGTTCAACCCGTCATTTCCCGATTGAATTAAACCCACCCGCACGACCCTTAACATAGTCAACAAAGTCGCACGACTATCCTAATCCAATCGCATCATATGCTTATACAGATAAGCACTAATTAGCTACCGCACACTACGCCTTAACATATTCAACAAACGTAGCAAGAATACTAACTAGTACTTATCTGAAATGACGGAGGGCTACGACAGGTTTTTCTGAAAACCTATTGCGTATTGAACTTGATATCGTTGTAGAATCAAATGATTTAAAATGGAGTTTTTTTGAGGCTTTTCTAGTTTTGCTAAAGGGGTCACTCCCGGTGAAGGGATCGTCGGCCCTTTTCTCGTCGAATGAGGTGCAGGATATATCATATACATCACTGTGCAAAGCAAGAACTATAGGAGCAATCAAAAGACAAACCGAGGGTTGTAGCATCTGCCAGTTATTTCTAAAGGATTCACTCCTGGTGAAGGGATCTCGGTCCTTTCCTTATCGAATAAGGTGCAGGATGTTCTACAAGGAACACCGCGATGCAAAGCAAGAACTGTAGCTACCTGTTTTTGAAGATTCGATTCCACAACATCTTAGGTTTCTTTTTCTTTCATTAATCACATTAATGAAGTCCCATCATTTAAATCACCTAAACATCACAGATAAATACGACGTACACTTATGCCATCCGCATTCGCCTCGATGTCCCCTCGTGCACCGTTAGGTTAGGTAACTAACGGCAGAGCGGGGCAGGGCTAGCGCGAGTGCAAAACATAAATAACGTCTATATAATATATCATATATACTATATATTGTATCTATCACAGAACATCATATGATCACATCACAGATATCGCAGCAGAAGAATCATATGAAATATTGGATATACTAGGACGTCCGTGTTTTTAATACGAGCCTGTATAAAACACGGATTCCACGGTCGCGATGAATAGCCAAACCCACACCCCTAGACCCCTACGAGAGCGGCAAGAAACCCTACCAATTCTAGAGTTAGGAGACCCGGACTCGACTCCTCGAGTTGGTCTCCCACTGGACTCCAGAACCCGGTTACTTGTGCCCTCCTCCTTGGGTCTATCCTAGTGCGGAAAAGTAAATAATGTACAAAGGTGACATCTTCCGCAACCTGGAAGTTCCCCAATAAAAGAATATTACATACAAGTTTTTACATGAATGAAAATGAAAAACACTCATCTCACATAACAACCCCCCGGCTATTCAAACACGACGATCCAATATAACATATCCAGCAACACATAACATCACATGTCATCAACGTAAGTAAACATGCGTATCCCAATTGTCGTTGATATATAGCAACGAAACCGGCGATATCACATATTACACTTACGGTCACAGAAAAGAAAGTGTAAAACTACAACAGTTGGAATCCGCAATCTCTTTAAACATCGCATGCCTAATCAAATGAATTCCTTAGACATCGCATGCCTAACAATTATAAACCCCGCATTTTAGTCTCATTATCGAAAACACTTTTCAATATCAAGTCGGGCAATTCAACAAGATTCCCGACATCCTGATCGAATGCTCGTCGCAAACTTTAGTAGGCAGCCGCACCCCCGATGCCGTCGATGAAGTGCACCAAGGCGGAACACCGCTGCCGCGAGAATAATACCAGTATGTGATACTGTATTCTATTCTCGCGATTTGTAACATTGATCGGTTGTATGCGATATAGCCGGGTTATCGGATTAAGTGTTGATTCGATAAGTTGTTACTTTTGATATTAGTCGGTTATAGCTGGATTATTAAATCAAGAGTTGATTTAATAATTTAATGCATAATTATATATTTGATATATTACATTGCATTAACTAGTATTGGTTCACTTAAGATTGATTTTCTCACTTGAATGTGCACATTGTTTATATGTGATATATGCAAGTGTACATGTTTGTATCATGCTTGATGATACAAACAAGTTGTGTGTATGAGACTTGAACCATATCAAGGTTGGATTAGGGTTTACTATTTTCCTTAACATATAACAAAAGAGTGTGACTTTGGTCAAAGTTATCAACCTTCATGAAGCTTGATGAACATTGACAAAGTCAACTCTTTTGTCATTTGTTTAAGATATTAGCCAACCCAACCCTTAACCTTATGCTATGGTTAATTCTCTATATGAGTTAAGCATGAGGGCTTAACTCAACCATGGTGCCATGATTAAAAGGATAAGTGTTCATATTATTCTTTTAATGGATATCATTCTTTCTTCTTCTTCATCTTCATCAAGCTTGAAAAAGCTTGCTAGCTCCAATGGCATCATGAGAAAAAGAGTGAGAAATCCAATTCTAAAGTGAACCCACTTCCTATTTCTTCATCCTCTACCACTTACCATGTAGTATAGGGTGTTCTCTTCACAAAGTTTTCGACCGAGTGAAGGAATAGCTTGACTTTGAGTCTTCCCGACGTAGATCATCTTCGGCCTCGAAGTCAATGACCTAGCCCGATCATTTCTCCGACGAAACCATTGCTAGAGTCCGGGATCCGATGATCGCAGAGGAGGGACGTCAACACGGAGCTAAAGAAGTGGTGGACCGGATCTACAAAGGTTGTAATCCCTTTCACTTAGTAGCAAAGTCGTTTGCTTGCTTGCTTTTCGCCTTAACTTCTAGTTAACGATCTAGTTTAGGGTTTCTCGGCACCGGAAAATTTTTTGTTTGGCATGGTTGATGCCTTGTGGAACCTCCTTAGTGTGCCTAGTAACCCTACACCGTCGACGTGATCGACGACCACAACCTCCCCCAGATCTTCGTAAGCATTCCCTTCTCCATCCTCCTT
This sequence comes from Agapanthus africanus, assembly GCA_030015575.1. Taxonomy (NCBI): domain Eukaryota; kingdom Viridiplantae; phylum Streptophyta; class Magnoliopsida; order Asparagales; family Amaryllidaceae; genus Agapanthus; species Agapanthus africanus. The sequence goes on along the minus strand of CM057347.1, from coordinate 548,828,518 downwards.
CCCTCCTTCTTTACTTTTCTTTTCTTTCTTGTTGCATGCCTTGAGTATTTCACTGTTCTGTACTTGGCCGGAATCCGTTGATGCTGACAACGTGCCCCGACGTTCCAGCGTGGTACCCCGACCCGTGTGGTTCCTCTGTTCGTCGTTTGGGCTCTTTCCGCGAACCGTGCGCCCGTCGCGAGTTTCCCCGCCGACGTTTTACGTTCCGTTTTCCCGATTCGCGACCCGTCGAGGCAAGTGCCCCTTGCTACATGTTAAATAATATTTGCATACACATTGATGATACACTAAACCGGTAAATTTAACTTTAGTACGATCATTTCTCATTTTCGTGTTCAATATTGTTATATATCATTTTATCTTTCAAACTTGGAACCTACCTATTGCAATTACTGTTTTGAACCTAATAACCATATTTACATGTTTTAATTTCACTTTCACTAATGACGTAGCCTATGGCACTTTATCTATCGTTTTACTTCATTCGGATACTCGTGTACGTTTAACCTGCATAAACTGTGATTTCATCCTTGAAACCTATATATATATTTATATCATTGCATCCATGAAGTCTTAAACTTGTTAACATGATCAAACAGATATAATTGTCTTGCTGCATTCTTATAATGTTGAAATCATCTCTGTGACACAACTGATAACTGTACTGCTAATTGAGTGAATCTGCCTATTGCTTAATTCATTGCTTAGATCATGCTGTTGATAACCATGCTTGATTATGTAACTAATTGTGAGCACACCTATGATATCGCTTACATCCTGACCCGACTTGCTACATACATATTGATTTACCCGACATGGTACCGTATACTGCTTGACTTGACCTGATGTACCATGACCTGACCCGTTACCTGATCTTGTGTCTAATGCCAACAAACCTGACATGTAGTCCTCATGGACCGTTCCTGTTGTCTATCCAGACAAACCTGTTTACCTGATCCCGTGTTGGCATTAATTTCTTGATTACGGGATACCTGACTTGACATTCACATATAGCTTGGGGGTATGGGGAAATCAAAGGTGAAACCTGACTTGTAACTCAACAGTTCGCTACCTGTTCTAATCAGTTTTTAGGCTAGGCCAGCCTTGGAATGATGGTGCTGACATCATTCATCTGTACACATTCCTGTTTGGTGCCTAGCGGCATGTCTCGGTTTCAACCCGAGAATCTGGGGCCGTGGTCCAGGGTATGTACGGGATACTATTGAGTTACATCGATGATTCATCAATTTGGTTTCAAAAACTTTAGAACAGAAAACCTGATAGAACAATTTAGTATCCCCACTGCACACTACCCTGCACTGCCCTGATTTATATTAATGTTACCCTTGCTTTATTCATGTTTATGTTCGCATTGCCTGTTACCCTGTTTATTATGTTATTACTTGATGACTTGACGCGCTGACGTCTGGGTTTTGCATGGCCCAGATTCTGTACCGCTGTCGCAGTCCGAGCAGGAGTACTTCAGCCAACAGGCTGAGCTGTGAGTTCAGCAGTAGTTAGTTTTCTTTCCTGCATTTTATTCCTGATGTGAGCCCGCATTATGGGACATACATTCTAGTTATTTGTATTGGATCTTTCGCTTCCGCATTTTATTATTCTTGACTCATGATTTATCTTGGATTGTGGACATGTTTAGATAGTTTTATTTTGTTCTTGATATCTCTACAACCGTAATGTGACTGTGGATGGATACTTCCTACCCACAGGTAGCATGGTTGGCTATGTCACGTGCCCATTTTAGCGTACTCTGGGAAGCAGGGCGTGACATGGTTCTTTTGGTATCAGAGCCATAGGTTAGTCGGGTTGATTCTTTTGTAGTTGGGTATTGTACCCAATACACGAATCAGAATACCCGTGTTTAGGAAACATGTCCTGCCACCGTGCCGTTTTACCATTCTTGAATCACATTCTTCCTGATTATATCTTTTACGATGTGCAAACTTCCTTTGCATATCGACTCGAAAACCTGATTCCTTGTTATCTCTAGGACTTAGGCGACTTGGGTGGAGTTATGTAATTGTGGTTATGATACCGCGGCATAGTTACAATGCGGCACTCTATTTAAGTAACTTGGAGTTCTAGCCTTGACCCATATCCTTGATCTATATGTTGAATCTGTTATCATACTAATACTCTCGGGTGTTTGGGTGCAACATCATGGAAGCTAGGAATCTACACTCGTACCAGAGGTGTATGGATGACGCTACCTTGCTTGGAGTAATTCGTGACTTGCTTAAGAACCACAAGCAGCAGACCGAGCTGAAGCCGGCGTTTGCACTAAACCAAACGTCCGTACGTAGAAGTGTTCCGATGAACAGACGCAGCATAGCACCAATGAAGAAAACAATTATGGTTGATCGGAAGAGGAGCGTGATTTGTAACTACTGCCATGTACACGGACATGTGCAAAGAGATTGCCGTAAGAGGCTTGGACTTTGTCTGATTTGTGGATCAGTGGATCACACCATAGGTAATTGTCCGTCAAGGCTGAGATTGAAGGAGGATACTCGGGAGCCACCGCAAGAGCAGCTTCCAAATCAGGAGCAGTTAATTCTGGGAGCTAATCAGGCTCAGGCTTTTCCCCTGATTGCTGAAGAAGCTAAGGCGTCAGGAGAAGTTGTTTCAGGTACTCTACTCGTTCATGGTTTTCCCGCATTAGTGTTATTTGATTCTGGTGCATCCCATTCTTTTATGTCATCCAAGTTTATGACTACACACTCGATTGACTACACGACCCTGTCTAGTTTCTGGGACATACACACTGGGAATGGGAAAATCATAGCTAGTAGGGAATGTAAAGATTGTACAGTTGTTGTGTGCGGACGGGAGCTTTTTGCAGATTTCTTGGTGATTGATACGGGCAGCTACGAGGTCGTCTTGGGAATGGATTTTCTTGGCACTTTCCACGCTCACACTGACTGTAGGGCAAGGAAGGTAATTTTCCAGATTCCCGGACATCCCGAGTTTAGCTTCACCGGAGGAAGCAGTTCTGTCGGGCCAGTAGAGTTTAGGGCTAGGCCGACAAACAATATTCTTGCAGCAATGGAAGTTGATGAAAGTGAAGAGCCGGCTGTTGTTCGCGATTTTATGGACGTGTTTGAAGATATATCGGGATTACCACCGAAGCGAGATGTGGAGTTCGCAATTGATCTTATTCCTGGTGCAGCGCCAGTATCCAAAGCGTATTATCCAATGGCACCAGTAGAGTTGGAAGAAGTCAAGAAACAGGTTGTTGAATTGCATGAGAAGGGTTGGATTCGAAGCAGTAACTCGCCTTGGGGAGCTCCAATTCTTCTAGTAAAGAAGAAGGATGGCATAAGAAGGATGTGCATCGACTATCGAGAATTAAACCGGGTGACTATTAAGAACAAGTACCCGATCCCTCGCATTGGCTCACTTTTCGAGCATCTTAGTGGCGCGAGAGTATTCTCGAAGCTGGATTTGCGATCCGGATATCATCAGGTCCGAGTGAAAGCAGAAGATATTTGCAAGACGGCGTTCCGAACTCGGTATGGACATTACGAATACTTAGTGATGCCCTTCGGAGTAACGAATGCGCCGGCAGTATTCATGGACTTGATGAACCGAATCTTTTCACCATTCTTGGACCAGTTTATTGTGGTGCTCATTGACAATATTCTGGTTTACTCAAAGAGTTTTGAAGAGCATGCTGAACATTTGAAGATCGCACTGCAGACATTGAGACAAGAGAAGTTATGTGCGAAGATGAGTAAGTACGAGTTTTGGCTGGAGGAAGTAAAGTTTTTGGGGCATGTTGTGTCTGGCAATGGAATCGCCGTCGATCCCGAAAAGATTGCAGCAGTTCGTGATTGGCAAATTCCAAAGAATGTTGCAGAGATAAGAAGCTTTCTTGGGCTCGCCGGATATTACAGAAGATTTGTGGAGAACTTTGCTCGTCTGGCGGAGCCGTTAACCAAGCTTACGCGAAAGGAGGTACCTTTTGTATGGACGGACAAATGTGCGTTAGCTTTCGAGACGTTGAAGAAGAAATTGATAACCGCTCCTATTCTGACCATGCCAGACAATTCCGGAGGATTGGTGATTCACAGCGACGCATCTGGGAAAGGATTGGGATGTGTTTTGATGCAGCATGGGAAGGTTGTAACGTACGCATCGAGACAGTTGAAAACCCATGAGAAGAACTACCCAACTCATGACTTGGAACTTGCGGCTGTGATTTTCGCTTTGAAGATTTGGAGACACTACCATTTGGGCGAAAGGGTCGAAGTGTTTACTGATCATAGGAGCTTGAAGTATGTGTTCACGCAGAAGGAGCTTAATATGAGGCAGCGTAGATGGTTGGAGCTGATGGCTGACTACGATCTTGATCTTAAGTACCATCCGGGGAAGGTTAATGTCGTGCCGGATGCGCTTAGTCGGTTACCATCAATTCAGGTGTTAACTACGCATAAGGAGCTCGTTGAAGATTTTCGAAGATTTGACTTGGAGGTTGTGCTACCGCATTCTACGGGACAGTTGATGCAGCTGCAAGTACATTCATCGTTGATCGAGAATATTAAAGCAGCACAATCACAGGATCCTAGACTGCAAAAGTTTCGAGGACAGGTTGAAGCCGGACTACGAACAGATTTATTGATCCACGAAGATGGTTCGTTGAGGTATGGTAGCCGTCTGTGTGTGCCAAAGGGAGATATTCGTGAAGAGCTTATGAAAGAAGCACACAGTTCAGCGTATTCTGTACATCCTGGAGGCACAAAGATGTACCGAGATATTCGACAGCATTTCTGGTGGGAAGGCATGAAACGGGAGATTGCTCGCTTTGTGGCAAAGTGCTTGGTGTGTCAGCAAGTTAAGGCTGAACATCAAAGGGTTGCTGGTTTATTGCAACCACTTCTGATTCCTCAATGGAAGTGGGAACATATAACCATAGATTTCGTGACGGCTTTACCACGGAGTCCAAAAAGCAACAATGTTGTAGGGCATACATATAACTAACAATCTCCCACTTGCACTAGGGCCATCTGATAGCAGTGGTTGTAGTATCTCATACTCAACCATCTCATAAAAGTCTCTCTCTGGGAAAAGGCCTTTCGTGAGTGGATCCGCCGTGTCATCCTCTGAATCTACTCTCCTAACCTCGATCCCCTGGAGATCAACTATCTCCATGATCAGGTGATACTGCCTAAAAATATGTCTGGATCACTGATGGGACGGGCGTTTCTTGGCATAAGACACAACTCCATTGTCACACAATGGGAGGAACAAAGTTCATCTCATGAACTAATATACACCCAGACTGCCTCTTTGGTAGCATCTTTGGTAACGATGTATCTTGCCTTTAATCGTCTAGTATGTCACGGTATCTAGCTTGGAACTCTTCCAACATACCGTCCCTTTACTGAGGGTAAAGACAATGCCTGCGACTGACATTCAGTCGTCTTTATCACCCTGGAACCTTTCCAGTGATTCTCCCCAGGATCGATTGATACCAGCTCACTACAACTAGTGAGTATCCTAACATCCAATTAGATCTATCTCATAGATCCAAAACCCAGGATTTAGTAGGTATCACTTTGATCCTATATGGATAATCCTTGTGATAAGCGGAGATTGACCGAGCGTAGCATAGGAAACTCCTTCCCTATCAAGAGCATGTTATCCACGTACTCTACGAGGATCACCACTATACTCCCTACTACCTTTTTGTATATACAAGGTTCATCTAGCATTTTGATGATGTCAAACTCTTTGACTAACTCATCAAAAAAGATGTTCCAACTCTGCGATGCCTGCTTTATCACATAAAACATCTTGCACACGTTTCTGCTGCTCCCACTGTCTACGAAGTCCTCTGGCTGTGTACTTATAGACGCTTTCTTCCAATACATCATTTAGAAAAGCAGTCAAGACACCCAACCGCCAGATATCGTAGTCATGGTATGTAGCCGTGGCAAGTAGGATCTGGATGGACTTAAGCATAGGCCCCAGAAAAGGTTTCATCATTAGCCACAACTGGTCTATGATGCAAACCTTTAACGAGTCTAGCTTTGAAAGTCTCAACTTTTTCATGTACACCAAGTAATCTTCTCAAGATATACTTGCTCCTGATGGGGATTTAACCCTTCAGATAAAGCAACCAAAGTCCATACTTTGTTGGTGTATAAGGATTCCATCTCAGATCGATAAGCACCCAGCCATTCTTACAGAGTCCTGTTCCTGATGGCCAGCCGAAACTAGTTGGGTCACATCTCATGATGCAATTCTCGCTCCCACTGTCATAGAGAAACCGAAGTATCTTTCAGGTGGGTGAGGAACCCTACTAGATCGGCGGAGAGGCTGAGGTTCGTTGGTTGCTATTGAATCCTTTGGTTCTACCAAATCAGCAGCTGCAGTTTATATAGCTGGAACTGTTTCCAGTTCTACCTCATGTCCAATAATTTCTTCACAAGAAATTCCCTTTCACAAAGGTGGCATGCTGAGTAACAAAACATTTTTATTCCTCGGTTAGGTAGAAGATATTCCCTTGCGAATGCTTGGGATATCCAACAAACTTCTACAGATCTGACTTTGCCTCGAGCTTGTCTGGATTTTGCCTTTTTAGACATAGGCCGGACAATCCCAAATCTTAACTAACTTAAGAGATGGGCTCTTCCCTTTCCATATCATATATGAAGTGGTAGGCAACTGATTTGATTTGAACCCTATTCAATAGGTATGCAACTTCTCAAGTGCATAACTCCCTAAAAAGAAATAGGAAACTCAGTAGTACTCATCATAGAGCACACCATATCACATAGGGTGCTATTGCTCCGCCCCGATACACCGAGGTGCTGTGGTGTATACGGAGGAGTAATGCTGAAAGAGAATCTCATTCTTAGAATAGTCCAGGAATCTCGTGCTCAAGTATTCTTCTCCTTGATCACATCAAAGGACATAGTACTTTTACCCGTATTTTGGTTCTCTACTTCTAACTTATATTCTATGAATATCTCAAAAGGTTCGGACTTGTGTTTCAACAGGAACATAGGTCTGAATCTCGAGAGATTATCAGAGAATGTAATGAAGTACAAAGAACCGGTCTTAGCATGTGTAGACAGGGGACCTTCATACATCAGCATGTATCATCCCAAGAGTTTACTAACTCTTTCTCTGTTTCCAATAAACGGAGCTATAGTCATCTTATCTTTGTGACATGACTGGCAAGTTTCACAAGATGTAAATTCAAACTAATTTAAATATGCATCTATATGTAACTCCAGCTAGTCGGGTCGCATTGATATGACCTAGTCTACAATACCTCAAGAAGGATTCGTTCATTTCTGAACTCTTTCTCTTGTGTGTGTTCTGTATACTAAGAACTGTGGTTTGATTTAGAACGTCAATGCTTTTAGATAACGTGCCTGAACCGATCAACTCTTGATATAGGAAATGTTCAAAACATTATCCAACAATAAAAATTATATCCTTCTTTATCTAAATAAAGAGACTGATATGATTTTGTATATCAGGTTCGGTATCTAATAACATTTGTTCAAAATCAATGTATTCTGGTAATACAGGGTGACAGTGACCAACAGAATTGGTTGCAACACTTGCCCCGATTTCTGTCTCATGAAACTTATCACCCATTCTCAGTTCTTTACCTATCTGTAGCCCATGTAACAGATTACATATGCGGGATCCTGATGCGGTATCATATACCCAGGACGTAAAGGATATTTGAGAAACAGTTCTCTGTAACGAACACACCCGAAGATGATGCATCAACATGCACTTTCTTCGTTTGGGCGGCACGGGAAATCTGGTAATCCCCTAATTCCTGCTCTGTCTTATAACATTTATAAGTTGGAGCGGGACCAACGTTCCCCAGCACAGTATAACAAGCGGGTTCGGTCAATATATCCGTTTTATTATCTTGATTAAGGCGTGGGATGGTCGCTACCAGGAGAGAGAGAGAAGAAAACACTCTGCGTGAGCTCTTGCAAGATCAGATTGGTTATTATTTTATCTAATCAGGATGGCTCCCACTGTTTTTATCAAATCTTCCTTCAAACCCTAAAAGGAAAGACTAGCTGGGATTAATTACACGCTACAAGTTCGCCAATCTTTCAGCCAGGCTAGTGTCGGTACTTTGAGGGAGGTCCCCCGTGCTTTCGCACGAACCTAATTAGTGTAAACCTCGTTTTCCCAGAGGCGTAACCCCGTTGGCACCTTTCTAGACACCTACTTGATCGGCTAATTGTAATGTGTAAAACTCTCCCGGGAGTAACTCTTACTCGCAGTGGGTATCGGGATCCAACTATCTCATAGAAGGTATGCAATCTCATTGCAAATTTCAACACTTGAAATTCCCGATAATATTTTGCCCCTAGCAGCTATATGACCTTAACATAGTCAACAAATCATAAGTGCTAGTCAAGTTCAACCCGTCATTTCCCGATTGAATTAAACCCACCCGCACGACCCTTAACATAGTCAACAAAGTCGCACGACTATCCTAATCCAATCGCATCATATGCTTATACAGATAAGCACTAATTAGCTACCGCACACTACGCCTTAACATATTCAACAAACGTAGCAAGAATACTAACTAGTACTTATCTGAAATGACGGAGGGCTACGACAGGTTTTTCTGAAAACCTATTGCGTAATGAACTTGATATCGTTGTAGAATCAAATGATTTAAAAGGGAGTTTTTTTTAGGCTTTTCTAGTTTTGCTAAAGGGGTCACTCCCGGTGAAGGGATCGTCGGCCCTTTCCTCGTCGAATGAGGTGCAGGATATATCATATACATCACTGTGCAAAGCAAGAACTATAGGAGCAATCAAAAGACAAACCGAGGGTTGTAGCATCTGCCAGTTATTTCTAAAGGATTCACTCCTGGTGAAGGGATCTCGGTCCTTTCCTTATCGAATAAGGTGCAGGATGTTCTACAAGGAACACTGCGATGCAAAGCAAGAACTGTAGCTACCTGTTTTTGAAGATTCGATTCCACAACATCTTAGGTTTCTTTTTCTTTCATTAATCACATTAATGAAGTCCCATCATTTAAATCACCTAAACATCACAGATAAATACGACGTACACTTATGCCATCCGCATTCGCCTCGATGTCCCCTCGTGCACCGTTAGGTTAGGTAACTAACGGCAGAGCGGGGCAGGGCTAGCGCGAGTGCAAAACATAAGTAACGTCTATATAATATATCATATATACTATATATTGTATCTATCACAGAACATCATATGATCACATCACAGATATCGCAGCAGAAGAATCATATGAAATATTGGATATACTAGGACGTCCGTGTTTTTAATACGAGCCTGTATAAAACACGGATTCCACGGTCGCGATGAATAGCCAAACCCACACCCCTAGACCCCTACGAGAGCGGCAAGAAACCCTACCAATTCTAGAGTTAGGAGACCCGGACTCGACTCCTCGAGTTGGTCTCCCACTGGACTCCAGAACCCGGTTACTTGTGCCCTCCTCCTTGGGTCTATCCTAGTGCGGAAAAGTAAATAATGTACAAAGGTGACATCTTCCGCAACCTGGAAGTTCCCCAATAAAAGAATATTACATACAAGTTTTTACATGAATGAAAATGAAAAACACTCATCTCACATAACAACCCCCCGGCTATTCAAACACGACGATCCAATATAACATATTCAGCAACACATAACATCACATGTCATCAATGTAAGTAAACATGCGTATCCCAATTGTCGTTGATATATAGCAACAAAACCGGCGATATCACATATTACACTTACGGTCACAGAAAAGAAAGTGTAAAACTACAACAGTTGGAATCCGCAATCTCTTTAAACATCGCATGCCTAATCAAATGAATTCCTTAGACATCGCATGCCTAACAATTATAAACCCCGCATTTTAGTCTCATTATCGAAAACACTTTTCAATATCAAGTCGGGCAATTCAACAAGATTCCCGACATCCTGATCGAATGCTCGTCGCAAACTTTAGTAGGCAGCCGCACCCCCGATGCCGTCGACGAAGTGCACCAAGGCGGAACACCGCTGCCGCGAGAATAATACCAGTATGTGATACTGTATTCTATTCTCGCGATTTGTAACATTGATCGGTTGTATGCGATATAGCCGGGTTATCGGATTAAGTGTTGATTCGATAAGTTGTTACTTTTGATATTAGTCGGTTATAGCTGGATTATTAAATCAAGAGTTGATTTAATAATTTAATGCATAATTATATATTTGATATATTACATTGCATTAACTAGTATTGGTTCACTTAAGATTGATTTTCTCACTTGAATGTGCACATTGTTTATATGTGATATATGCAAGTGTACATGTTTGTATCATGCTTGATGATACAAACAAGTTGTGTGTATGAGACTTGAACCATATCAAGGTTGGATTAGGGTTTACTATTTTCCTTAACATATAACAAAAGAGTGTGACTTTGGTCAAAGTTATCAAGCTTCATGAAGCTTGATGAACATTGACAAAGTCAACTCTTTTGTCATTTGTTTAAGATATTAGCCAACCCAACCCTTAACCTTATGCTATGGTTAATTCTCTATATGAGTTAAGCATGAGGGCTTAACTCAACCATGGTGCCATGATTAAAAGGATAAGTGTTCATATTATTCTTTTAATGGATATCATTCTTTCTTCTTCTTCATCTTCATCAAGCTTGAAAAAGCTTGCTAGCTCCAATGGCATCATGAGAAAAAGAGTGAGAAATCCAATTCTAAAGTGAACCCACTTCCTATTTCTTCATCCTCTACCACTTACCATGTAGTATAGGGTGTTCTCTTCACAAAGTTTTCGACCGAGTGAAGGAATAGCTTGACTTTGAGTCTTCCCGACGTAGATCATCTTCGGCCTCGAAGTCAATGACCTAGCCCGATCATTTCTCCGACGAAACCATTGCTAGAGTCCGGGATCCGATGATCGCAGAGGAGGGACGTCAACACGGAGCTAAAGAAGTGGTGGACCGGATCTACAAAGGTTGTAATCCCTTTCACTTAGTAGCAAAGTCGTTTGCTTGCTTGCTTTTCGCCTTAACTTCTAGTTAACGATCTAGTTTAGGGTTTCTCGGCACCGGAAAATTTTTTGTTTGGCATGGTTGATGCTTTGTGGAACCTCCTTAGTGTGCCTAGTAACCCTACACCGTCGACGTGATCGACGACCACAACCTCCCCCAGATCTTCGTAAGCATTCCCTTCTCCATCCTCCTTCCCTCCTTCTTTACTTTTCTTTTCTTTCTTGTTGCATGCCTTGATTATTTCACTGTTCTGTACTTGGCCGGAATCCGTTGATGCTGACAACATGCCCCGACGTTCCAGCGTGGTACCCCGACCCGTGTGGTTCCTCTGTTCGTCGTTTGGGCTCTTTCCGCGAACCGTGCGCCCGTCGCGAGTTTCCCCGCCGACGTTTTACTTTCCGTTTTCCCGATTCGCGACCCGTCGAGGCAAGTGCCCCTTGCTACATGTTAAATAATATTTGCATACACATTGATGATACACTAAACCGGTAAATTTAACTTTAGTACGATCATTTCTCATTTTCGTGTTCAATATTGTTATATATCATTTTATCTTTCAAACTTGGAACCTACCTATTGCAATTACTGTTTTGAACCTAATAACCATATTTACATGTTTTAATTTCACTTTCACTAATGACGTAGCCTATGGCACTTTATCTATCGTTTTACTTCATTCGGATACTCGTGTACGTTTAACCTGCATAAACTGTGATTTCATCCTTGAAACCTATATATATATTTATATCATTGCATCCATGAAGTCTTAAACTTGTTAACATGATCAAACAGATATAATTGTCTTGCTGCATTCTTATAATGTTGAAATCATCTCTGTGACACAACTGATAACTGTACTGCTAATTGAGTGAATCTGCCTATTGCTTAATTCATTGCTTAGATCATGCTGTTGATAACCATGCTTGATTATGTAACTAATTGTGAGCACACCTATGATATCGCTTACATCCTGACCCGACTTGCTACATACATATTGATTTACCCGACATGGTACCGTATACTGCTTGACTTGACCTGATGTACCATGACCTGACCCGTTACCTGATCTTGTGTCTAATGCCAACAAACCTGACATGTAGTCCTCATGGACCGTTCCTGTTGTCTATCCAGACAAACCTGTTTACCTGATCCCGTGTTGGCATTAATTTCTTGATTACGGGATACCTGACTTGACATACACATATAGCTTGGGGGTATGGGGAAATCAAAGGTGAAACCTGACTTGTAACTCAACAGTTCGCTACCTGTTCTAATCAGTTTTTAGGCTAGGCCAGCCTTGGAATGATGGTGCTGACATCATTCATCTGTACACATTCCTGTTTGGTGCCTAGCGGCATGTCTCGGTTTCAACCCGAGAATCTGGGGCCGTGGTCCAGGGTATGTACGGGATACTATTGAGTTACATCGATGATTCATCAATTTGGTTTCAAAAACTTTAGAACAGAAAACCTGATAGAACAATTTAGTATCCCCACTGCACACTACCCTGCACTGCCCTGATTTATATTAATGTTACCCTTGCTTTATTCATGTTTATGTTCGCATTGCCTGTTACCCTGTTTATTATGTTATTACTTAATGACTTGACGCGCTGACGTCTGGGTTTTGCATGGCCCAGATTCTGTACCGCTGTCGCAGTCCGAGCAGGAGTACTTCAGCCAACAGGCTGAGCTGTGAGTTCAGCAGTAGTTAGTTTTCTTTCCTGCATTTTATTCCTGATGTGAGCCCGCATTATGGGACATACATTCTAGTTATTTGTATTGGATCTTTCGCTTCCGCATTTTATTATTCTTGACTCATGATTTATCTTGGATTGTGGACATGTTTAGATAGTTTTATTTTGTTCTTGATATCTCTACAACCGTAATGTGACTGTGGATGGATACTTCCTACCCACAGGTAGCATGGTTGGCTATGTCACGTGCCCATTTTAGCGTACTCTGGGAAGCAGGGCGTGACATGGTTCTTTTGGTATCAGAGCCATAGGTTAGTCGGGTTGATTCTTTTGTAGTTGGGTATTGTACCCAATACACGAATCAGAATACCCGTGTTTAGGAAACATGTCCTGCCACCGTGCCGTTTTACCATTCTTGAATCACATTCTTCCTGATTATATCTTTTACGATGTGCAAACTTCCTTTGCATATCGACTCGAAAACCTGATTCCTTGTTATCTCTAGGACTTAGGCGACTTGGGTGGAGTTATGTAATTGTGGTTATGATACCGCGGCATAGTTACAATGCGGCACTCTATTTAAGTAACTTGGAGTTCTAGCCTTGACCCATATCCTTGATCTATATGTTGAATCTGTTATCATACTAATACTCTCGGGTGTTTGGGTGCAACATCATGGAAGCTAGGAATCTACACTCGTACCAGAGGTGTATGGATGACGCTACCTTGCTTGGAGTAATTCGTGACTTGCTTAAGAACCACAAGCAGCAGACCGAGCTGAAGCCGGCGTTTGCACTAAACCAAACGTCCGTACGTAGAAGTGTTCCGATGAACAGACGCAGCATAGCACCAATGAAGAAAACAATTATGGTTGATCGGAAGAGGAGCGTGATTTGTAACTACTGCCATGTACACGGACATGTGCAAAGAGATTGCCGTAAGAGGCTTGGACTTTGTCTGATTTGTGGATCAGTGGATCACACCATAGGTAATTGTCCGTCAAGGCTGAGATTGAAGGAGGATACTCGGGAGCCACCGCAAGAGCAGCTTCCAAATCAGGAGCAGTTAATTCTGGGAGCTAATCAGGCTCAGGCTTTTCCCCTGATTGCTGAAGAAGCTAAGGCGTCAGGAGAAGTTGTTTCAGGTACTCTACTCGTTCATGGTTTTCCCGCATTAGTGTTATTTGATTCTGGTGCATCCCATTCTTTTATGTCATCCAAGTTTATGACTACACACTCGATTGACTACACGACCCTGTCTAGTTTCTGGGACATACACACTGGGAATGGGAAAATCATAGCTAGTAGGGAATGTAAAGATTGTACAGTTGTTGTGTGCGGACGGGAGCTTTTTGCAGATTTCTTGGTGATTGATACGGGCAGCTACGAGGTCGTCTTGGGAATGGATTTTCTTGGCACTTTCCACGCTCACACTGACTGTAGGGCAAGGAAGGTAATTTTCCAGATTCCCGGACATCCCGAGTTTAGCTTCACCGGAGGAAGCAGTTCTGTCGGGCCAGTCGAGTTTAGGGCTAGGCCGACAAACAATATTCTTGCAGCAATGGAAGTTGATGAAAGTGAAGAGCCGGCTGTTGTTCGCGATTTTATGGACGTGTTTGAAGATATATCGGGATTACCACCGAAGCGAGATGTGGAGTTCGCAATTGATCTTATTCCTGGTGCAGCGCCAGTATCCAAAGCGTATTATCCAATGGCACCAGTAGAGTTGGAAGAAGTCAAGAAACAGGTTGTTGAATTGCATGAGAAGGGTTGGATTCGAAGCAGTAACTCGCCTTGGGGAGCTCCAATTCTTCTAGTAAAGAAGAAGGATGGCATAAGAAGGATGTGCATCGACTATCGAGAATTAAACCGGGTGACTATTAAGAACAAGTACCCGATCCCTCGCATTGGCTCACTTTTCGAGCATCTTAGTGGCGCGAGAGTATTCTCGAAGCTGGATTTGCGATCCGGATATCATCAGGTCCGAGTGAAAGCAGAAGATATTTGCAAGACGGCGTTCCGAACTCGGTATGGACATTACGAATACTTAGTGATGCCCTTCGGAGTAACGAATGCGCCGGCAGTATTCATGGACTTGATGAACCGAATCTTTTCACCATTCTTGGACCAGTTTATTGTGGTGCTCATTGACAATATTCTGGTTTACTCAAAGAGTTTTGAAGAGCATGCTGAACATTTGAAGATCGCACTGCAGACATTGAGACAAGAGAAGTTATGTGCGAAGATGAGTAAGTACGAGTTTTGGCTGGAGGAAGTAAAGTTTTTGGGGCATGTTGTGTCTGGCAATGGAATCGCCGTCGATCCCGAAAAGATTGCAGCAGTTCGTGATTGGCAAATTCCAAAGAATGTTGCAGAGATAAGAAGCTTTCTTGGGCTCGCCGGATATTACAGAAGATTTGTGGAGAACTTTGCTCGTCTGGCGGAGCCGTTAACCAAGCTTACGCGAAAGGAGGTACCTTTTGTATGGACGGACAAATGTGCGTTAGCTTTCGAGACGTTGAAGAAGAAATTGATAACCGCTCCTATTCTGACCATGCCAGACAATTCCGGAGGATTGGTGATTCACAGCGACGCATCTGGGAAAGGATTGGGATGTGTTTTGATGCAGCATGGGAAGGTTGTAACGTACGCATCGAGACAGTTGAAAACCCATGAGAAGAACTACCCAACTCATGACTTGGAACTTGCGGCTGTGATTTTCGCTTTGAAGATTTGGAGACACTACCATTTGGGCGAAAGGGTCGAAGTGTTTACTGATCATAGGAGCTTGAAGTATGTGTTCACGCAGAAGGAGCTTAATATGAGGCAGCGTAGATGGTTGGAGCTGATGGCTGACTACGATCTTGATCTTAAGTACCATCCGGGGAAGGTTAATGTCGTGCCGGATGCGCTTAGTCGGTTACCATCAATTCAGGTGTTAACTACGCATAAGGAGCTCGTTGAAGATTTTCGAAGATTTGACTTGGAGGTTGTGCTACCGCATTCTACGGGACAGTTGATGCAGATGCAAGTACATTCATCGTTGATCGAGAATATTAAAGCAGCACAATCACAGGATCCTAGACTGCAAAAGTTTCGAGGACAGGTTGAAGCCGGACTACGAACAGATTTATTGATCCACGAAGATGGTTCGTTGAGGTATGGTAGCCGTCTGTGTGTGCCAAAGGGAGATATTCGTGAAGAGCTTATGAAAGAAGCACACAGTTCAGCGTATTCTGTACATCCTGGAGGCACAAAGATGTACCGAGATATTCGACAGCATTTCTGGTGGGAAGGCATGAAACGGGATATTGCTCGCTTTGTGGCAAAGTGCTTGGTGTGTCAGCAAGTTAAGGCTGAACATCAAAGGGTTGCTGGTTTATTGCAACCACTTCTGATTCCTCAATGGAAGTGGGAACATATAACCATAGATTTCGTGACGGCTTTACCGCGGAGTCCAAAAAGCAACAATGTTGTATGGGTGATTGTTGATCGATTGACCAAGGCAGCTCACTTTATTCCTTTTCGGGTTGGTCGATCAACAGAGACTTTGGCGGAGCGGTGCATGCAGGAGATTGTAAGATTGCATGGAGTACCGGTAAGCATCGTGTCCGATCGTGACACTCGGTTCTTATCACACTTTTTGGCGGAGTTTACAGAAAAGTTTGGGGACTCGATTGAAGTTTAGCACAGCTTATCATCCTCAAACTGATGGTCAGTCGGAGAGAACAATCCAAACTCTTGAAGATATGTTGAGAGCATACATGTTGGACTTCAAGGGTTCATGGGAGGATCATCTACATTTGGTGGAGTTTTCTTACAACAACAGTTTTCAGGCAACTATCCAGATGGCTCCATTTGAAGCTTTGTATGGTCGTAAATGCCGTTCACCTGTTTGTTGGGATGACGTCAGTGAACGAAGATTATTGGGACCAGATTTGGTTGTGCAGACAGTTGAGAAGGTTAACACTATCAGAAATCATATGAAAGCAGCTCAAGACCGACAAAAGAGTTGGGCAGATACGTCAAGAAGACCTCTAGAGTTCGCCGTGGGTGATTTGGTATTCTTGAAGATATCACCGACTAGAGGGGTGATTCGTTTTGGAAGTCGAGGAAAGTTTAGTCCTCGATTCATTGGACCCTTTGAGATCTTGGAGCGTTTTGGTGAGGTAGCATATCGTTTGGCGTTACCGCAGTCCTTGGCGAATGTGCACGATATGTTTTACGTATCTCAACTCCGTAGGTATATTCGAGATAAAACGCACGTATTGGATCATTCGGAACTAACAGTACGAGAAGACTTGACTTTTGAGGAGCGACCGATTGAAATTGTGGATCGAAGGGAAAAGGTTCTTAAGAACAAGGTGATCCCTCTTGTGCTTGTTTCTTGGGGTAATCGCTCGCATGGAGAGTCCACTTGGGAACGAGAAGATGAAATCCGGCAGAAGTTTCCTCACCTTTTCTTGTAGTTATTTGTTTTCTATCTTTGTATTCTTGGAATTTCGAGGACGAAATTCTTTTGTAGTTGGGTATAATGTAACACCCGAGCCCAATGCTACTGGTTTCTATTGTCGTATGTTGGCGTTTGGTATTTATTTCATTGATCCTACTTGACTGTTGTTAGTTAAAAATTTTACCCGGCAAATTCATTTCTGCATATAACAATTTAAGGCATCTAAAATAAAATTAAAAACATTCGTCATGGCCTGCTTGACACCCCTAACCCTGTTGTAGCGTCCGTGCATCGTGTTCTCATCCTGTTCAGTGAAACGGGCGAGTTTAGACGGCTACGCGCACGTACGTGTGTCCGTCTTGGGGGTATGCTTTTTGATTGTAAAATACTTCATTTTAAATTTTGGATCCCGTCTAAAATTTTCTTATTTCAATTTCAAATTTTTGGATATGACCCGGGCGCAATTTGGAAATATTTTACTTTGCGCCAAAATCCCAAATTTCTAATATTTAAACCGTCGAATATATTTTTCTCACCCATAATATATTTTCCTAAATCTTTGTTAAATTTCTTTTAAAACACCACGAATCCTTATCCCAACCAATCCCCTCTTTCTTTCTTTTCCCCTGGGACCCACTCCTCGTATCTCTCTCTCTTTCTCGCTTTCTTTCTCTCTCCTCCCAATTCTCTCTCCTCTCTCTCTCTCTCCTGTCTCTCTCTCTCTCTCTCTCTCTCTCTCTCTCTCTCCCCTCTATATATATACTTTCCCCCCTCCATTTCTTTTCCTTCAGCAACCCAAATCTCGCGCAACCCTACCGCCGCCTTGCCCCTCGCCGCCGTAGCCCAACGCCGACGCCATCACTACCGGACTTCTCGCCTCTTCGACCTCATCGCAGCCACTGCACCTCCTTCCTCCTCTCCTCTCATTCCCGAGCACCTGGACACCACCTGCACACCGCCTACACCTCGTGGGATCGCCGCCGGCGATCTCGATCCGCCCCCTGGCCTCGCGCATCCCCTCAGTGAGTATCTTCTTCTCCTCTCCTCCTCTCTTCTCCTATCTTCTTCTTTCTCGGTTCATAATTTCTTGATCCGTAGGTTTCCGTCGCCGTCATCGTAGGCCGACCGCCGGAGCTCCGTCGACGTGATCGACGACCACAACCTCCCCCAGATCTTCGTGAGCATTCCCTTCTCCATCCTCCTTCCCTCCTTCTTTACTTTTCTTTTCTTTCTTGTTGCATGTCTTGATTATTTCACTGTTCTGTACTTGGCCGGAATCCGGTGATGCCGACAACGTGTCCCGACGTTCCAGCGTGGTGCCCGGACCCGTGTGGTTCCCCTGTTCGTCGTTTGGGCTCTTTCCGTGAACCGTGCGCCCGTCGTGAGTTTCCCCGCCGACGTTTTACGTTCCGTTTTCTCGATTCGCAACCCGTCGAGGCAAGTACCCCTTGCTACATGCTAAATAATATTTGCATACACATTGATGATACACTAAACCGGTAAATTTAACTTTAGTACGATCATTTCTCATTTTCATGTTCAATATTGTTATATATCATTTTATCTTTCAAACTTGGAACCTACCTATTGCAATTACTGTTTTGAACCTAATAACCATATTTACATGTTTTAGTTTCTCTTTCACTAATGACGTAGCCTATGGCACTTTATCTATCGTTTTACTTCATTCGGACACTCGTGTACGTTTAACCGGCATAAACTGTGATTTCATCCTTGGAACCGATATATATATATATATTTATATCATTGCATCCATGAAGTCTTAAACTTGTTAACATGATCAAACGGCTATAATTGTCTTACTGCATTCTTATAATGTTGAAATCATCTCTGTGACACAACTGATAACTGTACTGCTAATTGAGTGAATCTGCCTATTTCTTAATTCATTGCTTAGATCATGTTGTCGATAACCATGCTTGATTATGTAACTGATTGTGAGCACACCTATGATATCGCTTACATCCTGACCCGACTTGCTACATACATATTGATTTACCCGACATGGTACCGTATACTGCTTGACTTGACCTGATGTACCATGACCTGACCCGTTACCTGATCTTGTGTCTAATGCCAACAAACCTGACATGTAGTCCTCATGGACCGTTCCTGTTGTCTATCCAGACAAACCTGTTTACCTGATCCCGTGTTGGCATTAGTTTCTTGATTACGGAATACCTGACTTGACATACACATATAGCTTGGGGGTATGGGGAAATCAAAGGTGAAACCTGACTTGTAACTCAACAGTTCGCTACCTGTTCTGATCAGTTTTTAGGCTAGGCCAGCCTTGGAATGATGGTGCTGACATCATTCATCTGTACACATTCCTGTTTGGTGCCTAGCGGCATGTCTCGGTTTCAGCCCGAGAATCTGGGGCCGTGGTCCCGGGTATGTATGGGATACTATTGAGTTACATCGATGATTCATCAATTTGGTTTCAAAGACTTTAGAACAGAAAACCTGATAGAACAATTTAGTTTCCCCACCGCACACTACCCTGCACTGCCCTGATTTATATTAATGTTACCCTTGCTTTATTCATGTTTATGTTCGCATTGCCTGTTACCCTGTTTATTATGTTATTACTTGATGACTTGACGCGCTGACGTCTGGGTTTTGCATGGCCCAGATTCTGTACCGCTGTCGAAGTCCGAGCAGGAGTACTTCAGCCAACAGACTGAGCTGTGAGTTCAGCAGTAGTTAGTTTTCTTTCCTGCATTTTATTCCTGATGTGAGCCCGCATTATGGGACATACATTCCAAATATTTGTATTGGATCTTTCGCTTCCGCATTTTATTATTCTTGACTCATGATTTATCTTGGATTGTGGACATGTTTAGATAGTTTTATTTTGTTCTTGATATCTCTACAACCGTAATGTGACTGTGGATGGATACTTCCTACCCACAGGTAGCATGGTTGGCTATGTCACGTGCCCATTTTAGCGTACTCTGGGAAGCGGGGCGTGACAAACACAAAATATAACTGACGATTTGTTGGAACCAAAGGATTCAATAGTCCCTGACGAACCGCAGCCACTCCGCAGAGGATGTATGCCCTAGATGCCATTATTGATGATATAGTGGATACTTGGACATATATATATAGTACATTCTTGCTCAACATGGTAGTATGCTATCAGGTTACCTTTATCTTAACATGTAGACTGGTATTTATACTGTCTGTCCCTTACATGTTGATAAAGCCCTTAGGATATATACTTGACTACCAGGACTATGATGAGATCATACTAGTTAGGCCAGGGTAGTCCACAAGTACATCCTTTAATCAGTTCCTAGTCATGGGAATATCGAGACCATGACATCGATATTCCAGTGTAGACTAGTGTGTACGTTTCTTGTCCCCTAGAGTGCGATGGTTGATCCCACAGTGTGTGAC
Source organism: Agapanthus africanus (assembly GCA_030015575.1). Classification (NCBI taxonomy): domain Eukaryota; kingdom Viridiplantae; phylum Streptophyta; class Magnoliopsida; order Asparagales; family Amaryllidaceae; genus Agapanthus; species Agapanthus africanus. The sequence continues at coordinate 548,807,900 of CM057347.1, read as the reverse complement.
ATTAAAGATTATACACAGATGCTCATTGGATAATAGGTACACCGAACAGGACTCGCCGAGGACTCCTATGTGGTAGTGTACCTATCGTCAGATAGCATTCCTCTGGTGACACTGGTACAGGTTAGTCTGTAGACCCAAGATCGTCATAGAGCCTTATGTGGCTCCCACTGTGCATTGATTTCCTCCCTACTACGGCTCAAAGGAGTCATGCAAATATGTGGATTTTGAGTACAGTCCCGAGTCGTATGGAGGCATTGAGCGATACAAGAGGTTTCGTCTCTCCCGGTATTGGGGGCTGAAGTTGCTCTATGCTCGATTGGCTATAATTGGAAGTCCTTGTCCAGGGCTGCTGCCGAGATTAACTGATAAGTGTTATCAATAGTTTCTCGAACCGTTATAGGCCAGATATCGGCATAACTTATCACATTACTGGGGACTGACGTTTACCACTCCTAGACATGATATGCGACATATCAGACAAAAAGACCGGACTGTACAGTAGTGTTACTGATAGGATTTATGGAGAGTATGGATGAGCTTGCTTGTTAATCTTCATATAGCTCAATACTCGGGTAGCCGTTACGTCCAGCTAGTACCGCTGACGGCTTGTAGGTAATTGATGTGATCATTACCTACTGCTGGCGTATTGACAAGTCTTTAGAATTCCATACAGAAGTTTCCTGGTTCGAGCAAAACGAAGTAGGGCACATATGTTGATATGTGCGTGGGCCTGATTAAATATGAGTATGTGATACCGTATTGTAATCTGGCAGTTATCTGTTATCGGTTCGGTTATATGTGATATAACCAGATAGTCGAATCAAGTGTTGATTTGATAATGTGATATACAGATGAATGATATTAGTCGGTCATATGTGATATAACCGGATTATTAAATCAAGTGTTGATTTAATAATGTGATATATATTATATGTGATATAATTATATCTTAACTAATATCATTAGCTCACTAATTATTCCTCATAATATATATTAATATATATGATATATATGATATATATATATATATATATATATAATAGTGAAGCATGGCTTGATTTTCTATTTTTGAGAAAAATAGAAATAAGGTGTAAATTGAGAGCATGGTTGCAAGCATGAGAGTTATTTTTGTTTATTCATCTTGACTCACTATTCAAGCATGGTTGCAATTTTATATTGCAAAATTCCATGCTTGAATGAGTGGGGGTCAAGAGTTGCCATTCATTTTTTGCTCATTCTCAACACTTAGCCATTTTCTCTTGCTTTTGCTCCCATGATTGCTCTCTAGCTTCCTCTTCTTCCTCAAATTCTTAGTTCAAGCTTCAACCCTCACATGTGATATGAATCAAGAAGCTTGAACACAATCTTGTGAGCTTTTACATCCTCTATTTCACCATCCCACACCAAACTAGCAATTTAGTGTGGTGTGTTTCCTACACAAAAGGAGTTTAGTGTAGAGCTTCGTTCAACTCGAAGAGGAGCCTTGTAGAGTAGCATGCACTTCAATCCGGAGCTTTAGAAGAGAAGGACTCAAACTACAAAGGTTCTATGCTCTTTTCTTCTCTTTAGTTCATCACATCACAAAGGCAAAACCTTAATAATCTAGTAAAGATCTTGTTAGTCTAACCTAGCACATAATAAAATTAAAAATTTGGCATGCTTGATGCTTCTAGAACCTCATAGTGGTGCTAGGGTCGACTTTCATGGTATCAGAGCCAAGCTAGAACATTAGGGTAACTAGTAGCGACGTTACAAATCCGCTATTTTTGTCGCGCAAAAACTGCCGATAAAAACAGTTTCAAAAACGATGTTTTGAGCTGTTTGCACACCCCGCGGGCTCACGGTTTGAACCGAGAAGCTGCGAGGTGGAGCGTGCGCACCCCGGGGACACCCCGGAAGGGACCGAATGGCTTAGCCCACTCCCCAAGACCACCACAAGGTGGTCTTGGCGGCGGGGACCCGAAACTGCCCCACCTTAGGCAGTTTCGGGTCTGCTTCACCCCCTGGCCACCTCATGGTGGCCCCGGGGGTGGGGTACCCCTTCTAGGCCCCCCATCCGATTCAAGTAAGGCAAAAGCCCAGAAATCTAAAACCATTTTAAGGAGTAAATAAAGAAAACTAGTTTTTAAGAAGTAAGGAAAACATGTTTTAAAAACAAGGTTTTTAAATAAGTAAGCCGAATATGCATTTTTAAAATCTATAGTCTTTTTCTAAAAATTTCGGCAGAGTTTCCTTTGTAAATACTGGCCCCAAACGGGGTACAACATGAATAATATATATATGATGATAAAAGGCATCCCCAAGCGGGAGCTAGCTCTTCGTCAATCGACGGTCACAACCACGCAAGCAGTATAATATACAACGCCAAAGGGCGAGGATCAAACTCAAAAAGGAAACTCAAAATCAGCATGAAAACCAGAATACTACAACGCGCGACTCTAAGGTTCGAAATAATACATAACTGGTTTTCTAAGTCTGAGTTTGGTTGATGGAATTACTAGATACAGCTGAATAAAATAATACAAAGGTGGTCACGATGGGAGTGAACCCACCTACCAATGCAATCACCCAGAAAGGAAGCGGTGTGCCAGAAAAGCCGCAATGAAACCTGTACGACAAAACTAGCAAGAAACTGTGGCACAACGGGGGTGAGTTGCCAACTCGTGAATAGAAAACATCACAGAGCAGAAATCGTATGTATGACACAATCCTGGGTCAATACGATCAGATATATATATAAACCTCAAGTGAATAAGTCTGAAGCATGATAAGGTGGCAATGTAACATCTATGCATGAGTGTAGTGCTAAGTGTAAGTCGATGTAGTACACCCCAGTACTTGTGGGGAGGCGGAATTTTCAAAAACGATCATGTTTAAAGAACGAACATCGACTAACCGCTTAAATCGAAGCTAAACGATAACTAACCAAACATATAGTTGTTCTAAACTACTATGCTTAGGGATTATACCTATCGAAACTAGTCCTTCGTCTTTGTGTCCTCCTTTGTTCTCCTCGACCTTCTCTAGGTAGTAGACGATCCACCCGAGAGCAAAACACCAAGCTACACCTCTAACTTGAGGTAACTAATCTACTTTGATTGCTAATCAAAGAAGAAAGGATGATATAGAGTGAAGGTAATGGATGTTTAAGTCTAACTAAACTTTTGATCTCAACACATGAGGATTAAGGATTAGTCTCTTGAAGATGAGAGCTTGAGGAGAGAGAATGTGAGATGAGATAATGAGATGAGAGAGAGTGTATCATAATATATTATGAAGCATTCTTATTAAAGAATAATGAATAATAGAAATGAATAAGCATGCTTCATAAATGAAAAGAGGTGATTCATTAACATGAGTCATTAAGCATTTATGGTGCATTAATGATCATGATGAATCACCCTCATGACTCACTAATCTTATCCAAAGCTTATGTCACCTTAACCTCCTTAGTCACATCTTCTAGAAGCTTCTCGTATAATTACGAGAACGCCCCTCCAATCCGCAAAAATACGGAAAAACTTTAGACTGAAAAAATCCAATAACCGGATACCAGTAACTGGCTTAAACCAAAGCCGACTGGAAAAAACTGTCCGAAAGTCGTACGTGCGTAAACGCACGTATGCGTCCGAACCCTTTGTCGCAAAACCATGCAACCTCTATATCGTTTCGCCTGGAGTAGGAAACTCTCTGTGTGGGACTCTAGAGACTCGACTGCTACGCTGGCAGTGGGTTTAACCACAGACCGCAAGCGGCACTAGCTGTACGTAACGGTCCCCAGGTAGTTGTCGATAAGAAGGCCGATGAGAAAACCCATCCGAACTCCTACTGAGTCTGATGTGACAATCTCCATACAGTCCGGTCCGTTCGTCCAAGACTATCGCATATCGGGCCTAGGGGGCGGCAAGCGTCAGTCCCCTAATAGCGGTATAAGTCGTGTCGGAGGGAATCCCATTACACCCTGAGAAACTACTGGAACCTACCAGCAAATCTCGCTTGCCCTGGCCAGGGACTTTGCGTAATGGCTCTCTGACACAGCACGATATCTACTCCCAATACCGGGAGGGACGAATCCTGTCTAACCGCCACTGCCTCCAAGTGCTCGGGACTGCACCCAACTGCTACCTGTTTGCACGACTCCTTTGAGCCGTGGTAGGGTAGCAATCTAAGAACAGTGGGACACACTCGAGGCGAAGCAACAGTGTCAAGTCTGCGGACTATGCTGTACTCATGTCACCTGGGAACTGCTCACTGACGACTGGTATCAAACCAACCAACAGTTCCCTGTGAGTCCTGTCCGGTGTACCCGTAACCTAACGAGCACCTGCATACTATCTCCAGTACGACGTACTGACGGCTGTGGGACAGACCATCTCCCCAACTGGGATGAGAAGCGTACACACTAGTCTACTCCGGAGTATCGATGCTCTGTCTCGATAATCCACGACCAGGGACCTGAATAAGGATGTGCTTGTAGACTACCCAGCCCCCACTAGTGTGACTGCCATCACAACGCTGGTAGACAAGCTAGATCCTAAGAGCTCTATCAATACGTACACTCACATATTAAGATAGAATAACCAAGTAGCATACTACCATGTTTAGCAAGACTGTTATATACATGTGAATATCCCAAGCTTCCATTAAGTAATATACAAGCTAGTATGATACAGTAATGGCCTTCTAGGGCATAAACACTAACAATCTCCCACTTGCACTAGGGCCATGTACTGGCATATCGTAGACCAATGATCTCGAGCAGCCTCTCGAACTGAATCTGAGGAAGGGCCTTTGTGAATGGATCAGCAATGTTCTCTTCTGAAGCAACTCTCCGAACCTCGATCTCCTGACGATCAATGATCTCCCTGATCAGGTGATACCGCCTCAAGATGTGTCTGGACTTCTGATGGGACCTTGGTTCCTTTGCTAAAGCTATAGCCCCGTTGTTGTCGCAATACAGAGGTATTGGATCAACTATGGTAGGAACCACCTGAAGTTCTGTTAGGAACTTCTTCATCCAGACTGCTTCTTTTGCGGCATCGCAAGCAGCTATATACTCCGCTTCCATCGTCGAGTCAGCAACGGTGTCCTGCTTGGAGCTCTTCCAGCACACCGCCCCTCCATTGAGGGTAAAGACATAACCCGACATGGACTTGGAATCGTCCTTATCACTCTGGAAGCCGGAATCAGCAAAGGCCTCCAACCTGAGGTCTTTTCCGCCGTAAACCAAGAACATCTCCTTAGTCCTCCTCAGGTACTTGAGAATGTTCTTTACTGCTATCCAGTGTTTCTCCCCTGGGTCTGACTGATACCGGCTTACCACGCTTAGTGCGTAAGCTACATCTGGTCTGGTACACAACATCGCATACATTATAGAGCCTACCGCAGAAGCGTAGGGTATAATAGACATGCGTTCCCTTTCCAAATCAGTCTTGGGAGACATCTCTTTGGAGAGGGTGATTCCGTGACAAGCCGGTAGATTACCGCGCTTAGAATCTTCCATACTGAATCTTTTCAGTACAGTGTCGATATACCTGGACTGCGAAAGTCCCAACATCCTCTTGGATCTATCACGATAGATCTGGATCCCCAGAATGTAAGAGGCATCACCCAGGTCTTTCATGGAGAACCTGTGTGACAAGAATCCTTTGACAGATTGTAGCATAGGAATGTCATTTCCTATCAATAGAATGTCATCCACGTACAAAACGAGGAATACGACACTTCTGGCCACAACTTTACTATATATGCACGGTTCATCTGGATTTTTGATAAAGTCATATTCTTTGACTGTCTCATCAAAACAGATGTTCCAACTCCGCGATGCCTGCTTTAGTCCGTAAATGGACTTAAGCAGCTTGCATACTTTCCCGCTGCTTCCACTCTGATTGAAACCCTCTGGCTGATCCATATAGACGCTCTCTTCTAAATTTCCATTCAGAAAAGCCGTCTTTACGTCCATCTGCCAGATTTCATAATCATGGAAGGCAGCAATAGCAAGAAGGACCCGAATGGATTTGAGCATAGCCACTAGAGAAAAGGTTTCGTCATAGTCCAAACCAGGTCTTTGACGAAAACCCTTTGCAACAAGTCTAGCCTTATAGGTTTCCACCTGTCCATCTACACCAATCTTTTTCTTGAAGATCCATTTGCATCCTATGGGTTTTACCCCATCTGGAGCAAAGTCCAAAGTCCATACTTTGTTGGTGTACATGGACTCCATCTCGGTCCGCATTGCATCTAGCCATCGTACCGAGTCGCCGCTCTGGATGGCCTGCTGGAAGTCAGTAGGTTCATCATCATCTATGATGCAATCCTCTCTATCCCCGTCTATGAGAAAACCGTAGTATCTCTCAGGCGGATGAGATGGCCTACTACTCCTGCGGAGGGGTGCGGGAATGTTCTGTTCTTCTTGAACCTCTGGTTCTACCAAACTTTCAGTAGCAGTTTGTGGTTCTGGAATTTCTTCCAGTTCTATTTCGCTCCCACTTGATTCCTTTTCTAAAAACTGATGTTCTAGAAAATGGGCATTACGAGAAACAAATACCTTTTGTTCCTCTGCGTAATAGAATAGATTTCCCCTAGAGTGCTTTGGATATCCCACAAACAAACACTTTACTGATCGTGCCTCGAGCTTGTCCACATGCTGCTTTTTAACAAAAGCTGGACATCCCCAAATCTTTATATACTGTAGATGGGGTTTCTTCCCACTCCACATCTGATATGGAGTGGTAGGCACAGTCTTGGTAGGTACCATGTTCAAAAGATATGCCGCTGATTCTAGCGCATGTCCCCAGAAAGATCGCGGTAACTCAGCATTACTCATCATGGATCGTACCATATCCAATAGGGTTCGATTCCGTCTCTCCGATACACCATTATGCTGTGGAGTGTACGGAGGAGTAAGCTGAGAGAGAATTCCTTTCTCTTTTAGGTAACCTAGGAACTCGGCACTCAAGTATTCTCCACCTCGATCAGATCTAAGTGTCTTTATACTTTTGCCGGTTTGGTTTTCTACTTCATTCTTATACTCTTGGAATTTCTCAAAAGCCTCGGATTTATGTTTCATCAGATAAATGAATCCGTATCTTGAGTAATCATCCGTGAAAGTAATGAAATAGGAAAAACCACCTCTCGCATGTGTAGACATTGGACCACATACATCGCTGTGTATGAGTCCTAAGAGCTCGCTCGCTCTTACTCCTTGTCCAGTAAATGGAGTCTTTGTCATCTTTCCTTTGAGACAAGATTGACAAGTGTCATAAGATTGATATTCAAATGAGTCCAAATATCCTTCTCTATGCAACTTAGTCAACCTTCTCTCATTGATGTGACCCAGTCTACAATGCCATAAGAAAGCTTTATTTAAATCTGGAGACTTTCTTTTTAATGTGTTCTGGACATTGAAAATTTGGAGTTGGTTTAAAACATATATGCCGTTATTTAGAGTACCGGACCCAATCAAACCATGATTAAGGTGGATGTTGACAACATCTCTTACAAACGTGAAATCATAACCTTTATTTGATAACAAGGAAACTGATATGATATTACACGTTAAGCTGGGTACAAAATAACAGTTATGTAAAACCAAAATGTGTCCACTCGTCAATCCTAGGTGATAATCCCCGACGGACGCAGCTCCCACGCTAGCTCCGTTAGCAACCCTGAGGATCATATCACCTTCCTTCAGCACTCTACGGTTTCTCAGTGCCTGCAATGAATTGCAAATATGAGATCTTGATCCGGTATCCAATACCCAGGAAGTAGAGTTGATCGACAGACAATTCTCAATTACAAACACACCTGAGTCGAAGCCACAGCTTGCTTCGGTCCTTGGTTCTTGGCGATCCACGCCTTGCAATCCTTCTTCCAGTGCCCTTTCCTGTGACAATGGAAGCACTCATCCTGAGCCACTACTGGTACCGGCAACTTTTTCTTTCCCTTCCCTCCCACCTTACTAACACCTCCTCTAGGTCTGGGTGCGGCCTTCTTCTTCCTTCCTTTGGCCCTAGCCTTGGACCCGGAAGAAGATGAACCGCCAACAAACATAGCGGGTGTTTCCCTTGCCTTCTGCAAGGTACCCTCCGCACTCCTTAACATGTTCAGGAGTTCCGCAAGTTCAACTTCTTTTCCTTGAAGATTGAAGTTGAGGATAAACTGGGCGTAGGTGGGAGGAAGGGACTGGAGAACAAGGTCTGTATAGAGCTCATTATCCAAAGTCGTCCCAAGGTCTGCGAGCTCTTCTATATAGCCAATCATCTGTAGGACATGTTCACCTACCGATGACCCGACAGCCAACCTCGCTCGAAACAATTTCTTAGAGGTCTCGTATCTTGCTATACGAGATTGCTCTCCATAAAGTTCCTTTGTATGGAGAAATATGCCATCTAAGGACATATCCTCGTGCCTCCTCTGATGTTCATTGTTCATCGAGGCAAGCACGATGCACTTGGCTCTCGCGCAATCTAATTCCCAGGTTTTGCGGATTTCCTTATCCGCATTGCTGGATTTGGGACCAGGGACAGCAGGTGCCGTAGCGGTGAGGACGTACCCCAGTTTGTCATAGGTCAAAGCCATTTTGACATTCCGCAGCCAATCTTTATAGTTTGGCCCCGTCAGTATATTTTTCTCTAAAAGTAACTTAAGTCCAGTCATTTTCAGGGTCGCTGCAATTAGGAGAGAGAGAAGAAAACTCTTTAGCATGATGCTCTTGCAAGTTTAGAGTGGTTTTTAGTTTATCTAAACTGGATGGCTCCCACTGTTTTTCGAATCCTTCCTCAAACCATAAAAGAAGAATTAGCCAGGACTATTCTCACCGTACAATACTTGCTTAACCGTTCAGCCAGGCCGGTGTCGATACTTCGAGGGAGGTTTTCCAACGCTTTCGCGAAGTTCCTTAATTAAATAACCTCTTTTCTCTGGGGGCGTAACTCCGCTGACACTTTTCTGGACACCTACTAGGTTTATAGCATTGATCGTTAAGTGACGAATATCCTGATAAGTAGCATATACTCACAGTAGGATCGGGATCCAAATATCATCGTCTGATAATGTTGTAGGAATGCTACCAACATTCATCAAACTCCAAATGGTATGCATCTCTTTGCAAATTTCAGTTTCTTTAGAAATTCCCGATATAAGTTTTTGCCCCATGCTCTTATGACCTTGGCGTTAGGTCAAAATGTCATAAGTCACATGTCAAGTTCTACCCATCATTATCTTGTCAATTTGAACCCATCCGTATATATCCTTGACGTTCGGCCAAAATGATAATACGACTTTCCCAAACTAACTCATCTATCTATGCAACAAATGAATATCCAGCAGCTACCAAACACTATGCCTTGGCGTTAGGTCAAAATACATAGTTTGAATACTACTGAATACCCAGATGAAATGACGGAGGGCTACGAATGGTTTTGGCGAAACCGTGAACGTAGTGAACTTGATATAACCGAAGGAACCTGATAGCTTTTAAAAGGAGTGGTTAAATCTCCGCATTTAAAAATATCTGTTTTAAAAATAACCGAGTGGTTTCTTTTAAATTGTTCCAACGATTTAAACTTTGGTTTGTTTTACATTGCATTATAGATAATGCGTCCCATCATTAACCTATCATTGCAGAAAACAACGAAAATACAACGTCCTCTTATGCCATCCGCATTCGCCACGGGGTCCCGTCATCACCCGTTAGGTTACTTAACTAACGACAGAGCGGGGGCTGGGCTAGCGCGGGTGTAAAACATAAGTGACGTCTAAATAGCTACAATAAATATAGATATTTTACATTCGTCTGACGCAATGATATACATTCCAAAACACAGATAAACAATATTGGATTTGCAAGCAATCTGTATTTCTTTTGAGCCTGCAAGAAAAGACAGATTACACAGTTGTGATGAATAGCCGTTACCCCACCCTCGACCCCTACGGGTACGGCAAACTACCCACCCGGCAGTCTGTGTACCCCACCTTGGGTCAGTCCTAGGAGCAAAAAACAGTAAAATGAAATAATACAACGGTGGCTACGACCGCAACCTGGAAGTGCCCCGCAAAAATAATATTACAACAAATTACATTTACAACAAATGAATTAAACAATAACCCATTGCTAACCCCGGCTATACACCACAACAGTCCAATACAGTTTATATGCACAAACAGATATAACCATTTCAGAAATGTGCAACCCCCTGCCAACCGACATACTAGCAGTTAGGGGAGGTTTACGAACACATTAAACAATCACAGATATAATCCAATATGCAAATTCTGTACAATTTCGATCGGTTAAACAACATCAATATTGCTCCAAAATCTGCTCTGTTAAACAGTAACCTGAGCAAATATTAAATATTCCAGAAAACCCCAAATACCAGAGAGGACCCACACATGAAAGATGAGTCCATGACTCGGCAACTCGGCCGCGGAACAGCGGCGGATCGGTGGGATCCGCCGCCCTTCCGCGGCGCTTTAGCCGAGTCATGGGCTCGAATTTCATGGGTGTTCTCCTGGACTCTTTTCTAGCTTTCTGAGCAACCCTGAACAATTTTAGGACATCATTTTAAACTCGACAGAAACTGAAATATTTTAGGGTTTTCCGGCTTTGTTTTTCCGTTCGAAATTCGTACAAATTTGCAATCAAGTTATTTATTGTTTAGCGAGGCTCTGATACCACTGTAAGTCGATGTAGTACACCCCAGTACTTGTGGGGAGGCGGAATTTTCAAAAACGATCATGTTTAAAGAACGAACATCGACTAACCGCTTAAATCGAAGCTAAACGATAACTAACCAAACATATAGTTGTTCTAAACTACTATGCTTAGGGATTATACCTATCGAAACTAGTCCTTCGTCTTTGTGTCCTCCTTTGTTCTCCTCGACCTTCTCTAGGTAGTAGACGATCCACCCGAGAGCAAAACACCAAGCTACACCTCTAACTTGAGGTAACTAATCTACTTTGATTGCTAATCAAAGAAGAAAGGATGATATAGAGTGAAGGTAATGGATGTTTAAGTCTAACTAAACCTTTGATCTCAACACATGAGGATTAAGGATTAGTCTCTTGAAGATGAGAGCTTGAGGAGAGAGAATGTGAGATGAGATAATGAGATGAGAGAGAGTGTATCATAATATATTATGAAGCATTCTTATTAAAGAATAATGAATAATAGAAATGAATAAGCATGCTTCATAAATGAAAAGAGGTGATTCATTAACATGAGTCATTAAGCATTTATGGTGCATTAATGATCATGATGAATCACCCTCATGACTCACTAATCTTATCCAAAGCTTATGTCACCTTAACCTCCTTAGTCACATCTTCTAGAAGCTTCTCGTATAATTACGAGAACGCCCCTCCAATCCGCAAAAATACGGAAAAACTTTAGACTGAAAAAATCCAATAACCGGATACCAGTAACTGGCTTAAACCAAAGCCGACTGGAAAAAACTGTCCGAAAGTCGTACGTGCGTAAACGCACGTATGCGTCCGAACCCTTTGTCGCAAAACCATGCAACCTCTATATCGTTTCGCCTGGAGTAGGAAACTCTCTGTGTGGGACTCTAGAGACTCGACTGCTACGCTGGCAGTGGGTTTAACCACAGACCGCAAGCGGCACTAGCTGTACGTAACGGTCCCCAGGTAGTTGTCGATAAGAAGGCCGATGAGAAAACCCATCCGAACTCCTACTGAGTCTGATGTGACAATCTCCATACAGTCCGGTCCGTTCGTCCAAGACTATCGCATATCGGGCCTAGGGGGGCGGCAAGCGTCAGTCCCCTAATAGCGGTATAAGTCGTGTCGGAGGGAAGCCCATTACACCCTGAGAAACTACTGGAACCTACCAGCAAATCTCGCTTGCCCTGGCCAGGGACTTTGCGTAATGGCTCTCTGACACAGCACGATATCTACTCCCAATACCGGGAGGGACGAATCCTGTCTAACCGCCACTGCCTCCAAGTGCTCGGGACTGCACCCAACTGCTACCTGTTTGCACGACTCCTTTGAGCCGTGGTAGGGTAGCAATCTAAGAACAGTGGGACACACTCGAGGCGAAGCAGCAGTGTCAAGTCTGCGGACTATGCTGTACTCATGTCACCTGGGAACTGCTCACTGACGACTGGTATCAAACCAACCAACAGTTCCCTGTGAGTCCTGTCCGGTGTACCCGTAACCTAACGAGCACCTGCATACTATCTCCAGTACGACGTACTGACGGCTGTAGGACAGACCATCTCCCCAACTGGGATGAGAAGCGTACACACTAGTCTACTCCGGAGTATCGATGCTCTGTCTCGATAATCCACGACCAGGGACCTGAATAAGGATGTGCTTGTAGACTACCCAGCCCCCACTAGTGTGACTGCCATCACAACGCTGGTAGACAAGCTAGATCCTAAGAGCTCTATCAATACGTACACTCACATATTAAGATAGAATAACCAAGTAGCATACTACCATGTTTAGCAAGACTGTTATATACATGTGAATATCCCAAGCTTCCATTAAGTAATATACAAGCTAGTATGATACAGTAATGGCCTTCTAGGGCATAAACACTAACACCAAGTGCTCATGCCAGTGCCTCAGGTAATAACATATCATAAATATGAGGTATGATCAATGTCGACTATATCATGAAGTCTATGAATATGTGGATATCATCTAACTGTGTGATCAATATCATCAATGTCAATATATGTAGGTGTAAATCGTCTACGTGTCACCCAATGACAATAAGCATCATGCATGTAAATATCATAAAAATATGCATGGAAGTATAAGAATGTTACATGTGTCGCTCGCGACATATCAAAATCATGGAACCTAAGTGTCAAGCATCGACACTCGAAAACCTTATGAAACCTGTGCCTAGCATCGGCACGTAAATCCTCAAATATATAGGGCTCCGTCAGTCCGGATCGGCCCGTCTCATTTCTCAACTCCGGTCGGTATCTCCCAGATATCCGCCGAGCTCAACACAATCACCGGTAGGTAGTACTCCCCTGCCAGGCTCACCGTCTAACATATACGAGTCTTCTTGCCCCGGGGTACCTCACCGGGTCCACCATGTACCCGCAGACGGTGCCTACTGCTCCTCGAATCTGGTTTCACATACCACTCTCAGAACCGAGAAAACAAATGGTGGACGCACTGAAATATCATATCAAGGGTAACCGGGTTTTTTAAACAATGCATACTCTCTTTTAAAATACCCACGGTTCCCAAATCCAGAAATATCATGGAAACAACATATCTCAATGCGTATAATCAGAAAGCATGATGTATGCGACATATAAAAGAAATGTAAGCATATCAGTATATCATGCAACATGGAATAGTAATATGCACATATTGGGGAAAACCGCTCTTTTAAAATGAATCGGTTTTTAAAGAGTATCTTGCGGTTCCCAAATCTCCAAATCAAGCGAGAATCATCTATGTATGTGCAAATGAGTATGTGTACAAGTATGGGTGTACAATATGTAAGTACACGAATATGAATGTACAATAGGTATGTGCACAAGTATGAGTGTACAATATGTAAGTACACGAATATGAATGTACAATAGGTATGTGCACAAGTATGAGTGTACAATATGTAAGTACACGAATATGAATGTACAATAGGTATGTGCACAAGTATGCCATGCAAGGGTCATATCCTGAATGCAACAGTACTACAGTGTAGTGACATGGCAATTATTGATGATGAAGTGTGTGAGCCGACAAGCAGGTGTACGTGAAACATATGCATCATCGATAATGGTGCTGGTGTCCTAACAGCATGGATTTGATACAACAATAAACATATTTAACATGCAATGCGATGCAAACAGTAAGAATTTACGGCAAATGAATAATAAACACCACAGTGTAGAATCTACATCAATGTATTTATGTCATACTATTTTTGCCATTTGAAATAAGACGAATCAGGGTTTTTAGGAAAATAAGGGCTACTGTGATTTTAAGAAAAGATGCGTCTTTTGAAAATATCCGTAGAACCCCTTGCCTGTCTTTAAAATACTCCCGATTCGTTAGTTTTTGAAATAGGTATGACATCGGCCTAGCCTAACATCTACTAACAAGACTACGGCTCTAACTAACAAGTCAATCTGGAGGGGTATGGAAACCACCTAAATCTGAGTCGATATAAATATATATATGTAAAATATAATAGTCGGTGATCCCGTCTCAAGGTACCGCGTACGATACAATATCATATGACATCCTCGAGTCATGAGTGCGGATCTTATCATCAAATAAAGCTCGTACGGTAAATCATCGTACGGCATCCCAAATCTGGGTACGGGTCAATATCACATTCATCTCATCAATTATCTGGTATCCTTATCATCATATCTCATGATCTGGGGTACTGATCTAAGTCTAGTACAAATCGATACCATCTATAAAAAAATATAAATGCGTGTGTAAAACACACGTCCCAAGGCCCGCTAAAATCACATGTCGTATCCCAAGTATGAATCACATCATATCACCGATCTCCTGGCACTATGCCCAATATCATCGACTCATCTCCAAATATCATCCACTATCCTCATCATCTAGGTATATGTATAACAAGCAAGCATATGTGTGTGTGGGTGTAAACCTATTCTAGGGTTCGCAACTAGGAAACTATACTAGTTTACTTCTAAACCCTAATCTATCCATAGTACACCTAATCACATCTAGAGTATCCATTTCACACTTAACGCTATTATACATATATATCTAGTATACTAAACATCGAATTGCGGGGGTTGCTATACGTCATCCACCCGACTTCCCCCGTAGATATAATCTACTCACCTTGCATTCTGCGTGTCGGTGTCGATGTCGCCTTCATCTTCTTCCTCGTATAAAGCCCTCGAGAAGGTACCTACAAGGTAACACAATCGCAAAAGCATCTTAAAATCACATCGAGAAAACCAAACGACGCGCTAAGGCCTATAGGTTAGAACCTATGGATTACGCTTTCAAAACCATCAAACAACCCTCGATATCGTCGTACAAACGTCAAGAGATCGAGGTAAAACACAAATACGCAAATCCAGAATTCAAAATATGAGAAACGAGACTCCGAATCAAAACAGCAACTTAGGATAAAGGTTCCAGATTCTACCCTAGGTCAAATCAGACAATTTTGCATATGCCAAGGGTCTATTTTACTGGAGACAAAGCCACAAAACAAATACGAGCCAAATCCTCACTGGTCTGGCCGCAATTTGCATCCAGAATGGATTTAATTGCGGCCAAGTTTGAGGGTTAGGGGTCAGGGCTTTGGTGGTAGCTTCCTAGGTGCCTGCATGTATCACTGTCCATACAAAATAATTTTCAGAGTCTCGGGTTGATAGCAGATTCCATTTTACATCCACAAAATTCACAATTTTCCGATATCGGCTTTTCTAAATCCGTATTCCGGGGTTCTGGTCTCTGGTTTTGGTCTTAATTCTAGCACTAGGGGGTTTGTGAGGCCTCTACTGAGCTCAATTGCCCATCACAAGTTTCAATATCCAATAATCCTAACTAGAGTTTTCAAACTTCACCCAAACCACACGATATCGGTTCTAGTCTAACATGGGGGTAAAAGTAGTGGAAACACTAAGCTTATAATTCAGAAAATACCTCATTTGGCAACTCAAGAAAATTCTTGAGTTGCCCCAAGTGGCCAAAATCCTTGCTTTCTTGGTCCAATGTGCTTCCCTCGAGCTTGTGCATCTTTTTAATGAAAAGGGTAATGGGTTTTGAGATGTTTATTGAGGTGATTTGAGGAGGTAGAGAAGGGAGAGAATGAGGCGGCAACAGCAACAGCAAGCAGAGAGAAGAGAGAGAGGAAAATGAGTGAACAAAAGAAGAGGGGATGGCTCAAGACAAAGTCAACCTAAACCCTCACCTTTCTCTCTCTCACCCATACCTATTTCTTTATTCTTCTTCCCCTTTTCTTTTCTATTTTCCAACAAATTAACAACCATGCTTTAAAAAATGAAGGAGAGCCATGGAAAAATATGCTACAAGTGTAAAAATGACACGGTGCATGTTTTGCACAAAATACGCTGAAACTCCGATTAGCAATTTTTAATCGCGATTAGCACTATATTAGCATATAATTAGTCATAAAAACTTAAAAATTGCATAATTCACATAAAACACCCTCTTTTAATAATTTCTATAATTTTCCAAATTTTTCCTCATTTATCGGTATTTAATTATACCGCCCAATTAAAATATTCAATATTTTATTATTAAATTATAAAAATCCCCAAAAATAATATTTTATTTTTTTGAAATGTTACAATCTTCCCCCCTTAAAGAAATTCGGTCCCCGAATTTAAATTTTTAAACCCCCAAATTCTAAAATATTTCAATAAAAGACTAAGTCGTCGGTGCTCCGAAATCATCAATGCATAAAACGCATCATAGCACAACGCATGCGCATGAAAAATGAGCAGATAACTCAAAATCAAAACTCCGTCAAGCATCCCGCAATCATCAGAGCCATAGTAAAGACACAAAGGTCAAATTCGAAACAAAACTGATATGATATACATCATAATTATACATGTAGACCTCAAATCTATACATGTAAATATCTAAAAGAAATGCATGCCAAACCTTTCATGTTGCTGTGTGATGCACGTATCGCGGCACAGCGGCGGACGTCTAATGTAAGAAAATAATCATAAATGTATATATCTTTTGTTTAATATGTACGTTCCGCCGTTTTGAAAACAATTTAGAAGGGTTCCCTTATTTTAAGCGCGTCGTGTCATATTAAACACGTAGGTAAATACTGAGACTATAGCTCGCTTTTTGGAAATCCCTTCGATAACTATCAATGCATGCAAAATATATCCTGGTACTGTCCTCTGACTAGTCCTGCTCAGTACGAAAACATATAGCAAATATCATAAAAACGTACTGCTCCATAGAGAATCAAAATCCAAATGTATATAAGAATACCCTGTGCGTCTGGTGCGCACGGAAATCAAAATCCATATATGTGCCATACATGTGCACAGAAACAACATTTAGGTGCAACGGGTGTGCACGAAACATCTGTCATAGGCAACGTGTGTGCCTGACAGCAAAATCGGGTGCATCTGACATGCACGAAGAATCCCGATTTAGTGCATCTGGTGTGCACCAAAATCGTACCTCAAAATATGCGCTCAACACGCGCGAAAATCCAAATCAGGTGCATCCATCATGCACAAATAAAATCCAAATCATTGCGCATTCAACATGCACGAAATCACGAAATCCCATATCAAGCGTCGAACATGCGCAAAATCTCGCAGTTATCGGTTATCGGTTCGGTTATATGTGATATAACCAGATTGTCGAATCAAGTGTTGATTTGATAATGTGATATACAGATGAATGATATTAGTCAGTCATATGTGATATAACCGGATTATTAAATCAAGTATTGATTTAATAATGTGATATATATTATATGTGATATATTATATATTAACTAATATCATTAGCTCACTAATTATTCTTCATTATATATATATTAATATATATATATAATAATGAAGCATGGCTTGATTTTCGATTTTTGAGAAAAATAGAAATGAGGTGTAAATTGAGTGCATGGTTGCAAGCATGGGAGTTATATTTTTTTATTTATCTTGACTCACTATTCAAGTATGGTTGTAATTTTATATTGCAAAATTCCATGCTTGAATGAGTGGGGGTCAAGAGTTGCCTTTCATTTTTTGCCCATTCTTAACACTTTGCCATTTTTTCTTGCTTTTGCTCCCATGGTTGCTCTCTAGCTTCTTCTTCCTCCTCAAAGTCTTAGTTCAAGCTTCAACCCTTACATGTGATGTGAATCATGAAGCTTGAACACAATCTTGTGAGCGTTTACATCCTTTACATCACCATCCCATACCAAACTAGCAATTTGGTGTGGTGTGTTTCCTACACAAAAAGGAGTTTAGTATAGAGTCAGCTTGAGCTAGAGGAACTTCGGTTCGATCGTCTTTGGCGTGAAGATCACGAAGGAGGTTCGTTCAACTTGAAGAGGAGCCTTGTAGAGTCGCGTGGACTTCAGCCCGGAGCTTTAGAAGAGAAGGACTCGAACTACAAAGGTTGTATGCTCTTTTCTACTCTTTAATTCATCACATCACAAAGGCAAAACCTTAATAATCTAGTAAAGATCTTGTTGGTCTAACTTAGCACCTAATAAAATTTAAAATTTGGCATGCTTGATGCCTCTAAAACCGCTTGGTGGTGCTAGGGTCGACTTTCATTGAAGTAGGTGTTTAATTTGATATCGGCGTGGATCATCTTCGACACAAAGTTCATCGGAGGAAGCTCGTCCAAAGCCTCAAATGGAGCCTAGTGAAGTCGCGGGACTACTACACGGAGCATGTGAAGTGAAGAATCGAACTACAAAGGTTGTATGCTCTTTTTTTCTCTTGAGTTAATAACATCACAAAGGCAAACCCTAATAATCTCAAATGTCGTTGACATATAGCAACGAAACCGGCGATACACCATATAATACACTTACGTTCGCAGAAAAGAAAATGTCAAACTACAACATTTGGAATCCGTAACCTTCTCAGACATCATAAACCCGAAATATCACATACTTCGGATTTCATGCCTAACCATTCAAATTCCAAATATTGTATCACATTCCACAAATAGCTAGACGGTGGTAAACATTCCGATCGAATCAACAAACACCCTAAATTTCCCGAAGAGGTTAACACTTGAGAACTGTTTAAAAATACCCAGAACATGCCACGGTACCTATTCGAGAGACTTTTGGGACGTTGGGTATGAGATACTACATCAACTGGCCTTAGTGCAAGTGGGATATTGTTAGTAATATGTATGCCCTAGAGGCCCTTATTGATGATATAGTGGATGCTTGGACATATATATAGAGGACTTTCTTGCTTGACATGACAGTATGCTATCAGGTTACCTTTATCTTAACTTATAGACTGGTATTTATACTATCTCTCTCTTATATGTTGATAAAGCCCTTAGGATATGTACTTGACTACCAGGATTATGATGAGATCATACTAGTGGGGCAAGGGTGGTCCAAAAGTGCATCCTTTAATCAAATCCTAGTCGAGGGAATATCGAGACTAGGGTATCGATATTCCAGAGTAGACTAGTGTGTACTTTCTTGTCCCTTAGAGGGCGATGGTTGATCCCACAACCATTGGTGTGTGACATAAAAGATTGTACACAAGTGCTCGTTGGAGAATGGGTACACCGAACAGAACTCGCCGGTGACTCCTATGTGGTAGTATACCTATCGTCAGATAGCAGTCCTATGGTGACACTGGTACAGGTTAGTCTGTAGACCCAAAATCGCCATAGATTCTTGTGCGGCTCCCACTGTGCTTTGATTTCCTCCCTACCAAGGCTCAAAAGATTCGTGTAAACGGGTGGATTTTGGGTACAGTCCCGATTCACATGGAGGTAATGAGCGATAGAAGGGGTTTCGTCTCTCCCGGTATTAGGGGTTAATGTCGAGCTATGCTCGATTGGCTATAACTGGAAATCCCTGGCCAGGGCTGCTTCCGAGATTTAATGATAAGTGTTATCAGTAGTTTCTCGAACCGTTATAGGCCAGACATCGGCATGATTTATCACATTACTGTGGACTAACGTTTACCACCCCTAGACATGATATGCGACATATCAGATGAAGAGACCGGACTGTACGGTAGTGTTACTGATAGGCTTCATGTAAAGTATGGATGATCTTGCTTGTTTATCTTCATATCGCTCAATACCCGGGTAGCCGTTATGTCCAGCTAGTACCGCTGACGGCTTGTAGGTGATTGATGTGATCATCACCTACTGCTGGCGTATTGATGAGTCTTTAGAGTCCTACACAGAAGTTTCCTGGTTCAAGCGAAACGAAGTAGGGCACATATGTTGATATGTGCGTGGGCCTGATTAAATATGAGTATGTGATACCGTATTATAATCTGGAAGTTATCTGATGTCGGTCAGGTTATATGTGATATAACCGGATTATCGAATTAAGTATTGGTTTGATAATGTGATATTCAGATTAATGATATTAGTCGGTTATATGTGATATAACCGGATTATTAAATCAAGTGTTGATTTAATAATGTGATATATATTATATTTGATATAATTATATCTTAAATAATATCATTAGCTCACTAATTATTCTTCATAATATATATATTATTATATATGATATATATATATATATATAATGAAGCATGGCTTGAATTTCTATTTTTGAGAAAAATAGAAATGAGGTGGAAAATGAGAGCATGGTTGCAAGCATGGGATTTATATTTGTTTATTCATGTTGACTCACTATTCAAGTATGGTTGCAATTTTATATTGCAAAATTCCATGTTTGAATGAGTGGGGGTCAAGAGTTGCCATTCATTCTAGCTCATTCTCAACACTTAGCCTTTTTCTTGAGTTGCTTCCATGGTTGCTCTCTAGCTTCTTCTTCCTCCTCATGTCCTGGTTCAAGTTTCAACCCTCACATGTGATGTGAACCATAAAGCTTGAACACAAACTTGTGAGCTTTTAACATCCCCTACTTCACCATCCTACACTTGACTAGCGATCGAGTGTAGCGTGTTTCCTTCGCTAAATGGTTTAGTGTAGAGGAAGCTTGAGTTGGAGGGACTTCGCGTGGATCATCTTCGACACGAAGGTCATCGGAGGAAGCTCGTCCAAAGCCTAAAATGGAGCCTAGTGGAATCGTGGGATTACTACACGGAGCATGTGAAGTGAAGGACAGGTCTACAAAGGTTATATTCCTTATTCACTTGATGTAAAGTTGTTTACATTCTTGTATCGTCTAATTCTCTAGTTAAGATTCTAGGGTTTGGGTTATTTAGCATGGCGAATTTTTGAAAACGGTATGGATGATGCCTCCCGAAACTCATGGTGGTGCTAAGGTCGACTTTCATGATATCATGAATATCCAGCATCTCATTCGATGAGGAAAGAGTCGAGATCCCTTCACCGGGAGTGACCTCTTTAGCAAAACCAGAAAAAGCCTAAAAAACACTCCTTTCAAAATCACTAGATTCTACAACGATATCAAGTTCGTTACGCTCATAGTTTTCTTAAAAATATGCATAGCCCTCCGTCATTTCAGATAAGTACTATTTAGTATTCATACTACGTTTGTTGGCCTTCGTCAAGGCGTAGTATGCGGTAGCTGATTAGTGCTTATCTGCCAGCATGTGATGAGATTGGATTAGGATAGTCGTGCGACTTTGTTATCCTTCGCTAAAGGTCGTGCGGGTGGGTTTAATTCAATCAAGAAATGAACGGGTTGAACTTGACTAGCGGTCTATGATTTGTTGGCCTTCGTCAAGGTCATAGGAAGCTAGGGGTAAAAACATTATTAGGAATTTCAAGTGTTGAAATTTGCAATGAGATTGCATACCTTCTGTATGATAGTTGGATCCCGATACCCACTGCGAGTAAGAGTTACTCCTGAGAGAGTTTTGCACTTTACAATTAGCTAATCAAGTAGGTGTCTAGAAAGGTGTCAACAGGGTTATGCCTCTAAGGAAACGAGGTTTATTTTAATTAGGTCTGTGCGATAGCACGGGGAACCTCCCTCGGAGTACTGATACCTGCCTGGCCGAACGATTGGCGAATCTGTAGGGTGTAATTAATCCCGGCTAATCTTATCTTTTATGGTTTGAAGGAAGATTTGATAAAAACAGTAGGAGCCATCCTGATTTGATAAAATAATAACCAATATATTCTTGCAAAGAGCGCACGCAAAGTGATTATCCTTCTCTCTCTCCTGGTAGCGACCAATGAAATGCCTTAATCAAGATACT
The DNA here is from genome assembly GCA_030015575.1 of Agapanthus africanus. Classification (NCBI taxonomy): domain Eukaryota; kingdom Viridiplantae; phylum Streptophyta; class Magnoliopsida; order Asparagales; family Amaryllidaceae; genus Agapanthus; species Agapanthus africanus. Next base: position 548,786,040 of record CM057347.1, on the reverse strand, counting down.
AATATGGATGTTTTGACCGAACCTACTTATCATACCGGGCAAGGTTCCGCTCTACCTTATGATTGTCATAAGTCTGAGCAAGGAATAGAGGAATATTCGGATTCCCACGCCACCCAAACGAAGAATAAGCATGTTGATGTATTGTCTTCGGGTGTGTTCATAACCAAGAACTGTTTCTCAGTTACCTCTACGTCCTGGGTATTAGATACCAGATCAGGATCCCATACATGTAATTTGTTACATGGGCTATAGACAGGTGAAGAACTGGGAAAGTGTGATATATCTCTAGTAGTAGAGATGGTGCAATTGTTGCAGCCAAAGTAGTTGGTAAATATCACCTACTGTTACCAACTGGTAATACAATGATTCTGAGTAACTGTTATTTCGTACCAATAATATTGTGAATATTTTCCTAAATCAAGTGTTGATTGGGCAAGGTATGTTGTATAACAGTGTACACGTTCTGAATCAAACTACAGTTCTAAATGTACAGAACACACACAAAAGGAACAGTTCAGAATTGAACGAAGTCTTCTTGTGGCATTGTAGACTGTTTCATATCGATAAAACAAGACTAGATAAAGTTTCATAAGGATTCATATTTGAATCCGTTCAAATTTATATCTTATGAAACTTTCCAGTCATGTCTCAAAAACTAGGTGACCAAATCTCCGCTTACTGGAAACGGAGAAAGAGCTACTAAACTCTTGGACAAATACAGGGTGATGTATGCGGTGCTATGCCTACATATGCCAGGGATGGATCCGCGTACTATATTATATTCACCGATGTTCTCTCAAGATATGGACATGTGTTCTTGTTGAAACACAAAACTGAATCTTTTGAGAATTTCAAGGAATATAAGTATGAAAAAGAGAACTAGATGGGTAAAGGTATTCAAATCCTTCGATATGATCGGGGAGAAGAATACTGGAGCACGGAATTTCGAGACTATTTAAAAGAGAATAAGATTCTCTCTCAGTTTACTCCTCCATATAAACCACAGCACAACGGTATATCGGGATGGAGGAATCGCCTATTTCCTTTCAGGGACATGCACTTGAGAAAATGCATACCTATTGAATAGAGTTCTGATCAAGTCCGTTTCCTACCACTCCATATGAGATATAGAATGGGAAGAGACCATCTCTTAAACGAGTTAAGATATGGGATTATCCAGCCTATGTTGAAAAGAAAATCCGGACAAGCTTGAGGCAAGATCAGTTATGTGCAAGTTTGTAGGATATCCCAACCATTCGCGAGGGTATATCTTCGACCACACCGAGGAACAAAAAATGTTTTGTTTCTTGACATGCCACTTTTTTGGAAAAGGAATTTATTGTAGAAGAAATTAGTGGCGAAGAGGTAGAACTGGAAGTAGTTCCAGCAAACACAAACTATAACTGACGATTTAGTGGAACCGCAGGAATCAATAGTCCCTGACGAACCGAAGCCACTCCGCAAAACTAGTTGGGTTCCTCATCCACCTGAGAGATACTACGGTTTTCTCGTAGACAGTGGGAGCGAGTATTTCATCATGGAGATGATGACCCAACTAGTTTCGAGTAGGCCATCACAAGTAGAGACTGTGTGAAATGGCCGGATGTTATGCGATCTGAGATAGAATCCATGTACACCAACAAAGTATTGACTTTGGATGTTGCTCCTGAAGGGGTAAAACCCATCAGGAGCAAAAGGATTTTTGAGAAAGATAATTTGGTGTGAATGGAAAAGTTGAGACTTTCAAAGCTAGACTTGTTGCTAAGCTTAAGTCCATCAGGATCCTACTTGCCATTGATGCATACCATGACTACAATATCTGGCAGACTGCACGTCAAACCCGCTTTTCGAAATGGTGATTTAGAAGAAAGCGTGTATATGACACTGCCAGAGGGCTTCGTAGACAATGGGAGCAGCGGAAGCATGTGCAAGCTGCTTAAATCTATCTACGGGTTGAAGCAGGCATCGCGGAGATGGAACATCTATTTTAATGAAGCTGTCAAAGAGTTTGACTTCATCAAAAAGATAGATGAACCATGTATAAAAAGGAAGGTTGTAGAGGTTTTACCTGTCTTCCTCGTATTGTATGCAGATGACATGCTCTTGATAGGAAAGGGTGTTCCTATGCTATACTCGGTCAAGCACCTCTTATCACACAGGTTCTCCATGAAAGATCTAACAGATGTCTTCTACATCCTGGGGATATAGATCTATAGAGATAGATCTAAATGGATTTGGGATTGTCCCGATCCAGGTACATAGACACCATGCTAAAGGGGTTTTGTATGGATGATTCTTAGCATGGTAATGTACCCGCTTGTTCAGGAATCACTCTCTCCAAAAAGATGTCTCTTGCGACTGATTTAGAGAGGGTTCGGATATAAGGGATACCCTATGCTTTGGCAGACGGGTCAATCATGTATGCGATGTTATGTGCCAGACCAGATGTAGCTTATTCACTAGGTGTAGTGAATAAGTATCGAAAAGATCTTTGGGAAAACCACTGGACAGCTGAAGAATATTCTTAAGTGCTTGAGAAGGACTAAAGAGATGTTCTTGGTGTATGGTAACGGTGAACTCCAGATGGAGTCCTTTACTGATTCGAGCTTCCAGAGTGATAAGGACGACTGAAACTCAGTCTCGGGATTTGTCTTTACCCTCAGTGGAGGGACGATATGTTGGAAGGGTTCCAAGCTATATACTGTAGCATACTCATTGATAGAGGCTAATTACATCGCTACCAACGATACTGCCAAAGCGGTTGTCTGGATGAATAGAGTTGATGAGATGAACTAGGTTCCTACCATTAGGCATCCAATACCTATGTATTGTGATGACTATAGAGCTATGGCTTTAGCCTAGGAACCCCGGTCCCGTCAGCGACATATTCTTAGACAGTATCTGTTGATCAGGGAGATAGTTGATCTCCGGAAGATCGAGGTCAGGAGAGTTGATACAGAGGATAACACAGCGGATCCACGCACCGAGGCCATCCTCTAGATGCTATTCGAGAGACTTTTAGGACGTTGGGTTGGCTCATCCATGTCGTTAACATCCCTCATGATGTTAAAAGCTCACAAGTTTGTGTTCAAACTTCATGGTTCACATCACATGTGAAGGTTGAAGCTTGAACCATGACATGAGGACAAAGAAGAAGCTAGAGAGCAACCAAGGGAGCAACTCAAGAAAAAGGCTAAGTTTGAGAATGAGCTAGAATGAACTGCAACTCTTGACCCCCACTCATTCAAGCATGGAATTTTGCAATTTAAAATTGCAACGATGCTTGAATAGTGAGTCAAGATGAATAAACAAATATAAATCCCATGCTTGCAACCATGCTCTCATTTTCAACCTCATTTCTATTTTTCTCAAAAATAGAAATTCAAGCCATGGTTCATTATATATATATATACATACATATATATATATATATATATATATATATATATATATATATATATATATCATATATAATAATATATATTTTGAAAAATAATTAGTGAGCTAATGATATTAGTTAAGATATAATTATATCAAATATAATATATATCACATTATTAAATCAACACTTGATTTAATAATCTGGTTATATAACATATAACCGAATAATATCATTAATCTGAATATCACATTATCAAACCAACACTTGATTCGATAATTCGGTTATATCACATATAACCAGACCGACATCAGATAACTTCCGGATTATAATACGGGATCACATACTCATATTTAATTAGGCCGACGCACATATCAACATATGTTCCCTACTTCGTTTCGCCACAGGAAACTTCTGTGTGGGACTCTAAAAACTCTTCAATACGCCAGCAGTAGGTGATGATCACATCAATCACCTACAAGCCGTCAGCGGTACTAGCTGGACGTAACTGCTACCCGGGTATTGAGCGATATGAAGATCAACAAGCAAGCTCATCCATACTCTCCATGAAGCCTATCAGTAACACAACCGTACAGTCCGGTCTATTTGTCTGATATGTCGCATATCATGTCTATGGGTGATAAACGCCAACCCCCAGTAACGTGATAAGTCATGCCGATGTCTGGCCTATAACGGTTCGAGAAACTACTGATAACACTTATGAGTAAATCTCGGCAGCAGCCCTGGCCAGGGACTTCTAGTTATAGCCAATCGAGCATAGCGTAACATCAACCTCCAATACCGGGAGAGACGAAACACCTCATATCCCTCATTGTCACCATGTGACTCGGGACTGTACCCAAAATCCACCTGTTTGCATGACTCTTTTGATCCGTGGTATGGAGGAAATCAAAGCACAGTGGAAGCCACACAAGACTCTATGACGATCTCGGGTCTACAGACTAACCTGTACCAGTGTCACCAAAACACTGCTATCTGACGATTGATATACTACCACATAGAAGTCCTTGGCGAGTCCTGTTCGATGTACCCATTCTCCAATGAGCACCTGTGTACAATCTTTGATGTCACACACCAATGGTTGTGGGATCAACCATCGCCCTCTAAGAGACAAGAAACGTACACACTATTCTACTCTCGAATATCGATGCCCTAGTCTCGATATTCGCTCGACTAGGAACTGATTAAAAGATGCACTTTTGGACCACCCTGGCCCCACTAGTATGATCTCATCATAATCCTAGTAGTCAAGTACATATCCTAAGGGCTTTATCAACATGTAAGAGATAGACAGTATAAATACCAGTCTACATGTTAAGATAAAGGTAACCTGATAGCATACAATCATGTCGAGCAAGAAAGTCCTCTATATATATGTCCAAGCATCCACTATATTATCAATAATGGCCTCTAGGGCATACATATTACTAACAAATACATCCGCTCATATGTCAGTTGAAGGTATCGCATGGGCTTGCCCGTGACGTCTGGAAATTTCTTTTGTTCTGACGGCTTTGCCCCCAGCTGGGGCCATAGAGAGCCGTTCGAACACCGACTTCCATTTAGGTCGGGGCACCCTTGAGACCACCACATTTGGCCTCTTGTCTTTTGAGGCCGGTTTGTCGGTTACCGGAGCTTGAGGAGCTCGGATGGCGTTATCTGACACGAACAAAATAGAGCCAAATGGTAGCGGCGGCTCCTCCCATTGTCGTCCGAGACTGTTCGGGAGTGTTAGTTATATATATGCCCTAGAGACCATTATTTTACATGTGATGTATATTATAGTGGATGCTTGAATATATATAGAGAGAGAGGACTTTCTTGCTCGACATGATAGTATGTTATCCGGTTTCTCTTTGTCTTATCATGTAGACTTGTATTATGATATTGTCTTGCTCTCGCAAGTTGATAAAGCCCTTAGGATGTGTACTTGACTACTAGGACTATGATGGAGATCATACTAGTGGGGCCAGGGTAATCTATAAGTACATCCTATAATTGTTCTTAGTCGAGGGTGTATCGAGACAGGGTATCGATACTCCAGAGTAGACTAGCGTATACGCTTCTTGACCCATATGATGAGCGATGGATGATCCCACATCCATTGGTGTTTGACATCAAAGATGGTATATGGGTGCTCAGTGGAGACCGGGTACACTGAACGGACTCGCCGAGAAATCCTAGTTGGTATTATACCTATCGTCAGATAGCAGTTCTCTAGTGACACCGGTACAGATTAATCTGTAGACCCGAGATCGTCATAGAGTCTTGTGTGATTCCCACTGTGCTTTGATTTCCACCTTACCACGTTCAAGAGAATGTGCAAAACGCTGTCTTTTGGGTAAAGTCCCGAATCACATGGAGGCAATGAGCGATAGGAGGGGATTCGTCTCTCCCGATATTGGGGGTTGATATTGCGCTGTGCTCCATTGGTTATAACAAGAAGTCCCTGGCCAGGGCTGATTCGGAGATCTACTGGTAAGTGTTATCAGTAGTTTCTCGACCCGTTATGAGCCTCACATCGACACGACTTATCGGTTACTGGGGTCTGACGTTTACTACCCCTAGACTGGATATGCGACATATCAGACGAAGAGACCGAACTATACAGAAGTGTTACTGACAGGCTTTACAGGAACATGAGCAGGCTTGCTTGTTGGTCTTCTGATCGCTCAATACCCGAGTAGCCGTTACGTCCAGCTAGTACCGTTGAAGGCTTGTGGGTGACTGATATGATCATCACCTACTGCCGGCGTATTGACGAGTCTTTAGAGTCCTACACAAAGGTTTCCTAGTTCAGGAAAAACGAAGTAGGAGCACATATGTGATATGTATGGGACCGAGATTAATACGAGTATGTGATACTGTATTCTATTCTCGCGATTTATTCGTATCGATCGATTATATGTGATATAGCCGGGTTATCGAATCAAGTGTTGATTCGATAAGTTGATACATACGATATTAGTCGGTTATATGTGATATAGCCGGATTATTGAATCAAGTATTGATTTGATAATTTAATCTATAATTTTATATTTGATATACTAGTTTACATTAACTAATATTAGCTCACTTATGCATTTCTTTTAATCACTATTAACACTTAATATATATGATATATATTATTGTGTCATGCTGGATTATACATGCAACATGGGTGTATGAGAATTACACCATACTTGAGATAATATTAAGGTTTTTATTTATTTAAGTAATTCAAAATTGAGTGGAATTTTTTCATGGCTAGAAGCTTGTGATGACCATTGACTTAGTCCACCAATTTTGTTTTTCCTTAGATATTTATTAACCTAACCATTATCTACAACCTTGGTTATGTCTCTACAAGGTTTATATGAGATATTTTCTCACCCATGGTTGTCATTCACTCTCTCATTTTTATTTGCTTCATCTTCTTCAAGCTCAAGAGAGAGCTCTCTAGCTTCTAAGCAAGTGAGGAAAAATAGTGAGAAAAAGAATTCTAAAGTGAGCAAAATTCCTACTTCATCATCCTCTAATAGATTAGCCATTTAGTTTAGGGTGTTAGCTTAACTAATCCCTAATTAGTGAAAAGGTAGCTTGAGTTGGTGTCTCCTCAAAGTAGATCATCTTCGGCCTCGAAGATCATTGTGCAAGCTCGTTTTTTTTCGACTAGTGGAGCCTACGGAGATTCCGGATCACCACTACTTGGAGCGAAGGGACTTCTACACGGAGCATTTGAAGTGAAGGACTGGTCTACAAAGATTGTATTCCGCATTCACTTAGTTGTAAAGTTGTTTACATTTTGTTTCGTCTAAATCTTTAGTTAAGATTCTAGGGTTAGGGTTAAGTAGCATGGCAATTTTTTGAAAAAGGCATGGACGATACCTCCCGAAACCTTGCTGTCGTGCTAGGTAACCCTACAGTAGTATCAGATCCAAGCTAGAGATTTTAACGATGTTTGTTAGATTAAAAAACCGAAACAACTCCGAAACACCCGATATACAATCCCGGTTTCTGTCGAATTTTGAATGGCCTCTAAAATTTTTTTAAGCAATTGCAGAATGTTGTATGAGATGCAACATGAAGACAGTAGAAAATTGAACCCCTTTCGCCGGATTTTGGCTGGTCACATAGCTAATAAAACTAGCCTGCTCGGTTCTTGTAAGGTGTTCTGGGTTCAATTTTTTAGTGTGTTCCAGTCTCTGGGTTTTAGTGTTTTAGATGTTGCTTGTTTTTTCTAAATTTGCATGTGATGTTAACTTTCTGCGAAGACAATTCGGAGTGTTTCGTAGTCGTAATTCTAACATGTTTTTGGGTTATTTAGACGGCGTTAAAAAGTTCGAACGGATATCAATAACCCAATTTTTCCCTCGACGAAAAATTTTCCAAGAGTTGGATTTTTTCCAAGTTAAAGAACACTCAAAAATCATGCAAGTAATGCGGTGGACCATCTAAAGAAAGAAACCCTAACTCGATTATGTGACCGTAAGAACCGCCGCCAAACCCTAAGGTTTGCGGTAGTTCTACGGCGCCATAGGTGTGGCAAGGGTTGACCCTTCTACGGCTGGTCCATAGGTACTGTGGCATGTACTGGGTATTTTTAAACTACGCTCAAATGTTGAGCTCTTTGGGAAATTTTGGGTGTTTTTTGATTCGATCGTAATGTTTAACATCGTCTAGTTTTTTTTTCTGGAATGTGATACAATATTTGGAATTCATATCGTTAGGCATGAAATCCAAAGTATGTGATATTTCGGGTTTATAATGTCTAAGCTGATTGTGGATTCCAAATGTTGTAATTTGACATTTTCTTTTCTGCGACCGTAAGTGTAATATGTGGTGTACCGCCAGTTTCATTGCTATATGTCAACGACAATTCGGATACGCATATTTACTTACGTTGATGACATGTGATGTTATATGTTGTTGTGATATGTTATATTGGATCGTCGTGTTTTGAATAGTCGGGGGTTTTATGTGAGATGAGAGTTTTTATTTTCATTCATGTAAAATTCATTGTATATAATATTCTTTTATTGGGGCACTTCCGGGTTGAGGATGATGTCACCATTGTTGTATATTATTTATTTTTCCGCACTAGGATAGACCCAAGGTGGGGAGAACAAGTAACCGGGTTCTAGAGTCCAGTGGGAGACCATCTCGAGGAGTCGAGTCCGGGTCTCCTAACTCTAGAATTGGTAGGGTTGCTTGCCGCTCTCGTAGGGGTCTAAAGATGTGGGTTTGGCTATTCATCGCGACCGTGGAATCCGTGTTTTATACAGGCTTAAAATAAAACACGGACCTCCTAATATATCCAATATTTCATATGTTATCTTCTGCTGCTGATATTCTGTGATGTGATCACTTTATATGTTTGAGACGAATGCTTTATTATTATATATATGATATATAATAAATGTTGCTTATGTTTTGCACCCGCGCTAGTCCCGCTCCGCTATGCCGTTAGTTAAGTAACCTAACGGTGCATAACGGGACACTAAGGCGAATGCGGAGGGCATAAGCGTACGTTGTATTTTCGTTTCTTCTGTGATACTTAGGAAGCATAAATGATGGGACTTCATTAATGAGATTAATGAAAGAAAAGAAACCTAAAAGATTTTATAGAATCAAATTTTCAAAAAGGGTAGCTCTAGTTTTTTCTTTGCATAGCGGTATTCCTTGTAGAATATCCAACACCTTATTCGATAAGGAAAAAACCGAGATCCCTTTACCGGGAGTGACCTCTTTAGCGAAACTAGCAGATGCTACAACTCACTCGGTTTTGTTTTTTATTGCTTTTATAGTTCTTTCTTTGCATAATGGTATTTGTGAAATATCCTGCACCTTATTCGATAAGAAAAGAGCCGAGATCCCTTTACCGGGAGTGACCTCTTTAGCGAAACTAGTAAAAGCCTCAAAAACACTCATTTTCAAAATCACTTGTTTCTACAACGATATCAAGTTCATTACGCAAAAGGTTTTCATAAAAACATGTCATGGCCCTCCGTCGTTTCAGATGAGTTTTGCTTAGTATTCGTGCTACGTTTGTTGACCTTAGCCAAGGCGTAGTGTACGGTAGCTAATTAGTGCTTATCTGCTGCATATGATGCGATTGAGTTAGGATAGTCGTACGACTTTGTTGACCTTAGCCAAGGGTCGTACGGGTGGGTTTAATTCAATCAGGAAATGACGTGTTGAACTTGACTAGTGCTTATGATTTATTGACCATAGCCAAGGTCATAAGTTGCTAGGGGCAAAAGATTATCGGGAATTTCAAGTGTTGAAATTTGCAATGAGATTGCATACCTTCTATGAGATAGTTGGATCCCGATACCCACTGCGAGTAAGAGTTACTCCTGGGAGAGTTTTACATATCACAATTAGCCGATCAAGTAGGTGTCTAGAAAGGTGTTAACGGGGTTATGCCTATGGGAAAACGAGGTTTATTTTAATTAGGTCCATGCGAAAGCACGGGGAACCTCTCTCAAAGTACCAACACTGGCCTGTAAGTCGATGTACTTCACCCCAGTACTTATGGGGAGGCGGAATTTTCAAAAACAATCAAGTTTAAACAACGAACATCGACTAACCGCTTGAATCGAAGCTAAACTATAAATAACCGTATCTTATGAGTTTCTTTTCACAAGTGATTAGGGATTATACCTAATGAAACCGTTCCTTCTTCTTTACGTCCTCCTTTGTTCTCCTCGACCTTCTCTAGGTAGTAGACGATCCACCCGAGAGCAAAACACCAAGCTAAACCTCTAACTTGAGGTAACTAATCAACTTTGATTGCTAATCAAAGATGAAAGGATGATAAAGAGTGAAAGTTATGGATTGTTTAGTCTAACTAATCCTTTGATCTCAACACATGAGGATTAAGGATTAGGGTTTGAAGATGAGAGCTTGAGGAGAGAGAATGTGAGATAAGATAATGAGAGAAGAGAGAGAGTGTATCATAATATTATGAAGCATTCTTATTTTAGAATAATCAATAAAGGAAATGAATAAGCATGCTTCATAAAATATCTTGTGGTGATTCATTAGCATGAGTCATTAAGCAATAAATGTGCATTAATGAAGTGAATGAATCACCACCATGACTCACTCTCTTATCCAAAAGAAACCTCCTTAGTCACATCTTCTAGAAGCTTCTCGAGTAATTACGAGAACGCCCCTCCGATCCGTAAAAATACGGAAAAACTTTAGACTGTATAAATCCAATAACCGGATACCAGTAACTGGCTTAAACCAAAGCCGACTGGAAAAAACTGTCCGAAAGTCGTACGCGCGTAAACGCACGTATGCGTCCGAACCCTTTGTCGCAAAACCATGCAACCTCTATATCGTTTCGCCTGGAGTAGGAAACTCTCTGTGTGGGACTCTAGAGACTCGACTACTACGCTGGCAGTGGGTTTAACCACAGACCGCAAGCGGCACTAGCTGTACGTAACGGTCCCCAGGTAGTTGTCGATAAGAAGGCCGATGAGTAAACCCATCCGAACTCCTACTGAGTCTGATGTGACAATCTCCATACAGTCCGGTCCGTTCGTCCAAGACTATCGCATATCGGGCCTAGGGGGGCGGCAAGCGTCAGTCCCCTAATAGCGGTATAAGTCGTGTCGGAGTGAAGCCCATTACACCCTGAGAAACTACTGGAACCTACCAGCAAATCTCGCTTGCCCTGGCCAGGGACTTTGCGTAATGGCTCTCTGACACAGCACGATATCTACTTCCAATACCGGGAGGGACGAATCCTGTCTAACCGCCACTGCCTCCAAGTGCTCGGGACTGCACCCAACTGCTACCTGTTTGCACGACTCCTTTGAGCCGTGGTAGGGTAGCAATCTAAGAAAAGTGGGACACACTCGAGGCGAAGTAGCAGTGTCAAGTCTGCGGACTACGCTGTACTCATGTCACCTGGGAACTGTTCACTGACGACTGGTATCAAACCAACCAACAGTTCCCTGTGAGTCCTGTCCGGTGTACCCGTAACCTAACGAGCACCTGTATACTATCTCCAGTACGACGTACTGACGGCTGTGGGACAGACCATCTCCCCAACTGGGATGAGAAGCGTACACACCAGTCTACTCCGGAGTATCGATGCTCTGTCTCGATAATCCAACGACCAGGGACCTGAACAAGGATGTGCTTGTAGACTACCCAGCCCCCACTAGTGTGACTGCCATCACAACGCTGGTAGACAAGCAAGATCCTAAGAGCTCTATCAATACGTACACTCACATATTAAGATAGAAAAACCAAGTAGCATACTACCATGTTTAGCAAGACTGTTATATACATGTGAATATCCCAAGCTTCCATTAAGTAATATACAAGCTAGTATGATACAGTAATGGCCTTCTAGGGCATAAACACTAACAATCTCCCACTTGCACTAGGGCCATGTACTGGCATATCGCAGACCAATGATCTCGAGCAGCCTCTCGAACTGAATCTGAGGAAGGGCCTTCGTGAATGGATCAGCAATGTTCTCTTCTGAAGCAACTCTCCGAACCTCGATCTCCTGACGATCAATGATCTCCCTGATCAGGTGATACCGCCTCAAGATGTGTCTGGACTTCTGATGGGACCTTGGTTCCTTCGCTAAAGCTATAGCTCCGTTGTTGTCGCAATACAGAGGTATTGGATCAACTATGGTAGGAACCACCTGAAGTTCTGTTAGGAACTTCTTCATCCAGACTGCTTCTTTTGCGGCATCGCAAGCAGCTATATACTCCGCTTCCATCGTCGAGTCAGCAACGGTGTCCTGCTTGGAGCTCTTCCAGCACACCGCCCCTCCATTGAGGGTAAAGACATAACCCGACATGGACTTGGAATCGTCCTTATCACTCTGGAAGCCGGAATCAGCAAAGGCCTCCAACCTGAGGTCTTTTCCGCCGTAAACCAAGAACATCTCCTTAGTCCTCCTCAGGTACTTGAGAATGTTCTTTACTGCTATCCAGTGTTTCTCCCCTGGGTCTGACTGATACCGGCTTACCACGCTTAGTGCGTAAGCTACATCTGGTCTGGTACACAACATCGCATACATTATAGAGCCTACCGCAGAAGCGTAGGGTATAATAGACATGCGTTCCCTTTCCAAATCAGTCTTGGGAGACATCTCTTTGGAGAGGGTGATTCCGTGACAAGCCGGTAGATTACCGCGCTTAGAATCTTCCATACTGAATCTTTTCAGTACAGTGTCGATATACCTGGACTGTGAAAGTCCCAACATCCTCTTGGATCTATCACGATTAATCCGGATCCCCAGAATGTAAGAGGCATCACCCAGGTCTTTCATGGAGAACCTGTGTGACAAGAATCCTTTGACAGATTGTAGCATAGGAATGTCATTTCCTATCAATAGAATGTCATCCACGTACAAGACGAGGAATACGACACTTCTGGCCACAATTTTACTATATATGCACGGTTCATCTGGATTTTTGATAAAGTCATATTCTTTGACTGTCTCATCAAAGCAGATGTTCCAACTCCGCGATGCCTGCTTTAGTCCGTAAATGGACTTAAGCAGCTTGCATACTTTCCCGCTGCTCCCACTCTGATTGAAACCCTCTGGCTGATCCATATAGACGCTCTCTTCTAAATTTCCATTCAGAAAAGCCGTCTTTACGTCCATCTGCCAGATTTCATAATCATGGAAGGCAGCAATAGCAAGAAGGACCCGAATGGATTTGAGCATAGCCACTGGAGAAAAAGTTTCGTCATAGTCCAAACCAGGTCTTTGACGAAAACCCTTTGCAACAAGTCTAGCCTTATAGGTTTCCACCTGTCCATCTACACCAATCTTTTTCTTGAAGATCCATTTGCATCCTATGGGTTTTACCCCATCTGGAGCAAAGTCCAAAGTCCATACTTTGTTGGTGTACATGGACTCCATCTCGGTCCGCATTGCATCTAGCCATCGTACCGAGTCGCCGCTCTGGATGGCCTGCTGGAAGTCAGTAGGTTCATCATCATCTATGATGCAATCCTCTCTATCCCCGTCTATGAGAAAACCGTAGTATCTCTCAGGCGGACGAGACGGCCTACTACTCCTGTGGAGGGGTGCGGGAATGTTCTGTTCTTCTTGAACCTCTGGTTCTACCAAACTTTCAGTAGCAGTTTATGGTTCTGGAATTTCTTCCAGTTCTATTTCGCTCCCACTTGATTCCTTTTCTAAAAACTGATGTTCTAGAAAATGGGCATTACGAGAAACAAATACCTTCTGTTCCTCTGCGTAATAGAATAGATATCCCCTGGAGTGCTTTGGATATCCCACAAACAAACACTTTACTGATCGTGCCTCGAGCTTGTCCACATGCTGCTTTTTAACAAAAGCTGGACATCCCCAAATCTTTATATACTGTAGATGGGGTTTCTTCCCACTCCACATCTGATATGGAGTGGTAGGCACAGTCTTGGTAGGTACCATGTTCAAAAGATATGCCGCTGATTCTAGCGCATGTCCCCAGAAAGATCGCGGTAACTCAGCATTACTCATCATGGATCGTACCATATCCAATAGGGTTCGATTCCGTCTCTCCGATACACCGTTATGCTGTGGAGTGTACGGAGGAGTAAGCTGAGAGAGAATTCCTTTCTCTTTTAGGTAACCTAGGAACTCGGCACTCAAGTATTCACCACCTCGATCAGATCTAAGTGTCTTTATACTTTTGCCGGTTTGGTTTTCTACTTCATTCTTATACTCTTGGAATTTCTCAAAAGCCTCGGATTTATGTTTCATCAGATAAATGAATCCGTATCTTGAGTAATCATCCGTGAAAGTAATGAAATAGAAAAAACCACCTCTCGCATGTGTAGACATTGGACCGCATACATCACTGTGTATGAGTCCTAAGAGCTCGCTCGCTCTTACTCCTTGTCCAGTGAATGGAGTCTTTGTCATCTTTCCTTTGAGACAAGATTGACAAGTGTCATAAGTTTGATATTCGAACGTGTCCAAATATCCTTCTCTATGCAACTTAGTCAACCTTCTCTCATTGATGTGACCCAGTCTACAATGCCATAAGAAAGCTTTATTTAAATCTGGAGACTTTCTTTTTAGTGTGTTCTGGACATTGAAAATTTGGAGTTGGTTTAACACATATATGCCGTTATTTAGAGTACCTGACCCAATCAAACCATGATTAAGGTGGATGTTGACAACATCTCTTACAAACATGAAATCATAACCTTTATTTGATAACAAGGAAACTGATATGATATTACACGTTAAGCTGGGTACAAAATAACAGTTATGTAAAACCAAAATGTGTCCACTCGTCAATCCTAGGTGATAATCCCCGACGGACGCAGCTCCCACGCTAGCTCCGTTAGCAACCCTGAGGATCATATCACCTTCCTTCAGCACTCTACGGTTTCTCAGTGCCTGCAATGAATTGCAAATATGAGATCCTGATCCGGTATCCAATACCCAGGAAGTAGAGTTGATCGACAGACAATTCTCAATTACAAACACACCTGAAGTCGAAGCCACAGCTTGCTTCGGTTCCTGGTTCTTGGCGTTCCACGCCTTGCAATCCTTCTTCCAGTGCCCTTTCCTGTGACAATGGAAGCACTCATCCTGACCAACTATCGGTACTGCTTTCTTTTTCTTTCCCTTCCCTCCCACCTTACTAACACCTCCTCTAGGTCTGGGTGCGGCCTTCTTCTTCCTTCCTTTGGCCCTAGCCTTGGACCCGGAAGAAGATGAACCGCCAACAAACATAGCGGGTGTTTCCCTTGCCTTCTGCAAGGTGCCCTCCGCACTCCTTAACATGTTCAGGAGTTCCGCAAGTTCAACTTCTTTTCCTTGAAGATTGAAGTTGAGGATAAACTGGGCGTAGGTGGGAGGAAGGGACTGGAGAACAAGGTCTGTATAGAGCTCATTATCCAAAGTCGTCCCAAGGTCTGCGAGCTCTTCTATATAGCCAATCATCTGTAGGACATGTTCACCTACCGATGATCCGACAGCCAACCTCGCTCGAAATAATTTCTTAGAGGTCTCGTATCTTGCTATACGAGATTGCTCTCCATAAAGTTCCTTTGTATGGAGAAATATGCCATCAAGGGACATATCCTCGTGCCTCCTCTGATGTTCATTGTTCATCGAGGCAAGCACGATGCACTTGGCTCTCGCGCAATCTAAATCCCAGGTTTTGCGGATTTCCTTATCCGCATTACTGGATTTGGGACCAGGGACAGCAGGTGCCGTAGCGGTGAGGACGTACCCCAGTTTGTCATAGGTCAAAGCCATCTTGACATTCCGCAGCCAATCTTTATAGTTTGGCCCCGTCAGTATATTTTTCTCTAAAAGTAACTTAAGTCCAGTCATTTTCAGGGTCGCTGCAATTAGGAGAGAGAGAAGAAAACTCTTTAGCATGATGCTCTTGCAAGTTTAGAGTGGTTTTTAGTTTATCTAAACTGGATGGCTCCCACTGTTTCTCGAATCCTTCCTCAAACCATAAAAGAAGAATTAGCCAAGACTATTCTCACCGTACAATACTTGCTTAACCGTTCAGCCAGGCCGGTGTCGATACTTCGAGGGAGGTTTTCCAACGCTTTCGCGAAGTTCCTTAATTAAGTAACCTCTTTTCTCTGGGGGCGTAACCCCGCTGACACTTTTCTGGACACCTACTAGGTTTATAGCATTGATCGTTAAGTGACGAATATCCTGATAAGTAGCATATACTCACAGTAGGATCGGGATCCAAATATCATCGTCTGATAATGTTGTAGGAATGCTACCAACATTCATCAAACTCAAAATGGTATGCATCTCTTTGCAAATTTCAGTTTCTTTAGAAATTCCCGATATTAGTTTTTGCCCCATGCTCTTATGACCTTGGCGTTAGGTCAAAATGTCATAAGTCACATGTCAAGTTCTACCCATCATTATCTTGTCAATTTGAACCCATCCGTATATATCCTTGACGTTCGGCCAAAATGATAATACGACTGTCCCAAACTAACTCATCTATCTATGCAACAAATGAATATCCAGCAGCTACCAAACACTATGCCTTGGCGTTAGGTCAAAATACATAGCTTGAATACTACTGAATACCCAGATGAAATGACGGAGGGCTACGAATGGTTTTGGCGAAACCGTGAACGTAGTGAACTTGATATAACCGAAGGAACCTGATAGCTTTTAAAAGGAGTGGTTAAGTCTCCGCATTTAAAAATATCTGTTTTTAAAAATAACCGAGTGGTTTCTTTTAAATTGTTCCAACGATTTAAACTTTGGTTTGTTTTACTTTGCATTATTGATAATGCGTCCCATCAATAACCTATCATTGCAGAAAACAACGAAAATACAACGTCCTCTTATGCCATCCGCATTCGCCACGGGGTCCCGTCATCACCCGTTAGGTTACTTAACTAACGACAGAGCGCGGGCTGGGCTAGCGCGGGTGTAAAACATAAGTGACGTCTAAATAGCTATCATAATATAGATATTTTACATTCGTCTGACGCAATGATATTCATTCCAGAACACAGATAAACAATATTGGATTTGCAAGCAATCTGTATTTCTTTTGAGCCTGCAAGAAAAGACAGATTACACAGTTGTGATGAATAGCCGTTACCCCACCCTCGACCCCTACGGGTACGGCAAACTACCCACCCGGCAGTCTGTGTACCCCACCTTGGGTCAGTCCTAGGAGCAAAAACAGTAAAATGAAATAATACAACGGTGGCTACAACCGCAACCTGGAAGTGCCCCGCGAAAATAATATTACAACAAATTACATTTACAACAAATGAATTAAACTATAACCCATTGCTAACCCCGGCTATACACCACAACAGTCCAATACAGTTTATATGCACAAACAGATATAACCATTTCAGAAATGTGCAACCCCCTGCCAACCGACATACTAGCAGTTAGGGGAGGTTTACGAACACATTAAACAATCACAGATATAATCCAATACGCAAATACTGTACAATTCGATCGAATAAACAACATCAATATTGCTCCAAAATCTGCTCTGTTAAACAGTAACCTGAGCAATAATTAAATATTCCAGAAAACCCCAAATATCACAGGGGACCCACCCATGAAAAATGAGCTCATAACTCGGCAACTCGGCCGCGGAAGCGCGGCGGATCGGTGGGATCCGCCGCCCTTCCGCGGCGCTTTAGTCGAATCATGGGCTCGAATTTCTTGGGTGTTCTCCTGTGGTCATGTCAAGCTCTCTGAACACACCAGAAAAATTTTAGGACTTCATTTTAAGTTCGACAGAAACTAAACAGAATTAGGGTTTTCCGGCTTCGTTTTTTCGTTCGAAATTCGTACAAATTTGCGATTAAGTTATTTAGTGTTTAGCGAGGCTCTGATACCACTGTAAGTCGATGTACTTCACCCCAGTACTTATGGGGAGGCGGAATTTTCAAAAACAATCAAGTTTAAACAACGAACATCGACTAACCGCTTGAATCGAAGCTAAACTATAAATAACCGTATCTTATGAGTTTCTTTTCACAAGTGATTAGGGATTATACCTAATGAAACCGGTCCTTCTCCTTTACGTCCTCCTTTGTTCTCCTCGACCTTCTCTAGGTAGTAGACGATCCACCCGAGAGCAAAACACCAAGCTAAACCTCTAACTTGAGGTAACTAATCAACTTTGATTGCTAATCAAAGATGAAAGGATGATAAAGAGTGAAAGTTATGGATTGTTTAGTCTAACTAATCCTTTGATCTCAACACATGAGGATTAAGGATTAGGGTTTGAAGATGAGAGCATGAGGAGAGAGAATGTGAGATAAGATAATGAGAGAAGAGAGAGAGTGTATCATAATATTATGAAGCATTCTTATTTTAGAATAATCAATAAAGGAAATGAATAAGCATGCTTCATAAAATATCTTGTGGTGATTCATTAGCATGAGTCATTAAGCAATAAATGTGCATTAATGAAGTGAATGAATCACCACCATGACTCACTCTCTTATCCAAAAGAAACCTCCTTAGTCACATCTTCTAGAAGCTTCTCGAGTAATTACGAGAACGCCCCTCCGATCCGTAAAAATACGGAAAAACTTTAGACTGTATAAATCCAATAACCGGATACCAGTAACTGGCTTAAACCAAAGCCGACTGGTAAAAACTGTCCGAAAGTCGTACGCGCGTAAACGCACGTATGCGTCCGAACCCTTTGTCGCAAAACCATGCAACCTCTATATCGTTTCGCCTGGAGTAGGAAACTCTCTGTGTGGGACTCTAGAGACTCGACTACTACGCTGGCAGTGGGTTTAACCACAGACCGCAAGCGGCACTAGCTGTACGTAACGGTCCCCAGGTAGTTGTCGATAAGAAGGCCGATGAGTAAACCCATCCGAACTCCTACTGAGTCTGATGTGACAATCTCCATACAGTCCGGTCCGTTCGTCCAAGACTATCGCATATCGGGCCTAGGGGGCGGCAAGCGTCAGTCCCCTAATAGCGGTATAAGTCGTGTCGGAGTGAAGCCCATTACACCCTGAGAAACTACTGGAACCTACCAGCAAATCTCGCTTGCCCTGGCCAGGGACTTTGCGTAATGGCTCTCTGACACAGCACGATATCTACTCCCAATACCGGGAGGGACGAATCCTGTCTAACCGCCACTGCCTCCAAGTGCTCGGGACTGCACCCAACTTCTACCTGTTTGCACGACTCCTTTGAGCCGTGGTAGGGTAGCAATCTAAGAACAGTGGGACACACTCGAGGCGAAGTAGCAGTGTCAAGTCTGCGGACTACGCTGTACTCATGTCACCTGGGAACTGTTCACTGACGACTGGTATCAAACCAACCAACAGTTCCCTGTGAGTCCTGTCCGGTGTACCCGTAACCTAACGAGCACCTGTATACTATCTCCAGTACGACGTACTGACGGCTGTGGGACAGACCATCTCCCCAACTGGGATGAGAAGCGTACACACCAGTCTACTCCGGAGTATCGATGCTCTGTCTCGATAATCCAACGACCAGGGACCTGAACAAGGATGTGCTTGTAGACTACCCAGCCCCCACTAGTGTGACTGCCATCACAACGCTGGTAGACAAGCAAGATCCTAAGAGCTCTATCAATACGTACACTCACATATTAAGATAGAAAAACCAAGTAGCATACTACCATGTTTAGCAAGACTGTTATATACATGTGAATATCCCAAGCTTCCATTAAGTAATATACAAGCTAGTATGATACAGTAATGGCCTTCTAGGGCATAAACACTAACATGGCCTGGCTGAAAAATTGGCGAACTTGTAAGGTGTAATTAATCCCGGCTAGTCTTACCTTTTAGGGTTTGAAAGAAGATTTGATAAAAACAGTGGGAGCCATCCTGATTAGATAAGATAATAACCAATCTAATTTTGCAAGAGCATACGCTAAAGTGTTTTCTTCTCTCTCCCTCCAGGTAGCAACCATGTCAGGCCTTAATCAAGATAACAATATGGATGTATTGACTGAACCCGCTTGTTATACTGAGCAGGGGAACGTTGGTTCCGTTTTTTCTTATAATTGTTATAAGACTGAGCAGGAAATAGGGGAATATCCGGATTCTCATCCACCCAAACGAAGAATAAGCATGTTGATGCATCTTTTTCGGGTGTGTTAGTCATCGAAAACTGTTTCTCAGTACACTCTACGTCCTGGGTATTAGATACCGGATCGGGATCCCACATATGTAATATGTTGCATGGGCTAAGGAAAGATAGAGAACTGGGAACGGGTGATCATTCCATAAGAGTAGGGAATGGTGCAAATGTTGCAGCCAAAGCAGTTGGCGAATATCACCTTGTATTACAAAATGGTAATACATTGATTCTGAACGAATGCTATAACATACCGACCCTGATATGCAATCTTACATCAGTTTTTTATTAAGTAAAGAAGGATATAATTTTTTAGTACATGATACTATTATGAACATCTTCCTGAATCAAAAGTTAATTGGATCAGGCTCGTTAAATACTGGCAGATACGTTCTAAATCAAACCACAGTTCTTAATATACAAAACACACACAAGAGGAAGAGTTCAGAAATGAATGAATCCTTCTTGTGGCATTGTAGAATAGATCATATCAATACGACACGACTAACTAAGTTACATAAGGATGGATATTTGAATCCGTTCGAATTTTCATCTTATGAAACTTGTCAGTCTTATCTCAAAGGCAAAATAACCAAAACTCCATTTACTGGACACGGAGAAAGAGTTACGGAACTCTTGGGACTGATACATAATGATGTATGTGGCCGTATGTCTACACATGCCAGGAATGGTTCCCCGTACTTCATTACATTCACTGACAATCTCTCAAGATACGGACATGTGTTCCTGTTGAAACATAAGTCTGAAGCTTTTGAGAAATTCAAAGAATATAAGCACGAAGACGAGAACCAAACGGGTAAAAGTATTAAAATCCTTCGATCTGATCGGAGAGGAGAATACTTGAGCAATGAGTTCCGGGACTATCTAAAAGAGAATAGGATTCTCTCTCGGCTTACTCCTCCGTATACACCACAGCACAATGGTGTATCGGAACGGAGGGATCACACCCTATTAGATATGGTGCGCTCTATGATGAGCACCGCTGAGTTACCTATTTTCTTTTGGGGTTATGCGCTGGAGACGGCCGCATATCTATTGAATAGAGTTCCAACCAGATCGGTTCCTACCACTCCATATAAGATATGGAATGGGAAGAGACCGTCTCTTAAATGAGTTAAGATATGGGGTTGTCCGGCCTATGTCAAAAAGCAAAATCTGGACAAGCTCGAGGCAAGATCGGTTCTTTGCAAGTTTGTGGGATATCCAAACAGTTTGTATGGATATCATTTCTACCTCAGTGAGGAACAAAAGGTGTTTGTTTCTCAACATGCCACCTTTTTAGAAAAGGAATTTGAAAAGGAATTTCTTGTAAAAGAAATTAGTGGCAAAGAGGTAGAGCTGGAAGAAGTTCCAGCGGTGCAAACTGTAACTGATGATTTATTGAAACCAGAGGATTCGATAGTTCCCAACGAACCTCGTCCTCTTCGCCGATCTAGTAGGGTTCCTCATCCACCTGAGATATACTACGGTTTTCTCGTTGATAGTGGGAGCGAGGATTACTTCATGGAAGATGATGACCCAACTAGCTTCGAGCGGGCCATCACAAGTGGGGACTCTGTGAAATGGCTGGATGCAATGAGATCTGAGATGGAATCCATGTACACCAACAAAGTATGGACTTTGGAAGTTGCTCCTGAAGGGGTAAAACCCATTGGGAGCAAATGGATCTTTAAGAAGAAACTTGGTGTAAATGGAAAAGTTGAGACTTTCAAAGCTAAACTTGTTGCAAAAGGTTTTCATCAACGACCAGGTATGGATTATGAAGAAACCTTTTCTCCAGTGGCTATGCTTAAGTCCATCCGGATCCTACTTGTCATCACTGCATACCATGACTACGAAATCTGGTAAATGGATGTTAAGACCGCCTTTCTAAATGGTGATTTAGAAGAATGCGTGTACATGACTCAGCCAGAGGGCTTCGTGGACAGTGGGAGCAGAAGAAAGGTGTGCAAGCTACTTAAATCCATTTATGAGTTAAAGCAGGCATCGCGGAGTTGGAACATCTGTTTTGATGTTGTAGTCAAAGAGTTTAACTTCATCAAGAATGTAGATGAACCTTGTATATATAAGAAGGTGGCAATGAGTAAGGTTGTCTTCCTCGTATTGTACGTGGATGACATACTCTTGATAGGAAATGATGTTCATATGCTGCACTCGTTCAAGCTCTTATTATCACATAGATTCTCAATGAAAGATCTAAGTGATGCCTCGTACATCTTGGGGATTAAGATCTATAGAGATAGATCTAAAAGGATACTGAGATTGTCCCAATCCAGGTACATTGATACCATACTAAAGAGGTTTAGTATGGAAGATTCCAAGCGTGGGAATTTACCCACGATCACTAGACTCACTCTCTCCAAAGAAATGTCTCCCAAGACTTATTTTGAGAGAGCTCGCATGCCAGGGATACCCTATGTTTCGGCAGTAGGCTCTATCATGTACGCGATGCTATGTACCAGACCCGATGTAGCATACTCACTAAGTATAGTGAGTAGGTATCAAGCAGATCCAGGAGAGAGTCACTGGACAGCTGGGAAGAACATTCTCAAGTACTTGAGAAGGACTAAAAAGATGTTCTTTCTATATGGTAACGGAGAACTCCAAGTGGAGTCCTTTACCGATCGAGCTTCCAGAGTGATAAGGAAGAATCTAAGTCGGTCTTGGGATTTGTATTTACCGTTAATGGATTTGTTGGAAGAGTTCCAAACAGGAAACTGTGGTAGACTCGACGATGGAGGTTGAATACATCGCTGCCAACGATACTGCCAAAGAGGTTGTCTGGATGAAGAAGTTCATAAACGAACTTGGAGTGGTTCCGTCCATCGAGCATCCAATACCTTTGTATTGTGATAACAATGGAGCTATGGCTTTGGCCAAGGAACCCAGGTCCCATCAGCGATCCAGGCATATTCTGAGGCGGTATCACCTGATCCGGGAGATAGTTGATCACCGGGAGATCGAGGTCAGGAGAGTTGACACGAAGAACAACACTGCGGATCCACTCACGAAGGCCATACCCCAGATACAATTTGAGAGACTCTTCAGGATATTGGGTATGAGATACTACAACAACTGGCCTTAGTGCAAGTGGGAGATTGTTAGTTATACATATGCCCCAGAGGCCATTATTGTACATGTGATGTATATTATAGTGGATGCTAGGATATATATAGAGAGGACTTTCTTGCTCATAGTATTCTATCTGGTTTCTCTTTGTCTTAACATGTAAACTTGTATTATGATACTGTCTTGCTCTCACATGTTGATAAATCCCTTAGGATGTGTACTTGACTACTAGGACCATGATGGAGATCGTACTAGTGGGGACAAGGTAGTCCATAAGTACATCCTATAATTGTTCCTAGTTGAGGGTGTATCGAGACAGGGCATCGATACTCCAGAGTAGACTAGCGTATACGCTTCTTGACCCATATGATGGGCGATGGATGATCCCACATCCATTGGTGTTTGACATCAAAGATGGTATACGGGTGCTCAGTGGAGACTGGGACATTGAACGGACCCGCCGAGAACTCCAAGTTGGTATTATACCTATTGTCAGATAGCAATTCTCTGGTGACACAGGTACAGGTTAGTCTGTAAACCCGAGATCGTCATAGATTCTTGTGTGATTCCCACTGTGCTTTGATTTCCACCTTACCACGTTCAAGAGAACGTGCAAAATGGTGGCTTTTGGGTACAGTCCCGAATCACATGGAGGCAATAAGCGATAGGAAGGGATTCGTCTCTCCCGGTATTAGGGGTTGATGTTGCGTTGTGCTCAATTATCTATAACAGGAAGTCCCTGGCCAGGGCTGATTCGGAGATCTACTAGTAAGTGTTATCAGTAGTTTCTCAACCCGTTATGAGCCTCACATCGGCACGACTTATCGAATACTGTGGTCTGACGTTTATCACCCCTAGACTGGATATGCGACATATCAGACAAAGAGATCGGACTATACGGAAGTGTTACTGATAGGTTTTACAGAAGTATGAGTAGGCTTGCTTGTTGATTTTCTGATCGCTCAATATCCGGGTAGCCGTTACGTCCATCTAGTACCGCTGACGGCTTGTGGGTGACTGATATGATCATCACCTACTGCCGGCGTATTGACGAGTCTTTAGAGTCCTACACAAAGGTTTCCTAGTTCAGGAAAAACGAAGTAGGAGCACATATGTGATATGTATGGGACCGAGATTAATACGAGTATGTGATACCGTATTCTATTCTCGCGATTTATTCGTATCGGTCGGTTATATGTGATATAGCCGGGTTATCGAATCAAGTGTTGATTCGATAAGTTGATACATACGATATTAGTCGGTTATATGTGATATAGCCGGATTATTGAATCAAGTGTTGATTTGATAATTTAATTTATAATTGTATATTTGATATACTAGTTTACATTAACTAATATTAGCTCACTTGTGCATTTCTTTTAATCACTATTGAACACTTAATATATATGATATATATTATTGTGTCATGCTTGATTATACATGCAGCATGGGTGTATGAGACTTATATCATACTTGAGATAATATTAAGGTTTTTATTTATTTAAGTAATTCAAAATTGAGTGGAATTTTGTCATGGCTAGAAGCTTGGAGAAGCTTGTGATGACCATTGACTTAGTCCACCAATTTTGTTTTTCCTTAGATATTTATTAACCTAACCATTATCTACAATCATGGTTATGTCTCTATAAGGGTTATATGAGATATTTTCTCACCCATGGTTGCCATTCACTCTCTCATTTTTATTTGCTTCATCTTCTTCAAGCTCAAAAGAGAGCTCTCTAGCTTTTAAGCAAGTGAGGAAAAATAGTGAGAAAAAGAACTCTAAAGTGAGCAAAATTCCTACTTCATCATGCTCTACTAGATTAGACATTTAGTTTAGGGTGTTAGCTTAACTAATCCCTAATTAGTGAAGAGGTAGCTTGAGTTGGTGTCTCCTCAAAGTAGATCATCTTCGGCCTCGAAGATCATTGTGCAAGCTCGTTCATTTCAACTAGTGGAGCCTATGGAGAGTGAGGATCACCACTACTTGAAGCGAAGGGACTTATACACGGAGCATTTGAAGTGAAGGACCGGTCTACAAAGGTTGTATTCCACATTCACTTAGTTGTAAAGTTGTTTACACTTTTTCGTCTGAATCTTTAGTTAAGATTCTAGGGTTAGCGTTAAGTAGCATGGCAATTTTTTGAAAAAGGCATGGACGATACCTCCCGAAACCTTGCTGTCGTGCTAGGTAACCCTGCAGGGAGGACCGTCCTAGCGTCCATCTTCATCGTGTAGGAGATGAGAGCTGTGTTGAGAGCTGAGCCGATCCTTAGAGACATTTTGTTGCGTCCGGAGATTGCAATTTGAAATTTGTTAACCTGCACAAAGAAGCATGATTTCAGTACAGGCAATTGATATGTATATTGATTGAGTTCGCATGAACGTTTAACCCGAAATATGGGAGGAGAGATCGGTCCCACCGGGTGTGCCATAATCTGTAGGGTGTTTTTCATCATCCTATTGAGATGGGAATACGCGCGTGCTTGTCAGGCATACTATAGATTCCCCCTGCCCAGGGTAGGTGGGGGTTTATTGATTGTGGGGATCCGAATCTCCGGCAGTCGCGGACTAAGCTGCCGTTAATTACCCCTCACCTTTGGAGCGAAAGAACCTCCGATTGACGGGTCAAACTGGTCATGCGAACTCAACGTGCCTAGCACGCGGGCGCTGGGCGCTGGTGCCTTACGTGCTTGGCATATGGGTGCTAGGCGCTGGGCTCCAGCACCCCACGTGCTTGGCACGCGGGTGCTAGGCGTCAGCAGGAAAAGGGACTTGGTCCCTGCACTGGGAGCTATGCTCCCGATTTGACTTATGGAATTAAACTCCTGACAAAGAGGACAAAGGGGTTTAGCCCCTGCATTGGGAGTTGTACTCCCAAAAAGAAAAATTTATTATTTTATATATGTATAATATTTTTTTGAGGAGTTAAACTCCTAAGATATTTTTGGAGCTGATGAAAGGGGGCCCCTTTCTTCTCCCTTGGGCCCTGGATGGGTTTTTGGAGGTGGGTTTCCTTCTTCTTCTTCTCTATTGGCTGGATCTTAGAGAAAATGAGGGTGAGATTCAAAAAAAACCCTTTTGGAGATTTGATGGAAGATCCGCGTTCCCCTTCAAGGGTTTTGTGGTGAAAAACTATTTCTTTTTGGAAAAGAAAGAGTAAAACTCTTGATTTAATTCAGAAAAGGGGAAGAGGGTTTAGAACCTTGAGGAAGGAGAAGGGGGCACAAAAACCCTAGAGTTTGAGAGAATGAAATTTTTTTTTATTTCATTATCATGTTGCCTTATATAGGCTTACAAATTTACATATATCCCCTTAGGCTTTACAAAATGCCTCATATGCTCATTTCTTTTGCACATGATCCATGGGCTTTACAAATATTTGGCTTTATGCCCATTTTCCTTACATTCATGCATAAAAAATTACATCAAAATTATTTATTACATGATTTCATTTTGGTATGGGAGAGGCCCGCCACAGGGCTCGACTTGGGCATGAGCCCACTTGATCTGGGCTTGGGCCCGCTTACTTGGGGTTGACTTTGACTTTGACTTGGTCGACCGGGGTGTAATTTTTTACCCCAACAGTCACCAGCAAGATTAAAACATTGGTGGCCGAGGCCAAGGCTCAGAAGGACATTGGCAGTAGTAGGTGGCCATATCCCGCACAGTATGATCTAATCGAGTTCCCCAGCTGCTACGTCATTTCTATGTTTGGAAGATTTGACAAGACAGGAAACGCGAATCAATGCATCGCCCACTTTAAAGCGTCGTGCGGAAATGCATGGGGAAATGATGCGCTCTTTCGTCGTCAGTTTGGCAACAACCGGATTGGCGTCGCTTTCGACTGGTAAGCAAGCATACCAGACATGTCCGTCGCTACTTTCGTCCAAATGAAGTCTCTATTTTGGCAAAGATTCATGAGTGTTAGTGAAAAAATCTCCATTGCTGACCTCGTGAGAACCAATCCGAGGAAAACGAAAGCAACACGAACTTTATTGCCCGATGGCGCAACCTGACTGTCAAGTGCGAACCGCCGCTAAAGCAGGACAAGTCCGTCAACCTCCTTATTAAGAACCTCAGCAATTGCATAGTCCTATTCTTGTGTACAGCAAGACTCAAAACATTTCAGGAGCTGACCAAGAGAGTACAAATGTTGTAACGCTCGAAGTAAGAGTCTACCCCGGACTCTCAGGGTGACAAGACTTGGAAAAGCCGAAAGGATGACAACCGTAAAAGCGGGAATTCCAATAATACCAACGCCTTCAATGCTTTTGACAACGAAGACAAGCGAAAGGTGGGCGGATCAAAAACGTACTGGTACTGAAAGCCAGTTGTAGGAGGAGAAGGGTCTTCCCTAGAGGAGAAGAAGAACAGGGTTTACTCTTTCAGGAGGGAAAAGATCCGCAAGATATTCAAGAATGCCCTGAACAACGGTCTACAATTGCCGGAGTCGAAGAGACCTCACGAAGCAAAAATGGCTGGAAATCCTCTGTATTGCCCGTACCACAGAGTAGTAAGCCATGCGATCGAGGATTGCTATATTTTCAAAGACTGGGTCGAGAATCAATACAAGACCGGGGAGATTGAACTGTCCAGGAGTGTGTTGGTGAACAATCAAGCTGCAACCACCAACTTTAAACAGGAAGAAGCTGAAGCCTTCTGGGATCAGACGGCTGCATCCGCTACCTCGGGTAATGAATCCGACACGCCTCAGCCTCCATAGAGCATGCACATGTCTAAAAAGATGAAGAGGATGCTAAAGCTACTTCAGAAAGAGCCCAGAACAGAATGGGAGGGGCGGAAGGAGCCTACTGTTCCAGTTACCAATTCGGCTCGACCAGGCTCAAAATCGACCATTCAAAGTTATATCAATTCTCTCGAAGACTACGAACAAAAGGAAAGAACTCTAATTTGATTGAAGGAGTTCTTCCCCATAGAAGCGGCATAGATTCTGGAGGGGCCAGAAGAAAACTCCGATGACGAGATCCCTATCATGACCTGCTACGTCGTCCACCTTGGTAGCGACTCTGAGGAAAATCTTTGTTTTTCCGAAGAGGACGAAGAGCTCGCTACAAGGGCCAACCAAATCCAACTCAGAAGCGGTAAGGCTATACTGCCAAAGCAAGGCAATGCCCCGAAAGAGAAGGAAAAACAGGTTGCTAATGAAAAAAACGGCGTAGAGCCGACTCATGAAGATTCAAGTTCTT
Organism: Agapanthus africanus; assembly: GCA_030015575.1. Taxonomy (NCBI): domain Eukaryota; kingdom Viridiplantae; phylum Streptophyta; class Magnoliopsida; order Asparagales; family Amaryllidaceae; genus Agapanthus; species Agapanthus africanus. The sequence continues at coordinate 548,757,755 of CM057347.1, read as the reverse complement.
CTCCGATATATTACAATGTCTTGGCCCACCTCCGGAAGCTTCCGTCCCTCTTAAGCATTTATGATGCTCTAGTCCTATCCAAGGAGCTAAGAGATGTCCTCATTCAAGCCCTGCAAAACTCTGAACGATATCAGGCTCGTTTCGCAGAAATTAATATGAAAGAGGCCCAGTATGCTCTGCATACAGCTGCGGTCACATTTAAGAATGAAGACCTGTTACTGGGAACAGCTGAGCACGCTTTACGTGACCGGGTACAGCGACAGAGTTCGTATTAATCGCATATTGATTGATTTGGGATCCTCAGTGAACATCATGAATTTGCGGACTTTAAAGAGTTCGTCAATGGACGTCTGACAACCTGTCAAGGGAAAGAATTGTCATTCAAGGATTTAATCAAAATTGCCGGCAAGTTCTAAGATCCATAGCTCTACCGATCAGGTTCGGGGACCTACAAACCGAAGCCAAGATATATGTTATCGACGCCGACGCGTCTTATAAAATTCTTCTGGGATGGCCGTGACTCCACGATTACAGTATCGTTCCGTTAGCTCTCCATCAATGCATGAAATATACCAAAAATGGTGAAGAAAGACGTATTGACGGAGACATCCAGCCGTTCGGTGTGCATGAAGTCCGATATGAAGATTCTCGATACTTCTTGAACCCCCAAATACTAAGCCACGACTGACCAAAGACAGAACGGCTCCGAAACTAAAAAGAAAATCTGAGCCGGCTGTCACTTTCAAAAGCAAAAATCCCCCAAGTGCATCCGCATTTTGGCAGCGATACTGATGAATCTGATGCTGGAAGTCCATCCTTCCTTAAAACTCGCCCTCATTTCGGTAGCGATACGGATGAGCCTGATAATGAAGGCCAATCCGGCAGCAAAATTCTCCCTCATTTCGGCAGCGACACTGAAAAGCCAGAGGAAAAGGACCCGCCTTGCAACAGTTATGCAGATTGGGCCCTCATGCAAAAAGCAAAGCTAAGAGAAACCTTCGAGTTTACAGAAGGATCCCTAACTATCACAGGGGTGCCGGAACAGATGTGCAAGGAGCTAGATGCTTTGTCGATCTCTACCGTGAACCAACTGCAAACTTTCTATGTTCCCGGAAGGAAAAGTTGACAGAAGGGCATCCTGTTTTATGAGTCAAATCATGTTGTGCACGCGGATGATTTGTTTGGCACATGCCTTCCCTATAAGAGAGGCATAAAAACTGTACTCAATCCCAGATATTATGCATCCGAGATGCGGGAATATTTTAAAAAGTGCAGATGTCGGTTATACAAAACTGACTCCGAAGCGAAGTTTTATGAGGAGCTGTGGCACCCGCCTTAGGTCCTAGCACTCATCGATGGACGAATCCTAGATATACGAAGCATAGGCTTCATTCAACCTGATGCCAAAGTATGCTACATGATCCATGTTGGTGAAGCCAGCGAAAGGCCAAATGATGATGACAAACTGGCCAAGCCAAAAGAAGCCCCTCGAGAGCTCAAAAGATGGCAGACAGGTAACCTTCAACGAGCTAACCGAGATTGATTTAGGAACGCCCGATAATCTAAGGCCGACCTACATCAACTCACTCTTTTCAGAGGAAATAAAAGAGCAGATAGTCGCCCTGCTGCATGAGTTCGCTGACTGCTTCGTGTGGACATACAATGAAATGACTGGCATCTCTCCTGAAGTGGCCATGCATAAGCTGGCTATATCTCCTGATGCCAAGACAGTCAAACAAGCTCCTCGAAGAATGAGAAGGGAGTTAGAAGAAAAGTTCATCGAGGAAACTAAGAAACTTATCGATACTGGCTTCATCAGAAAAGAGAAATTTGCGGACTGGATCGCATGGATCGTCCCGGTGAAGAAGAAAAATGGGCAGATCCGAGTTTGCACCGATTTCAGGGAGCTCAACAAGGTATGCCCTAAAGACAACTTCCCGCTATCGGTCATGGAAATGATGGTCAACGATACCTTAAATAATGAGCTGTTCACCTTCATGGATGGCTCGTCTGGATATAATTAGATCAAGATGCCGCCTAAGGATAAGAAACACATAGCATTTCGAACCCCGATCAGGATATACTGCTACAAAGTGATGCCGTTCGGACTGAAGAATGCGGGTGCCACATATCAAAGGGCAAGGACCAAAATCTTTAATGACTTAATCCATAAAGTCATCGAATGTTATGTTGATGATTTGGTCGTCAAGACTAAAGCCAAGGCCAATCACATTCGAGATCTCAGGACTGTTTTCACCCGAATGAGAGAACACGATCTGAAAATGAATCCTCTGAAGTGTGCTTTTGGTATGTCGTCGGGAAAATTCTTAGACTTCATAGTCCGATATCGGAGGATCCAAGTTGACCCGTCGAAGATAAAGGCCATCATAGAGATTCCTCCTCCGAAGAATCTGACACAACTAAGATCCTTTCAAGGCAAGTTAGCTTACATACGGAGGTTCATTTCGAACCTATCGGGAAGATGTAGGCCTTTCTCAAAGCATATGAAGAAAGGAGCTCCTTTCGTCTGGGATGCCGAATGTCAACAAGCATTCGAAAAAATCAAACAGTACCTATTGCACCCTCCAGTACTTACTGCTCCCATCCCAAATAAACCGTTGATTCTCTATACCGCCGCGCTAGATGAGTCATTCGGTACGCTCCTTGCCCAGAACAACGAGGAGGAAAAATAAAATGCTCTCTACTATCTCAGTCGAACTTTAGTCGGGACAGAACACAACTATTCCCCGATCGAAAAGCAATGCCTGGATCTAATATTCACTGTGAAGAAGCTGAGGCATTATCTACTCGCTCATCGGTTATGCTGATCTCCAAGGTCGACCCGCTTAAATACTTAATGACCAAGGCAAGCCTAGCCGGCAGAATGGAAAAATGGGTTGTCATGCTGCTTGAATTCGACATATTCTATACTCCTCATAAAGCAGTAAAAGGGCAAGCCCTCGCCGACTTCCTCGCGGCTCATCCCATACCAGAAGGGTCACCGCTAAATTGTGAGTTACCCGACGAACAAGCGTTGCACCTCAAGGATAACGAGCCATATTGGGAGCTCTACTTTGATGGAGCCTCATCAATGAGACCTCCAGCAAATCAAGCTACCCGGAGATAAAAGCGGGGATAGAATTGGTGTTTATCACGACATCGAGAGAAACCCTACGACGTTATTTTGCTCTCACCAAGCCTCGCACATGCAACGAGTTTGAGTACGAAGCTCTGATAGCTGGTCTAGAGCTCGCCATTGAAATGGAAATCTTTCGGCTACGGGTTTACGGTGACTCCCAGCTTGTCGTCAACCAAGTGAGCGGGGACTATAAGATATATAAGCCTGAGTTAGCTCAATACAGAAGCCGAGTGGTGAAACTCACAAAACAGTTCACTCATATTGAACTAATGAGAGCTCCTAGAGCATTAAACGGAAAAGCCGACGTACTCGCTTGCTTAGCCAAGAAGCTAACTGATCCCGATATGGATGAAATTCTGACAACAGTCAGAAACCGGAAAATTCTACCTCCAGTCTCTTTGCATGAAGAAGAAAGCATAGAACAAGATAACAATCCTACCAAAGAAGCTCTGATCATTCAAGATGAGCCCGATTGGAGAGAACTCTTCATAGAGTACCTCCGATACAACAACCTGCCCGAAGAAAAATCTGTGAGGGTTCAGCTGAAGAAAAGAACCCTCCGATATGTGTTTGTAAATAATACGCTATACCGCAGATCATATGAACAAATCTGGCTTAGGTGTTTGTCCTTGGCCAAAGCCCAAAAGGTCATGAAAGAAGTTCATTCAGGCGTCTGCGGAGCTCACCAATCTGGCCCTAAAATGCGGCTTCAAATTAAACGGTTTGGATATTACTAGCCTACCATGATAAGAGATTGCGAAGAGCATGCGAAGAGGTGTCATCTCTGCCAAATTCACGGTGACTTCATTAACAAACATCACAATCTGCTGCACCTTACGGTGGCGTCATGGCCCTTCGAAATTTGGGACACCGACATAGTTGGTCCAATTGATCCTCCGTCATCCAAAGGTCACCGGTTCATATTGGCCGCAACTGACTACTTATCCATATGGGCTGAAGTTGTCCCGTTAAAAGAAGTCAAGACAGAAGATATTCTGACGTTCTTCCGGCATAATATTCTATATCATTTCTATACATCTAGAAGAATCATTTCTGACAACGGGCATTCTTTCAAGAGCTTCAAAGTCTCAAGATTCGCTACTCAGCATAAGATAGACTGTAGATATTCCTCCATCTATAATCCAAGAGCCAATGGGCTAGCCGAAGCCTTCAATAAAACTCTATGCAAGCTCCTGAGGAAAAATACTTTAGCCAACAAGAGAGACTGGAATCTCAGCTCCATGAGGCGTTATGGGCATATCGTACCACGCACCGCACTCCAACTCAGTCCACGCCATACTCATTACTTTTCAGAGTGGAAGCAATCCTCCCCCTCGAAATCGAAGTTCCAAACCTAAGAATGGTCGTCCATCATAAGTTGATGGAGGAGGAAAATGTCCTCCTTCGGCTCGAAGAGCTCGACACCCTCAAAAAAAAGAGGCTCGGAGTACAGCAAAATCTGGAGCTGTACAGAGCTCAAATGTCACGGGCCTATGACAATATGACCCATCTCCGTGCTTTCAAGAAAGGCGAGTTGGTGTTGGTCCTCAAAAGACCAACCATCCCCAATCAACATACCAAGGGAAAATTCGAGCCAAATTGAGAAGGGCCATACGTCATCGAGAAAGTGTTCGATGGACGATCATGTTCCCTTATAAGAAAGGGATGGGGGAAAGATCCTCACTAAAACAACCCCACGTGTTTAACACGAGAGTGCTTATATGCAACGCATATAGGCACTGCAATTAAAACAATTGCTAGGCTAAAACAGCCCCACGTGTTTAACACATGAGTGTCTATATGCAAAGCATATAGGCACGGCAATTAAAACAATTTCAAGGCCAAAGAACCCCACGTGTTTAACACGTGAGTGTCTATATGCAAAGCATATAGGCACAGCAATTAAAAAAATTGCAAGGCCAAAGAGCCCCACGTGTTTAACACGTGAGTGCCTATATGCAAAGCATATAGTCACAACAATTAAAACAATTGCAAGGACAAAGAGCCCCACGTGTTTAACACGTGAGTGCCTATATGCAACGCATATAGGCACTGCAATTAAAACAATTGGTAGGCTAAAACAGCCCTACGTGTTTAACACGTGAGTGCCTATATGCAACGCATATAGGCACAGCAATTAAAACAATTGCCAAGCTAATAAGCCTGACGTGTTTAACATGTGAGGGCACTTCCCTACTTAACAAGGAACCGTTGGATCAAAGATCGAATGATGATAGAATTAAATTCTATTGAACTTTTAAATGGGAAATGATATTTTCTGTTAAACAGAAAGTGGGCGGATCAAACATCTCATGAGTTGGAAAATATTTTTCATCTCTCCAAGCACCCTTGGATGAAAAATCCAACAGTGATTAAAAATCACCAATCTACAGAATAAATTCTGTACAGGAAAATATTTTCCTAATCTTGTTTAAGAAACAAGAAAATATGTTCTGTGAGACAGAACCCTTAGATCAAAGATCCAACAGCGGGTAAAACCCCCAAATCAATTGAAGTCTCTCAATGAGAGATTTCATAAATCCAATTAACAAACTTCTCTTTACTATATAAAGAACCCAAGACTTCAACTTTAAAAAAAAAGAAGAAAAGAAAAGAAGGAAGAAAAGGAAAGAGAAAAAGAGAGAACAGAAGAGAGCATACAAAAAAAAGAGAAAGAGAGAATTCAATTCTCTAAAAGAAGAAGATCTCCTTCTTAAACCCTAGGTAAGAAGAAAATACAGAGATTATCTTATCTTTTCTTTAAGGGTTTAACCCTTCAAAAAAGAACTTAGTTCTTCTTCTGGTTGAGGTCTGCAGAAGCAGATCTCCCCATAAGTTGAGAATTTAATTCTCATCGGACCGTTGGATCAAAGATCGAATGATGATAGAATTAAATTCTATTGAACTTTTAAATGGGAAATGATATTTTCTGTTAAACAGAAAGTGGGCGGATCAAACATCTCATGAGATGGAAAATATTTTTCATCTCTCCAAGCACCCTTGGATGAAAAATCCAACGGTGATTAAAAATCACCAATCTACAGAATAAATTCTGTACAGGAAAATATTTTCCTAATCTTGTTTAAGAAACAAGAAAATATGTTCTGTAGGACAGAACCCTTAGATCAAAGATCCAACAGTGGGTAAAACCCCCAAATCAATTAAAGTCTCTCAATGAGAGATTTCATAAAACCAATTAACAAACTTCTCTTTACTATATAAAGAACCCAAGGCTTCAACTTAAAAAAAAAAGAAAAAAAAGAAGGAAGAAAAGGAAAGAGAAAAAGAGAGAACAGAAGAGAGCATGCAAAAAAAAGAGAAAAAGAGAATTCAATTCTCTAAAAGAAGAAGATCTCCTTCTTAAACAAAAACCCTAGGTAAGAAGAAAGTATAGAGATTATCTTATCTTTTCTTTAAGGGTTTAACCCTTCAAAAAAGAACATAGTTCTTCTTCTGGTTGAGGTCTGCAGAAGCAGATCTTCCCACAAGTTGAGAATTTAATTCTCATCGGACCGTTGGATCAAAGATCGAATGATGATAGAATTAAATTCTATTGAACTTTTAAATGGAAAATGATATTTTCTGTTAAACAGAAAGTGGGGGATCAAACATCTCATGAGTTGGAAAATACTTTTTATCTCTCCAGGCACCCTTGGATGAAAAATCCAACGGTGATTAAAAATCACCAATCTACAGAATAAATTCTGTACAGGAAAATATTTTCCTAATCTTGTTTAAGAAATAAGAAAATATGTTCTGTGAGACAGAACCCTTAGATCAAAGATCCAACAGCGGGTAAAACCCCCAAATCAATTGAAGTCTCTCAATGAGAGATTTCATAAAACCAATTAACAGACTTCTCTTTACTATATAAAGAACCCAAGACTTCAACTTAAAAAGAAAAAAAAAGGAAGAAAAGGAAAGAGAAAAAGAGAGAACAGAAGAGAGCACACAAAGAAAAGAGAAAAAGAGAATTCAATTCTCTAAAAGAACAAGATCTCCTTCTTAAACAAAAACCCTAGGTAAGAAGAAAGTGCAGAGATTATCTTATCTTTTCTTTAAGGGTTTAACCCTTCAAAAAAGAACTTAGTTCTTCTTCTGGTTGAGGTCTGCAGAAGCAGATCTCCCCACAAGTTGAGAATTTAATTCTCATCGGGAAGATTCTGTTATGCAGATTCAAAACTTAGGGGAAAGAACTAAGTTCAAAAAATTTAATTCTTACAAAAGTATATAAGAATTTAATTCCTCTGACAAAACTAGGGTTTAACCCTGTAAAAAGAAGTTAATTTTTATAAAATAAAGGACTTGAAATCCTCTACAACTCAGATCCCAGCATCGTTAATATGAGATCAAAATCTTCATGCACATTCATTAGTGTTCAACACTATAACGAAATCTCATGTGTTTCCACACGTGAGCACCTCTAATGAACAAAAAAGAATGGCTGAGACCGAATCACATGTTTCCCACGCGAGCGCCAAAATGAAGAACAAGAGGTGCCTGTTACGGCAGTCACGTGTTTTCCACGCAACCCCCAATCAAGTGCTTAGCACTTATATGAAGGAGAAAATAAAACCCAGAAAACAACTCCCACTTTGGAGTGCCTCACATGTCCGCACGTGAGCACCACAGGGCCCAAGTGCTTAGCACTTATAAAAGAAGAGGGAAATAAAACCCAAAAAAGGCAGTACCAACTTTGGGGCGCCTCACGTGCTCACACGTGAGTGCTATAAGAAACAAGTGTATAACATTTATATATAAACGGGGACTTGAACCCAATGTACAACGCCCGCTTTGAGGTGCCTCACGTGCCACATGTGAATGCCCCCGGAATCCAGTGTTTAACACTACTTTAGAACCTCACATGAGAACACGTGAGTGCTGAACATATACTAGTGTTTAACACTACGGGAAATCAATTTTAGCCTCAAGTTGGCTAAGTCTTCTTGAGATTAAAATATCTTCGATCTCCAAATAGACCGAGCTTCTATGCTCATGACTTCCCAACTAATGAATAAATCTTAGTCTCAAAATACGATTAATGATGGAATTGGTTCAAGGGTATATCTCTCTACACCTCTGATACATGTCGTTGTAATTCTTCAACGTCTTCAGAGAGGTGGCGGGTCCTGACAACCAACTACTTTTGGATGCACTTCCCAAAATGGCGACAACGGACCGAAACGTCCTTAAACTAACAACGGACCGCAACGTCCTTAAACCAGCTATAGACCGAAACGTACTTAAACTAATAACGGACCGAAACGTTCTTAAACTAAAACAATAGAGCCCAAATGCTCTTTTGTTGGATCTGAATGATCCTAAAACCTTGTTAAGTAGATCTTACTCTAAAACTAAACTAACGTATTCTTAACAAATATTTAAGTTGACTAACGATCCTTATATCAAACCAAACCCAAATCTAAGAATATATGGATTTGGACTAATCAACGCCCTATAGGCGACAACATAAATTGGTCTCCGTATACAATCCACGGGCAACCAAAAATAAAACAAACACACATGACACGAAGTGAACCTATGGAGCAAGAGAAAGTGATTATCGCGATGCGGTAACGTAATTAACTGCAGGGGCTTGCGCCTGCAGGGAAGAGCGTCCCCACAATCAAAAACCCCTTGCAAACGAGGGGGGATCTGACGAAGTCTGCTGCAACGGCCGCATCCGCCCAAACCTCTGATACATGGTGCCATAAATCAACTTGGTATCTTCGGAGAGGTGGATGGATAAATCCAAATAGCATCTGACCCCAAATTTAGGCAAGGCGACCTACGCGGTTTCGTCTCCATTTTCGGCGGTAAACAGATTCGGGAACGTCCGGTATGACCTTTTTCCTCTTTCCACTCCACACTTCGTGTGTCGTGTTCATGAACAAATCGTGGTTTACTATGGTTGCCCCTAGATTCGAGGTACTAAGATTTGGTGTCTTGCTCCTGTGCAGAAAGAAGAAGCGAACATCAATGGCTTCCGGCTGCACCAACAGCAACAGCAATTCCCGCTCTGCCCTGACTGGAGGAGTGACTTACGGGCCCTAAGTGGCCTCCATATTTGCAATGCCAGTGGAGCAGGTGACTCAAGCCACAACTGGACTGTTCTTTAGGACCATGATCCCGCCAGCAAGCTTTAGCGCCTCAGTGCCATTACAGGAAGCTCCAAAGAAGTCGGTCTTCAATCGACTTGCAGCCACCACGGCCCCTCTCAACGGGTCATCCAATTCTTCAACCTCAGTATTTAACAGACTGAGCCAAAGCTCCAGCGGGCCTGCAAAGAAGCTCATAATACCTGAAGGGGCTGTCCCAAAACGGATAGCCATTCCAACTCCGATAGGAGAAGTCGTTAAAGGGGCTTCTCCTACTAAAGGATCGGTCTTCGCAAGACTGGTCGTTCCAACTCCTGCTACAAGTGAAGTCGTCAAAAATGCTCCCCCTACCAGAAAGTCGGCCTTCGAAAGATTGACCGTTCCCTCTCAACGGATGTCAGTCTTCGACAGGCTGGCACCAGCAATAGCCCTTCGTCAAAGCAGGGGGAATGACGAAGCCACTCCTACAAAAGAGGAAATCCCATCTGCAAGGCATGCTCGACGTCTCCACTGGTGTCGAGTGAGGAAAGCTGGGGGCAACTCCCCCTCTGGACTTACTCCACCAGCTCCAATGGTGGAAGTTGACGATGTTGTTCTAATCGGGAACAGTTTTGATCTGCTTAGGAAGGTGCAAAAGAACTCTCCGACCGCGGTGCTGAAGAAATCGCCCCTACATGTTGAAAACATGGTACAAGCGAAGCCGGAGCAGCCCCCTCAGCGGCTATCATCCCGAATCCACAGAGTCTGGCGGAAAGTCCAGAATTCTGTGATCAACAAGAACTACTCTCGTCGACCGGAGAAAATGAAGGTTCGACAAGAGGAAAGTCATTCCTATAACATGCAGCAAGGGACTTCTCAGGCGCCTGTTACAATAGATCCTTTGACTTTGACTTCTCACAAAAAGAGAAGGCCGGAGAATCTACCACCACCAGCGGCAAATCCCAAGGGTGATGAATCCAAACGCCCCAAGTCTGGGGCATGATCATGCACACGATGTGCATGGCTTCCGGAAAAGAGGAAAGTCGTACTTCCATAGGTCATCGACCACAAACTCGGTCGTTGACGAAAGCTCAGGAGCAGCAAAAAAAGCTCCGGGAGATGCTGACGAAAATGGCAGCACTCACTGGGCAAAAAGAAAGCCCGGAATTGACGTCTGAACAACGCCAGGAGTAGAAGACTGATACAGAATTTCTGCGAAGGGTGCTCGAAAAGAAGGATAAGGAGGCCGCGAAACAAGCCGCTAATATAAAGCAGATGACGCTTCTATTCCAAGACATGGTTAGGATGATGATCCAGCCGGAACCTCCAGCCGAAGACCCTCCGATTATCATCGAAGACGACAGAAAGGAAACGTCAAACCCTCCTCCGGCTGTCTCAGCAGCCCAGGAAAAGACAATCTCCAAGGCTACCCTTGATGACTACATAGCTCAACAAATACGGGCTCATCAAGCGAGTGAAGCGGCTGACCAAGTTGTCAGAACTGGGCGACCTTATTCAGGCCGGTACGATGAAATCAAGTACCTGCCAGGATATACGATCCCTAGATTCCATGTGTATAAGGGGACGGGCAATCCACACCAGCATGTTTCTCAATTCAGAGCTCTGTGCGGTAATACTGGAGGCGATGAAAAACTGCTGCTTCGCCAGTTTGTTGGCAGCTTGTCGGAGACGGCATTTGAATGGTACTCCGAGCTCCCGAATGATTCTGTCAAAACATTCATGGAGATGGAATTACTATTCACACAGCGGTTCGCAAGCGCAAGCGAGCGCACCCCGATCACGGCATTAATCAATGCCAGGGTGAAGCCAGGAGAGACCTGGGTTCAATACGCAATTCGGTAGCGGAACCTATGGTCAAAATGCGAACAACACATAAAAGAAGCTCCTGCCGTGGGCATGTTCGTGGGGACCCTTGACCTTCAGGCAACTATATCCTAATTTATGATGTTCTTCAAGCCGACCACCTTCAAGGCCTTGATCGACAAGCTAGCCCAAATGGACCAGATGGGCCATAGGCGGTCCTCTTCAAAAACGGATCCCCGGAATGAAAAGGGCATAGGAAAAACGACATTCGTTGCCAACACTACACAGAAACCAATTGACCCGAAATCGGTTGCTCGCCAAAGCGACACACGCCCACGCCGATCCCTCGAAGAGAAGCTAGGACGTCCTTACTCGTTTCCCCAGGATAAAACGAGAAGACTGTTCGAACTGGTAGTGCACAACAGACTTACCACTCTGTCGGATCCGAGACATCCACTACAGCCTGGTGACGTCAACAGTCCCAACTACTGGTCCTACCACAGAGTATTGGGCCACCCAATTGAGGATTGCTACGTCTTCAAAAATTGGGTCGAGGACCAGTACCAACAAGGCAAGTTTGCGCTGTCCGAAAACTGGAGGGTGAACTCGCCACAAAAGCACGCCCATAAAAGGGTGGACACGTTAGGGGCATCATGCTCATTTGTAAAAGAAGCTCCGTGGGAAGTGGTCCTTTCAGCTAAAACTAAAAGAATGCTGAAGGACCTTCAAGCATGTCCGGCGATCAAGTGGAAAACCCCGCTGGAGCCCGAGATCATTGAGAGGATGCTTAAACCGCGCCCAACACCGAAAGCAGGTAACGATGGGCAAAACACGCAGGCCAAGCCTTCGAAGTCTTCAAAGAAAAAGAAGAAGAACAAGAAGCCCATACATCCTGATAACAAGCGCACAGACCTGCAAAAATACATCGACGCACTAGCGGAGTACAACCAGAAGGTCTGTACTCTAGTCACTCTCGAAGAGTTTCTCAACTATATCCTTGAGAACGGAGACAGTGATAATGATAAGGGGAACGACTCGTCAGAAGAACCCGAGGATTATGTAGCGAGTTACTACATGGTCTCTCATTCGTCGTTAAAAAAAGAACAGACCCCTTCGGAGTCAGAAAACGGTGCAGAGAAGCTGGGGGCAAGACCGGTGCAAAAATCCCTGGAGACGTCAGGCGGACTTGATTGACAGGTTTGTGTTGGAGATAGTGCCCTCATAGTCAATTATTGGATCGCAGGTACGTGATTGCAATGATTGCGGAGGACCTATACCGGTATGACAGTCTTACTCGAGATGATAGTATGCTATCTGGTTTGCCTTTATCAGTCGTGTACATGTTCAGGTGACTGATTGCATGTTACACTTTGATAGAGCCCTTAGGATCTTGCTTTACTACCAACAGTATGATGGCGATCATATACGTGAGAGTTGGGTAGTTTATAAGCATATCCTTAATTGTGGTCCCTAGTCGTGGGAGTTTCGAGACAGGGCATCGATACTCCGGAGTAGACTAGTGTGTACAGTCGAGACCCCGACGAGGGGCGGTGGCCGGTCTCACAAGCCACTGGTGTCAGTTGGATCACCTAAGATGTATACAGGTGCTCATTGGGTTATGAGTACACCGGACAGGACTCGCCGGGAATCTGCTAGTTAGTACTATACCTATCGTCAGATAGCAGTTCCCTGGTGACATGTGTACAGGTTAGTTCATCGACCTGAGGTCGTCATTTGTCTCGTGTGAGTTCCCACTGTGCTTTGATTTCTACCCTACCACGGCTCAAAGGAGTCATGCAAACAGGTAGCTTTTGGGTACAGTCCCGAGCCATATGGAGGCACGTGAGCGGATCGGCAGGGGATTCGTCTCTCCCGGTATTGGGGGCGAGGCCGTGCTGTGTCTAGGAGAGCCATTACACTAAGTCCATGGCCATGGCAGGAGATTTACTGGTAGGTACTCCAGTAGTATTTCAGGGTGTTATTGGGCTTCACTCCGACACGACTTATACTGCTCTTGGGGGTCTGACGTTACTAGCCCCCTAGGCAGATATGCGATACTCATAGACGAACGAACCGGACTGTATATACATTGTCACTGTTAGGCTCAGTAGGATTTCTGGATGAGTTCGCTCATCGGCCTCCCTTGAGTTCGCTCATCAGCCTCCCTTGAGGTCAGTCCATGGGCAGCCGTTACGCATAGCTAGTGCCGCTGACGGTTTGTGGTTAAACCCACTGCCAGGGTACTGACGAGTCATTAGAGTCCCCCTCAGACAGTTTCCCAAGTTCGGGCGAAACGTTGTAGAGGCCGTATGGTTTTATGGCAGGGTTCGGAAAATGCACGTGCGTTTACGCACGTGTTATTTTTCGGGCAGATGATACTGGTCGGCTTTGGTTTAAGCCGGATCCGAGTATTATATTGAGTAGGTATAATATCTTTGTCTCAGTTGCATTTGTATTCGGTCGTAATACAAATGCGGGTATATTTATACAGTTTCGGGGTTATCCTGAAAGTCGTTTCAGGATCACTTTTGGAAGTTGCCAGTTTCCAGTTTTCTATCAGTCGTCTTTTAACATTCTGTTAAAGACGGATTTATCTTTTCTTCAGATATGGTGAGTCAGTGTTCTAGAAGATTCTAGATGAGGTGACTAGGATTAATTGGTGTTGAGTTTTCATTGGATGCATTAAAGGCATGATGAGGTGTTTATGTGAGTCGTGGTTTTCATTAAAGAGTTTTGTTAAGCTTAAGATATTTTTGTGAGAAGCTTCATATCTTATGGTCACCACTTGCTCCTACGGTCACCTCCCTCCTTGCATAAAAGTGGCCGGCCCTCTCTCTCCTCCTCACTTCACTTGTTGATTTCATTTTAGAGAAAAAAGATTATGATAGTATTTGGGGTGCATGGAATCTTACAGTTCATTTCATTCCATCACCCAATTCCCTCGGCAACTTCATTAACCGATCGTCCACGGATTTGGACGAAGTGAGACAAAGTCATCTACTCATTCTCTACATCATTCTTGGTCGTCTTTTTTAGCAAACTTGACGATCGAGTTGCCTCAAGTCAGAGGCGGGAGCCCGTTTAAAGAATCGATCATGTGGTGCCACCTCGACGAGAAGATCGGAGATCGACGAGATCGGAGCAGCTGCAACGGAGCGTGGGATGATGGTTGAAGAACGAAGGACTCGGATCGTTCGGTATAACCTTTCTACACTCTTTACAGTTTCTTAGTTTAGCAATAATGGAAGATCCGGGTTAAAGTATACGATAGCGCCAGTTAAAAAGTTTTTGTTCCGCATTTGGCGTCTGTAGACGGCCGGGGCGCTAGCGTAGACTTACAGTTTCTAAGCGAAGCCCTTCAAAAGAGCAAAGCTAACCGAGAGCGTGAAACATCCATATACGAGAAGGCCAAGCGTCGGCGTCAGGATGAAGAAGCTGCGGCGAGGAAGAGTCAAAAAGTACTCCAACCAGATCGAAGCACACTCGCGGTAGACAAAAGAAGATTTAAGACGGGGAAACGATTAGCCAAAGCCCTATCAATGGGAATAAAGCTTCCACCTTTCAAAGGAAATACTCCCGGGAGTACGTGCCTCGATGAAGTGAATATACATCTCAGCTGCTGCTTATACCATCGGAAGGTTACACACCCCACCGAAGAGTGCAGTGCCTTCAAAAAGTGGTGGCAGGGATACGTTGCCCACCGACAACACTTCAAGAGGATGAAGCGTGAAGCCCGTCGACAGCGGAAAAGTGCGACAGATGAGCGCAGAAAAATGACTGGAAACTGTTATATGGTTGATACCAGTTCGATAGAAGGGAAAATTCAAGTTCTCACGTTCGGGAGAGATTCTAAGGAAGAAATAACCCTTGGCCCTCTCTTCAAAGAATCCACAAGAAGAGGCGAAGAAATGCGAGAACATTCAGCTACGTAACTACACGCTGCCTGATAAGAACCTCGGGTCAACAAACAAAGGTTCGAGCAAAAGAGACAAGGGGAAGGAAAAAGTCCCTAAGGAAATTGCCTTCGATGATGAAGTCGTCAAAGAGCTCGCGGCTAAGGACCCGCCTGAGAAAAACAAGGTGGATTACAATTTCCTGGCACACCTGAGGAAGATACCCTCACAATTGAGCATACTGGATACTCTCCTCCTGTCCAAAGAGGCACGAGATTCTCTAATCAAGGCACTGCAAGAGCCTAATTAGTTCCAAGCTTTCTTTGCGGAAGAAAAGATGAAGGACGAGCTGGTAGAGGTTCATACAGCTGACATCACATTCGGCGATGAAGATCTCCTCCTCGGAACGTGCGAGCACAACCGTCCTCTATATATCACCGGGTACTGCCATGACATTAAGACAGGGAAGATCCTGGTCGACAACGGGTCCTCTGTCAACCTTCTCAACTTAAAGGTGCTGAGGGATATCTGCATGAACATTCAGCACCTGGCTCGGGACAAAATTACCATCTCCGGGTTCGACTCGCAGTCATCACGGACGCTTGGGTCCATGATATTGACATTATGCTTTGGGATGCTCGTCACTGACATTAAATTTCACGTCATCGACGCCAAGACTTTCTATAACACTCTACTCGGCCGACCATAGTTACACGAGTACAACGTCATCCTTTCTACACAACATCAGTGTATGAAGTACTTCAAAGACGGCCTTGAGTACACAGTTACAGGGGAGCTAAACCCATTATCCGTAAATGAAGTCCGCAAATATGAACACGCCAAGTACTTCTTACCAGAGTTCGAAGACACGGGAAGATGTCGTAAACCCAAGAACCGACAAAAAGTCGTCTCCACTATCCCGATTTTCAGGAGCGATACCGAGGGAGATGAAGAGATAGTCTTCTCAGGGCAACCCCAAGGCAGCAGGCCAGGACCATCTACTCCTATTTTGGTCTTTGGCAGTGACTTTGAGGATGATCCCAACGTAGTGTTCTCCATCCGCCCGTCAGCACAAACCTTCTGTGGAGCCGATCAGTGTTTACAAATCACCATGGTTCCGCAGCAGCATTATAGGGAACTTGATGCGTTCGATACCTACGGCCTGCAAGAGCTGCAGACCTTCTACGTTCCTCCTAGGCGAAAAGGTGAAAAGGAGATCCTCTTCTACCAATCTACGGAGACTAAACTGGAAAAAGAAGTCTGGCATAGTGCCGAACTTGCGCTTGACAGGCTTCAACCAATCCGTCTGCCCAGATATTACGCAGAGAGATTGAAAAGGCTATTAAGATGCCAAGGCGTACCCTTCAAACAAACCGCTCGAAAAGCACAGTTCTGTAACAAGGTTTGGGACGTTCCCGGGACCCAGAGAAAGATGCCCAACGGAAGGATAGAGACGACTGGACTTGGATACGTTCGGTCCAAGAAACGGGAGCGGTTCTATGCCTGCCATGTTATACATGATTCCGGTGGAGAAGGGAATGTGCTCTTCCAGATAGCGCTGATATTGAAACAGAGTGAAATCCCGCCGTACGAATACTAAGTCCGTCATTCAAAGAACAGATTGACAGGATAATAAGGGAAGTGGGTCAAAAAGTTCGGGATGACCACAACCGCGAAATGGCCATTTACAAGAAAGCCATGACGCAACGTCTCATTCAGCAGTCCACGGAAAAAGAAGACTACAATGCCCTTCACCGTCAGCCTGCTGTGCGCTCTCATGGCAAGGAAAAATTCCGACGCAGAGGTAACAACAGGGTCAAAAATGGGAATGACGTTCAAAAACAGCGAAGCAGATCCAAGAAGATAAGCGATCGAGAAAAAGTCAGCTGGAATCCGTCTTTTATGAGGAAGATGGGTCGGGAATACTCGTTCCCTCAAAACAAGACGAGAAAAATATTCAACCTTGTCATGAAGTATCAAATGATGACTCTCCAGGAGTCTCGGTACCCCGAACAGAAAAACAAGGTCTATCACCCGGATTATTGCCCCTACCACCGAACAGTAGGACATCCTCTTGAAGAATGCTTCACCTTCAATGACTGGGTTGAAGACCAGTATCAGCAAGGCAGGTTTGGTATATCCGACAGTTGGAGGGTAGCCCCACCACGAAAGCATGAGCTAAAAGCAACCTACACTACGAGGGGAAGTCTATATCAGCATCGATATTGGAAACGAGCTCGTACCTGCCACGTGATAACACTATCAATAAAAGGAGAGCATGAGAATATGGACGACCTCTCCCGGTTCTTCGCAAATGAGGATGAGGATGCGGTGGTATTAGAATTTCCACCGGCGCCAAAAGAGCTGGAAGATGGGATACACACCACAGCGGACAACTTGAGAAAAATCGACTTGGGGACAGAAAAAGAGCCAAGGCCAACGTTCGTCAGTGAGCTGTTGTCTGAAAAGCAGGTGGCCATGCTAAAGGACGTGCTTATGCAGTATAAAAACTGTTTTGCATGGAACTATTCCGAGATGCCGGGACTAGATCCAAAAATAGCTGTGCATAAACTGGCGATATCACCGAACGTTAAACCAGTCAAACAGGCGCCAAGAAGAATGCGGCTCAAACTCGAGATGAGCGTCAATGCGGAATTCAAGAAACTAATCGACTCCGGCTTTATCCAAGAAGTTCAATATCCTGACTAGATCGCCAACATTGTCCCAATGATGAAGAAAAATAGGACGGTGCGCATCTGCCTGGACTTTCGGGACCTCAACAAGGCTTGTCCGAAAGATGACTTCCCAGTTTCTATTACCGAGTTGA
Source organism: Agapanthus africanus (assembly GCA_030015575.1). NCBI lineage: Eukaryota > Viridiplantae > Streptophyta > Magnoliopsida > Asparagales > Amaryllidaceae > Agapanthus > Agapanthus africanus. The sequence continues at coordinate 548,739,995 of CM057347.1, read as the reverse complement.
TGATCGATAACACGTCCACTCATGAGGTCTTCTCCTTCATGGATGGATCTTCAGGCTACAATCAAATTAAAATGCATCCTGAAGACCAAAAGCACATCGCCTTCCGAACTCCGCTAGGCATATTCTGCTATAAGGTGATGCCCTTCGGCTTGAAGAACGCAGGTGCTACCTATCAAAGGGTTATGACGAAAATCTTCGATGACCTTATATATGAGATTGTCGAATGTTATATCGACGACCTCGTGGTAAAAAGCAAATCGTACGAGTAGCATTGGGAGCATTTGAAAATAGTGTTCCGGCGTCTTCAGAAATATAACCTGGAGATGAACCCTCTGAAATGCGCGTTTGGAGTCTCCTCAGGCAAATTTCTAGGATTCATCGTACGACACCAAGGCATCGAAATAGATCCATCAAAGATCAAAGCGATTATGGAAATGCCCACGCCAAGAACTCTCAAACAATTGCGGTTTCTCCAAGGAAAGCTCGCGTATATCCGACGGTTCATAGCTAACCTCTCCGGCAAATGCCGCCCCTACAGCCATCTAATGAAGAAGGGGACCCCGTTCGTTTGGGATCGTAAATGCTAAAGTGCACTAGACAAAATCAAGCAATACGTGAAGAACCCGCCGGTACTAACCACTCCAGTCAAGGGAAAGCCCCTCATCCTATACACAACAGCCCTTGAAGCTTCTTTAGGCATGCTATGGGCACAGGAAAACGACCAGGGGAAGGAGAGAGCTCTCTACTATTTGAGTGAAGTTCTCTTGGGGGCAGAAAACAACTACTCCTCCATCGAAAAGCATTGCCTAGCACTGCTCTTCGCGATAACGAAGCTTCGACATTATGCCTTGGGACATGAGGTCCACCTCATATCAAAAGTGGATCCTCTCAAATATTTTATGTCAAGAGCCATACTAACGGAAAGGCTTGCCAAATGGGCCCTCCTCTTGATGGAGTTCTCGATATTCTATCGACCCCTCAGGGCAGTGAAGGGCCAGGCCATCGCCGACTTCCTCGCTGAACATCCAATACCAGCCAACTCTCCCTTAAATTGCGAATTGTCAGATGAACACGTGTTCGATGCAATCGATAGGGAGGAGGAAGGAAATAATGCCCGATGGGAACTCTTCTTCGATGGAGCATCTTCCATGAAAAAGCGAAAGCAAAATGTCCCCATGATTAAAGCTGGGGTGGGCCTTATCTTCGTGACTCCGCAAGGAGGGATAATGCGTTTCGCCCTTTCATTAACAGAGCCGAGAACAAACAACGAGGCTGAATATGAAGCTTTGATAGCGAGTATTGAGATTGCTGTTGACATGGGAATAGAATATCTCCTCATATACGGAGACTCCCTGCTAGTCGTTAGCCAAGTAAATGGCGACTATCAGACGTGTAAACCGGAGTTGGTAAAATATGGCGAAAGAGTGCGGCAACTGCTGACTCAAATTCCCTCCTACATCCTGGAAAGCATACCGCGGGCGGAAAATAGAAAGGCGAATGCGTTAGCCAAGCTCGCTAAAGAATTGGCCGACGAAAACCTCGATGACATAAGGATCATTGTGCAAAGCCGCCGGATTCTCGCTCCAGCGGAAATACCTCCGGAGTCGTCTGAAAGAAAGAAAGCGACCGAACAAGCAGCCTTCCAATTAGAAGACGAAGAAAAGACTAAGGATTGGATAGAAGTCTTCATAGACTACTTCAAATCCCATCGAACACCCGAAAATGCATCGTCAAGACATCAGTTCATGAAACGAGCTCTATCCTTCGCCTTCGTCAATGATACTCTATATAAGAGATCATTCGACAGTTTATGGCTAATATGCTTGGGACCGGAGGAAGCAAGAAGGGTCGTCCAAGAAACTCACGACGGACTCTGCGGTTCTCATCAAGCCGGACCAAAGATGAAGTTGAAGATCAAGAGAATGGGTTACTATTGGCCCACGATGATTCAGGAATGCCTCGAATATGCGAAGCAGTATCACTTATGCAAAATTCACGGGGACTTCATCCACCAACATCCAAATCCGCTACACCCAACATTGGCTAGCTGGCTGTTTGAAATGTGGGGAACCGATATAATTTGTCCCATCGAACCAACGTCATCCAAAAGACATCGGTTCATATTGGTAACAACCGATTACTTCTCTAAGTAGGCAGAGGCAATACCGCTAAGCGAGGTGAAGACGAAGAACATCCTCCATTTCTTCAGGGCGCATGTCATCTACCGGTTCGGCACTCCGTGACGAATCATCTTGGATAATGGGCCAGCCTACAGGAATCATAAGATCAGCCGCTTTGCACAGCAGCATAATATAGATTGGAGATACTCTTCAGTCTATAATCCCCGAGCTAACGGTCTAGCTGAGGATTTCAACAAGACCTTGACGAAGATCATAAAGAAAACAGTGTCTAGAAACAGAAAGGATTGGCACGAGAGACTAAATGAAGCTCTCTGGGCGTATTGAACCACGTTCAAAACAGCCACGAATACAATGCCATTCGCGTTAGTATTGTGTACGGAAGCGGTACTTCCCCTGGAGATAGAGCCACCCTCTCTACGAGTAGCAGTTCGATACGAGCCGGCGGATGAAGAAAATGCCCATCTTCGGGTTGAGGAGCTCGATGCACTCGATGAAATTCGTCTCATAGCGCAGAAAAAACTGGAAGCTTACAAAGTAAGGATCACGCGCTCATATGAAAGACTAACTAGGCCAAGAAGGTTCCGCCAAGGCGAACTCGTGCTAGTTGTCAAAAGATCTATGATCCCCAACCGTGCAAAGCGGGGGAAATTCGAGCCAAAATATGAAGGTCCGTACATCATAGACAAGGTCTACCAAGGTGGGGCCTACTTGCTCATGGATAGGCACGGCGAAAGACCCTTCTGGCCAATAAACGACCGGTTCCTCAAGAAATACTACGCTTGACAAGTCACGGCTCAGGTTAATAATAGATGACGATGCTCGTGTCCACTCACTGTCTTCCTGAGTCCAAACTCTATAAGTAGTATCCGGCAAAACTTCGCACCGAAGCTGACATGGACCGAGATGTCCTTAAACTAACAATGGACCGAGATGTCCCTAAACTAACAATGGACCGTAATGTCCTTAAACTAAATACGTTGCCTCAAATACGGCGATAGTGGAATTCAAGTCCACAAGTCCCAACGGTGAGGACTGCAACTCGGGACCCGCTGGATGCACATCTGCCCTGGCGGCGAAGTCCCCCCTAAGTGCCATTGGCAAATAGAAGAGTAAAAATAACGGTACACCCACAAGCGAAATGGGCACGGATGAAAACCCAAAAGGGCTCCGTGAGTAAAAAAACAGCAGGGCTGTCGGCGAGTTTGTGAAAACCGAAAAGGGCGCAATCTCGTTAAAATAAAAACACCTGCAAGGTCCTATCGACCTTGTGAGGAGAAAACACTTGCGTGAGATCTTTACGACTCACAAGGGAGCAACACACTTAGGTATTTCCTGATTTCTAAGAAGAAATTACACTTACGAGATCCTCATGACTCGTAAGGAGAATTCCCCCTATGAGACCCTCACGGCTTATAAGATTCAAAAGCCTTAAGATACAGGGACCTGAACCTGTTCTTAAGCCATCACACTCCCCAAGTTGCCCTACAGGCGTTCTAATATCGGCTCTTGTATACAATCCACAGGCATAAATAAATGATTTCCCCACCAAGTCCCACCGATGAAGAGGAATGTCCTCACGTGGTGAACGACACTTATAAGTCATCTCGACTTGTAAGAAGAAAACACTCTTGTAAGATCCTTACGACTTGCAAAAGAAAATATCACTTAGGAGCCCTCACGACTTCTAGGGAGAACCTACACCTACGAGATCCTCACGACTCGTAGGGAGAAATACCTTTATGAAGCCTTTATGGCTCATAAAGCTAAAAAGCCTTAGTCGGCAGGACCTTAACCATGTTTGCTAAGCCACCATTGTTCAAATCAGCAAAGGAAAGTGATGATTCGCTCCTGGCAATATTCCAGTCGCAGCGGTGATGATGCCAAGATTGGGATCAGATCTCAAGTTCTATAGTCACAATAAAAATCAGCGAGCAAAATATATGCATATGAAATAGCCGAAATGATGGGGCAACTCGTAATAAAAATCGGCGAGCGAAATATATGCATATAAAAAGAGCCAAAATGTTTGGACAACTCGCAATAAAAAGCAGCGAGTAAAAAGCAAAAAAAACAGCTAAAATGATTGGGCACCGTGATAAAACAGCCGAAATGATTGGGCAATCGCGACTTTCGCGATATACAAAAGTTGAAATGATAGCGCATCGTGGAAAGAAATAAAAAAATGATGAAACTTTTGCCCTGCAGGTGAGTCCACATCAACCCCCGTATACAATCCATAGGCATAAACGAAAAGGGAACCACGTTTCCCTACCGGGCTCTGTCAAAAGAAGAGCCAAATCTCAACGGAAACATCTGTAGCCTATAAGATCAACCCGGCGTTCCTTCTCCCCTCTAACAGGATGCAGACGCGACGTCGGCAAAACGGAGCCATGGCAAAGTCCATAGTTCCAAATCTCGACGTTTCACAGACAACCTAGAGATCAACAACGGTGTTTCTTCTCACTCCAGCAGGATGCAGACGCGATGTCAACAAACGACCCCAGGGTCAACAAAAAAGAGCCATAGCAAAGTCTCTAGTTCCAAATCTCGACGGTTCACAGACAACCTAGAGATCAACAACGGCGTTTCTTCTCACTCTGGCAGGATGTAGACGCGGCGTCAACAAACGACCCCAGGGTCAACAAAACGGAGCCATGGCAAAGTCCATAGTTCCAAAACTTGACGGTTCACAGACAACCTAGAGATCAACAATGTCGTTTCTTCTCACTCCAGCAGGATGCAGACGCGACTTCAACCAGCGACCCCAGGGTCAAAACAAACGGAGCTATGGCAAAGTCCTTAGTTCCTGGACTCGATGGTTTACTAACAACCTAAAGACTACTTCGGAGCCATGGCAAAGTCTCTAGTTCCAAATCTCGACGGTTCACAGACAACCTAGAGATCAACAACGGCGTTTCTTCTCAACTCCATCAGGATGCAGATGCAACGTCAACAACCGACTCTAGGGTCAAAACAACGGAGCCATGGTAAAGTCCCTAGTTCCAAGCCTCGACGGTTCACAGACATCCTAGAGACAACCTCGACATTCATCTCGTTACAACAGACGCAATGCCAGCAAACGAAGCAAAAGAAAATCTCTGGCTTCAGGGTCTTGAAGGCAACTCAAATAAAACCTGAAAAACTATCGGAGATCATCCCACACCAATGTGGAGTGGTTATGACTCATCGGGGCTCCCAAATTGAGCCTAACCTCAAGTAAAAAGCGGTATTGAAAATCCCTAACGCTTTCTCTTCCGACGGTAATATGACATGGGAGATTACTTGAAGACGTCTTGTTCATCCCCCGAAGGGATTAGAGACACGACAGTCGCGAGGCTACTCGAATAGAAAGATTGCATATCGAGGAATGCATCAGCCAACGCGACGGTACAACGGATAAAACCCTAGTACCACAGACCCTAACGGACCTCTGTCGTAAAGAGCAGGGGTTAACTGTGACGTTAGGACCAGTTTGCCTACAAGTCTAAGTAAGGTAAACTAAACAAGCTCTGAAATGAGTTCATAACTAGAGACTCCGGGTGAGTGAATAAACTACAACCTCCGAAATGAGTTCATAAACTAGAGACTCCGGGATGAGTGAATAAACTACAAGCTCCGAAATGAGTTCATAAACTAGAGACTCCGGGATGAGTGAATAAACTACAAACTCCGAAATGAGTATATAAACTACTTTATTTCAAGCCAAAACAGAAAGGCGCAACCTGTGGGAACCAACGTGTGCTATGTGAGACAGTAAGGAGAGTATTTGATTCACACCCGATTAAGCGTTCATTCATAACTACATTCAAAGCGTGCTGATTTATGTATGTGTAAGAGGGTCCGGCACATAACACAACAACGGTGTTTGCGCTTAGCAACAATTCCTAAGCATAAAGTACAAAGCTCATGCACAGGGAAGAGATACATCTGTGAATATATAATGAAGATGAGACGATTCCCTCAGTAACACCCCATGCGCATAACACGTGAGGCACATATGAACAATGGTATAAAAGAGGAGGGAAGTTTTGTCATTCATACTTCAGAAATTTATACATGGAAAAAAAAGAATGTTTACAATGGTAAAATACTAAATTCCGGACATGGATTTAGGAATTTAAAAGCAAGTCCGACTAAAGTACTTATGGCTTATCTGACCATTTTCTTATGCATCCTCCCACGAATAAAAGCGTCAGGATCCCCACTAATGTCATCGTCCTCTGGTATGCGGATATTATGGCCTTCTGTTGGAAGACGCGATGCAGAATATCGACAAGGTCATCCCTTCGCTTCTTTGAAATCAGGCTCATCAAATATACTGAATGCATCTTATCATCGGCATCATCAAGCGCCTCGAGGGGCATAGACTCGTCAAGCCCAGGAATTGCTGCCCAGATTGACCCAAGGATAATGTTCAAGATGTTAGTTATATGTATGCCCTAGAGGCCATTATTGTACATATGATGTATATTATAGTAGATGCTTGGATATATAGAGAGAGGACTTTCTTGTTCGACATGATAGTATGCTATCTGGTTGCTCTTTGTCTTAACATGTTGACTTGTATAAGTGATATTGTCTTGCTCTCACATGTTGATAAAGCCCTTAGGATGTATACTTGACAACTAGGACTATGATGGAGATTATGCTAGTGGGGCCAAAGGTAGTCCACAAGTACACTCTATAATTGTTCCTAGTCGAGGGTGTATCGAGACAGGGCATCGATATTCCAGAGTAGACTAGCGTATACGCATATTTACCCATATGATGGGCGATGGATGATCCCACATCCATTGGTGTTTGACATCAAAGATGGTATACGGGTGCTCAGTGGAGACTAGGTACACTAAACGGACTCGCCGAAAACTCCTAGTTGGTATTATACATATCGTCAAATAGCAGTTCTCTGGTGACACTGGTACAGGTTAGTCTGTAGACCCGAGATCGTCATAAAGTCTTGTGTGATTCCCACTATGCTTTGATTTCCACCTTACCACGTTCAAGAGAACGTGCAAAACGGTGACTTTTGGGTACAATCCCGAATCACATGGAGGCAATGAGCAATAGGAGGGGATTCGTCTCTCCCGGTATCGGGGGTTGATATTGCGTTGTGTTCGATTGGCCATAACAGGAAGTCCCTGGCCAGGGCTGATATGGAGATTTACTGATAAGTGTTATCAGTAGTTTCTCAACCCGTTATGAGCCTCACATCGGCATGACTTATCGGTTACTGGGGTCTGACGTTTACCACCCCTATACTGGATATGAGACATATCAGAAGAAAAGACCGGACTGTACGGTAGTGTTACTGACAGGCTTTTCAGGAGTAAGAGCAGGCTTGCTTGTTGATTTTCTGATCGCTCAATACCCGGGTAGCCATTACGTCCAGCTAGTACCGCTGATGGCTTGTGGGTGCCTGATATGATCATCACCTACTGCCTGCGTATTGTCGAGTCTTTAGAGTCCTACACAGAGGTTTTACTGGCTTAGGCAAAACGAAGTAGGAGCAGATATGTGATATGTGCGGGACCGAGATTAATACGAATATGTGATACCATATTCTATTCTCGCAATTTATGTTATCGATCGGTTATATGAGATATAGCAGGGTTATCGAATCAAATGTTGATTCGATAAGTCGATACTGTATCGGTCGGTTATATGAAATATAGCGGGGTTATCGAATCAAGTGTTGATTCGATAAGTTGATACAAATAATATTAGTCGGTCATATGAGATATAGCCGGATTATTAAATCAAGGGTTGATTTAATGATTTAATGTATAATTATATATTTGATATTGTTCCCCTCCGAAAGACGGCGCGCAAGACTGCGATGTCTTGGCATTGAGATTCGGGGCAGATGCTAATTGGTGCTATCCGTTCACCTCTCTGAAGATGCCAAGTTGGTTTATGGCACCATGTATCGAAGGTTTAAGCGGATGCGACCGATGTAGCAGACTTCGTCAGATTCCCTCTCGTTGAGGGGTTTTTGATTGTGGGGACGCTCTTCCCTGCAGGCGCAAGCCCCTGCAGTTAATTACGCTACCGCATCGCGGTAACAACTTTCTCCTTCTCCAGATGGTCACTTCGTGTCGTGTGTGTTTGTTTTATGTTTTGTTGCCCGTGAATTGTTTACGGAGACTGAGTTATGTCGTCGCCCGTAGGGCGTGGACTAGTCCAAATCCGTGTTTATCTTAGATTTGGGTTTGGGGGTTTGGTTTGAGGATACGTCGGCCACGCTTGAGGCTAAGATCAACTCAAACATTTGTTAAGGATACATTAGTCTAGTTTGAGACTAAGATCAACTTAACGGGATCGTTTAGATCCGACAAAAGAGCATTTGGGCTCTATTGTTCCAGTTTAGGGACATAGTGGTCCATCGTATGTGTGTGGCCGTCGGGACCCGTCACCTCTCTGACGACGTTGAAGGATTACAACGACGGGTGTCAGAGGGGTTCAGAGATGTACCCTCGAGCCAGAGTTAATTGGGGGGATTCGTAGTCCAGTCTGCATGAAGGTTTAAGGATTCGTTAGCCATCTTTGAGGCTAAGATCAACTTAAACGGGACCGTTTAGATCCGACAAAAGAGCATATAGGGGCTCTATTGTTCTAGTTTAAGGACATCGCGGTCCATGGGTAGTTTAAGGACATTGCGGTCCATGGGTGGTTTAAGGACATTGCGGTCCATGGGTAGTTTAAGGACATTGCGGTCCATTGTTAGTTTTAAGACATCTCGGTCGAGGTTAAGGACGTCATAGTCCATGGGTTTAAGGACTCCACAGTCCGGTATGTGCTCTGGAGGGTTCACACGGGTTCATGCCGTGCTTGGCGAGGACCAGGCTCCGCTCTGGGCGTTTTCCACGGGGTCAAGGAGTGACGTTATCCGCGTTCCACGTAACCAGGAAGTTTGCACTAGATGCTTCACACGGGTTCACTGCCGTGCTCTGCGAGGACTAGGCTCCGCTCTGGATGCTTCACACGGGTTCACTGCCGTGTTCTGCGAGGACCAGGATTCGCTCTGGACGTTTTCCACGGGGTCAAAGAGTGACGTTATCCGTGTTCCACGTGACCAGGAATTTTGCATTAGACATGGGGTTAAGGACCCCACAGTCCATATCATGAGTGGTCATCGGGACCCGTCACCTCTTTGAAGACATTGAGGGATTACAATGCCAAGTATCAAAGGAGTGAGGAGATGTACCCTAGAACCGGAATGGCTTGAGTAGCCCCTGGCCCAATTTGGGGTCAAGACTGATTAATTATGTTATGAGCCCACTGGCCCAGTTAATCATGAATTGAGGACTTATGGCCAGCTTGGGCTAAGTCCAGTCAGGTCTGGAATATTGGCTTCTTGTTGGTCCATTGAGGGAGAGGCTTTGCCTCTATCCCTTTAGCCAATTGGGCCAAAGCCTAGTGTTAAACACTTCAGAGCAATCAGTGTTGAACACTGGGAATTAGGTTAGTGTTTAACACTAAGAGATAATTGGTGTTAAACACCAGCGACAAGGCCTTCAAATTAGTGTTAAACACTAAAACAGATCGGTATCAAGCACTGGCAACTGAGCCCTCAAATTAGTGTTAAACACTAAGGTAGTCAGTGTTGAACACTGCAAGTAAAGTTTTTGATTAGTGTTGAACACTAAGGCCCAACAGTTGTTTTAACATTGGATTCGGGAGTTTCGATTTAGTGTTAAACACTGAGGCAAGAGGGGTCACGTGGCAACACGTGAAAGCGCCCTCCCTTCATTGATTCTGTTGAGATTATCGCATTTTTCAGAGTATCACGTGCCCTCACGTGACGGGTATTCAAATGCTTATATGTTAACGCTTCTGCCGAGGGTCATGTGGGTCACGTGAGGCACTGCCTCAAAGGGCTTTCTGTAGCTCTTTTGGGGGGGTCACGTGGTGACACGTGACTCTTCTTTTCTGTGGTTGTTAGAAGATCTGTTAATCCCTTTCAGGAATTAAATTCCTCGTAGGGTTGAACCCTGACAATAATTTCAAAGGAATTAAATTCTTAGTTTCTTTTGAAGAGTTGAACTCTGAATTTTCTGTAGGAATTAAATTCCTTATATATGTGAAGAACTGAATAGGGTTAAACCCTAATAAAAGCTTTTAAGGAATTGAACTCCCATTCTCTGTTAAATTATGATTAAGGGAATTAAATTCCCGCTGTTTCAACAGAACTAGGTTCTTAATTAGGGTTAAACCCTGCTTCTCTTTGTTTCTGAAGGAATTAAATTCCCATAACACAGGGTCAAGCCCTAATTTTATCTTAGAGGAATTAAATTCCTATAGTTCTGTGAGAATTAAATTCTCATGTTTGCATTCCTTCTCTATGTTTTGGATCTGCATGGCAGGATCTCAACCCATCGAGAATTAAATTCTCAACTTCAAGGGGAGATGTGCTCTTTACAGATCCTCTATCAAAGAGAGAAGAAATATGTTCTTCTGTTTCATATATCAGAGTTAAACTCTATTGAGAATTGAATTCTCCTTCTTTCAAAAAGCCTTCCCTTTCTTACCTAGGGTTTTCTTTTGCAGAAGATCCAAGTTCCTCCAAGTATCAGAGCTCTCTCCTTTTTCTTGCCTCTGCGTATATATGTATCTCTCTTTTGTGTCTCTAGGCTCCTATTTATAGGAGAAGCAGCCGAATCAATTAGTTTTTGATGAATCTTTATTAAGAGATTTGATTTGTATCCATCATTTGTTTTGGACCTTTGGATTATTAGGTGAATTTTATTCACCATTGGATTTTAAATCCAGAGATTCTCCTTTGTTATTTTGGTTAGATTTAAGGGGGAAATCTTTCCAAACCCGAGATTTTCCATAGATAGATGATATTTAATCATCTCTGAATCTTTAATTTGATTGGTCCCAGATAATCACTTTCCTTTGGAAAGATTCAAATTTCCTTCAGAATTTAATTCTGTCGTCAAAAATGGGCTTTGAAAGCCGGTCACGTGTGACCACGTGACCCATGGTCACGTGTGGACACGTGACCCTCTTTGGAATGAAGAGTCTTCTTTCTTTCTGCGCTGTCTTCTGGTTGCTGTTTTAGTCATCACGTGTTAACACGTGACCATTGGTCACGTGTGAACACGTGACCCCTGCTAGGAGCCTCCTTCTTTTTTATCCGACTGAAGGACCGGTCTGCTGCTTCGAGCGTCACGTGCCAACACGTGACCTCTTCTGACCCCTTTTTTCTTGACTTGATCAGTGGACCTTTTCCTTGACTTGATCAGGGAACCCATGATCCTTTTCCGCTGTTTTCATATGTCACGTGTCAACACGTGACTGCTGGTCACGTGTGAGCACGTGACCCCTCTTTCTGAAGCTTTTCCCATAAGCTTTTCTGATTTTAAATCAGGAAACAAATGCCCCCACGGCGTTGTTCTCACGTGTCTGCACGTGAGTGCAACGCTGTCATCTTTGTGACCGTTGGATTCATTTAGGGGATTTGGGAGATGAAACGTTTCCATTGTTTTCTATAAATATCGCTGTCTCTTCATAGGAGCCTTCACTCTGCTCATCTTCTTCTTCTGAGAACTTTTTCTTTGAGAATTTAATTCTCGCTTTCAGAGCTTAGTTCTCTGTCTTGACATTTTTCAGAGTTTAACTCTGTTGGCGGATCCCTTTTCCTCAGGTAATAATGTTGAACGGCCAAAGCGCCTTCGTCTTTAAAAGAACTCTTTGGATTTTAAATCCGCATTAAGGGTTTCGTAGAGAACCCATTTTTCTTCAAGTTTTTCCATAAGAACAGGAAACCACCTAACTTTCGAACTGTAGATCTCTTAGGGTTTAGGTGATCTTTGGGGAGATGATGATGGCGTTTCAACCCATGGAATTTAATTCCATCAAAAATATTTCTGGGAATTTAATTCCCTTTTCTTAATAAGGAATTTAATTCCTATGAAGAACTCAGTCTCTTCGCATGGAGGCTTTCTGAGGTCTCTTGGCCCTAGGCGGTTCTTCCTGCAATTAATGCGATGGGCGCTTTGTAATGATGTCTTTTGGTGGGATTTTAATTCCTTTGATTTTGCTAGATTCATTGTAGAGCCCGAGACAGCTTCTGTTGGGGGAAAATGTGCATGGTCGTCACTCTTTGAGGATATTCCCTTTGTTTTATTGTAACGCTGTGGCCCCATTATTAATGAGCTGTCATTCGGATTCTGTGGGACCCATATATTTTGTAGCCAATGACTCCAAAAAACTATGCTGTTGCTTTCTTTAATTAGTCTTCATGTTTATGCATGAATATACGTTGCTGACTTTTCTTCTAACGGTCTTCCTTTATTGGATTTCAGGTGCGATGGCTTCTGTTCCGCGCTTTCCCTTTTCTCGCTCAGAGGCTGCTTTTCCTCAGTCGCCGTCTGATGAGGAAGCGATGGCGATGATTCGGGCCTATGACCCGAACTGCACCAATCTTCTTCAATGGGGACCTTGGTACAATCAGATTATTCAGGGTCGCCGGAGCTTTCTTTGCGCGGTGCCGACGGAGCCCACTTTCCCATTTTTACCGATGGATCCTCCGAGGACAGCTTTTGCTGTGGAAATGCCCAACTGGACTCCAACGGGGAGGCTGGAGCCTTCGACGACCGGCATTCCGAACCATCTGATTCCAGCCATAGACATCTTGGGACGGCGTATCTGCCAAGGTGAGGCCCACCCGTGGGGGCAAATTTATAAGATAGGGCTCACTCCTAGGCATCCTACGGGCTACCTTCTCTGGGCTCGCTACATCCTTTCTGCCCATCGGACGCGGTTGCAGAAAGTCGGGCTTTATCAGGCCATATACGCGTCGCTATTCCATTACAAGTCCCCGCATGCCTGGTGGGTCAAGGCATTTTTGAACCAGTGGAATCTGCCCACTAATACTTTCATTCTGGGAGATCGCGAGGTTTCGATTTCTCTGACCGAATTTTATGATATCTCGGGGTTGCCGATAAGGGGTAATCTGTATGAGGAGTTGTTACCTCCCGACGAGTATGTTTTTGAGCCTGAGCTCGCCCCGGTTGACGGTCTGTCTGCTGAGAATGTTGTTCGCCACAAGCGCCCCAGTTTAATTAAGGCCCTAGGCATCTTCGACCAATTATTCACCGAGTCCGAGGAGCAGGGTGTCACTTTCAAGAGCTTCATTGCTCGTTTCCTTCGTGAGGACGCCTTATCGAAGACAGCCCCGAAGTTTGCCAACATTGGGGACCCTTTTGGGTTTGGCCCGAAGAGGTTGCCGACCAACGAATCAGATCTACCTTAGTATTACATTCCTATTATATCGCCGATCTCTTTTGAATCCATTGCTGCTCCAGGCATGGACGAGGAGACGTTCTTTGTGGGGTTCGTTAGCGTCTGGCTCAGTTGGTTTGTTATCCCCATGCATCGCCGCTTCATGAGAGCCTCGGTCGTCTATCCGGCTCATCGTATTGCTGAGGGGATGAGGTTGGCTATCGGCATCCCGGCCTTGGCGCACCTCTATAACGGATTGGGCACCGCAGCTAATACTTCTACGCCTGGTGTGGACGTAGTGAACTTTTCACTTCATTATTTCACATCATGGATCGAAATGCATGTGCTGGGGTCTTTTGCTATGCATCAGAGGCCCGCCTTTTACGACGCCTATCCCTTCCCGCGACTTATGCGATTGGTGGGTGCTTCTGCTGCTGACCCAACTCAATTTGGGGCTATTCGGGTGCTGATCTCTCCTCATGCCACCGCTGGCGGGTTGGTTTTTAACGATTGGGTTCTGTCTACTCCTTCAGGTCCCGTTCAGCAACTTTGGGACCAGTCAAAGGACAACGCGCCTTCTCTGAAGCCCCGAGAGGCCACGCATTTGTATTCAATTAGACCGGGCTACTTGGTGTTTCGCCAGGACAGTGCAGCTCTTTTTATGCGGTACAATCCGCATCGATTTGCCCGGTAGCTTGGATACGACCAGGGTGTTCCTTTTGAGGCTTTTATGGTCGCCCCGATCCCTTCGCTTGACGCTGTTCGCGATGCCGCTCATCATTTCATGCAGTTGAACACCAGCTCTCATTTCATGGTCCCTGAAGCCGAGTACATGCCCCGATGCGTAGGTGCATTTACGGGCTGGTATCTTCATCGAATCACCCCAATTATTGCTGAAGAAAGAAGGGTTCTTCTTGGTCACGACTCCCCTCCTCAGGTTTCGGGAGCTAAGCTGCGACCGAGGGTTCCAGTCCGCTTCCCTTTGAGGGAGATTGGCACCGCCCTCATTCCAGGGGAGTCAGGGGTAGACCTTACTCCAACAGCTGGTATGCCCTTGGGTTCCCGATCGCGGGGTAGACGGGCTCCAGTAGTAGCACCTCTGCCGGCGGCGGTACCGTCCCCCATGGCGTCGACACTGGCGATGTCGTCCTCGGTTGTGGCACCGAGTGAGGGTAACAGGGACGAGGGTGTTGAAGGCGATGTGGGCCAGCGTCGCCCTAAGGCTTCGCGAGGGAGGAAGCGGTCATCCTCAGCGACCGGCTCTGGGTCTAAACGGCGGAGGAAAGCGGCTACCGCCCCGCTTGATTCCGTGGTGGAGTCTGAGCCTATCCTCGAAGATGAACTATTGGCCTTGCAAGAGTCAAGCGCTGGACTTCTCTTCCCGAGTTCGGCTGATGAGGAGGCCGCACAGTTGGCTGAGGCCATACGGCGTTCAAAAGACGCATCCCATAACGCCAAGGTTCCGAAGAAGTCTTATCCCGCTGTAATTTTTTACGAAGACCCTTCGTGGATTCGGCGGCGATTTATCGGCCCTTTGGAGGAATGGGGGGAAAGGGCTTTGAAGCAGGCCGCTTCAGAGGACGCAGCTGATGCACTTTCTTTATGGACCGGCGGTCATGAGTCTACTCTTGAACCTCGGCGAGCTTATCTCCTTGAGAAGGAGAAGCGGCTTGGAGAAGCCATATTGAGGGCTTCTTTGCGTATAGGTATGTTGTGCTTATCCTGTAATCTTGTCGATTATTTATACTCATGGGTATGTATCATTATTTTTGTTTGAATCGTGCAGAATCTTCGACGTTGGGGGAGCTCCCTACTGGCCCATTAAAGCTGAAGCCCGCCGAAGTTCTTAATGAAGCTTTGCCGGATGTGGAGGGGGCTGATGAGGCTGCTCCTCTCATGATAGAACCTCCCGCAGCGATTCTTGATCAGGGAGTACTTGCCCCTTTGGGGGAGGCTCCCTTGGAGGCCGCCATCCCAATGACTCTTACTGAGGGCGGCCCAAAGGCTGGAAGCGAGGCAGTCGGGACTACTCTCCCTTTGTTACAGCCTGAGGTCACGGCGGAGACCGTTGAAGCTGCTATCCCCCCGGCTCAGAATGGGAGGAGTGTTGAAGGTATCCCTCTGCGTTTTAATTTAGTAACCCCTTCATAGTCTGAAATCTTTTATCTTTCCCAGAATTGCGCGGTTTGGCAGCCACGATCGCGGATCTGTCGCCCCATCAATCATTTCAGCGCTTATTGGAGATGGCAGCTCCGCAGGCGATCCCTCCTCAGCGTATTGTCCTTTCCTCTGGGCAAGGTTAGTGTCATTCGCCATTTTTTTATCATAGCCTTGTTACTATTTTGCGAAATGATGTTGATGTCTCTTCTAGTTTTGGAAGCCGACGATGAGGTCGAGGTCGTTGAAGGGCCAGGGGAACCTTCAGCTCCTACTTGCATGACTGTCGGTGAGTGACCTTTTATTATAGTCCCGTTCATTCTGCGTTTAAGAGTTTTACCAACATTTGCCAAATTTGAACAGCCCTGCCAGTCTCCATGGCTTTGGAATCGCGCATTGTGATGCCGCCCGGCCCCTACGCTTTGCGGGCTTCAGAACGCTTGGCCCAATTGAGCCTTCTCTCCCTATCTTCTTTCGTCGAGGAGCTCCGTGCTGGTAGTGCGACCACATCCGAAGCGTTTGCCGCTGAAGCTAACGGTTCTCTTCCTTTTCTCTCCACCTATCATAGCGAGGAGGTGGTGCAGATCTGGGTGGAGTTCTGTAGGAAGGTGGAGGCTTGTTTGTATGCTCTTGAATGTTCTCGCCTTTCCTCGGAAGCCGTGGCTGCAAAAGCAGAGTTGCGAGATCTGATAGCACGATGTGCGGCAAACATGACGTCCTGTGAGAAGAGGCTTGGCCGCAAATTCTCGGAGAGGGAGCTAGCCTCTAAGGCGCTGGGCGAGCTTCAGGCCAATCTCACAGCCAGGGCCAATAAAGCGTATGAACTGTGGCAGGTGCTACAGGAATCCATCAAAGAAGTGGTGGCTCTCGATAAAGCCGCCACGTTCACTCGTGAGAGGGTCGAGGCTCATAAAGCCACCGAGAAAGAGCTCGAAGCTCGGCTTGCTTCGTATCAGGCTCAGCAAGCTCAGGCGGAGGCTCGTCTTCTGGAGATCTTGCGTCATGAAGCCGTGGCTCAGCAACAGAATGATGAGCTGGTAAAATTATTGCACCGCCCGCCGGCTTAAGGACTTGTATCTTTTCTTCTTTTCTTTTTTTTTTGTACATACTCATGGATAAGAGTATCCTTTCTTTTTGTTTCTTTCATAAATTGTACTTTGTATCCATTTTAGCTTATGAATAAAAGATACAATTTTCCTTTCAATGGTGTGTCCCCTTTTTATTGAATGCATTCTGCGGATATTCTATCTTGATCTCCTTGCAGGACAGCGATGGCTCAGGATTCAGGGTTAAGATCTGCTTCCTAAGACTTCTGCATTTTACGAGCCACGAGGGTCTCATAAAGAGTTTTCCTCCCGGTCGTGAGGACTTGTAAGTGCCGGATGCGGTTACCCTTGTCCGTGTTTTACGGAGTCAGGGGTTTCTCCAGATATTGTAGTTTAAAGACGTCGCGGTCAAGGTTAAGGACCTCATAGTCCATGGATTTAAGGACTCCACAGCCCGCTGTTAGTTTTAAGACATCACGGTCAAGGTTAAGGACCTCATAGTCCATGGATTTAGGGACTCCACAGTCCGGTGTTAGTTTTAAGACATCACGGTCAAGGTTAAGGACCTCATAGTCCATGGATTTAGGGACTCCACAGTCCGGTGTTAGTTTTAAGACATCACGGTCAAGGTTAAGGACCTCATAGTCCGTGGATTTAGGGACTCCACAGTCCGATGTTTGGTTGCAGGGACCCGTCACCTCTTTGAAGACGTTGAGGAATTACAACGCCAGGCATCAAAGGAGTGAAGAGATGTACCCTTAAACCGAGGCAAAAATCTGTAAGGAATAGGGGTGGTTGATCGTTAGTTTTAAGACATCGCGGTCGAGGTTAAGGACGTCATAGTCCGTGGATTTTAAGGACTCCACAGTCCGGTATTTGCTCTGGATGCTTCACACGGGTTCACTGCCGTGCTTGGCGAGGACCAGGCTCCGCTCTAGACGTTTTCCACGGGGTCAAAGAGTGACATTATCCGCGTTCCACGTAACCAGGAATTTTGCACTAGATGCTTCACACGGGTTCACTGTCGTGCTCGGCGAGGACTAGGCTCCGCTCTGGATGCTTCACACGGGTTCACTGCTGTGCTCTGCGAGGACCAGGATCCGCTCTGAACGTTTTCCACGGGGTCAAAGAGTGACGTTATCCGCGTTCCACGTAACCAGGAAGTTTGCACTAGATGCTTCACACGGGTTCACTGCCGTGCTCTGCGAGGACTAGGCTCCGCTCTAGATGCTTCACACGGGTTCACTGCCGTGTTCTGCGAGGACCAGGATCCGCTCTGGACGTTTTCCACGGGGTCAAAGAGTGACGTTATCCGCGTTCCACGTAACCAGGAAGTTTGCACTAGATGCTTCACACGGGTTCACTGCCGTGCTCTGCGAGGACTAGGCTCCGCTCTGGATGCTTCACACGGGTTCACTGCCGTGTTCTGCGAGGACCAGGATCCGCTCTGGACGTTTTCCACGGAGTCAAAGAGTGACGTTATCCGTGTTCCACGTGACCAGGAAGTTTGCACTAGATGCTTCACACGGGTTCACTGCCGTGCTCGGTGAGGACTAGGCTCCGCTCTGGATGCTTCACACGGGTTCACTGCCGTGCTCTGCGAGGACCAGGATCCGCTCTGGACGTTTTCCACGGGGTCAAAGAGTGACGTTATCCGCGTTCCACGTAACCAGGAAGTTTGCACTAGATGCTTCACACGGGTTCACTGCCGTGCTCTGCGAGGACTAGGCTCCGCTCTGGATGCTTCACACGGGTTCACTGCCGTGTTCTGCGAGGACCAGGATCCACTCTGGACGTTTTCCACGGGGTCAAAGAGTGACGTTATCCGTGTTCCACGTGACCAGGAAGTTTGCACTAGATGCTTCACACGGGTTCACTGCCGTGCTCTGCGAGGACTAGGCTCCGCTCTGGACATTTTCCACGGGGTCAAAGAGTGACGTTATCCGCGTTCCACGTAACCAGGAAGTTTGTTGATTGTATCCGCATTTCACGGGATGGAGGTTTGACTCTTGGTGATATGTATCGCCGAGCCATGGAACTTGGGGTTGCCGCCGTTCCGTTTCGCTTGATGTTGTGTCTGCTGCCACGAGACGAACGTCGAAATGATCTCTAGGCTATCTGTGAACCGTCGAGATTTGGCTTCTCCTTATGATGAAACTCGGGGGAGGAGTATGATCCCTTCTTTGATTGCGCCCCTGGATTGTATACAGGGTTAGATGTAACATCACATGTAGGGCGAGGATTTCACTTTTATTTCATTTCTTTTTCCGCGATACTCTATCATTTCAGCTTTTATATCGCGAAGGTCGCGATTGCCCCATCATTTCGGCTATTTTTCGCGGTGCCCAATTATTTCGGCTATTTATTTCATTTTCACTCGCTGTTTTTTATTGCGAGTTGCCCCATCATTTCGGCTATTTTTCATGCCTTCATTTTTACTTGCTGCTTTTTATTGCAAGTTGCCCCATCATTTCGGCTATTTTGTAGGCATGTGTGGCTTGCTAGCTTTTTCGCTGTGCGCCTGGATTTTAGGCACCGATTTCGGCATCAGCACCGCTACAACTGGAATATTGCCAGGAGCGAATCATCATTTGCCTTTGTCGATGACGAACAAAGGTGGCTCAGCAAACAGGGTTAATGGTCCTGTCGACCGAGGCTTTTGACTTTATGAGCCGTAGGGGTCTCACAAAGGTATTTCTCCCTACAAGTCGTGAGGATCTTGCAGGTGTATTTTCTCCTCAGGGATCGTGAGGATTCCTAAGTGTGTGTTCCCCTGTAAGTCGTAAGGATCCTACAAGAGGGCTTTCTCCTTATGGGTCGAGAGGACCTACAAGGGTTGGTCTTTGCTGGGGAAATGTTTATTCGTGCCCGTGGATTGTATACAAGGGTCAATTTGAGCCGCTTGTAGGGCAATATCGAAGGTTGTGGAGGATTTGCTTAAGAACAGGTTTAGGTTTCTGTAACTTAAGACTTTCAAATCTTATGAGCCGTGAGGGTCCCATAAGAGAGTTCTCCTTACGAGTCGTGAGGATCAAGTAAGTGCATTTTCTCCTTAGGAATCGTGAGGGTCCCTAAGTGTGTTGCTCCTTTGTGAGTCGTAAGGATCTCACGCGGGTGGTTTCTCTTTACAAGGTCGAGAGGACCCTATAAGTGTCTTTTAACGAGGTTGCGCCCTTTCGGGTTTTCACAAACACTCGCCGGTAGTCCTGCTGTTTTTACTCACGGAGCCCTGTCGGGTTTTCATCCGTGCCCATTTTGCTTATGGACATACCGTTTTTCTTTTATTCTTTTTCATATATTTTTTTTATTTTTTCTTTCTTATCTCGTCAGCCTGACGATGCTGCGGTAGTAGTTTTAGGGACGTTTCGGTCCGTCGTTAGTTTAAGGACGTTTCGGTCCGTCTTTAGTTTAAGGACGTTTCGGTCCGTCTTTAGTTTAAGGACGTTTCGGTCCGTCGTTACGGGAAGGCCGGCTGCTGCTTATAAAGTCTGAGCCTAGGAAGATAGCGAGCGGACATAGTCGTCGTCATCTATCATTGACCCAGGCTATGGCTCATTAAGCGTAGTATTTCTTTAAGAAACGGCCGTTTATTGGCCTGAAAGGCCTTTCACCGTGCATGTCCATGAGTAGATAGGCTCCACCCTGGTAGACCTTGTCTATGATATAAGGGCCTTCGTAGTTTGGCTCAAATTTTCCCCGTTTGGCACGATTGGGGATCATAGGTCTCTTGACCACTAGCACGAGTTCGCCTTGGCGGAATGTCCTCGGCCTGGTCAATCTTTCGTACGAGTGCGTCATCTTTGCTTTGTAGGCTTCCAGATGTTGTTGCGCTATGAGTCGGGTTTCGTCGAGGGCATCAAGCTCCTCAAGCCGAAGGTGAGCATTTTCTTCGTCCGTCAGCTCGTGGTGGACTGCTACTCGTAGAGAGGGTAACTCTATCTCGAGGGGGAGTACTGCTTCCGTCCTAAATACCAATGCGTACGGCGTTGTGTTCGTGGCTGTCTTGAATGTAGTTCGATAAGCCCAAAGGGCCTCTTGCAGCCTCTCGTGCCAGTCTCTCTTATTCCGGGAAACGGTCTTTTTTATGATCTTCGTCAAGGTCTTATTGAAGGCCTCGGCCAGACCGTTAGCTCGTGGGTTGTAAACTGAAGAATACCTCCAGTCTATATTGTGCTGCTGCGCGAAGCGGCTAATCTTATGGCTTCTGTAGGCTGGCCCGTTATCGAAGATAATCCGCCGTGGGGTTCCAAACCGATAGATGACATGCGTCTTGAAGAAATGGAGGATATTCTCCGTCTTCACTTCCCTCAGTGGTACTGCTTCTGCCCATTTGGAGAAGTAATCAGTTGTCGCCAGGATAAAACGATGTCCCCGAGATGATGCTGGCTCAATGGGGCCGACTATGTCAGTCCCCCACATCTCGAATGGCCAGCTGGCCACCGTTGGGTGTAGTGGATTCGGATGTTGGTGGATGAAGTCTCCATGAATCTGGCATGAGTGGCATTGCTTCGCATACTCGAGGCAGTCCTGGATCATCGTGGGCCAGTAGTAGCCCATTCGTTTAATCTTTAACTTCATCTTCGGGCCTGCTTGGTGAGAACCGCAAAGTCCGTCATGAACTTCCTGAATGACTCTTTTTGCTTCGTCAGATCCTAAGCATCTCAGCCATAGAGAATCAAATGATCTCTTGTATAGAGTATCGTTGACGAGAGCGAAAGAAAGCTCGTTTCATGAGCTGATGTCTTGAGGACGCTTCTTTGTGCATTCGGCGGGACTTAAAGTAGTCTATGAAGACTTCCCTCCAGTCCTCGGCCTTCTCTTGGTCTTTTATTTGTAGGGTCGTCTGCTCAGTCGCTCCCTCTTTATATAATTCCGGAGGTATTTTTGCCGGGGTGAGCACTTGACGGCTTTGTACCACGATTCTGACATCATCGAGGTTCTCGTCAGCCAGTTCTTTAGCAAGTTTGGCCAACGCGTCTGCTTTGCTGCTCTCCGCGCGCGGTATGTTCTCTAAAATATAGGAGGGAATTTGGGCCAACAGTTGTTGCACCTTTTCGCCGTACTTTACCAACTCCGGCTTGCACGTTTGGTAGTCACCATTTACTTGACTAACAACTAGCTGAGAATCCCCGTATATAAGGAGGTCTTCAATTCCCATGTCGATGGCGATTTCGAGGCCTGCTATCAGAGCTTCATATTCAGCCTCATTGTTTGTCCTCGGCTCTGTTAAGGAGAAGGCGAAGCGCATTATCCCTCCTTGTGGAGTTGCAAAGATGAGGCCTATCCCCGATTTGATCATTGGGATACCTTGTTTCTGTTTCTTTACGGAGGACGCCCCATCGAAATAGAGTTCCCATCGGGTGCTTCCGCCGCTAATCGCATCAAATGCATGCTCGTCTGGCAAATCACAATTCAGAGGAGAATCGGCCGGTATCGGGTGCTCAGCGAGGAAGTCAGCAATGGCCTGGCCTTTCACTGCCTTGAGAGGTTGATAGATTATCGAGAACTCCATCAAGAGCAGGGCCCATTTAGCGAGTCGTCCCGTCAATATGGCTTTTGACATCAGATATTTAAGAGGGTCCACCTTCGAGATGAGGCAGACTTCGTGTGCCAACGCATAGTGCCTGAGCTTTGTTATCGCGAAGATTAATGCCAAGCAATGTTTTTCAATGGGAGAGTAATTGCTTTCTACCCCCAGTAGAACTCGACTTAAGTAGTAGAGTGCTCTCTCTTTCCCCTGATCGTTCTCTTGCGCCCATAATGCGCCCAAGGAACCTTCGAGGGCGGTTGTATAAAGAATGAGGGGTTTTCCCTTGACCGGCGCAGCCAATACCGGCGGGTTCTGCAGGTACTGCTTGATCTCGTCTAGTGCACCTTGGCATTTTTGATCCCAGGCGAATGGGGTTCCCCTCTTCATCAGGTGACTGTAGGGGCGGCATTTGCCTGAAAGATTTGCGATAAATCGCCGGATGTATGCGAGCTTCCCTTGGAGAGACCGCAACTGTTTGAGGGTTTTTGGCGGAGGCATTTCCATGATCGCTTTAATCTTTGACGGATCTATCTCAATACCTCGGTGTCGAATGATGAATCCCAGGAATTTGCCCGAGGAGACTCCAAACGCGCATTTGAGGGGATTCATTTTCAAATTATACTGCCGGAGGCGTTGAAACACAGTCTCCAGATGCTTTAAATGCTCTTCGTATGACATGCTCTTTACTACGAGGTCATCGATATAGCACTCAACGATGTCATGTATGAGGTCATCGAAGATCTTTGTCATGGCCCTTTGATAGGTAGCGCCAGCGTTCTTTAGACCAAAGGGCATAACCCTGTAGCAAAATATACCCAAAGGGGTCCGGAAAGCGGTGTGCTTCTGGTCTTCGGAATGCATCTTTATCTGATTGTATCCTGACGAACCGTCCATAAAGGAGAAAACCTCATGAGTGGACGTGTTATCTATCATTAGCTCGGTTACCGGTACTGGGAAATCATCCTTTGGACAGGCTTTATTGAGATCCCTGAAGTCCACGCATATGCGTACCGTCCCATTCTTCTTCATTACCGGGACGATATTGGCGATCCAATCGGGATATTGAACTTCTTGAATAAATCCAGAATCGATCAGCTTCTTGACTTCGGCGTTGATGCTCATCTCCAGCTCGAGTCGCATCCTTCTTGGCGCCTGCTTGACTGGCTTGATATATGGAGATATTGCTAATTTATGCACAGCAACCTCCGGATCTAACCCTGGTATCTCGGAGTAGTTCCACGCGAAGCAGTCTTTATGCCATAGAAGCACGTTCTTTAACGCGGCCACCTTTTCTTCAGAGAGTAGCTCGCTGACAAATGTCGGTCGCGGGTCATCTGCCGATCCCAACTCAATCTTCCTGAGGTTATCTGCAGTAGTATGTATACCGTCTTCCAGTTCTTTCAGA
Organism: Agapanthus africanus; assembly: GCA_030015575.1. Lineage (NCBI taxonomy): Eukaryota > Viridiplantae > Streptophyta > Magnoliopsida > Asparagales > Amaryllidaceae > Agapanthus > Agapanthus africanus. Next base: position 548,716,487 of record CM057347.1, on the reverse strand, counting down.
GCGGGCGGAAATTCTGAGATCACCTCATCATCGCTGTTTTCAAAGCACCGGGGAAGGTCATCTATGTTCTCGGGCTCTTCTTTTAATATCGTAATCGTATAACAGGTGCGAATCCGCTCCCGGGACTGAGGTGGATCCGGTTCTGCTCTTGCGGCCTTGGGCTCATGCTTTCGTGGCGGCGTTACCCTCCAGCTGTTGGATAAAGCGAATCTGCCACGTCGGTACTGGTCCTCGACCCAGTTCTTGAAGGTGAAGCAGTCTTCGGTAGGATGTCCTATGGCTTGGTGATAAGAGCAATAGCTCGAACGAGAAGCCTTGGTGGCTTGCTCAGGGTGTCTAGATTCTGGAAGCACGATCATTTGATGTTTTAAAGCGAGTTTGAGTAACTTCTCCGTCTTGTCTCGGGGGAAGGAGTACGCTCGACTCATCTTTTCCATGAGGGACGAATCCGAGCCGCGCAGTACCTGTAACCCTCTAATCCTACGTCGTTGTTGTCGGCTCTTCTTTCCGCTCCTTGACTTATTTCCGTCTCCGCATCGGGCCTTTCGCATGATGGGTTGACAAGGATGAACATCTTTGTCTTTTGCAGTCTGTTGAAATAGACGTTGCGTCCTGGCCTTCTCGTAGATGGCCATTTCGCGGCTGTGGTCTTCCCGAGCTTTCTGACCCACTTTCCTGATAGGCTTGCCCATTCGTTCTTCAAACGACGGACTTGGCGCTTCAATCGCGGGGTGTAATTTTGACGAGGGGTTGGCATCTCCTGACAGGGCGTCCTCTTCTTCATCAAAGGTATATATAGCGTAGCTGCTGTGGGCCCGCTCTCGTTTTTCGGTTCTCGCGTATCCAAGCCCAAGTGTTTCCATTTTCCCGTTGGGCAATTTGCGTTGGGTCCCAGGGACATCCCAAATCCTGTTGTAGAACCGAGCCTGTCGAACAGTTTGTTTTAAGGGTACCCCTTGGTGCTTCAATAGCTTCTTTAATCCATTTGTATAGTATCTGGGCAGAAGGATGGGTTGGAGCCTGTCAGGTGTAGCATCTGCGCCATGCCAGATCTCTTTCTCTACTTTCGACTCTGAGGATCGGTAGAATAAGATCACCTTCTCACCCCTTCGCCTGGGAGGGACGTAAAACGTTTGCTGGTCTTGCACATTGTGAGCTTGAAGCGTGTTGAGATCCTTGTAATGTTCTCGCGGTACCATGGTGATTTGCAAACTATGGTCATCGCCAAGGGGTGCTTGTATTGACAACCGATTGGAGAATACGGCATTAACTTCATCTTCTGAATCACTTCCGAAGACCAACATGGGGGCGGACGTTCCCGGGTTGTTACGCTGAGATGGCCCTGTATAAACTATCTCTTCCTCTTCTTCGGTATCGCTTCCGAAAACAGGGATGGTGGCGGCGGCTTTGTTCTCCGGGTCGCGACACCTTTCTGTATCTTCGAAGTCTGGCAAAAAGTATTTCGCATCTTCGTATTTGCGGACTTCGTTCACGGAGAATGGATTTAACTCTCCTGTTACGGTATACTCGAAACCATCCTTAAAGTACTTCATACACTGATGTTGTGTAGAAGGGACGATGTTGTATTCGTGTAGCCAAGGACGACCGAGCAAGGCGTTGTAGCAGGTTTTGGCGTCAATGACATGAAATTTGATGTCTGTGACGAGAAGTCCAAAGCGTAATGTTAGTATCACAGATCCGAGAGTCCGTGACGATTGTGAATCGAAACCGGAGATAGTAATTTTGTCACGAGCGAGATGTTGCACACTCATGCAGATCTCCTTCAACACCCGAACGTTAAGGAGATTGACGGAGGATCCATTATCCACCAGGATCTTGCCTATCTTGATGTCATGGCAGTATCCGGAGACATATAGGGGACGGTTATGGTCGCACGTCCCGAGAAGGAGGTCTTCATCACCGAAAGTGATATCGGCTGTATGCACTTCCTCCAGTTCATCCTTCATCTTTTCAGTGGCGAGGAAGACTTGGAATTGTTCAGGTTCTTGCAACGCCTTAATTAGTGAGTCTCGCGATTCTTTTGACAATAGGAGGGCATCAAGGATGCTAAGCTGAGAAGGTAGCTTCCTTAAGTGCGCGAGGATGTTATAGTCCACCTTACCCTTCTTAGGAGGGTCTCTGGTAGTTAGTTCTTTCATGACTTGGTCATCTAAAGTGATATCTTCAATGACCTTTTCCTTTCCCTTATCTTTTCTGCTCACGGGCCCGAGATTCTTTTCTGGGAGTGTGCGATTGCGCAGCTGGATGTTCTCGCAGGCCTCCGATTCCTCCTCTTTCCCTAAAACGGATTCTTTAAAGAGAGGGCCCAGAGCCATTTCTTCATCAGAGTCACTCCCAAAGGTGAGAACTTGTGACCCCCCGACGTTAACCATGTCACAGCTGCCGGTAGTTCTGTTGTGCCCTTCGACAGTACTTCTTCGCTCCCGACGGCTCTTGCGTTTCATGCGCTTAAAATGTTGCTGACGAGTAACATATCCTTGCCACCATATTTTAAAGGCGTCGCACTCCTCCGTGGGGTGTGAGATTCTCTGATGATATGCGCAATAATTAGGGTGCCTCTCCGCCCCATCGTGTGTATTTCCTTCTGAGGGTGGTAGCTTCATTCCCATTGACATGGCTTTGGCGAACCTTTTCCTCGTCTTGAATATCTTCTTGTCTACTTCGGATGCCTTTTGATCTGGCGGGGGTAGTTCAACTCTTTCATTCAGTCGCCTGCATTTGGTTCCTTCTGACGTTGCCATCTCACGCTCCTGATCCGCTTTACTTTTTAGACGAATCTCGTCTAGAAAGGCATTGATCATTTCATTTGTCAGCCACGCACGCTCTGGTTCAGGTTCTGCCTCCAGCTTCTTAGTGTCAGGAGTTTTCTCATCATCGGTAAACGAATGGGAGATTACGTTACAACTCGCCACATACTCTTCGGATTCATCCGATGAGCTCTCTTCATCATCTCCCTCTTGAAAGATGTGGTTGAGGAACTCTTGCAGTGTGACAGGGGTTCGCGCCTTTTGATTGTATTCTTCCAGCGCGTCGATTTGCTTTTGCAATTTCGTGCGCTCGTATCCAAGCTTCGCGGGCTTCTTGGATTTCTTCTTCTTTTTCTTCGAAGCTTTTGACGGCCGGGCGTGAGTATTTGGGCCCTCATCGCGAGTCTTCGTAGTTGGGCGGGGCCTCAACATCCCTTCGATAATTTGAGGTTCAAGAGGGTCCTTCCATTCGATCGCACGGCACGCATGAAGGTCTCTCAGCATTCTTTTGGTTTTAGTTGATAGTACGACCTCCCATGGAGCTTCTTCAATAAAGGAGCAGGTTGCCCCCGGTATATCTGCTTTCTTAGGAGTATGCGGTTGTGGTGGGTTCACCTTCCACTTTTCGGACAGTACAAACTTCCCTTGGAGGTATTGATCTTCAATCCATCCTTTGAAGACGAAGCAATCTTCAATCGGATGACTTACCGTTTGATGGTAAGGGCAATAGTTAGGGTTATTCACCTCGGTGGGTTGTGGCGGTCGCCTTGGATTTGGTAGGTTTATAAGTCTGTTGCGTATTGCCAGCTCGAATAACCGTTTCGTCTTGTCTCGTGGGAACGAGTAGGGACGCTTCATCTTTTCATTATAATACCGGCGTTTTTCCTCCAATTGATCTGCCGGTTTCGGGGCGTTAGGTTGCTGTTGGGCATTTGCGACGAAGGTCGCCCTCCCTTTACCCTTGTCATTCCGAGGTTCCGACTTCGGGGGAGGTGGTCTATGACCCATCTGGTCCATCTGAGCCAACTTGTCGATTAAAGCCTGGAATGTGGTTGGCTTAAAGAACATCATAAACTGGGAGATAGTTGCGTGGGGGTCTAGGGTTCCCACGAACATGCCCACTGCGGGTGCCTCCTCAATGCGTTGTTCGCATTTCGACCACAAATTCCGCCAGCGTATAGCATACTGGACCCAGGTTTCGCCTGGTTTTACCCTGGCGTTAATCAAAGCAGTTATTGGAGTGCGTTCGCTGGCACTTGCGAATCGCTGAGTGAATAACAACTCCATTTCAGCGAACGTTTTGATAGAATCATTCGGGAGTTCCGAATACCATTCGAACGCTGTTTCAGATAAGCTGCCCACGAACTGTCTGAGCAACAGTTTATCATCACCGCCGGTGTTACCGCAGAGGGCCCGGAACTGGGCGACGTGTTGATGGGGATTGCCGGTCCCCTTATACACATGGAATTTCGGTATCGTATAGCCTTGCGGGTATTTGATTTGATCGTACCAGCTCGGATACGGCCGCCCCGTTTTCACGACTTGAACAGCTGCTTCAGTCGCATGATGGACCCGGATTTGCTGGGCTATGTAGTCAGCCAAGTCAGCTTTAGAGATTGTCTCCTCCTTGGCCGTTGAGAGGGCTGGTGGTGGATTTGACGTTTCTCCCCGGTCGTCTTCCAGAACGATTGGGGGATCGTCGGCGGGTAGGTCCTGCTGGATCATCATTCCTATCATATCTTGGAAGAAAAGGCCCATACGTTGTATGTTGGCCGCTTGTTCAGCGGCCTCTTTGTCCTTTTTCTCCAGTGTCCGGCGAAGGAATTCAGCATCGGTTTCCTCCTCCTGGCGTGCGTCTGAGGACGTTTCTGGGCTTTCTTTTGGCCCGGTAAGTGCGGCCATAGCATTCATCATTTCTTGGAGCTTTTGTTGTTGCTCCTGGGCTTTCGTCACGGATCGGGTTAGCGGTCGGTGGCCCGTAGAAGTGCGGCTTTCCTCCTTTCCATAAGCCATATAAACAGTGTGCACCACCATGTCCCCAGACCTCGGGCGTTTGGGCTCAGTGCTTTTAGCTGTTGTTGCATGGTGAGGGATCTTTTCTGGCCTCCTCCTTTTGTGAGTCATGGAGGTTGAGGGGGCCGTTGAGGTGGGCGTCCAGATAGCCTTTCGGGGTTTAGCCTGATGACCGGCCTCCGGTTGGATTTTTAGCTTCTTGTGCTGGCGGGAGAAGTTTGGATCGACGATCGAGTCTCGGGCCTGCCGCCAAACCTTATAGATTTTGGAAGACAGCCGTTGAGGAGATCGGGGCTGTTCTGATTCTATTTCCACAACCTTTTTTAATGAGGGAGGAGACCTCTTTAGCACTGCAGTAGGGGAATTCCTTCGCACCTTATTTAGCATCTCGAAGCTGTTCCCAGTTGGAACAGCAGCATTAACTTCTGCCACCGGGGCTGGTGGAGTCAATCCGGAGGGGGAGTTGCCCCCAGCCTTCCTTATTCGGCGCCAATGACGACGTCGAGCGCGTCGAGCGGACGGTGCTGGTTCAGCGGTGAGAATGGCTTCGTCTTGCCCCCTGTGTAGGTGGGGGGTCGCTGCTGGTGTTAGCCTGTCAAAGACCGATGTCCTTTGCGCAGCAGGAGCGGGAGTCGAAGCCATTAATCTTGTGAAGATCGACTTCTAGGCTGGGGAAACCGCCTTGGCGATTTCGGCGGCAGGAGCGGCCGCTTTCTTAAAAGCAGCCTTCTCTGAGATCATAGGTCCCGTGATGAGTTCACAGGATTTCTGGCCCAATCTAGAGAAGACCGAGGCGTTGACATTGGGCGACTCGTTGAGAGGAGCCGCGGCAGCGGCAAGACGGTCAAAGACCGACTTCTTGAGAGCTTCCTTTGTCATCACCGGCGCCGCGAAGCTTGATGGTGGGAGTATAGTCCCAAAGAACAATCCGGTAGTGGCTTGAGTCACCTGGTCCACCGGCATTGTGAACAACGAAGCAGCTTGGGGTCCATAGGCTATACCTCCTGGCGAGGTAAAGCGTTGGTCGTAATTGCAGTTCGAGCAGTTGGAGAATTTCGCAGAAGTAGAAGCCATCGATCCTTTACTTTCTGCAATAAGCAAGACGCCAATTCTTAGTATCTTGAAACCCAAGGGCAACTATTAGCGAACCGCGATTGGTTCGCGAATCACGACACACGAAGTGTGGAGTGGAAAGAGGAAAAGGTCCCACCGGGCGTGCCAGAATCTGTTCCCCTCCGAAAGACGGCGCGCAAGACTGCGATGTCTTGGCACTGAGATTCGGGGCAGATGCTAATTGGTGCTATCCGTTCACCTCTCCGAAGATGCCAAGTTGGTTTATGGCACCATGTATCGAAGGTTTAAGCGGATGCGACCGATGTAGCAGACTTCGTCAGATTCCCCCTCGTTGAGGGGTTTTTGATTGTGGGGACGCTCTTCCCTGCAGGCGCAAGCCCCTGCAGTTAATTACGCTACCGCATCGCGGTAACAACTTTCTCCTTCTCCAGATGGTCACTTCGTGTCGTGTGTGTTTGTTTTATGTTTTGTTGCCCGTGAATTGTTTACGGAGACTGAGTTATGTCGTCGCCCGTAGGGCGTGGACTAGTCCAAATCCGTGTTTATCTTAGATTTGGGTTTGGGGGTTTGGTTTGAGGATACGTCGGCCACGCTTGAGGCTAAGATCAACTCAAACATTTGTTAAGGATACATTAGTCTAGTTTGAGACTAAGATCAACTTAACGGGATCGTTTAGATCCGACAAAAGAGCATTTGGGCTCTATTGTTCCAGTTTAGGGACATAGTGGTCCATCGTATGTGTGTGGCCGTCGGGGCCCGTCACCTCTCTGACGACGTTGAAGGATTACAACGACGGGTGTCAGAGGGGTTCAGAGATGTACCCTCGAGCCAGAGTTAATTGGGGGGATTCGTAGTCCAGTCTGCTTGAAGGTTTAAGGATTCGTTAGCCATCTTTGAGGCTAAGATCAACTTAAACGGGACCGTTTAGATCCGACAAAAGAGCATATAGGGGCTCTATTGTTCTAGTTTAAGGACATCGCGGTCCATGGGTAGTTTAAGGACATTGCGGTCCATGGGTAGTTTAAGGTCATTGCGGTCCATGGGTAGTTTAAGGACATTGCGGTCCATTGTTAGTTTTAAGACATCTCGATCGAGGTTAAGGACGTCATAGTCCATGGGTTTAAGGACTCCACAGTCCGGTATGTGCTCTGGATGCTTCACACGGGTTCATTGCCGTGCTTGGCGAGGACCAGGCTCCGCTCTGGGCGTTTTCCACGGGGTCAAGGAGTGACGTTATCCGCGTTCCACGTAACCAGGAAGTTTGCACTAGATACTTCACACGGGTTCACTGCCGTGCTCTGCGAGGACTAGGCTCCGCTCTGGATGCTTCACACGGGTTCACTGCCGTGTTCTGCGAGGACCAGGATCCGCTCTGGACGTTTTCCACGGGGTCAAAGAGTGACGTTATCCGTGTTCCACGTGACCAGGAATTTTGCATTAGACATGGGTTTAAGGACCCCACAGTCCATATCATGAGTGGTCATCGGGACCCGTCACCTCTTTGAAGACATTGAGGGATTACAATGCCAAGTATCAAAGGAGTGAAGAGATGTACCCTAGAACCGGAATGGCTTGAGTAGCCCCTGGCCCAATTTGGGGTCAAGACTGATTAATTATGTTATGAGCCCACTGGCCCAGTTAATCATGAATTGAGGACTTATGGCCAGCTTGGGCTAAGTCCAGTCAGGTCTGGAATATTGGCTTCTTGTTGGTCCATTGAGGGAGAGGCTTTGCCTCTATCCCTTTAGCCAATTGGGCCAAAGCCTAGTGTTAAACACTTCAGAGCAATCAGTGTTGAACACTGGGAATTAGGTTAGTGTTTAACACTAAGAGATAATTGGTGTTAAACACCAGCGACAAGGCCTTCAAATTAGTGTTAAACACTAAAACAGATCGGTATCAAGCACTGGCAACTGAGCCCTCAAATTAGTGTTAAACACTAAGGTAGTCAGTGTTGAACACTGCAAGTAAAGTTTTTGATTAGTGTTGAACACTAAGGCCCAACAGTTGTTTTAACATTGGATTCGGGAGTTTCGATTTAGTGTTAAACACTGAGGCAAGAGGGGTCACGTGGCAACACGTGAAAGCGCCCTCCCTTCATTGATTCTGTTGAGATTATCGCATTTTTCAGAGTATCACGTGCCCTCACGTGACGGGTATTCAAATGCTTATATGTTAACGCTTCTGCCGAGGGTCACGTGGGTCACGTGAGGCACTGCCTCAAAGGGCTTTCTGTAGCTCTTTTGGGGGGGTCACGTGGTGACACGTGACTCTTCTTTTCTGTGGTTGTTAGAAGATCTGTTAATCCCTTTCAGGAATTAAATTCCTCGTAGGGTTGAACCCTGACAATAATTTCAAAGGAATTAAATTCTTAGTTTCTTTTGAAGAGTTGAACTCTGAATTTTCTGTAGGAATTAAATTCCTTATATATGTGAAGAACTGAATAGGGTTAAACCCTAATAAAAGCTTTTAAGGAATTGAACTCCCATTCTCTGTTAAATTATGATTAAGGGAATTAAATTCCCGCTGTTTCAACAGAACTAGGTTCTTAATTAGGGTTAAACCCTGCTTCTCTTTGTTTCTGAAGGAATTAAATTCCCATAACACAGGGTCAAGCCCTAATTTTATCTTAGAGGAATTAAATTCCTATAGTTCTGTGAGAATTAAATTCTCATGTTTGCATTCCTTCTCTATGTTTTGGATCTGCATGGCAGGATCTCAACCCATCGAGAATTAAATTCTCAACTTCAAGGGGAGATGTGCTCTTTACAGATCCTCTATCAAAGAGAGAAGAAATCTGTTCTTCTGTTTCATATATCAGAGTTAAACTCTGTTGAGAATTGAATTCTCCTTCTTTCAAAAAGCCTTCCCTTTCTTACCTAGGGTTTTCTTTTGCAGAAGATCCAAGTTCCTCCAAGTATCAGAGCTCTCTCCTTTTTCTTGCCTCTGCGTATATATGTATCTCTCTTTTGTGTCTCTAGGCTCCTATTTATAGGAGAAGCAGCCGAATCAATTAGTTTTTGATGAATCTTTATTAAGAGATTTGATTTGTATCCATCATTTGTTTTGGACCTTTGGATTATTAGGTGAATTTTATTCACCATTGGATTTTAAATCCAGAGATTCTCCTTTGTTATTTTGGTTAGATTTAAGGGGGAAATCTTTCCAAACCCGAGATTTTCCATAGATAGATGATATTTAATCATCTCTGAATCTTTAATTTGATTGGTCCCAGATAATCACTTTCCTTTGGAAAGATTCAAATTTCCTTCAGAATTTAATTCTGTCGTCAAAAATGGGCTTTGAAAGCCGGTCACGTGTGACCACGTGACCCATGGTCACGTGTGACCACGTGACCCTCTTTGGAATGAAGAGTCTTCTTTCTTTCTGCGCTGTCTTCTGGTTGCTGTTTTAGTCATCACGTGTTAACACGTGACCATTGGTCACGTGTGAACACGTGACCCCTGCTAGGAGCCTCCTTCTTTTTTATCCGACTGAAGGACCGGTCTGCTGCTTCGAGCGTCACGTGCCAACACGTGACCTCTTCTGACCCCTTTTTTCTTGACTTGATCAGTGGACCTTTTCCTTGACTTGATCAGGGAACCCATGAGCCTTTTCCGCTGTTTTCATATGTCACGTGTCAACACGTGACTGCTGGTCACGTGTGAGCACGTGACCCCTCTTTCTGAAGCTTTTCCCATAAGCTTTTCTGATTTTAAATCAGGAAACAGATATATTAATTTATATTAACTAATATTAGCTCACTTAAACATTTCTTTTTCTCACGTGCACACTTAATATATATGTGATATATATTAATTGTGTTTTCTTTTTGTGTCATGCTTGATGCCACATGCAACATGGGTGTATGAGACTTACACCATGCTAATGATAATGTAGGATTTATTTATTTAGAGTAAATCAAATATTATTTGGAAATTGGTCACATGACATGAAGCTTGTAGAAACTTGGAGATCCATTGACTTAGTCCACTAGTTTTGTCTTGCACTAGATATTTATTAATCCAACTATTATCTAAACCCATGGTTAAGTCTCTACATAAGTTATATGAGATATTTCTCACCCATGATTTCCATTCACTCTCTTATCTATTATTTGCTTCATCTTCTTCAAGCTCAAGAGAGATCTCTCTAGGTTTTTGAGAGAAGAAGAAAATTAGTGAGAAAATTAATTCTAAAGTGAGCAAAAATCCTACTTCATCATCCTTTACTAAATTAGCAATTTAGTTTAGGGTGTTAGCTTCACTAATCCCTAATTAGTGAAGAGGTAGCTTGGTGATTGATTCGAAAGAGTGTTTGTAGAATAACCGCAATCAGAACGGTGTCGCGCGTAGCTAGACCGAGATGAGTACGGGTCGTCCTCAGGGAAACGTTGAATATTTTAATCTTACTTTAGGCGTGTTGAGAAGGAGAGGAAGGATAAAGAATATTGAAGAATGGTTGTAGGATCTAGATCTACGTTAAACACTGATGCAAAATATAGATCTAGATTAACTACGGAGGTAAGTTTATATAAAAAGGGGCTTGTAGGGTCCATTAGGATTTAGTGGTTATGGATGATTAATTAAAGATTACCCTTTTTATCCTTTAATAGATTTAAAACTAGAACGACAGTGATGCATGTAGATTAGGGTTTCTGGAGGGAAAAGGGTTCCCACTCTTAACCCCTATCTCGACATGGAACTCCGTTCATATATAGCCTTTACCAAAACAATCATTAATCTAATCTCTAATCGCGGTCGAGACTAACAATAAATTGGTAGCGCGCCCGATTAGGATGTTTATGATTCTTTTGATAAAGTTTATAAACTTTATAGGACGTAAAAAGAGTTTAAAGATCTTCATCATCCATTAACCTACCATAATCCTACGAACCCGAACAAGCGGAGAATTACTCGCGCATGTTGGGAGAAGAAGAGATGGAGAGAGAATTCATAATGAAACTACAAAAAAAAGAACTACCTTTATTAATCAACAAAACTCATTTACACTTTGTTCCCTTAGAAAATGATTACAAATACTAGTTTGCTTCTCGATCTCTTCTAAGGAGGTAGATGAACCGTTGATGATCAGCCTGGATGCGTGAGCCGTCTTGGACTTCGTGATCTCTTCAGCTTGATGATTTTTCCAAGAGGCTCTCGGTCTTTATTTATAGTCCCAAATCCAGAACCCTAGCTTCCTAAATTGGAAACCATCAGTTAAGATCCAAACAGAAGAAATCCCAGCTCATAACCCTTCTGGAATGCGGCGGATCCGCGGCCAACAGGTGGGTTTGGCCGCGGATCCGCGGCCAAACAGTGAGATCTCTTGTTAGTTTTTCTGTGGCTTCATCTGTGTGACACTTGGCGATCTTTTGAATCTCAGGAAACTGAAAATCTTCTCGTAGTTACTGCCAGACTTGATTTCTTAGTTTGCTTTTGTTCAGTTGCGCTTTCTTAATTAGGCAGGTTTACTCTAACAACTTTGATTCCCTTGATTTTAGCCCTGAAAATTCTGCACAACAACTCCACAAATAATATTAGTAGAGTTTATTTTATTGAGATATTAATTTCAACATTAGGATTTGGTCAAAGGTATTTTTGCATACATTTTCCTACCAGATGTTAATTATAATATATAAACACATGAAAATAGTATTTTTACAGATAAACCCTCATATGTATCATATATTATAATAAACACATTTTCTAATATAGAAATAGTAGGAAAAATGTCATATTAAATGTGCAGTTTTATCAACCGAACAAATACCCCCAAACTTATCTTTGATCGTCCCAAGCAAACTAGTTTATTCAAGAGAAGGAGAAAAAGGGAATAGGAAAGCTAAGCATACTTTCGTAGGCAACACGATTGCACTGAGCACGTGCAACAAACCGTTAAACCTCTAGGTGTCCCTAGTAGGAGGAGTGTTATCTCCTGAGGGTTTTCGGCGGATTACACCCACAAAATCCTATAATAAAAGAAAGATGGTGAAATTTACATATAAAGATAAGAACTATAAAAGAAATACTTTGGAAATTTAGAGTTTCCAACTACACTAGCTTTTCAGTTTTCATGAGCCCTATCTTAATAGTCATGAAAAGAGGTTAGAAATCACTTCATCCCTCAATAAAAATCGTCTTTATTCTTCATTCCTACCTTTCATCCAAACATCGATCATATACCCCTACGTGAGTGAATAGAACATCCCTACACTCGGAGAATTCAATTCAAGCTATCATACTCTTGTCCGTCTACCTCGGTACTTTTTAACTGATATTTATATAGAATATGCTCACACATTTTTCATGCGATCGTTAATACTTCTTGAGGTACTAACCGACCGATTACTCATGTGCTTGCTGATTAGGTGTATTAGTATTTTCCTCATCTTGCACCACCTAAGGCTTAGCAGTGACTCCCAGACCAGTTGGTCTAAGGCACTAGGTGATGAAGCACCCTTGCTATATTTTTTTATTGCTGCCTTGGTGATAACAAAACCAGTGTTCATTTTTCTCCACCATTTTATCTTTTATTCATTTTTTTACTTCCTTCATACTTTGGCTTTTAGACAAGAGCATTTCAAGGTATCCTCTACTATCCCGAGTTTCAAGACGTGTGTAAGTGCGTATAGTAGGGTATCAACGTTCAAATGTTTGGCTTCTAGAATAAGAACTATTTTTCAGACTTATTTTTATCCTCAGATTAGTGACTTCAATCATCTTCCTAACCCTTGGGACAACGGCTCATAACTACTTATTACTGGTTCGTTTAAGAAAACTTCTAACTTTCTTGGTTTTCTTGAACTATTCTTATCTTTTAAATATAATTTTTCACTTTCTACTCTTTTGTTATAAAAAAATTTTGAATGCCTAGTGTCAAAGATAATTCAGTGAATACAAACCTCCCCCCAAACCTGTTTTCTGCAGTGTCCTCACTGATGTTGTCTTTTGAGAGCATGGATCTGTATACTTGGGGAGAGACAAAAGGGGTAAAATAATAGTTAAATGAAAACCACCCCCAAACTTGTTCTTTGGCACGCACAGATATTCAGTTAAGTCCATTTTCACTCACCTCCATTCTTAAAATGAGAAAGTGTTACCGAAACATGGAGGTGAGGCGGAGGAAATTCAGTTCTGATAAAGCGGCTCCTGTAAAAACAGGAGCTCCTCCGCGAGGTCGGCAGAGAAATACGGTTTTAATCTATGCCTATTTACTTTAAAAATTGAACCGTTTTTCAAATTTTCAACTTCTACTGCCCCGTGCGGATATACATACCGCACCACAAAAGGTCCTTTCCAACAAGAGTTAAGCTTACCCGGATGAAGATAGAAACGGGAATCGTAAAGAAGGACTTGTTGCCCTGATGTGAAGGTTTTTCGAAAAAGGTTTTTATCGTGGAACACTTTAGTCATGTTCTTTACTATCACCGCATTATCGTAAGCTTCATCGCGGAGTTCGCTTAGCTCATTCAATTGCAGCTTCCGATAGCTGCTCGCTTGATCAAAATCGAAATTAAGCACTTTAATAGTCCACATTGCTTTATGTTCGATCTCGACAGGAAGGTGGCATGCCTTCCCAAACACAAGGCGGTATGGAGACATACCAAGATCGGTCTTATAAGCGGTGCGAAATGCCCAAAGAGATTCCGTCAATTTGGTTGACCAATCTTTACGGTTTTTAGAAACCGTCTTCTCCAAAATTTGTTTGATCTGCCTATTTGAGATCTCGGCCTGCCCGCTTGTTTGGGGATGATAGGGCGTAGAAAGCTTGTGAGTGATTGAATATTTTTGCATCAAGGCCTTGAAAGACCGATTACAGAAATGTGTCCCGTTATCGCTAATTATAGTGCGAGGGTGTCCGAATCGCGAAAAGATATTTTCTTTAAGGAACTTAATGACAACTTTGTTGTCATTAGTGCGACACGGTATTGCTTCCACCCATTTCGAGACGTAATCAACCGCTAACAAGATATATAAATTCCCAAAAGAGTTGGGAAAAGGGCCCATAAAATCAATACCCCAAACATCGAATATTTCCACAACCAATATAGGTTGGAGCGGCATCTCGTTTCTTCGTGAAATCCGACCCAAATGCTGACATCGCGGACAAGTTTTGCAATGTTCATATGCGTCTTTACATAATGTTGGCCAATAAAAGCCACATTGCAAAACTTTCTCCGCCGTTTTTCGAGGACCAAAATGACCTCCGCATGCCTGATCATGACAAAATGATAACACACTCTTGAATTCATCGTTAGGGACACACCTACGAATGATTTGATCGGAACAATACTTAAACAGATAAAGTTCATCCCAGTAAAAGTATTTTACTTGGGATAGAAATCGAAGTTTGTTTTGTTTCGACCAATCGCTAGGAATAAGTTCTGTTGCAAGATAGTTCATAATAGCCATGAACCAAGGTTCGTAGGATACAGTCAAGAGCTGTTCGTGAGGAAATAAGTCATTTATTGGCACGGTCAAAGTTGGTGAAGAAGTGATGCGTGAAAGATGGTCGGCTACAACGTTTTCACATCCACTCTTGTCTCGGATGACAAGATCAAATTCTTGTAACAATAGGATCCAACGTATTAGCCTGGCCTTCGCATCCTTCTTCGATAAAAGATGTCGTAGGGCGGAGTGATCAGTGTAAACCACAATTGGCGAGTCAATCAAGTAGGGCCTGAATTTCTCTAATGCAAATACAACTGCCAAGAGTTCTTTCTCGGTAGTTGTGTAATTTATTTGTGCATCATTCAAGGTTATACTTGCATAGTAAATTACATGTGGCATCTTATCGATGTGTTGTCCTAAGACCGCACCAATAGAAAAATCTGATACATCATACATAAGCTCGAACGGGTGGTTCCAATCCGGAGATGATAGAATGGGGGCTGTAGTGAGCGATCCTTTAAGCGATTCAAAAGCAGCCTCACAATCCGAATCGAAGTGAAATGTAGTATTCTTGGCTAATAGAAGGGTTAAGGGTCTAGCAATTTTGCTAAAGTCCTTAATGAATCTCCTATAAAATCCTGCATGGCCAAGGAAGGATCGTATATCTTTGACGCATTTGGGACGAGAGAGCTTATGAATGACATCAATTTTTGCTCTGTCAACCTCAATGCCTTTTCGTGAAATTATATGTCCAAGGACAATGCCTTCTTGGACCATAAAATGGTATTTTTCCAAATTCAAAGTCAAGTTCTTATCCTTACAGCGGGTAAGAACCGCGTCAAGATTACGAAGGCGGTCCTCAAAGGTGTCCCCAAAAATGGAGAAATCGTCCATAAAAATTTCCAGAAAATTCTCCACCATATCTGAAAATATCCCCATCATACACCGCTGAAATGTAGCGGGGGCGTTGCATAACCCAAAGGGCATGCGTCTATAAGCAAAGGTACCGAAAGGACAAGTAAATGTGGTTTTATCTTAATCCTTTTTGGCGATGGGGACCTGGTTATAGCCAGAGTATCCGTCCAAGAAACAATAGTATTCGTGTCCAGCTAATCGTTCTAACATCTAGTCAATGAAAGGTAGAGGGACGTAATCTTTCCTCGTCGCAACATTGAGTTTCCTGTAATCAATACATACGCGCCACCCAGTTTGGGTGCGTGTTTGGATTAACTCATTAGCCTCATTAGTTATGACCGTGATTCCAGACTTTTTAGGGACCACATGAATTGGACTTACCCATTGGCTATCAGATATTGGGTAAATTATACCACTATCAAGGCACTTGACGATTTCTTTCTTTACCGTCTCCTTCATAATGGGATTTAACCGTCTTTGTGGGTCTCGGGTTAGTTGGGCTTCATCCATCAGATGTATATAATGTTCAACAATTAAGGGACTAATCCCTTTGATGTCAGCCATTGTCCAAGCAAATGCTTGCCGATTCGATCTCAACACTGCCAAAAGTGCGTTCTCTTGCTCTTCGGCTAGAGAAGCGGATATAATCACTGGAAAAGTCTCATTCTCACCTAAATATGCATATTTAAGATGAGAAGGTAGTGGTTTGAGATCAAGAATTGGCGGAGAGACAATAGAATGTGGGGTAGGGGAATGATATTCGGACTCCCTAAGAGGTTCAAAATTTGCATAGGATATTGACTCGGAAAATGCTACTGACTTTTGCGACGAGTCAACGGATTCGAACTCAAGGATGGACTCATTGAACATATCCTCACTATGAAGTAGTGCAAGATCAAACGATGTCTCATTAGTGTTGTCGAGATCATCAAAGCAAAGTTCCTCATCCATGCAGCTTTCGGGAGCTATCTCGTGGATGGAACAAACATCAAGCAAGTGAGCAGAAGGTTCCGATGGTTGACTTCCTAGCTTGTAAATATTAAGCTCAATTGTCATTTTCCCGAAGGATAAGTTCATAGAACCGTTACGACAGTTAATTACAGCGCTAGAAGTTGCTAGGAATGGTCGACCAAGTATCACCGGGATTTGATTGCGTGGGTTTGCCACAGGCTGTGTATCTAAAACAATAAAGTCCACAGGGAATATGTATTCCCCGACTTTAATTAACACATCCTCTAGTTCACCCCGTGGTTTGGTGATAGATCGGTCTGCCATCTGGAGAGTACAATGGGCGGGTTTCAACTCTCCAATCCCTAACTGCTCGTATACTGAATAAGGAAGCAAGTTAACGCTAGCGCCAAGGTCGAGTAAAGCACGATTGATATTTTTACCCCCAATAGAAATAGAGATGGTAGGACAGCCAGGATCCTTACGTTTCTTTGGTATTTGCTGGGTAAAAGCTGTGCTAACATTACTCGTCATGAAAACCTTCTTAGGCACTTGAGTTTTTCTTTTCCTAGTGCACAAGTCTTTAAGGATTCTTGCATAAGATGGGACTTGTTGAATAGCATCTAGGAGAGGAATATTTACGTTAACTTGCTTAAACATTTCCACAATCTTCTCCATTTGTGGGTTAGGTCTGTTGGCCCTTAATCTGTTTGGAAACGGAGATTGATCAATAAGTTTTGGGTCCAACATTTGTGGAGAAGATTGTGGGGACGGATTTGATCCCAAAATTGGAGTGGGAATCGTCTTAGATAGATTGGATGAAGTGTTCGAGCCTTGGGGAAAATGGAGAATAGGCTCGGATGAAGGTGGGAGACTAGACGAATTAGGAGAAGAAGTAGAAGCTGGGGTATCAATGGTATCACTAACATCATCAAATTGCTCACCCACTCGGTTATTTAGCACTTTTCCCGATCTCAATGTAGTAACGGCATTCACATTATGATTTTGTGAATGGCCAGGATTCGGTAGGGGTTAAGATGGGAGTTTCCCTTTCTCTCTCGCACTCATTACGGCATTCAACTGTGTAATTTGGTTTTCTATTGATTTAATACTCTCACCATGAGAGGCGGATTCTTTCTTTATGCTATCAATAGAAGACTTCATATCAGCCGACATTTGAATGGAATGTTTCATAAACAAATCCAAAGTTTGTGCGAGTGAAGAGTTATCAGTACCGGCCAATTGTGGTGCAGAAGTGTTGGCCGGATTTTGAAAATTTTGTGACTGAAAGGGGTGCTGACTTTGTGGTTGTGGTTGCTGTGGAGGAGGTCTTTGATAATTGCTTTGGAACTGATTTTGATTTTGGGGTTGGTTTTGGTTCCAAGCAAAGTTAGAATGATTCCTCCATCCTTGATTATACGTGGAAGAATAAGGATCGTTTCTAGGTCGCTGCTGAAAAGCGGCATTAGTTTGCTCGTGACCTTGAAACGGTGTATTCATAGGACATTCTTCCGTCAAGTATGAAGGATCTGAACAGCAACCACACACGGTCTGGGGTAGGGTGACCCGATTTAGGGAGACTGACGAGAATTTGCTCTCAATAGCGTCGAGTTTCTTCTGTATCGCTTCCATTTCGGCTTTTACTGCGATGGAAACATCGAGCTGATGAATACTTCCCCTAGATGAAGGTGGTCTTACGCTTTCCCACTGCAGAGTGTGTTCATCAAGTTCTTCCAGATATTTTCAAGCTTCACCATCATCTTTAGACATGAAATTGCATTGACAATTTATTTCAAGCATCTGCTTTGTCGCTGGATTAATGCCCTCATATATAATTCGGCATAAATCCCATCTATTGATTCCATGATGAGGACATTGGACAAGCAGATCTTTGAAACGTTCAAAGCACTTCCAAAATGGTTCATTGGGAAGCTGGGTAAACTGGTTGATCTCGCTTCTAACACGGGCGGTCTTATGGTTTGGGTAAAACTTCTCAAGAAATGCTATTACGAATTCATCCCAATTAGTGATAGAGTGTGCGGCAGTATTATAAAGCCATTTTTCTGCCAAGTCGCACAAAGTGAATGGGAGAAGACGCAAGCGCATAGCATCCACAGTCAGTTGTGAAGTTTCCATCATTGTGCATACATTTTCGAATTTAGTGATGAAAACGTACGCGTCTTCAGATTCAAGCCCGTGAAATTTGGGCAACAGATTGATGTAGTGGGGTTTAATTTCATAATTATCCCCGTTAGCTAGTGGAATAGATAGACAAGTGGGAAGTGGACCACGGATAGGATAGCATCTCTCCTGGAGAGAGATGCGCGGTGGATTCTGCTCACCTACGGGCGGTGGCAGCATGGTGTTATAACCTGACGGAGTACCGTCCATCTCGGTCGATATGGTGGATGGTGGGGGAAAATAAGATGAAGAAGCACCGACTTCGGAGTCGATAGCAGGAACGCGGACAAGACGGGCACTAGAATCCCGTATCCAGCCAAGCATACACTAAGCGGGTTTAGCGCAAGTGGCAGCGTGTGTGTTATTTAAAAATTGGTTTGTTTTGAAAAAGTGGGACTAAAGAAAAATTACACAAAAAAATGCACAAACAACCCTAGAACTAAGGTTACCTAGGTCAAGTCTATAGACCGCTCCTAGACTTCCAAAGGACAAGCCGCAGGATCAATCCTCTACCACCTCTTTACTACTCTTGTGGCCAGGTAAGTGACAGATAAGTGGGAGGTATCCACTACGTAAGTAGTGGGCCTAATTAAGTAGCCACTTGCCTTAGACACGCTTGCCTAGACACCACAAAAGTAATGCGGATAAGCGATAGATTACCCACAACCTTCCTCTGTCCTTATTGAGCGCGACAGTCCTTAGAGTCTTGTCTAGATATTTTTTAAATTAATGTAGGGTTGATGCAGATGCTCAGTTTGTGATTTGTGGGGCTTAGGAAGGGTGATAAAATCCCTACCTAATCTGAATTTTGGTCTTGCCCCTTAAAAATCCGTATTAAAATATGCAACAACAAACCAATAACAAAACTTTGCAAAAAGATTTTTGGGCGGCGATATTTTGCAAAGAATCCTGCAGAAAAGATATTTTATTGGATTTCAGAGGAGAGAGAAAGATATAGAAAAGATACCGGAGAAGTTTGAAACCCTAATTCCTCAATTAAGTCGCGGTTCCGCCGCCGAATAGTCCTTATTGCCGCGCTTCCGCCGCCGACTTGGGAGATCAGGTGGAGATTTTTGCTACGTGGCCTCCCTTGCTCCTCTGGATCTTGATGAATGTCTCTGGCTCTTTGTCTCCTCAATTCTGTGACTCCAGATACCCTCGCAAAATTCACACAATAATCGTTAAATATGCAATTTGCAGTTTTGTTTATTTATGATATGGATCGAATAAGAATTCAACACAAATAGTAAGAATAAAAAATTACGCACGTATCCCCGGCAACGAAGCCATTTGATTGATTTGAAAGAGTGTTTGTAGAATAACCGCAATCAGAACGGTGTCGCGCATAGCTAGACCGAGATGAGTACGGGTCGTCCTTAGGGAAACGTTGAATATTTTAATCTTACTTTAGGCGTGTTGAGAAAGAGAGGAGGGATAAAGAATATTGAAGAATAGTTGTAGGATCTAGATCTACGTTAAACACTGATGCAAAATATAGATCTAAATTAACTGTGGAGGTAAGTTTATATGAAAAGGGGGCTTGTAGGGTTCATTAGGATTTAGTAGTTATGGATGATTAATTAAAGATTAACATTTTTATCATTTAATAGATTTAAAACTAGAACGACGGTGATGCATGTAGATTAGGGTTTCTGGAGGAAAAAAGGTTCCCACTCTTAACCCCTATCTCGACATAGAACTCCGTTCATATCTAGCCTTTACCAAAACAATCATTAATCTAATCTCTAATCGCGGTCGAGACTAACAATAAATTGGTAGCACGCCCGATTAGGATGTTAATGATTCTTTTGATAAAGTTTATAAACTTTATAGGACGTAAAAAGAGTTTAAAGATCTTCATCATCCATTAACCTACCATAATCCTACGAACCCTAACAAGCGGAGAATTACTCGCGCATGTTGGGAGAAGAAGAGATGGAGAGAGAATTCATAATGAAACTATAAAAAAAAGAACTGCCTTTATTAATCAACAAAACTCCTTTACACTTTGTTCCCTTAGAAAATGATTACAAATACTAGTTTGCTTCTCGATCTCTTCTAAGGAGGTAGATGAACCGTTGATGATCAGCCTGGATGCGTGAGCCGTCTTGGACTTCGTGATCTCTTCAGCTTGATGATTTTTCCAAGAGGCTCTCGGTCTTTATTTATAGTCCCAAAGCCAGAACCCTAGCTTCCTAAATTGGAAACCATCAATTAAGATCCAAACAGAAGAAATCCCAGCTCATAACCCTTCTGGAATGCGGCGGATCCGCGGCCAACAGGTGGGTTTGGCCGCGGATCCGCGGCCAAACAGTGAGATCTCTTGTTGGTTTTTCTGTGGCTTCATCTGTGTGACACTTTGCGATCTTTTGAATCTCAGGAAACTGAAAATCTTCTCGTAGTTACTGCCAGACTTGATTTCTTAGTTTTCTTTCTTAATTAGGCAGGTTTGCTCTAACAACTTTGATTCCCTTGATTTTAGCCCTGAAAATTCTGCACAACAACTCCACAAATAATATTAGTAGAGTTTGTTTTATTGAGATATTAATTTCAATATTAAGATTTGGTCAAAGGTATTTTTGCATACATTTTCCTACCAAATGTTAATTATAATATATAAACACATGAAAATAGTATTTTTACAGATAAACTCTCATATGTATCATATATTATAATAAACACATTTTTCTAATATAGAAATAGTAGGAAAAATGTCATATTAAATGTGCAGTTTTATTAACTGAACACTTGAGTTAGTGTCTTCTCGACGTAGATCATCTTCGGCCTCGAAGACATCGTGCAAGCTTGTTCCTTTCATCTAATGGAGTCGTTCTATAGTCTGCAAGATCACTACTTGGAGCGAAAGAACTACCACTCGGAGCTATTGAAGTGAAGGACCGGTCTACAAAAGTTGTATTCCATAATCACTTAGATGTAAAGTAGTTTACATGATGTATTGTCTAAATCACTAGTTAAGATTCTAAGCTTAGGATTGTTTAGCATGGCAAAATTTTGAAAATGGTATAGAAGATACCTCCCGAACCCTTGCTGTCGTGCCAAGCAATCCTACACAAGAGTGCAGAACGGCGGGGGAGTAACCGACCGTTGTAGTCGTCAAAACGACGCATCACCTCAGCACATTGAGCGTCGGTAAATTCTTGGCCCTGGCAACGGCCCTGAATGCGAATGTCCTTATAAGAGATAATCTCTTCGAGATCGTAAAGACGAGAAGCCATAATATCTGAAAAGAAAAATCAGTAAGATTTTAGTGATCAAAATGATCAAGAAAGCACTTATTATGAGAATCTAAAAGGATTCTCATCAAATAAACAATGGAGTTTAAACAACTCCTGACATCCTCTTAAAAACGAGTTCTGTTAAAATGCATGACAGATTCAAATCTGCTTTAGGGGCATTAAAACCTTCAAATATTCGAGAACGGTAGGGAATAAAATTCCCAGAAATATCTAAATCTCTCTCAGAGCCAAGCTCTGTGAATAAGGAATTAAATTCCTTTAATAAAGGGATTAAATCCCAGAAAACCCCCATAGCAAGGAGGAAGAAAAAATGGAATTAAATTCCAAGAATCTTAAAAGACCGGTGACAGGGTAAAATCCTAAGAAGAGGATC
The DNA here is from genome assembly GCA_030015575.1 of Agapanthus africanus. Classification (NCBI taxonomy): domain Eukaryota; kingdom Viridiplantae; phylum Streptophyta; class Magnoliopsida; order Asparagales; family Amaryllidaceae; genus Agapanthus; species Agapanthus africanus. The sequence goes on along the minus strand of CM057347.1, from coordinate 548,694,565 downwards.
AACGATCCCCATTGATTTAAGATCTTAGAATCTACAAAAAAAATGTGATTTGGATCTTTAAGAAACCAATCTAAGAAAAGAGCAACGCTCTGTCCCCGGATTTAAAATCCACGATGAAAAGCACAAAAAAAGGGGGGTTCCATTCATGATTCTTACCAAGGAAAAAGTTTTAACAGAGTTTTAACTCTGAGATTCTAGTAAGCAGAGAACTAAGCAATGAAGAGGAGAATTAAATTCTCAAGGAAAACAAGTAAGGAAGAAAATGAAAGAACAGTGGCTTCCCAAAGGCAAAAGCCTTTCATTTATAAGACGTGATGGGGAGCGGTTCATCTTCCCATTCCCCTAGGCAATCCAATGGCTGTGAGGACAGACAACGTTGCACTCACGTGCAAGCCACGTGAGAGCAACGCTGGGGGCATTTGTTCCCTTATAAAAAAAGGGATGGGGGAAAGTTCCTCACTAAAACAACCCCACGTGTTTAACATGTGAGTGTCTATATGCAACGCATATAGGCACTGCAATTAAAACAATTGCTAAGCTAAAACAGTCACACGTATTTAACACGTGAGTGCCTATATGCAAAGCATATAGGCACAGCAATTAAAACAATTACAAAGCCAAAAAGCCCCACGTGTTTAACACGTGAGTGCCTATATGCAAAGCAAATAGGCACAGCAATTAAAACAATTGCAAGGACAAAGAGCCCCACGTGTTTAACACGTGAGTGCCTATATGCAAAGCATATAGGCACAGCAATTAAAACAATTGCAAGGCCAAAAAGCCCCATGTGTTTAACACGTGAGTGCTTATATGCAACGCATATAAGCACTGCAATTAAACAATTGCTAGGCCAAAATAGCCCCACGTGTTTAACATGTGAGTGCCTATATGCAACGGATATAGGCACAGCAATTAAAACATTTGCCAAGCTAATAAGCCCCACGTGAGGGCACTTCCCTACTTAACAAGGAACCGTTGGATCAAAGATACAATGATGATAGAATTAAATTCTATTGAACTTTTAAATAGGAAATGATATTTTCTGTTAAACAGAAAGTGGGTAGATCAAAGATCCCATGAGTTGGAAAATATTTTTCATCTCTCCAAGCACCCTTGGATGAAAAATCCAACGGTGATTAAAAATCACCAATCTACAGAATAAATTCTGTACAGGAAAATATTTTCCTAATCTTGTTTAGGAAACAAGAAAATATGTTCTATGAGACAGAACCCATGGATCAAAGATCCAATAGCGGGTAAAACCCCCAAATCAATTGAAGTCTCTCAATGAGAGATTTCCTAAAACCAATCAACAAACTTCTCTCCACTATATAAAGAACCCAAGACTTCAAGTTAAAAAAAAAAGAAGAGAAAAAGAAGAAGAAAGAAGAAGAAAAAAAAGGAAAGAGAAAAAGAGAGAACGGAAAAGTGCATACGAAAAAAAAGAGAAAGAGAATTCAATTCTCTAAAAGAAGAAGATCTCCTTCTTAAACAAAAAACCCTAGGTAAGAAGAAAGTGCAGAGATTATCTTATCTCTTTTTTAAGGGTTTAACCCTTCAAAGAAAAGAACTTAGTTCTTCTTCTAATTGAGGTCTGCAGAAGCAAATCACCCTACAAGTTGAGAATTTAATTCTCATCGGGAAGATTCTGTTATGCAGATTCAAAACTTAGGGGAAAGAACTAAGTTCAAAGAATTTAATTCTTACAAAAGTATATAAGAATTTAATTTCTCTGACAAAACTAGGGTTTAACCCTGTAAAAAGAAGTTAATTCTTATAAAACAAGAGACTTAAAATCCTCTAAAACTCAGATACCAGAATCGTTAATATGAGATCAAAATCTTCATGCACACTCATTGGTGTTCAACACTATAACGAAAGCTCACGTGTTTTCCCATGTGAGCACCTCTGATGAACAAAAAAGAATGGCTGAGACCGAGTCACGTGTTTCCTACGCGAGCGCCTAAAAGAAGAACAAGAGGTGCTTCTTAGGGTAGTCACGTGTTTTCCACGCAACCACCAATCAAGTGCTTAGCACTTATATGAAGGAGGAAATAAAACCCAGAAAACAGCTCCCACTTTGGAGTGCCTCACGTGTTCGCACGTGGGCACCACAGGGCCCAAGTGCTTAGCACTTATAAAAGAAGAGGGAAATAAAACCCAAAAAAGACAGTACCAACTTTAGGGCGCCTCACGTGCTCACACGTGAGTGCCACAAGAATTAAGTGTTTAAAACTTATATATAAACGGGGACTTGAACCCAATGTACAGCGCCATCTTTGAGGTGCCTCACGTACACGTGAGCGCCCCCGGAATCCATTGTTTAACACTACTTTAGAACCTCACGTAAGAACACGTGAGTGCTGAACATATACTAGTGTTTAACACTATAGGAAATCAATTCCAACCTCAAGTTGGCTAAGTCTTCTTGAGATTAAAACATCTTCAATCTCCAAATAGAACGAGCCTCTATGCTCATGACTTCCCAAACTAATGAAGAAATCTTAGTCTCAAAATACAACCAATGATGGAATTGGTTCAAGGGTATATCTCTCTACAGCTATGATACATGTCGTTGTAATTCTTCAACGTCTTCAGAGAGGTGGCGGGTCCCGACAACCAACTGCTTTTGGATGCACTTCCCAAAATGGTGACAACGGACCGAAACGTCCTTAAACTAGCTATGGACCGAAACGTCCTTAAACTAACAACGGACCGCAACGTCCTTAAACTAGCCAAAGACCGAAACACCCTTATACTAACAACGGACCGAAACGTTCTTAAACTAAAGTAATAGAGCCCAAATGCTCTTTTGTTGGATCTGAATGATCCTAAAACCTTGTTGAGTAGATCTTAGTCTAAAACTGGACTAACATAAACTTAACAAACATTTAAGTTGATTAACGATCCTTAAATCAAACCAAACCCAAATCTAAGAATATACGGATTTGGACTAATCCACGCTCTTTGGGCGACAACATAAATTAGTCTCCGTATACAATCCACGGGCAACCAAAAATAAAACAAACACACACGACACGAAGTGAACCTCTGAAGCAGGAGAAAGTGGTTATCACGATGCGGTAATATAATTAACTGCAGGGGCTTGCGCCTGCAGGGATGAGAGTCCCCACAATCAAAATCCCTCGCAAACGAAGGGGAATCTGACGAAGTCTGCTACAACGGCCACATCCGCCCAAACCTCCGATACACGGTGCCATAAATCAACTCAGCATCTTCGGAGAGGTGGACAGATAAATCCAAATAGTATCTGCCCCAAATTCAGGTGAGACGATCTACGCGGTTTCGTCTCCATTTTCGGCGGTAAACAGATCTTACCAACTAATAAGTGCCGAAGGAGAAAGGCCCGTTCCACCCATCAATAGCCGATACCTCAAGAAATACTACGCGTGAATGCTTCAGGTCGCAGACAAATCGAGCACACCGGCCCTACGGTCTGGATCATACATCCTATAAAGCCGTATACAATCCACGGGCGCAAATGACCCTTATCTTTCCCAAGTCCTACTGACGAGACTACATCTGAAGTCCTACAGGCGATTAAGCATTAAAAAAAGGAAGAGACAAAGAAAAAAGAAGAATAAGAAAAAAAAAGGTATATCCACAGGCAAAACGGGCACGGATGAAAATCCGAAAAGGCTCCATGAGTAAAAACAGTAGGACTGCTGGTGAGTTTGTGAAAACTCGAAAGGGCGCAAACTCATGAAAAGAGATGAAATATACTCGCAAAGCCCTCTCAACCTTGTGAGGAGAAAATCCCCGCGTGAGATCCTTACGACTCATAAAGGAGCAACACACTTAGGAATCCTCAAGAATCCTAACAAGAACATACACCTGCAAGATCCTCTCAACTCGTAGGGAGAAAATGTTTTTATGAGACCCTTACGACTCATAAAATTGAAAAGCCTTAGGTGATAGGGATCTAAACCTGTCTCCTAAGCTATCGCTCTCCAACGAGCAACGGCAAATGATGAGTCACTCCTGACACTACGCTTCAGTGTTAGCGATGCTGATGCAGACCCAAAAACCAAACCCCAAGTTTTCCCAAAGGCAAATGATGAGTGGCTCCTGGCACTACGCTTCAGTGTTAGCGGTGCTTATGCCAACCCAAAAACTAAATCCTAAGTCCTTCCAGGGCAAATGATGAGTTGCTCCTGGCATTATTCCAGTGCAGCAATACTGATGCTAAACAAAATCCAAATCCCAAGTTCCTGTCAAATTCAAAAGTCCCGCCAAATAAGACAGAAATCAAACAGATCAAATCACTGTCCCACCCGGTAGCGCTTCCAAGCTCAAAATACCCGCTGGACGAGTAGGAAACTCCCAAAACAAATCAAATCAAACGAGTCAACCAATCACCTCCTTGGTGGAATCAAGCTCCACTTCGGAAACAAATCAATCCTGAAACCGCAAAAGCAGAGCAAATCATCATCAACTCTGACACCGCAGAAAGTGGAGCAACTCAAATCAAATCCCGACACCGCAAGAAGCGGAGTAATTCATTTTCAACCCCAACACCGCAGAAAGTGGAGCAAGTCAAATCAAGTATTGACTGTCCACGTCGCTAAAATGGTAGCACCAACCGTCTAAGTCGCTAAAATGGCAGCACCGACCGTCCACTTCGCAAAAACGGCAGCACCGACCGTCCAAGTCACAAAAATGGAAGCACCGACCCTCCACAGGGAACCAAACCAAATCAATTTCCATATGGAATAAGATCCATTAATTTCATGCACACAACCCATGCACGCGGTGTGCATTTATTGATGGGGACACTTAGTTAGGGTCAAAATTACACCTCGGCTGACCAAGTCAAAGTCAACTCTAAGTCAAGTGGGCCCGAGTCCAAGCAAGCGAGCCCAAGCCCAAGCCCAAGTTAAGACCGAGTATGGAAGGGGCCGGCTCCATGCTAAAAAGGAGGCAATAAATTAGTTTGATGTAAAAAAAATGGAAATAAGTGTATGAAAAATGGGCAAAAAACCAAAATTTTGTATGCCCCATGGCTTATGTGCAAAAATAAATAAGCACATGAGGCATGGGGAGGCACAAGTGCCATTTGGAAAAGCTCAATGGACTATATGTAAAGTGTGTAGCCTATAAAAGGCAAACATGATGAGAAAATTAATAACAACTTTCATTCTCTTAAAACCTCTAGGGTTTGTACCTCCATATTCTCTTTCTCAAGTTTTTTTCTCTTCCTCTTCATTTCCAATTAAATCAAGAGCTTTGCTCTTTTTTCTCAAAACTAAATAAAGTTTCATCATAAAACCCTCGAAGGGGGTTATGATCTCCCATCAAATCCCTAAAAGCGGGTTTTTTTAACCTCTCCTCCCTTTTCCCCCAAGATCCAGTAAAAAGAGAGGAGGAGGAAGAATGCCCGCCTCCTAAAATCCCATTTTGGGAGGATCCAAGGCTCAAGGGAGAAGAAAAAGGTCCCCTTTGATCATCTCTGAAGATCTTTGAGGAATTCAATTCCAAGATCCAAATTCTCAAAGGAGTTTAATTCCAAATTTATATCTTTTAGAAGTTTAATTCCAAATTCAAATCTTTTAAGAGTTTAGCTCCAAATCTATACCTAATTCCTGTTTAGAAGTACAACTCCAAAGCCCCTCGGGAGTTCAACTCTCAGCCCAGAGGCTAAGCCTCTTTCTCCGCTGGTGTTTCCAGCGGTCGCATGCGCAGTGCCTGACACATGACCTGCGGGGCCCAGTGCCCACGTGCCACTCATATGACTCATGTTCAGTTGATAAAACTGCACATTTATTATTACATTTTCCTACCATTTCCATATTAAAAAAGGTCTTTATTATAATATATCATACATATGAGGGTTTATTTGTAAAAATATTATTTTCCATGTGTTGATATATTATAATTAGCATTTGGTAGGAAAATGTATATAATATTATTAACTTAATCCTAGTAGAACTAAGTCTACTAAATATTATTTAAGTTGTTGTGCAGAATTTGCAGGTCTAAAATCAAGAAAATCAGGTTGTTGAAGGAAACCTGCCTAATTAAGAAATCAAAATGAAGAAATCAAGTCTGGCAGAAGAAAAGAAAAGATTTCAAATTTCCAAAGATACCAGAGATAGACACATGTCACAAGGAGAAAGCCCCAAACTTTTGATGAATTAATCCCCACCCTTGGCCGCGGATCCGTGGCCAAACCCCCCTGTTGGCCGCGGATCCGCCGCAGGGTAGGAGATTTAGGAGATGAGGATTTTAGGGGTAAATCTATACTGTTAGTTTCCAATTTTGGAAGCTAACTTTCTGGCTTTGGGACTATAAATAAAGACCGAGAGCCTCTTGGAAAAATCATCAAGCCGACGAGATCACGAAGTCCAAGACGGCTCACGCATCCAGGTTGATCATCAACTGTTCGTCTACCTCCTTAGAAGAGATCGAGAAGCAACTAGTAATTGTAATCATTTTCTAAGGATCAAAGTGTAATGAATATTGTTGATTAATAAAGGTAGCTCTTTTTTTTATTTTATTTCTTCGTAGTTTAATTATGCATTTTCTCTCCATCTCTTTTTCTCCCAACATGCGCGAGTAATTCTCCGCTTGTTAGGGTTCGTAGGATTAGGGTAGGCTAATGGATGATGAACATCCCTAAACCCTTTTTAAGTCCTATAAAGTTTATGAACTTTATCAAAAGAATCATTAACATCCTAATCGGGCGCGCTAACAATTCTTTGTTGGTTCCGACCGCGATTAGAGATTAGATTAATGATTGTTTTGGTAAAGGCTAGATATGAACGGAGTTCCGTGTCGAGACAAGGGTTAAGAGTGGGATTCATTTTCCCTCCATAAATCCTAATCTACACGCATCATCGTCGTTCTAGTTTTAAATCTATTAAAGGATAAAAAGGGTAACTTTTAATTAATCGTCCATGACTACTAAATCCTAATGAACCCTACAAGCCCCCTTATTATATTAACTACATCCCTAAAATAATTTAGATCTATATTTTTGCATTCTTGCTTAACGTAGATCTAGAAACCATTCTTCAAAATTCTTTATCCCTCCTCTCTTTCTCAACACATCTAAAGTAAGAATAAAAGATTCAACGTTTCCCAGAGGATGACCCGTACTCACCTCGGTCTAGCTACATGCGACACCGTTCTGATTGCGGTTATTCTACAAACACACTCTTTCGAATCAATCAATCAAATGGCGCCGTTGCCGGGGATACGTGCATAATTTTTTATTCTTATTATTTTTGTTGAATTCTTAGACGATTCATATCATTATTAAAACAAAACTGCAAATTGCATATTTAACGATTTGTGCGTGAATTTTTGCAAGGAGATCTGGAGTCACGGACTTGAGGAAACAGGAGATCTAGGGTTTCACAATTCTCTGGTATCTTTCTTAACTCTTTCTCTCTCCTATAAAATCCAATAAAATCTATCTTCTGCAGGATTCTTTGCAAAAATAGCGCCGCTCAAAAAATTTTTTGCAAAAGTTTTGTGATTGGTTTTGTTTTGCATATTTTAATACGGACTCTAAGGGGCAAAGACCAAATCAAGATTAGGTGGGGATTTCATCACCCTTCCTAAGCCCCACAAATCACAAACCGAGCATCTGCATCAACCCTACAATAATTTAAAAAATATCTAGACCAGACTCTAAGGACTGTCGCGATCATTAAGGACAGAGGAAGGTCGTGGGTAATCTATCGTTTATCCGTATTACTTTTGTAGTGCCTAGGCAAGTGTGTCAAATGCTAGTGGTTTTTAATTAGGCCCACTACTGTGGTTCCTTCCCACTTACCTGGCACTTACCTGGCTACAAGGGTAGTACGGAGGCGGTAGAGGATTGATTCTGCGGCTTGTCCTTTGGAAGTCTAGGAGCGGTCTAGAGACTGGACCTAGGTGACCTTAGTTCTAGGGTTGCTTATGCATCTTAGGGAGATTTGTCTTGAGTCCCACTTTTTCAAAACAAGCCAATTTTAAATCACACACACGCTGCCACTTGCACTAAACCCTCTTAGTGCACGCTCGGCTGGACACGGGATCCTAGTGCCCGTCTTGTCCGCGTTCCTGCTATCGACTCCGAGGTCGGTGCTTCTTCATCTTCTTTTCCCCCACCACACACGACCGAGATGGACGGCACTCCATCAAATTATAACACCACGCTGCCACCGCCCGAAGGTGCGCAGAACCCACCACGCATCTCTCTCCAAGAGAGATGTTATCCTATCTGTGGTCCTCTTCCCACTTGTCTATCTCTTCCACCACCTAACGGGGATAATTTCGAAATTAAACCCCACTACATCAATCTGCTGCCCAAATTTCACGAGCTTGAGTCGGAAGACGCGTACGTTTTCATCACCAAATTCGAAAACGTATGCGCAATGATGGGTACTTCACAATTGACTTTAGATGCTATGCGCTTACGTCTTCTCCCATTCACACTGTGCGACTTGGCAGAAAAATAGCTTTACAATACTGCCGCACACTCTATCACTAATTGGGATGAATTCGTCATAGCATTTCTTAAGAAGTTTTACCCAAACCATAAGACTGCACGTGTTAGGAGCGAGATCAACCAGTTCACCCAGCTTCCCAATGAACCATTTTGGAAGTGCTTTGAACGTTTCAAAGATCTGCTTGTCCAATGTCCTCATCATGGAATCAATAGATGGGATTTATGTCGGATTATATATGAGGGCATTAATCCAGCGACAAAGCAGATGCTTGAAACAATGTGTCGATGCAATTTCATGTCTAAAGATGACGGTGAAGCTTAGAAGTATCTGGAAGACCTCGCTGAACACACTTTGCAGTGGGAAAGCGTAAGACCACCTTCATCTAGGGGAGGTATTCACCAGATCGATGTTTCCATCGCAGTGAAAGCCGAAATGGAAGCGATGCAGAAGAAACTCGATGCTATTGAGAACAAACTTTCATCAGTCTCCCTAAATCAGGTCACGCTTCCTAAGACCGTCTGTGGTTGCTGTTCGGATCCTTCACACTTAACGGAAGAATGTCCTATGAATGCATCGTTTCAAGCTAATGCTGCTTTTCAGCAGCAACCTAGAAACGACCTTTATTCTTCCACGTACAATCAAGGATGGAGGAATCATCCTAACTTTGCTTGGAATCAAAACCAACAAAGCAATTATTAAAGACTTCCTCCACAGCAACCACAACCACAAAATCAGCTCCCCTTTCAGTCATAAAATTTCCAAAATTCGGCCAACACTTCTATACCACAAGCGGCCGGTACTGATAACTCTTCACTCGCACAAACTTTGGATATGTTCATGAAACATTCCATGCAATTGTCGGCTGAGATGAAGTCTTCTATTGATACCATACAGAAAGACTCCGCCTCCCATGACGAGAGTATTAAATCAATAGAAAACCAACTCGCACAGTTAAACGCCGCAATAAGTGTGAGAGAGAAAGGGAAACTCCCATCTCAACCCATACCTAATTCTGGCCACTCACAAAGTTATAATGTGAGTGCTGTTACCACGTTGAGATCGGGAAAAGTGCTGAAGAACCGAGTGGGTGAGCAATGTGATGATAGTGACACCAATGATACCCCAGCTTCTTCTTCTTCCCCTAATTCGTCTAGTCTCCCACCTTCATCCGAGCCTATTCTCCGTTTTCCCCAAGGCTCGAACATTTCGCCGAATCTATCTAAGTCGATTCCCACTCCAATTTTGGGATCGAATCCATCCCCACAGTCTTCTCCACAAACGTTGGACCCAAAACTTATTGATCAAGCACCTTATCCAAACAGGTTAAGGGGCAACAGACCAAGTCCACAAATGGAGAAGATTGTGGAAATTTTTAAGCAAGTTAACATAAACATTCCTCTCTTAGATGCTATTCAACAAGTTCCGTCATATGCGAAAATCCTAAAGGACTTGTGCACTAGGAAGAGAAAAGTTCAAGTACCTAAAAAAGTTTTCCTTGCGAGTAATGTGAGCACAGATTTTACACAACAACTTTCCAAGAAACGAAAGGACCCCGGAAGTCCTACAATTTCAATTTCTATTGGGGGTAAGAATATCAATCGTGCACTACTCGATTTAGGTGCTAGTGTTAACTTGCTTCCGTATTCTTTTTATGAGCAATTAGGGATCGGAGAGTTAAAACCTGCGCATTGCACTCTTCAGATGGCCGATCGATCTATCACCCAACCTAGGGGTGAGCTAGAGGATGTGTTAATCAAAGTCGGGGAATTTATATTCCCTGTGGACTTTATCGTTATAAATACAGAACCTGTGGCAAACCCACGCAATCAAATCCCGGTGATACTCGGTCGACCCTTTTTGGCCACTTCCAACGCAGTAATCAATTGTAGAAACGACTCTATGACCCTATCTTTTGGAAAGAAGTCAATTGAGCTTAACATTTACAAGTTGGGAAGTGAACCCTCCGTACCCTATGCTCATGTGTGTTCTGTCGAATTAATGGATGACGACAGCAGCGAATTTGATCAACCTCATGATACTGACTCTTTCATATGTTGTTGTTTGACCCAACCATGTACTCTTCCACCGAGTTGTTCGGGTCAACATCTAACGCCGATGAGGAACTTTTTATAGAGTCTGACGATCACCCAATTTTTTCTGATGACATTATTCTTCGGGGTATCGATGAAAGCTTTGAGGAAATTTTCGCTGATGAACTCGCATTTTTAAAAGATACGGGTGTTGAGATAAATCAACTCCAAGATGAAGAAATTGGATCTCCACCCCCTCTTTTGGACAATCATGATGATGCGAGTAATCCATCATTACTATCACTGTGTCGTCTCTCCAAATTGAGACGCAATCCTTTTCCATTACACCTCTTATCACCTCCCCACTTCTTCTTGTCGAAAGGTGATATGTTCTTCCACCAACCTTGGTACTTCATCGATAAAATTTTTGAATGGTTGGTGTTGACTTTTGGTCTTTGTAAGGCTTTACTTTGACCAATAACTTTACCCCCCCAATGATTTTAATTGCTTAAAATTATTTAACTCAAGTTTTGGGGGGGATATTTTGGCTCTTGAAAGAAAAAAAAATTTATAAAATTGTGAGCACAAAATAAGTTTGGGGGACGATTTCACTTGCATATATTCTTGCCCCCATTAATAATTTCCTCCCAAGTCTACAGGTTTTTGAGCTTAACGGATGACATCAGTGAGAACACTGCTGTAAACAGGTTTGGGGGAGGTTTGGGCTTATTTGCACATACTTTGCATCATACTATATTTAAGCACAAAATTTTTTTTGATAATAAAAGAGTTGAAAGTGAAAAAAAAATTACATCCAAAAGATAGGAATAGTTTAAGAAAACCAAGAAAATTAGAAGTTTTCTTAAACGAACTAGTAATAAGTAGTTATGAACTGTTGTCCCAAGGGTTAGTAAGATGAAGGAAGTCACTAATCTGAGGATAAAAATAAGTCTGAAAAATAATTTCTATTCTGGAATCCAAACATTTGAATGTTGATACCCTACTATATGTACTTACACACGTCTTGAAACTCGGGATAGTAGAGGATACCTTGAAATGCTCTTGTCTAAAAGCCAAAGTATGAAGGAAATAAAAAAATAAAAAAAAACGAAGAAAATATAAAAATGGTGAAAAGAAAAAAATGAACACTGGTTTTGTATCGCCAAGGCAGCAATAAAAAAATATAGCAAGGATGCTTCATCACCTAGTGCCCTAAGGCCAACTGGTCTGGAAGTCACTGCTAAGCCTTAGGTGGTGCAAGACGAGGAAAATATTATCACCTAATCTGCAAGCACATGAGTAATCGGTCGGTTAATACCTCAAGAAGTATTAACGGTCGCATGAAAATGTGTGAGCAAATCTAATATTCATCAAGTTAAAAAGTACCGAGGTAGATGGACAAGAGCATAATAGCTTGAATTGAATTCTCCGAGTGTAGGGATGTCCATTTCACACACGTAGGGGTATATGATCAATGTTTGGACGAAATGTAGGAATGAAGAATAAAGACGATGTTTTATTGAGGGATAATGCGATTTCTAACATCTTTTCATAACTATTAAGATAGGGCTCATGACAACCGAAAAGCTAGTGTAGTTGGAAACTCTTATTTTCAAAGTCTTTCTTTTATGGTTCTTATCTTTATATGTAAATTTCACCATCTCTCTTTTGTTATAGGATTTTATGGGTGTAATCCGCTGAAAACCCTCAGGAGACAACACTCCTCCTACTAGGGACACCTAGAGGTTTAACGGCTTGTTGCACGTGCTCAGTGCAATCGTGTTTGCCTACGAAAGTGTGCTTAGTTTTCTCCTTTCTTTTTTCTCCTTCTCTTGAATAAACTAGTTTGCTCGGGACGATCAAAGATAAGTTTGGGCGTATTTGGTCAGTTGATAAAACTGCACATTTATTATTACATTTTTCCTACCATTTCCATATTAAAAAAGGTCTTTATTATAATATATCATACATATGAGGGTTTATTTGTAAAAATATTATTTTTCATGTGTTGATATATTATAATTAGCATTTGGTAGGAAAATGTATATAATATTATTAACTTAATCCTAGTAGAACTAAGTCTACTAAATATTATTTAATTTGTTGTGCAGAATTTGCAGGTCTAAAATCAAGAAAATCAGGTTGTTGAAGGAAACCTGCCTAATTAAGAAATCAAAATGAAGAAATCAAGTCTGGCAGAAGAAAAGAAAAGATTTCAAATTTCCAAAGATACCACAGATAGACACATGTCACAAGGAGAAAGCCCCAAACTTTTGATGAAGTAATCCCCACCCTTGGCCGTGGATCCGCGGCCAAACCCCCCTGTTGGCCGCGGATCCGCCACAGGGTAGGAGATTTAGGAGATGAGGATTTTAGGGGTAAATCTATACTGTTAGCTTCCAATTTTGGAAGCTAACTTTCTGGTTTTGGGACTATAAATAAATACCGAGAGCCTCTTGGAAAAATCATCAAGCCGACGAGATCACGAAGTCCAAGACGGCTCACGCATCCAGGTTGATCATCAACTGTTCGTCTACCTCCTTAGAAGAGATCGAGAAGCAGCTAGTAATTGTAATCATTTTCTAAGGATCAAAGTGTAATGAATATTGTTGATTAATAAAGGTAGCTCTTTTTCTTATTCTATTTCTTCGTAGTTTAATTATGCATTTTCTCTCCATCTCTTTTTCTCCCAACATGCGCGAGTAATTCTCCGCTTGTTAGGGTTCGTAGGATTAGGGTAGGCTAATGGATGATGAACATCCCTAAACCCTTTTTAAGTCCTATAAAGTTTATGAACTTTATCAAAAGAATCATTAACATCCTAATCGGGCGCGCTAACAATTCTTTGTTGGTTCCGACCGCGATTAGAGATTAGATTAATGATTGTTTTGGTAAAGGCTAGATATGAACGGAGTTCCGTGTCGAAACAAGGGTTAAGAGTGGGATTCCTTTTCTCTCCAGAAACCCTAATCTACACGCATCACCGTCGTTCTAGTTTTAAATCTATTAAAGGATAACTTTTAATTAATCGCCCATGACTACTAAATCCTAACGAACCCTACAAGCCCCCTTATTATATTAACTACATCCCTAAAATAATCTAGATCTATATTTTTGCATTCTTGCTTAACGTGGATCTAGAAAACATTCTTCAAAATTCTTTATCCCTCCTCTCTTTCTCAACACATCTAAAGTAAGAATAAAAGATTCAACGTTTCCCAGAGGACGACCCGTACTCACCTCGGTCTAGCTACACGCGACACCGTTCTGATTGCGGTTATTCTACAAACACACTCTTTCGAATCAATCAATCAACTCACGGGCGTCCGGCGTCCACGTGCCACTCACGCATCCATAGGACACTCCCCACCCCTCCTTTTCCCTCACGCTCCACACTCAAAACACGTCTCCCGTTAGAAAAAATTTATAACGCGGCGTTGCCCCGCACCCCGTAAGGGGATTGCTAGCCCCTTTGACTCCCAGCCCGCTATCCGGGTAGCGGGACCCCCGTAAACTCTGTTAAGACCCTGATACGTCTAGGTCCCCTTCAAAACACAACACACGCACACTGCACATTGTGTTCGCATGACCATTTTTACCCGTTAATTGGAGGTTCCCTCGCTCCAAAAGCGAGAAGTAATTAACAGCAGTTTAGTCTGCGGCTGTCGGAGATTCGAATCCCAACAATCAATAAACCCTGGCCTATCCCAGGTAGGGAGAATCTGTAATATGCCTGACAAGCGACACGTATTTCCCATCTCAATAGGGTGACGAAAAACACCCTACAGGCGCCTGAGATATGATGATTTACGTGTCGATGCCGGACATGGGTTTTATGATGATTTCGAGTGTCGATGATGGACACTCAGGATTTTATATTGATTTTGATATGTCGTTAATGGACACATGTTGGATGATACATATATACATGATATGGATGACATGGTATCTTATATTGATACAGGCATGAGTTTATATTTATATACATATGTATACACGATCACTTTGATACCACACAGTACGATATCATTATATTACAGTATGACCTACGAGATCGTGATACATTCGATTTCTACATGTTGATGTCTTCTACCCATGAGTTGGTAACGCACCCCCGTTGCGCCATAGTTTTTTGTAGGATCGACCGCTCGGATCAGTAGCGGCTCGCTAGCGCATTGCTTCTTTGGGGTGATTTGCATTGATAGGTGGGTTACAGTACATAGTCTAACCATCGTTGTTTGCTTTTATATTGTTTGTATCTAGTTAAAAGCTCAATCAACCGGATTATATATATTTGGTAGACTTAGAGACCAGTTGTACATTCTTTCGGACTTAGTGTCAAGACCTGTATTATTCTTTATATTGAGTTGGATGATATTTTTGGTTTTCTTTACTTTCTTTCTGTATTTGAGCTTCGCCTTAGACGTCGTATATTTCATATTGCGTGGTTGTGATTCCACCAATTGGCGAAGAGCTAGCTCCCGCTTAGGGATGCCTATATTATTATTGTTATGTGCTGGTTTTGATCAAAATTTACAAAGTAGATGTTGTCCAAATTTCAAATGACGAAAATATTTTCAAATTATGATATATAATCCACTTGTATTTCAAACAAACATTATTTATACTTTAAAAGAAGAACTTGATTTCCATTATACCCCTATTTCAAAACTTTACCTCCACAATATTTCTCTAAAGAAGTTTAGATTTCTGAGTTTTCGGCTTACTTGGGTTACGGTGGGGTCCTATAGACTTCACGTGATCTAAGTGTCGGTCGCCTGTCATTTCTGGGTCATGACTGCTTCAAGTCTTGGGCTTCTTCTTCACTTTGAGGTGATCATCTTGAAGAAACATGATCTTTGAGATTGCTAGCATGAAAGATCAAGAGTAGAAGTGATCTAATATCTAAATTTAGCTCTCTTTCCTTCTCTTACATATTTTAGCTCTTAAGGAAAAATTAGAGGAGAGAGAAAAACATTTATCAAAAGAAAGCATGAGAGATGAAAAGAGTAGTGATGTCTACCCTTATCATTCTTTAACTTTTTCTCTCTTCTAATTTGTGGAAGGGAATTAATCTCTAAAGTGATGTCCCCTTCAACTTTCTGCCACCAAAAGAATCCCAAAAAAAAGATATTTATGTATGTGTATACATACATAAATAAATGTATTCATATCTAATACAAACACATAGAAAAATAATTAAAATATAAATAGGTAATACTAGTAATATATATATCAAATACATATACACACACACATGAATATTAAATCAACATTTGATTTAATATACCGGCTTTCCCAAAGACGGCTAGTATTATCGAATGTTCGAATTAAAATTAGTGTATCAAATAAACTACTTAAATCGAACTCGTGCGAGAATCTCCATACTGCTACTACTACATTTCGCCCGAGCTATGAAAACCCTCTGTGTGGGACTCTAAAAACTCGACAATATGTCGGTAGTGAATTACTGGATCATATCCACGATTCACAAGCTCATCAGTGGCATTGGCGGTACGTAATGACTACCCAGGTATCTGTTGATAAGAAGATCGACAAGCAAATTTATCTGAACCCCTAACTAAGCCTATTAGTGACACTCACTGTACAGTCCGGTCTCTTCGTCTAGAATGTTGCATACTAGATCTGGGGGTGAAATCGTCAAACACCCAATAACCCCAGTAAATCATGCCGATGTACGGCCTATAACTAATCGAGAAACTACTGATAACTCTTATCAGTAAATCTCATCTGCCCTGGCCAGAGACTTATGGTTACAACCAATCGCACACAACACAACATCAACTCCCAATACCGGGAGAGATGAAACCTCTCCGATCGCTCACTGCCATCATACAATCCGGAATGTACCTAACTGCTACCTATTTTCACAGCTCATTAAAGCAATGGTAGGTTACTAATTTAAGCACAGTGGGAACCTCACAAGACACTATGACGATATCAGGTCTACAGACTATCCTGTACTCGTGTCACCAGAGAGCTGCTATCTGACGATAGGTATTGTACCATGTAGAAGTTCTCGACGAGTCTGTTCTGTGTACTCAATCTCTAATAAGCAGATGTATACAATCTTTGGTGTCAAACACTAATGGATGTAGGATCAACCATCGCCTTATATGGGGTCAAGAAATGTATACACTGGTCTGCTCTGGGATATTGATGTCATATCTCGATACTCCCATGACTAGGAACATTTAAAGATGTGTTTATGGACTATCCATGCCCCACCAGTATGATCGACATCATAATCCTGGTAGTCAAGTAAAAATCCTACGGGTTTTATCAACACGCATCAATAATACGTAATAACAAGTAAAATATATATGCACATGTTAAGATAAATACAAACCAGATAGCATACTATCATATCGAGCAAGATTGTCCTGTATACACACATACATATGTCCAAGCATCTACTATAATATACAATAATGGCCTCTAGGGCATACATATCTAACAAACACCTAATGGGTTAGCTGGTTGTGAAGTGAAAATCTCCTGAGAGTAATACCTACTCATCAGTGGAAATCAGGACCCCACTATTATCGCATGATAATCTTGATAGAAGCTAACCAAAATCACCACACTCCATAAGCTATGCGCAAACTTGGCAAGTTTCCCTCATATTTGAAACTCCCGATATGGTTTTTATCCCCAACGCCTATGACCTTGACGTAGACCAACATATCATAAGCCGCCGGTCAAGTTCAACCCGTCTTTATCTTGATTAATTTAAACCCATCCGTACAATTCCTTGACATGGGGCCAAAATGACTGGACGACTGTTCTAGATAATCGCATCTCTATGCAACAGACAAGCAACACCTAGCTATCTTACACTATACCTTGACGTAGGCCAACATACATAGCATAAATACTAGACGCTACTCATCTGAAATGACAGAGGATTACGGTGGTTTTTGGCAAAAACCCTTAACATAATGAACTTGATACCGTTGATGGAACTCGAATGGATTTGAAAAAGAGTGGTTTAGAGTCTGCTTTTAAAACAAGTGGTTTTGAAGAAAACCGAGTGGTTTATAGTAACATAAACTTTTGCTTAAGAGCTAACTCCCCGTAAAGGGATCAAGTCTCTTTCCTCATCGAATGAGGTGCGAGATATTCTTGACTGAATATCTCTATGCAAAGCAAAAGAATAAAACTATAATTTTAAATTTTTATTTCAACATCATTTTGCGTGTATTTCTTTGCATTAAACATATAATGCAGTCACATCATTTAAGTTTCTAACCACAACATAAACAACTTAAATAGTATGCTTTTATATACCATCCGCATTCGCCACGGGCCCTCGGGTCTTCACCGTAAGATTAGTTAACTTACAGTAGGACGGAAGCAAGGATAGCGCAGATGCAAAACATATAGAAGCATCTAATATATATATTATAGGCTAAACCACATATGCAACCCCGTCTAATTAAACATATAGCAATTAGACAATGTTTAACAACACATATACAAAAAAACGAATAAACAACGATGCTTTACAATGTTGTAAAACACGTATTTGTTTTCTATTCGTTTAGCTGGCGGGTAGCGTATAATCGGATTATTCAGTGATTAATCGTTTTACGAGAATTATGTGACCATAAAAGAATATACCCACACACACACACACACACAAAAATATTTATAAGAAAAATTTAGCCTTGTTTGCAACTATTAAATATTAAATATGTCTGTGGTCTAATGGTAAGACATCCGAATAAAATTAAATGAGAAAAATTGTTTGTTCGAATCCCACCGGGCATACAATATATTTTGTATGATATATATTATATAATTTGCGCACAAATATTCTATGGGGGGAAATGCAATATCTTACACATATCATACAATTATAAATTATCATATAAACAAACCATGCAAAGAATATCAAATCAAAACGTTGATAGCATAATACGTCTAAACAATAACACCACATAATGTGACATAAAAATAAGTCTCGTAAAGAAACAATACCATATGGTATACAAATAACTTTAAAAGTAACAAAATATCATAAACAAATATTCTACTAATCGTACTCATCATCTTCATAATGCTCTTTTGTATCATCCAGCTTCTCTTCATAAATTGACATTTGACATGCCATTATTAACAGAGATTGAAAAATTAAGCAGACTTTTTGTTCTCCATAACCAATGATTTTTTGCATGCTGCAGTCAATGAGAATAAATAAAAACAAAATTTTCCCTAAAAAATCATGAATAAATGGCATGCTACGGGTAAAGAAAAAAATAAAAAAATTGGGGGAAACCCTAAAAATACCTCTGGAGGCTGTGATCGAGAATGGAAGTGAAGCTGGAGGCTACAATCAAGGTCGTAGGATGGAGATGTCGAGGCTGAAGAATCAAGGATCGAGATCGAGGCTAAAGGATCGAGATCGAAGGCTCGTCGAGATCGAGGTGGAGGATCGAGGCTAGATCGAGGAAGAAATCCGGGTGAGAAAAAATGAGAGGTTTCTGTTGCTTCAGTAAATGGGAAAAAGCGGGTACGATTTTTTTCTAAAGAGGGTTTATATTTTTTCACAAACGTTCAGACATTAAACGCCCGATTAATCGTTTTAAACCAATTATACGGTTTTTAATTATTTTTGGCCGGTTAATGAAGCGATTAATGCAATTTCTATGCGGTTAAACACCGTTTACGATTATACGGCCGTGATTAATCGGTCGGGTAAACCGTTTTTTCAACACCGATGCTTTAGTTTTGATTTGAATTTTTCCATGATGCCCGTAAACAAAGATAACAATGACTGAAATCTGGTCCAAAGAGAAATATCCTAAAAATCCTAATTCCCTAGCACCAAGCCCTTGTATGAAGACGGGGCTAAACAGGCTTAGTTTAGCCGACCTGGTCGGCCAGAGCATGCCTGCGTTGGCTTGTCTTCATATAGGGTCAATTTAAATGTATTTCAAGTTCAAAAACATCTATCTTCTAATTTTCAGACATCTTTTGAAAAACGAAAATAAACTTGGTTTCTAGGAATTGAAATACGGAAAAATTCGGTTTCGAAACTCGAGCATCGTCTACTACCAGTTTATGTGTTTGGATGGCTCTGATACCATGATGAAATTCCTAGTACACTTGCCTTTAACTTGCGGCTGATACGGAATCCAAAACAAAAATTTCAAGACAGCACTAGCAACTTAAACCCTAGAATTTTAACCAAACACTAAAGTGGCTAACATAACTACAAGTTTATAGAGATTAAAAACCTTTTAGTCGTGTCCTTCGTCTTCAAAACTCTCTTTCTTAAGCTCATCGGTACTCCGAGATCAAACTTGTAGGCCAGTATTCCTTTGTCAAAGAAGATCCACCCAAAAGATGCCTTAAGCTCTAGCTTCACCTAGTGAAGCAACTAAAGACTACAACTTGCTAGGGAGTAGTGCTTAGGGATGTAAAGAATTGTTTTAGTATTTTGCTATCTCAATTTCCTTTTGATTCTTAACTCATGAGAGGGTAAAGGAAAATGAAGGAAGGGCTAGATCGAACACTGAAAGAGAATGTGAGAGTGGAACTCATCAAGAGAGAAAATAAGCAATATGCATTTGTTTTATTAAAAAGAATTTCCATTAAACAAATGCAATCATACTTGAATAGTAAAGGCAAATTAAATAAATAATTCATTTGACATTCCTCTCATCCATACCTACTTTCCACCTCATCCCTCCATCTTATTTCCATTTTCAAAAAATGGAAAATACATTATGAGGTGTTCTCTTTCTAGTAGTATTTTTGTATGCATACAAAAATACATCCCCGTAAATACATACTCGCATCCGTATAAATACGAATACCAAAGAGATAGGAAAAATACATTGAATATAATACTAGAATTTATATTTATATATATATATATATATATATATATTATTTATTTAATAATCCGGCTTAATTCTCAGTCGGCTAGTATTATTAATCGTCCGATTAAAGTCCATGTAGGAAGTACACGTATTTAATCGGATCTCTGCACGTATCAATATAGGACATCTACATCATTCCACCTGAACCTGGAAAACCCGAACTCTAAAGACTCGACAATACCTGACAGGGAGTTACTGGATAAATCCATAATCACAAGCACGTCAACGGCACTAGCTGTACGTAACGGCTACCCAGGTATGTATCGAAAGGAAGGCCGAAGAGCAAGCTCATCTGAATCCCTACTGAGCCTATCTGTGATAATTTTCGTACAGTCTGGTCTTTTCGTCTAAGAGTATCGCATACCAGGTCTAGAGGGTGGATAACGTCGGACCTTTAATAACCCAATAAGTCATGCCGGTGTCAAGCTCATCATCTACCGAGAAACCACCAATCTCCTATCAGTAAATCTCATCCACCCTGACAAAGGATTATGGTGATAGCCAACCGAACACAGCGCGATATCTACTCCCTATACTGGGAGAGACGAATCCCTTCCGATCGCTCACTGCCTCCATATTGCTCGGGACTGTACCCAACTAAAATCTGTTTGCACGACTCTTTTGAGCCATGGTAGGGTAGTAATCTAAGTACAGTGGGAACTCACACGAGACAAATGATGATCATAGGCCTAAAAACTTCCATGTACTCATGTCACCATAGAACCGCTATCTGACGATAAGTATAATACCATGTAGAAGTTCTCGGCGAGTCCATCCGATGTACTCACCTTCAGTGAGCACCTGTATACAATCTTAGGTGTCAAAACACCAATGGCTTGTGAGACCGGCCACCGCCTCTCGTCGGGATCTAGAAACGTATACACTAATCTACTCTGGAATATTGATACTCAGTCTCGATACTCCCACGATTATGGACATTTAAGGACGTACTTATGGACTACCAAAATCCCACGTATATGATCGCCATCAAAATGATGGTAATCAAGCAAGAATCCTATGGGATTTATCATTATGTATTAGCGACACATAATAAAACGTATACACATGAATAATAAAACCAAACAAGATAGTATACTATCATCTCGAACAAACTATTCTATCCGTATAGGTTCTTCCGCAATTACCATAATTGTCTACCTGCAATTACAATAATTGTCTTGAGGGCACTATATCCAACACCCGCGATGACTCTAGCGTCGGCCTCGTCGAATCGATCAAGAACCCGTCTTGGGTTGAATCGGGTTCGGGTATGGTGAAAAGCGAGGGTTTTGATGCGAGATCCGATTTGGCCCTGAGACGTGGCGAAGGTGGTGA
This sequence comes from Agapanthus africanus, assembly GCA_030015575.1. Lineage (NCBI taxonomy): Eukaryota > Viridiplantae > Streptophyta > Magnoliopsida > Asparagales > Amaryllidaceae > Agapanthus > Agapanthus africanus. The sequence continues at coordinate 548,672,830 of CM057347.1, read as the reverse complement.
ATGAGAGGATACTGAACGTTCGACTCCTGCTATTTGGGGATCGGACTGTGATTGCCATCGGGAATAAGATTGGGAATCTAGGTTTTTGGGATGTGGATTTTTCAGAAAGGGATGCCGATGGTGGCAATGGTGATGGGATTTATGTTTATCAACCGCGTTAGGTTCCGGTGTCGAGGATTTTTGTTCATCCCCTCTCCAAGAAAGGTATTTGATTTCTAGTTCAAAAAGATTCGATTTTTATCTTCATTTTTGTTGGCAATGGACTAGAGTTTAGAAAATGAGAGTTTCATAAAGTTATCTAAACTAACTCTAAAATCCATCTCATTATTAGCAATGTATATGAATTCCAGTCTCCGTCTCATTTGGACAAAAATCCTGGATTCGCCACTGCATTCATTCATGCCCATCTTTTTTCGACATCATATTAAATTATTTATATATATGGAAAATACGGTGTAAAGAAAGTGGAATTATGAAAAGGGCTAACAACTTCAAAGGTGGTTAGGTTGCTATACATGAACATTTAATTTTGATGAGGAAACGGCTTATCAGCTAGCTAGCTGATATTAAACTGTCAGGTTATCTATTACATAGCTCAATCCAGATGTCAAATCGGCGTTCCGTTCCGGCCACCGTATTCCACACATAAATTGATCTATGTGTATAAAATTTTAATCACTTTGACATCATCTATGTCTTCGATCAAGTGTCCCCGATATATGACATTTTTATTATGTTTAACACCCATCCATTTTTTAAATGCTTAATCCATCACTTGTAATGCATCATATTGATCAAAATTCCGCACATATAGATTACTCTATGTGTGAAATAAGGTGGCCGGAGTGAATAGTCGATTTGACGGTCGGATTAGGATATGTAATAGGCTAACAGTATAATGTTGTTTAGACTAAAAGATGGTCAATGGAAAGCTCGTATAATTTTTTTTTCTTTTTCTTTCTCCTTAATATTGAATGCTAAATTTCTGTGCTTCGGTTATTAAATATAATTCTTAGATAAGCTACGATGTAAGTTTTCATAAATAAATAAAAGAAGTCCATGTTTTTAACAATCTCTCTTGGCAACTGCCAACGACTTACAAAATAAATCACATATATCATGGTTTTTTCTTTTTTAAATTCTGCTTGAAAACCGATCTCTTACAAAAAAAATTCCAACAGTTTAAATTTAATATAGCAATGTAGAGCAATTAGCAGTGTACATGAGCTGGTGGGGTCGTTTACCTGAACAAGAAGATCAGGTAATTAAGAGCTCCTTTTTACTCATAGAGTAATTAGCAGTGTACATGCTTGCTCCTCCTTCGATCCAATCTGTGTCAATCATTGCCCCCCGCAACCCCCACCCCACCCCACCCCAAGCAAAACCAAGGTCTGCTATTTGTTTGGCAGATTGGGCTTATCTAAAGATTAGATGGGTGTGAAGTTTGTTAATTCTAAACTCTATCGATAAGGACAGTAAGCTCAATTGAAGTTCTGTAACTTCTTCGACATCAACAGGAGGAATTGAAACACCTTTTCTTTTCTTTTCTTTTCTTTTTATTTTTTGTTTTTGTTTGTTTGTTTGTTTGATGAAATGGTCAGGTTCCTGATCAAAGCTTAATATGTCATGGCAGTTCTCTTGTCACACCAAAATGGGCTGTCACTAAAAAAATGATCCAATTTCTTAGTAGAATTAACTAAACTAGGCCTTGGGCTATCAGAAAAACCTACGACTTCATCTCCCTCTTATCGCCTATAATAACATATCCACCCTTTCCAAAGTTTTCTTTTACTGCTTTTTCAGTAGAAACTTTTGATTAGAAGAATATAATAATAATAGTAGTAGTAGTAGTAGTAGTATGTGATGATGCTCAATATTGACGACCTCCAAGGTCAGGACACGTGGCAGGGGGCGTGTCCAAAACCCAGAAGAGGGCCCACAGGAGGCCGACCAGGCTGCCCTGTACCCGACCTGCAAATAGCAGCTGGCCCACCTCGGGGGCCCCTGCAAATTGGCTTCCTCGTCCCCGCAGCTCACGCCGAGCTGCCGCAAGACCCGGACTCCTCGGCCTCCCCGCTCGTCCCGAGCTCCTAGCGGAGGCCATCTTGCTCGCCCCCCCCCCCCCCCGACCAAAGTCACCGCACACAGGTGTAACCGCCGCTCCGCGAATCTAGCCATGCGCGGATTTTCCGCCAGCAACATCCCACGTTCCGCGCCTCCGCGATCCCCATTAATGGGCGATCCACTCTCTACGCGGGCGTGACGTCGGGAGCGTAACTGCCGGCGAGATTCTCGCGCCCGCTGCTGCATGCCATCACCACTATATAAACCCCCATCACAGAGGGGTCAGGGGAGCATTTTCTTTACACTTTACGCCGTTACTCTGCTCGGATCTCATCACTAACTTGAGCGTCGGAGGGTCCTCGGTGGTACCAAACCACCCCAGAACTTCTTTGCAGGTACTCGGCGACAGCCTCCACACCTCATATCTTCCTCCAAAAACCCATTGAGGCCCACACGCAACGAATGATAATCGGCTAAGTTCACCGCGAGATCTACGGAAGACAACATCTGACGGAGGCCCGAAAAGGAGCTCCATCAGTTGGCGCCGTCTATGGGATGTTAAATTCCATGAAATACAAAGTTGGCCTTCCTATCTCCTCTCTCATGGCTGACGACCATCCTGGGGATCCCAGTACCAGCCGCCGCCTTCCACTCACCGAAGGCGGGGATGAACCTCCCCCCATGACTTTCATCAACGCCCTCGCAGGCCGGATAGATCGCCTGCAATCCCTCGTGGAGGCCCTCGTCCGTGTCCAAACGGCCGGGCCCGGGCCCCAGATCGCTGCTCCACCGCCTCTAGAAGACTTTGTCCCTGTCTGGACGGCCAACCACCAGCAAGCTGCATCCCCTGGCCACCGGTCCCTCGAGCCGGTGCTCCCTGAGGCCCGCTGGGCACCCCAGGGCTCCACTCCGAGATCCGCCGCCAGGGGGCCTCGCCCCGAGCCTCCTCGCAACCCTTACCCCCTGAGGAAATGTCGGTCACCTCTCCTGTCCACGAGCGTGGCCAACCCCACCATGATCGGCGGGAACGCACAGAAGGGATCCGCCCCGGCGACTCAAGAGCTACCCCATCCCGGGACCTGAGTCACCTCATCGAGAGAAACCGGGGCCGCTCCCAGACGCAGTCCACCCGCAGCGGGGCCCGGGAATCCCGAGGCGCCGATTCCTCGAGGTACCACGGTCGACTCGACGCCCTCGAGAAGAAGATCGAGGGCATGCGCCGAGAAGCTCACTTCTCGAGCGACGGGGCTAAGTACGCCTCCGACTCGCTCACGAAGCCGTTCACCGAGGAACTGCTCGCCGTGCGCGTTTCCTCGCGTAATAATCCCCCGAAGGTCTCTCTGTTCGACGGGAAAACCGACCCGAAAGACCACTTGGACGCTTTCACCGCGGGAATGAGCTTCCAAGATCACTCCGACGCCGCCCAGTGCAGGGCCTTCCCGGCCACCCTCATCCGCGCGGGTCAGGACTGGTTCCGGGGGCTCGAGCCCCGCTCAATTTCGACCTTCGACGAGCTGGAAACCCAGTTCCTCGGCCATTTCTGTAACAACTCCAATTTTGTATACCAAAAATTTGCTTTAAATATAGTGTACACTTAGAGTATTGATGTTGCTGGAAATAATTTAAGTATCTAATTCCTTACAATAATTACAAGAAGGAGCTTGTAGCTCATTGGTAATACCTTGCATTGCTGAACCAAGCCATCAGAGTTCGAATCCCATACCCCACATAATTTTTATATCTTTTTGTTTTAATTTTTTTTAGAAGTCAAACGGTCAAACAGCCATAACTCACAATTTATTGCGAATTAAAAAAATTAAACTATACCAAAATTCCCCCCAGACCAAGACCCACCCAACGAGACCCGACTCGGCCGCGACTCGGCCGAATCGGCCGGCGCCGCCGGCCGGACTCGGCCGGTCGGCCGAGTCGTCAACACGAAAAAAATTCGTGTTAACCTAGTCTCTTCACCTGCATACTCTAAATATTTTGTACTGTTACAGAATTCCCAATAAATCTCTTTAAAGACCAAAATTAATGAATTTTTAATGTTTTTTATATTTTTTAAATATTTTTTTAGCCCCTAACCCTAACCCTAGCCTAGCCCTATATAAAGACCCATATACTCTTCCTTTTCCCTTTACAACTCTAAGTCCACTCTCCCAAATTCTCGAGAACTCGGTACGAAGAGCGAGAAGCGAAGCGCTGCCGAAATCGACGACGGATTCCGGCGACCGGATCAGAAACTTCGCGACGTGTTCAACGAATCGACAACCACCACGTCCTCTAGCTTCCTTAGCTTGTCCAAACCGTAAGTCCCACCTTCTTCTATCTCTCTTTTCTTTAAGATAAAAATACGACTTTTTGGAACCCGACGGAAATCGGACAAACCGATTTCCGATTCGGTTTTTCTATAAATTTTCACTTGTCACCTAATACATATTATCTACCCATATGCCTGTTGACTATTAATCACCCATAAACCGATTTAATCAAACTTTTTCACATAAAATGATAAGTTCTTTGCAAAACCGTACTCTTTTCATAAAAATACCATGAAGTTCATTTTTCTTAGTTTAATTAATTCCCTCACTCCTAAATAGGTTTATCTTGATCACTAAACTTGTAGAATCCAATTTGAATGAAATTTCACACATAAAATGATAACGTTTCTAAATACCGTATTCTTGCACTTTAATACCTTCAACTTTAACTTGTCATATTTTACCTTTAAATTTCACCAAAACTTAAAATAAGTCACGGGGTAATGACCTACCCCTACACACACTCAATATAACCCTAATTGATAAATATCAAAAAAATACAGAATACGAAATTACAGGACTTTTCACTAAAATACCCTAATCTTTATTTAAAGCTTTAAGTTGTAAACTTTTCTAGAAAAAATCTTTTAATAAAATGAAAACACGATTGGTCATGGACATCGATCGTTTATATAAACTGTCTTGTGGTGCCTACGCAAATGTGTCTAAGGCTAGTGGTTTTTAATTAGGCCCACGACTGTGGTTCCTTCCCACTTACCTGGCACTTACCTGGCCGCAACTGACGGTGAAGAGACAATTTGAGGCTTCTGATGACTCATCGTTTAGACTTAGAAATAGGCTAGTTGGTTTAGGAAACCCTAATAACTAAAATACGGAAAACTGTACTCTTTTGCAAATAAATACCCCATATTTATAAAACCGTTTTCCCAAATGAAAAGTATTTATAAACCTAAGCAAAGCGCCGCTACAACCCACTTTTGGGGAACCTGTTAGGGATAGTACGGTTCATCGTGCACCCGCAGGCTAGTAGTGCGAGATTCAGACCTCCGCAAGAAGCATTCGGTCTCGAAAGGTTCAAAATAGGATATTTAGGGAAAATGAGATTTTTTTCTAAATATAATATTTATATAAAATTATTCATGTATTAATATATATAAAATTATCATCTAAACATCTATTTTATCATAATATAAGTTTCCACATTTTTTCTAAAATTACAAGATTAAAAGTTACACTAAAATACCATGAATTTCAGATAAAACAATTAATACTTTTTATTAGGATATATTCACTAGAATAACACAAATAAAATTCACATTCATTATAACAATAAAGACGATTATTAAATACTTGAGGTGTATTTTGAAAACTATACAAAAGTACTTTTTACATAAAACCCCCCTCAAGTTTTACAAATTACAATAAGACCCCTAGCTAATATTGAACTTCAAATTATCATTCTTTTAGTCTGACTCGGGTTAGAGTCTGACTATTCCTGACTCGAATATGATTCAAGTCAATCTTTATTCTTTTATATTCCAATACGATTTGAATACATGAATCCATGAATCCAATTAACAATATATTCATTTTGACTGAATCAAACCATGGATATTCATCCATTATCCTGATATTCGATTTACCTGATTACACAGTTTCAACATGTTTACTGATATCATGGTTTTGGTCAGTCACTCAACTTACATATTCCAATACCACATTACTGTTAAAACATTACGGGGTTTAAGGGGTAGATTGGTACGGAAGGTGTTAAAGGTGGCACGAGGTGATCAGATTAAGACACCTAACCTATATTCTGTTGCTGTTGTACCGTGGCTTAACTGTTCCTTGTACTTTCTGTTTGCCCTGATCTCTAGCATATAGAGACCCCCCTCGTATACACTGGCATTCTTCTGTACCAAACTACAAACAACAGCGTTACACAATGTTCCATAAGATTCTATAATTTAACAGTTAGAAATTACTGTTACTCTGTCATTCTCATTCTTCTTATTCTTTAGGACTTACCGAGCGACCTGTTCGCTGACGACATTCTATCTCTTTCTTCTTTGAATGCCGTCAGGTGTGTTGGACCAAGCTGAGATTGAGCCCACCGGTGAAGATTTGGAGCAGTTCCAGGCAGACCCAGAGCTCTAGATAATTGTACCTTGTTCTTTCCAGTTTATTTCATTTCCTGTTATGCCACTGTTTAGGCATTGCTTTTCATTCCAGTTGTATTTTCTTTTCCTGCATTGTAAAAAGAATGTTATTAATAAAAGTTGCTGTTATTTCCATATTATTCGTCTCTTGTGATTTACTTTATGTTGCTTAGTTACGCTTAGCGTATATACTTCTGAGTATATACGTAGCGGGCCTCGTCGCGTCCACTTCGCCGTATACCGGGAAGCGGGGCGTGACAGGTTTTGCTGGTGGCCCATGCAGGTCAGAGCTGTATGAATCCCTGTCATGCAGTTCTGGTCTGCGTGAACAACCTAAGCAATATAACACAAGAACCAGCAACTAAAACATTCTTTACAATTCATGTTCTTTGAAACTTGCAAATCTCTATTCCTTGAATCTTATCATTTCATGTATTTGATTCTGTCCTAATCCAAATTTTTCTTCAGGATTATGGATTCCCCGAACAACACCAGCACCAACGTCAACAACACCCCACCAGGACTACCTCTCACACCAGTTGTTCCGGCACCACCCACTGAGCAAATGATGCTATTCGATGCGATCCGCAGTCTTCTCGAGGGACAGCAACAACTTCTGAGCCGTCCTGATAACGATGCACCGGGAGTAAAGCAATTCAGGGCTGCACCCAAAGCAGTTCTCTGGTAAAGGAAGCCCTCTCGAAGCAGAAGAATGGGCACAAAGCATCGAAGACGATCTGGCAGCAGCTCAAGTGCCAGATCACGCTTGGGTCCGTGTAGCGAAGCTACAGCTCACGGATAATGCTCGTAATTGGTGGAAGGCGGAAGAAACCCGTCTAGCGCAGCCGATTGAATGGAAGACATTTCGAGAGAAGTTTGACGCGAAATATTTCCCTGTGACTGCCAGGTTCGCTATGGAGCAGCAGTTTATTCATCTACAGCAAGGATCAATGTGGGAGAAATCGGTAGATGAATACGATACTGAGTTCACTATGTTGAGCCGGTAAGATATGTCACAATAGTTCAATTTTTTAAATATCACATACTACACAACTAACACAATTTTTAAACAGATTCGCGGCACACCTGATACCGACGGACGAGATCAGAGCCCGTCGTTTTCAGCAAGGTTTGGACACAGAGATCAAGGCTGCTCTAGCCGCAGGAAAGTTTTTGACTCATGAGGAAGCCCTAGAAGATGCCCGCAGTTATGAGGCAGTTATAAAAGAGAGGGGCAGACCTCAGTCTGCAGGGTCAAGCGCCCTGCCAACCAGATGGCAGGTGGAGCCACGTCCAGACCATCTTTCGTGCCGAGGCGACCCGGAGTACCAACTCATCGTCCTAGCCCAGCCTTTTGCACCTACTGCAAGAGAACTGGACATATAATGAAGGACTGCCGTCGAGCCAACCGCCTCTGCTTAATCTGCGGTTCAGCCACTCATGATATTGGATCTTGTCCCCAAAGGCAGAACTCAGTTGCTGCAACCAGGCCAGCAAATACTTATCAGCAGCGACCAGCTCTTCCGGCACCTGCTCCCAGACTTGCACTGCCTGCACCACCTAGGGGACCACAAGCTGCACCACCTCCTCGACAGTTCCATCAAGCTCAAAGGAACGTTCAGAGGAATGCTCCTCAGGCCAGGAGGAATGTGCCGAAGCGCCAGGCTTTCATGATGTCTGTGGAAGAAGCTGAGGCCACTGGCCAAGTCATTACTGGTAAACTTTCTTTCTCAAACTTATCTTCAGTTTTGTTTACCTACACACTTTCCCTATACCTGAACCTATCCCATATACCTTAGGTACAATCCTAGTAGCTTCACTACCTGCACTTGCACTGTTTGATACTGGAGCATCCCACTGCTTTATGTCGCAACGGTTTGTCCGAACCCATGCGATTCCAGTCTCACCGCTTGTATCCAGCTGGAACGTCAGTTCTGGAAATGGTGTTCTAAAGGCAACTATGGGATACAGCATGTGTCCATTCATCGTCTGCAGTCGAGAGTTTTACGCTGACTTCAAAGTACTGGACATACCAAACTTCGATGTGGTTCTAGGAATGGACTGGCTTGGAACCTTTTATGCTACCATCGACTGTCGTCAAAGGAGGGTAGTATTTGAGATTCCAGATCATCCGGTCTTCTATTTCAAGAGTGGAGATCGCACCCTGGAGCCAAGTACTTACAAAGCGAAACCAAGGGAAGCAGTAGTTGCAGCAGCTCATGCTGAGGAAGAATCAAGACCGGAGGTAGTTCGAGAGTTCGATGATGTATTCCCTGACGACATATCAGGTTTGCCTCCCGATCGAGCTCTTGAATTCAATATTGACTTAGTACCAGGAGCACAACCAGTGATCAAAGCACCGTATAGACTAAGTCCGGAAGGTTTGAAGGAAGTCCGAACACAGTTGGACGAATTACTGGCGAAAGGATGGATTCGTCCCAGCACTTCAAGTTGGGGAGCACCTGTACTGTTGGTGAAGAAGAAGGAAGGTTCATACAGAATGTGCATCGACTATAGAGCCTTGAACGAAGTTACTATAAAGAACAAGTATCCACTCCCGCGCATCGACGATTTATTCGATCAGCTAAGTGGATCTTGTGTCTTCTCTAAACTAGATCTTCGTTCAGGTTATCATCAAGTGAAGGTCAAGGAAGCTGATATTCACAAAACAGCTTTCAGAACTCGCTATGGACATTACGAATTTCTAGTAATGCCATTTGGAGTGACCAATGCACCAGCAATCTTCATGAATCTTATGAACCAAGTTTTCCGGGAGTATTTAGACAGGTTCGTTGTCATCTTCATCGACGACATCCTGGTATATTCTAAGAATCGGAAGGTGCATGCGGAGCACTTACGAATTGTCCTGGAAACACTTCGACAACATAAGCTTTATGCCAAGTACAGCAAGTGCGAGTTTTGGCTAAAACAAGTTGGTTTTTTTGGACACATCGTATCAGGAGAAGGGATTTCTGTAGATCCAGCAAAGGTTTCAGCAGTCAGCGAATGGCCTACACCAAAATCAGTGAAGGATATTCGGAGTTTCTTGGGCTTAGCTGGATATTACAGAAGATTCATTGAAGGCTTTTCGAAGATAGTAACACCCCTGACCAAGCTCACACGAAAAGATGAAGAATTTGTGTGGTCAGAAGCATGCGAGCAAGCTTTCGTAGAACTCAAGTCAAGACTGACATCTGCACCTATTCTCGTCATACCGGATCAATCTGGAGGATTCGAAGTGCATTGTGATGCATCCGGTAAGGGACTAGGATGTGTTCTACATCAGCACGGTAAGGTTGTGGCTTATACTTCAAGACAACTGAAGACTCATGAGCGCAATTATCCGACGCATGATCTGGAGTTGGCAGCCGTCATTTTTGCTCTCAAAATTTGGCGCCACTACTTACTTGGTGAACGAGTGAACATCTACACAGATCATAAAAGTCTGAAGTACGTGTTTACTCAGAAGGAGTTGAATATACGGCAGAGAAGATGGTTAGAACTGATGGCGGACTTTGACATCAACTTGCAATATCATCCAGGAAAGGTGAACGTAGTACATGATGCTCTTAGTCGCCAACCATTAGCAATGAATCTCACCGCCCAGTGGAAGCTTCAGCAAGACCTACATCAGATGGAGATCGAACTAGTCATGCCAGGTGATGTTTCAAATTTGATGAATCTACAAGTCCAATCAACTATTGTCAATCAGATCAAAGCAGCTCAAGCCAGCGATGCTAAGTTTCAAAAGATCAGAGAACAAGTGGAGAATGGACTCAGAACAGATTTCATCATCCATGAAGACGGATCTTTGAGATACGGCAGCAGATTGTGTGTACCAAAGGGTCCTGTTCGGGAAGAGTTAATGAAAGAAGCTCACAGCTCTCCCTATTCAGTACATCCTGGAGGTACCAAAATGTACAAAGATCTACGTCAGAATTATTGGTGACATGGAATGAAGCGTGAAGTAGCCAGAAGTGTCGCAAAATGTTTGGTGTGTCAGCAGGTAAAGGCTGAACATCACAGGACAGCTGGACTACTTCAACCGTTACCAATCCCAGAATGGAAGTGGCAGCACATCACGATGGACTTTGTAACTGCTCTTCCTCGCAGCACAAAGGGTAACGATGCGGTTTGGGTCATTGTGGATCGACTCACAAAGTCGGCTCACTTCATCCCATTTCGAGTTGGCCAATCAACTGAGACATTAGCGAAGAAGTACATGGAGGTAATAATCTAATTTAAGATTTAAACTCTTCATACTGTACTATCTCTGATACCCATGAACTCATACAGGAAGTTGTGAGACTTCATGGAGTACCGGTCTGCATTGTCTCCGATCGTGACACCAGGTTCCGATCGCAATTCTGGCAGAGTCTGCAAGCAAGCTTGGGAACAAGTCTGAACTTCAGCACGGCTTATCATCCACAAATAGATGGTCAGTCGGAACGAACTATTCAGATCTTGGAGGATATACTCAGAGCATGTATGCTCGACTTCAAAGGATCGTGGGAAGATCACCTGCATCTTGTGGAGTTTGCGTACAACAACAGCTACCAAGCAAGCATAGGAATGGCACCTTTTATAGCATTGTATGGAAGGAAGTGTCGATCGCCATTAAGTTGGGACGACATCGGAGATAGGGAACTCCTTGGACCAGAGATGATAGTATCGACCGTTGATGTGGTTCGTACTATCAGGGAAAGAATGCGCATAGCTCAAGATAGACAGAAACACTGGGCTGATGCGAAGAGATGACACTTGGAGTTCCAGCCAGGAGATCATGTATTCCTGAAAATCTCTCCGAACCGCGGAGTGATCAGATTTGGAAGACGGGGAAAGTTGAGTCCAAGATACATTGGACCGTTCGATATACTCGAACGAGTCGGTGAGGTGGCATATCGTTTAGCACTTCCACCCTCATTGGAAGGAGTGCATAACGTGTTCCACATATCCCAACTCAGAAGGTATGTGAGTGACCCCAGCCATGTACTTGATCATTCCGAGCTCACGATACAGCCCGATTTGTCTTGTGAGCAACAACCTGTGGAGATCCTGGACAGGAAAGTGAAGACACTTCGGAACAAAGAAGCTAATTTGGTCCGGGTAATGTGGAGAAGAGACACTCCAGGAGAATCCACGTGGGAAAGGGAGGATGAGATGCTTGCAAGATATCCGCACCTTTTTGTAAATTAGTCCTTAAATAAAAGTTGTAAATTTCGAGGATGAAATTTTTGTAAGGAGGGTAGATTGTAACAACTCCAATTTTGTATACCAAAAATTTGCTTTAAATATAGTGTACACTTGGAGTATTGATGTTGCTGGAAACAATTTAAGTATCTAATTCCTTACAATAATTACAAGGAAGAGCTTGTAGCTCATTGGTAATACCTTGCATTGCTGAACCAAGCCACCAGAGTTCGAATCCCATACCCCACATAATTTTTATATCTTTTTGTTTTAATTATTTTTAGAAGTCAAACGGTCAAACAGCCATAACTCACAATTTATTGCGAATTAAAAAAATTAAACTATACCAAAATTCCCCCCAGACCAAGACCCACCCAACGAGACCCGACTCGGCCGCGACTCGGCCGGTCGGCCGAGTCGTCAACACGAAAAAAATTCGTGTTGACCTAGTCTCTTCACCTGCATACTTTAAATATTTTGTACTGTTACAGAATTCCCAATAAATCTCTTTAAAGACCAAAATTAATGAATTTTTAATGTTTTTTATATTTTTTTAACCCTAGCCTAGCCCTATATAAAGACCCCTATACTCTACCTTTTCCCTTCACAACTCTAAGTCCACTCTCCCAAATTCTCGAGAACTCGGTATGAAGAGCGAGAAGCGAAGCGCTGCCGAAATCGACGACGGATTCCGGCGACCGGATCAGAAACTTCGCGACGTGTTCAACGAATCGACAACCACCACGTCCTCTAGCTTCCTTAGCTTGTCCAAACCGTAAGTCCCACCTTCTTCTATCTCTCTTTTCTTTAAGATAAAAATACGACTTTTTGGAACCCGACGGAAATCGGACAAACCGATTTCCGATTCGGTTTTTCTATAAATTTTCACTTGTCACCTAATACATATTATCTACCCATATGCCTGTTGACTATTAATCACCCATAAACCGATTTAATCAAACTTTTTCACATAAAATGATAAGTTCTTTGCAAAACCGTACTCTTTTCATAAAAATACCATGAAGTTCATTTTTCTTAATTTAATTAATTCCCTCACTCCTAAATAGGTTTATCTTGATCACTAAACTTGTAGAATCCAATTTGAATGAAATTTCACACATAAAATGATAACGTTTCTAAATACCGTATTCTTGCACTTTAATACCTTCAACTTTAACTTGTCATATTTTACCTTTAAATTTCACCAAAACTTAAAATAAGTCACGGGGTAATGACCTACCCCTACACACACTCAATATAACCCTAATTGATAAATATCAAAAAAATACAGAATACGAAATTACAGGACTTTTCACTAAAATACCCTAATCTTTATTTAAAGCTTTAAGTTGTAAACTTTTCTAGATAAAATCTTTTAATAAAATGAAAACACGATTGGTCATGGACATCGATCGTTTATCTAAACTGTCTTGTGGTGCCTGGGCAAGTGTGTCTAAGGCTAGTGGTTTTTAATTAGGCCCACGACTGTGGTTCCTTCCCATTTACCTGGCACTTACCTGGCCACAATTGACGGTGAAGAGGCGATTTGAGGCTTCTAATGACTCATCGTTTAGACTTAGAAATAGGCTAGTTGGTTTAGGAAACCCTAATAACTAAAATACGGAAAACTATACTCTTTTGCAAATAAATACCCCATATTTATAAAACCGTTTTCCCAAATGAAAAGTATTTATAAACCTAAGCAAAGCGCCGCTACAACCCACTTTTGGGGAACCTGTTAGGGATAGTACGGTTCATCGTGCACCCGCAGGCTAGTAGTGCGAGATTCAGACCTCCACAAGGAGCATTCGGTCTCGAAAGGTTCAAAATACGATATTTAGGGAAAATGAGATTTTTTCTAAATATAATATTTATATAAAATTATTCATGTATTAATATATATAAAATTATCATCTAAACATCTATTTTATCATAATATAAGTTTCCACATTTTTTCTAAAATTACAAGATTAAAAGTTACACTAAAATACCATGAATTTCAGATAAAACAATTAATACTTTTTATTAGGATATATTCACTAGAATAACACAAATAAAATTCACATTCATTATAACAATAAAGACGATTATTAAATACTTGAGGTGTATTTTGAAAACTATACAAAAGTACTTTTTACATAAAAACCCCTCAAGTTTTATAAATTACAATAAGACCCCTAGCTAATATTGAACTTCAAATTATCATTCTTTTAGTCTGACTCGGGTTAGATTCTGACTTTTCCTGACTCGAATATGATTTAAGTCAATCTTTATTCTTTTATATTCCAATACGATTTGAATACATGAATCCATGAATCCAGTTAACAATATATTCATTTTGACTGAATCAAACCATGGATATTCATCCATTATCCTGATATTCCATTTACCTGATTACACAGTTGCAACATGTTTACTGATATCATGGTTTTGGTCAGTCACTCAACTTACATATTCCAATACCACATTACTGTTAAAACATTACGGGGTTTAAGGGGTAGATTGGTACGGAAGGTGTTAAAGGTGGCACGAGGTGGTCAGATTAAGACACCTAACCTATATTCCGTTGTTGTTGTACCGTGACTTAACGGTTCCTTGTACTTTCCGTTTGCCCTGGTCTCTAGCATATAGAGACCCCCCTCGTATACACTGGCATCCTTCTGTACCAAGCTACAAACAACAGCGTTACACAATGTTCCATAAGATTCTATAATTTAATAGTTAGAAATTACTGTTACTCTGTCATTCTCATTCTTCTTATTCTTTAGGACTTACCGAGCGACCTGTTCGCTGACGACATTCTATCTCTTTCTTCTTTGAATGTCGTCAGGTGCGTTGGACCAAGCTGAGATCGAGCCCACCGGTGAAGATTTGGAGCAGTTCCAGGCAGACCCAGAGCTCTAGATAATTGTACCTTGTTCTTTCCAGTTTATTTCATTTCCTGTTATGCCACTGTTTAGGCATTGCTTTTCATTCCAGTTGTATTTTCTTTTCCTGCATTGTAAAAAGAATGTTATTAATAAAAGTTGCTGTTATTTCCATATTATTCGTCTCTTGTGATTTACTTTATATTGCTTAGTTACGCTTAGCGTATATACTTCTGAGTATATACGTAGCGGGCCTCGTCGCATCCACTTCGCCGTATACTGGGAAGCGGGGCGTGACAATTTCGTGGGGAACCGTCGACAGAAGTGCATGGTCGACTACCTCTTCACGGTTAAGAGCGGGGACAAGGAAACGTTCAAGGCCTATATTACCCGCTTCTACAACGCCCTCCTCGTGGTGCCCGAGCACCGGGACGAGACCGTCATAACGGCACTCAGATCTGGTCTGAGGCACAAAGAATGGTTGCGCTCCTTCGCGCTGGCTCAACCTAAGACCATGGCCGAAGTCAAGGCGTGGACCGAGCGCGAGGTCCAGCTGGAATCCGAAGTGAATGCTAACCTTCCCCGGGCAGATCGGCCCGACCAGAAGAAGAGGACTCGGGAGGAGAAGCCGGAGCGTAAGCAGCCCTACCACCCGAAGTTCCAGGAGTATACCCCCCTCAACGTCTCCCTCGCGGTGTTGCTGGAGGAGGCCCAGAATGAGGGGTTCTTCAAGTTCCCCCCGGTCCCACGTCAGGCCGCTAAGCGAACCCGGGGCCCCTACTGCGCTTTCCACCGAGTACTGGGCCACGCCACGGAGGACTGCAAACAACTGAGGGACTACATCGAAGAGCTCATCCGGTCTGGGCACCTCGCCACCTACCTAAGGGACAAACGGCAGACCGACCGCTAGCAGGTGCAGCCTCGCCCTCCCACTGACCTGACCATCGGCCAGATCATGCTTGTTTCAGCGGACAGCCAGCCCGGGGCTCGGGGAGCCCCATGCCCTATGCCAAGCGCGGAGGCCAGCAGCCCTTCAGGGAGCTCGGCCCAAGCCAACAAAGTCATCCTTTAACCTGTACCTGTTCTTTTTTTAAGGCAATGTAAATTCTTCCTCGAATCTACTGTTGATTTAATAAAGATCAATGGAGCATTGCGAAAAAGAAAGAAAATCTTTGTTTATTCAAAGGGTATTATGGGCTCCTCAGCCATACATGCAAAAAAAAAAGGTTACAATAGCGGGGGAACGAGGTGCAGCGAGCACTGCTCGTGGTACTCGGCGAAGATCTCCGCCAACCGAGGCCGCGCAAGTTCCAGCCTCTGTTCCCGGTTCCTCCCGCTGGCGTTGACCCCGAGCCTCAGCTCGTAGCATTCGCGGACGAGCGCCTCCGAGCGGGCGAACCGGTTCGCGGAGATCAAGCCGAAGCGCCTCAAAGACCGCAGCTTGCCCACGGCCTCATCGAAGAGCTGCTCCGACAGGGGGTTGTAAAGCCCCGGCGATGCCCTCCAGATGGAGTACATCAGTACCTGCAGCAGGGAGGAGCGCTGATTGAATTGATTTAGCGTGCTTGCGCTTTCTAAAAGATAGATCAAAAATATTTGTAACCGCAATCAAGAACGGCGTCGCATGAAGCTAGCCGGTGAGTACGGGTCGGTCCACAGGGATGTTGTGAATTTCCTAATCGCGCTAACGAGTTAATTCCGAAGGGTGTTCGGATTGATTATTAAATCTAAAAATTGAAGTTGTATGATACTAGGATTAGAAACTTGCTAGGATTAGGTTTAGGAAAAATTTGGTAAACAAAGATATACATCTCTTTCCATTGCCTTTAATTAAAGATATCATATTAATGTTATGGTAAATCTTAACAAAGGGGATTAGGATGATTGGGAAGATTGATTCTTCCTCTAGATCCTTGTCCTTCCTTTCTTAATCTTTACCCTAACCTCCATGGAAAACCTTAAAATCCGGGCCTTTAGACTACGGAATCACCGTTACCTCGAGGGTAGAGTGCCGTAGGGAGCGGAATAAGAAGGTATGCATGGAGTTCTAATTTTCATAAAAGATTGGCAAAGAAAAGAGATGAGAGATCTTTGTCTCTCAAATCCTTCCCCATTCCTAACCCTAACAAGCGAGGAAACTACTCATTCATTAGGGAATTGAAGAACATTTATCTAGGGCAGAGAATAAAAATTACCTAGGGCAAGAATTGAAATCTAAACTAGAGCAAGGAATTAAATCTACTTACAGATGCATCTCTCCAATCATCAACGCAGGGTTGTCAGATCTGAATTCATGAATTGAAAAGAAACACCGATGCTCTCCATAAAGAACTCTAAAATTTATTAATGAAGGGAGGCATAAAGTTTACAATGAATTAGAGTCCCTATTTATAGAAGATAGGAAACCCTAGGGTTACAATGACTTGCATGTTTGCATTTACAAAAATAGCCCTCTAGGAAGACCGGTCAAAGCTGCAAATGAATTTTGATAAAATAAAATCTTCCTTTTGTCTTCTTAAAAAGGAAGTATTGGGCCTTTCCTTTATGGGCTCTTCTGTCTTTGGGCTTCCTGGGCTACTTAATTCTTTAATTCTTTCTTAAAATAGCTTCTGTTCTCTTTCAGATTTTCCAGTGAATAATTGTGGTGGACAAGTTAACCGTGGCTTCGAAATCTTAGACCTTGCATTGCCTTGTACTTTGTGAATTTTATCTTTGATGTAGGCTTGATCAAGAGTCTTCTGTTTGTTTGTCAAAAGTCCCTTTTTGTATCATCTTTTGTCTTTTTTCACTGTTTTCGCTCCAAGAACCTGTAACCTGTAATATGTAGCAGACATGCGTCAAAAGCACCCGTTTATTTATAAAATGAATAAGAATGGGGAATATAATAATGCAATATTCTAGTGTGAACAAATACCCCCAAACTTATCTTTTGCTCGTCCTCGAGCAAACTTATTTTTTATTTTATTCACTACAAAAAACCTAACCGCACTTTCGCAGGGAAACGCGATTGCACTGAGCACGTGCAACAAGCCGTTAAACCTCTAGGTGTCCCTAGTAGGAGGAGTGTTGTCTCCTGAGGGTTTTCAGCGGATTACACCCACAAAATCCTATCAACTCGGCCCATTGACTTTTGTTCTCCAATTAGGTTTTCTAACAAGGAATTCTATCATCGTCTACTTGTAAATTATCCACCCATATTCTTCACGCTTCCTCATTATTTAACTTAAGATTATATATGTTATGTAGACTTACTTAGCTTTCGGCATTTCTTTAGTTTTCCTTCTAGGGTTTCATCTCCACTTAGGAATTTCTATCAACTCTATTAAAGATACAAGT